>JAYEPQ010000005.1:215000-1415000 GCA_036321105.1 Dracaena cambodiana
TTTCTTACTTATTTCAAACAAATTTCCAAGGCCTAGTAAAATACTGCAGCTGGTAGGTAGCTTACCATCTTCAGTAGCATCATGAGCTGGGTTTGGAAGTTCGACAGCTAGAACAAGGGCCAATTCATTTATATTTTGCGATAAAAAACCAAGTACAACGATAAGCATGGCTAAATCTGGGTGGACACACTGCACCACTCAAAACACCAGTTGTCACCTTGAAGCAATTTCCTAAGCCTAGCAATATGTTCCATTTGGTGATGGGGGTAAGATGGTCAACTTGTAAATGTATTAGTTGCAGGGAACAGATATACAGCTATAGTGTTAGCATAACAAAGAGCAATATATCCATCTGTGTGCTCACATTCAGAAAATTTGAAACTTAGTCTGTCAATTTCCTTGGTTCCTTTTACAAATTGTTCTTGCATCTTTTCGTTGTGATTGTGTGTTCATTTTAGATAGCTATATTTTTTTTTTTTTCCATTATTGTTTGGGAACCACATAACCTGAGTTGTTTTCTGTTAAAAGGTGCACTCATTTTTCCTCATCATTCAAGTGCCATATCATTAAATAGGTAGTTGGTAAATATATACAGGCTTCACACCAAAAGAAGAAGAAGAAGGAATAAAAATAGTTCTTTACTTTGAGCATCATTCATTTGCTATTGGTGTTTCATACCCTTGGATTTTTGGGTCTGACAATTTATGTCACGTGGATTCAATTATCATATATCCAGCTAAAATGTCAATGAGAGAGTATAAATCAAGTTACACTTTCTGAAGCTTATCCATGATAACAATCTTCACTTGTATTAATCAAGTTACACTTTCTGAAGCTTATCCACAATCTTCACTTGTATTTCAGAATCCCACCAGGGAAAAGAAGTGAGAAAGGAACTGATACAGATCAAACACAACCTGTATATGTTGAAGAGTTTCCTCAAGTTGTCCGTGATGCACAGACCATGCTTATGCAAAAACCTGTTGCTGGTACTTGTTATTTCCCTGAGTTGCAATCACAACCATATAGGGTGATATTCTTATCGACGTCGTCCTAAATACCTTTTTCTTCTTGTAGCAGGTGACCATATGCTTGCTGGTGGTATGGATAAGGGCTCATCCCTATCCTGGATCATATGCGGAAACAGGCTCTTTATCTGGAGTTATCTATCAGGCACTGTTTCAAGGAGATGCTCCATACTTGAGATTCCATCTTCTGCATTGGCTAATGAAAATACCAGCATAAAGTCTGGGCATGCTAATATGTGGTTGACCTGTATTGTGAGGTGGGATGTTGCATCTACAAACTGTGACCATGTTTTAGCTCAGCACAATTCTGTTGGAGTGGTCATCTGTAACCGAAGAACTCACGCTCTTGTTTATTGGCCTGACATCTACCTAGAAAGTGGGAATCTTCCAATTGTTAGCCTTCCTGGTCCAGAGTCTGAAGAGATTCATCTGTTAGGTGATGGAGTTGATTACTCATCTGGTCATGATTGGTTAAACTCCATTATCGCCGCAGCGATACCTGGTAGTTCTCTCGAATGCATAGTGATAGGTTGCCAATCTAATGGCAATTTGTGGCACTTTTATCTCAATCCGAGTGGTGCTTCCCGAAGAAGAGCTTCTCTGACTACATATGGAACTGGTCAATCTCAGTTAAATAAAGGGTATGCGAGATCACTCAACTGGTGTTTGCTGCATGTTTCCTCAGAGGACACTTCACGGGAGTTCTTAGTGTTGACAAATCATGAGATTCAGTGTTGGAAGGTTATGCTGACACCTGATGTAAATATTACAAGAATTTGGGCTCATGAGATTGTTGGAAATGATGGCGATTTAGGTATTAAGAAGGATCTGGCAGGTCAAAAGCATGTGTGGCTTTTGGATATGCAGGTAGATGACCGTGGAAAGGAATTTACTATTCTTGTAGCTACCTTCTGTAAGGACCGAGTAAGTAGTTCAAGTTACACTCAGTATTCTCTTTTGACCATGCAGTATAAACCTGGTCAAAATCTAGAACCGAGTGGGTCTATGAACGAGCGGGTTTTGGAGAAGAAAGCTCCAATTCAAGTTATTATTCCAAAGGCGAGGGTAGAGGATGAGAGCTTCTTGTTTTCAATGAGGTTACGTATTGGGGGGAAGCCATCTGGATCTGCTATTATACTGTCTGGAGATGGAACTGCAACTGTGACTAATTATTGGAGAGGTTCTACACGGCTTTATCAGTTTGATTTACCATGGGATGCAGGGAGAGTCCTAGATGCTTCTGTTTCACCATCTGCAGAGGAAAGTGAGGAAGGGGCCTGGGTTGTCCTAACAGAAAAAGCTGGTATCTGGGCGATACCTGAAAAGGCAGTCTTACTTGGTGGGGTTGAACCTCCTGAGCGAAGCTTGTCACGTAAGGGGAGTTCAAATGAAGGGACTGCAGAAGAGGAGAAAAGGACACAGGCATTTGGTGGCAACATTATACCTAGAAGGGTTAGCTCTGAGGCATGGAGTGCTGGAGATAGGCAAAGGGCAATTTTGCCTGGCATTGCACAGAGATCTGCCCAAGATGAAGAAGCAGAAGCATTACTAGGTCGCCTGTTCAATGATTTTATTCTGTCTGGTGAAGTTGAAGGGGCATTTGAGAAGCTTAGAGTAAAGGGAGCATTTGAAAAGGAAGGTGAAATGAATGTTTTTGCTCGAGTGAGCAAATCTATTGTAGACACATTAGCTAAGCACTGGACAACCACCAGAGGAGCTGAATTTGTGGCATCAGCTGTTGTGTCATCGCTTCTCCTTGATAAACAACAGAAACATCAAAAATATCTTCAGTTTCTTGCCTTGTCAAAGTGCCACGAGGAACTATCATCAAAGCAGAGTAAGAAATTGGACTCTATCATCATTATCCTATATTATACATGTTAAGATTGGCTGTGATTTTGATGATTGTTCTGTGCCTTTTTTGCTATATTATATGTGACTGTCATTATCATTTTAGTCCAGATTGATTTATACCAGCAAGGTAGCTGGCCAGTTTTAGCTGGCTGGCTATATATACCTGGACCTACATCTGTATAGTCTTCTTCTTTCTTATGTCCAGAACTGGTATTCTCTTCTAATTTTCTTTAAGGGAAACAGGGTGTGAACTGAAGATGACTATCCTGTTTAGATATTAGACTACTCATGGAAAGCCCAAATTGGTATTCCAAAAACCAAAACATTTACTGAATTTGATGAAATAAAGCTGTGATCTATGTTGCAAAGGCACAGCAAAGTAAACTAGGACACTACATACTGGCACGCTGCAATTTAAATAATAAAAAAAAAACACAAACTGCTTCATGATAAAGTTTCCGTTATACATAGGCTATGATCCTCATGTGATAATTCCCCTCGTCTTTGTAGATCATATCACATTTAGCGTGTTAAATATCGGATCTCTGTGATATATCGTTCGACAAATTTTTATACCGGACATCATATATCAAGTGATATATTGCAATATTTACTAAATATCGTATTTCATATTGAATATCTTTTTTGATAATAAATATACATACCATGCTACCTTAGAAATTTGCATTGACCTTGTAAATGACTTGTCATTAGTAGATTTTTTTTCAAATGCGTCAAGATAATATACAAATTGAGTGTAAACCTTTAAAACATAAAAATAAAGTCAATATACATAGTGCCGTTGCTGACAGCTGCTGCTAGCACTGTTTTTACTAGCATTGATGTCTCATCTCGCGATTACCGTTTGCGATTATGGAACGGTTGATGGGGCATGAGACTAGTATCGAGGCCTTATTCTAGATCTTCCTCATGTATATAGGTCGTCAGGTTTATAATCTAATAGGTCGGTTCCGTTTGTCTTTATGTAGTTGGAAACCAATAATACTACTTACTAGCAATATTTGTAGTCCGAAATATTACATGATATCTCGAATTCGAGCTGATATCGCCTATTTTAGTCTAATGAGACAACAGTATAATAACACGTATTATATTGGTTAGGGATATAACACCGAGATATCAACTGATACTTACAACACTAATCATGTTTATCTCTCCGTTGGTGATAAAATCATGATCAGTGATTTAGATTCATCTCTTTGACAGTAATAAATTTCATATCACTTATATGAGCTTTCTTAGATAGATGAAGCTCCTGGAAGCATATCGTCTTTTATTCTGGTTTGTTTGTGCTTCATTGCTGCTTGCTGTACATTTTCTTTTTATGTTTTTTTTTTGCCTCCAATGTGTTTATTGTTAAAGGATGTAGTGACTACACTGAATCTTGGGACCATTCAATTCATACCATGACTTATTAGTTGAAAGTCTTGTACTGGAGAGCACAACTAACCTTTGAAGATAGAAGGGATCTATGTTTTGCGTTACTTCTCTATTAATCTGTAACTTTGTATCACTCGCTTGTCATTATGGTCTGAATATGGTCTGAATATTTTGCATTACTTACTAGCAATATTTGTAGTCCGAAATATTACATGATATCTCGAATTCGAGCTGATATCGCCTATTTTAGTCTGATGAGACAACAGTATAATAACACGTATTATATTGGTTAGGGATATAACACCGAGATATCAACTGATACTTACAACACTAATCATGTTTATCTCTCCGTTGGTGATAAAATCATGATCAGTGATTTAGATTCATCTCTTTGACAGTAATAAATTTCATATCACTTATATGAGCTTTCTTAGATAGATGAAGCTCCTGGAAGCATATCGTCTTTTATTCTGGTTTGTTTGTGCTTCATTGCTGCTTGCTGTACATTTTCTTTTTTTGTTTTTTTTTTGCCTCCAATGTGTTTATTGTTAAAGGATGTAGTGACTACACTGAATCTTGGGACCATTCAATTCATACCATGACTTATTAGTTGAAAGTCTTGTACTGGAGAGCACAACTAACCTTTGAAGATAGAAGGGATCTATGTTTTGCATTACTTCTCTATTAATCTGTAACTTTGTATCACTCGCTTGTCATTATGGTCTGAAGAAGGATAAGCTTGGCTACCAAAAATTGATTCAGATGGAATGCTCAAATCATATCAAAAATTAAACTTTTTTTCTAATTGTACCATGCGCCTTTAGATAATGATGGTCTTTCATACTCTGAAATGTTTTTGTATGTGATGAAGTAAAAAACTGCTCTGTTTGCACATTATACTTTCAACTTAAACTCTTTTTCCAGAAGCAACGACACTGTTGTTTTCTCACACTAGGATAGGAGAAATAATTTTCCACTAAATGTTTTCACTTGTACATCTTGATGATTTGACATAATTTTAGGAATCCATATTATGCTAATCAATTGCTCAAATCTTCATGTCCAACTAGCAGGACAAGCTTTGCTGATTGTCATGGAACATGGTGAAAAGCTTTCTGGCATGATCCAGCTAAGGGAATTACAAAATATGGTTAGCCAGAATAACTCTGATGAGTTTGACTCTCCATCTTCTCGCTCGCAAAATCAGGTCGCTGGTTCTCTGTGGGATCTCATTCAATTAGTTGGCGAAAAAGCTCGACGAAATACTGTTCTTCTTATGGATCGAGACAATGCTGAAGTATTCTATAGCAAGGTTTCTGATATTGAGGAACTTTTTAATTGTGTATCTCATCATCTACCTCATTTAATTGGTGCAGAACAGCCGTATAAAGTTCAGATGCAAAGAGCTTATGAAATAGCAAATGCCTTCACAACTTTAATTCAGACTGCCACAATATATAGAGATGAATACCAGGCTTGGTATCCTTCTCCTGAGGGATTAACACCTTGGAATTGTCAATCTGTTGTGCGGTCAGGCTTGTGGCAGATATCATCTTTCATCATGCAGCTGCTAAGGGAAACATCAATAATTGATATGTCAATGAAATCAGATTTGTGGTCTCAACTAGAAGGACTCACGGATATTCTGTTGGATGCATACACTGGTTTAATCTCTAGTAAAATTGAACGAGGGGAAGAACACAAAGGCTTAAAAGAGGAATACTGTAAGAGGAGGGATGAACTTCTTGGTTCGTTATATGAACTTACCAAAAGATTTACAGCTGCAAAATACCAGGTCAGATTTATTTAATTGATGAAGCTTTTATCTGTTTATAAACGTGTTCTAAACAAAATTTCCCCTTGTTTTCTTTAGGCTTTTTTCATATTGTATCCATCTATTAGGTGCTTCTTGCATATGGTGGGAACATAGAGTTTGAAGATGAATTGTGTGGTTACATTGAAATTTATTATATTTTAAGCTTGAAAAAACTATGACAAAGACGAAGCACTTCCTCTTATCAAGGTGGATATCTGTTACTTTACTAGAAAAGGTTGGCTAAAACAAATTAATAAGGTCATCGCCTATTTGTGCTAGTTTATTTATATGCCGGTTTACTGAGATCCTAGCTTCTTTAAGAAATTACTTCCAATCTTAGTTAGAGGTATTATCAGAAATTTGCTGCATTCTTTTTCTTTAACTTTTCCTTCTGTTTTCACAGTTTTTTGAGTGGAAACTCTAGTTATATTGAGAAGTAAGTTGTCCGCTTGTGTTGTCCCTTCTTAAGATTGATGATCAGCCTCATTTATATCATGATTTTCAATTTTAGCTGCAAAAACCACTTGAACATCCTATAATTTTGTTTGGAGGGGTTTAGAAAGTTAACTGCATGATGGGAGGATCAAAACCTCTGTGTAGAGTTTACATACTCTCTGCCTCTATTCCCATCTCTAATATACCTACTAGATTCTTAATGATCCGGTAATGACATTCATCTGCATCTACGTTTTTAGTATGTCGAAATTTGCAGGCTCAATATAACTTCATTTTCAAAATGAGAAACATGTATGTGATTCCTTACTAGCCATTTTGCAGTGTTTTCTTTTATCTTTATTTAGCGGAGCAACATAGACAAATTAGTCCTATGCTTATCCTTGCATACCAAAGAAATAGTTTTCCTTTTCCTCAAGTACGTCTGGCCCATATGCTAGATGGCAAGCCTTGTGTAATAATCCTTATTTTTCTTTTCATAATTAAATGAATAACAAATAAACATAATAATTTAAACTATTCATCTTCCCTCCTTTATAACATCCCAAAGTCATTCATTTTTCTAACCTTTTAAATTCTATAACTCTCAATACCTTTTAAATTCCATAACCCCTCAAATCCTTTGAATTCCATAACTCCCTAAACCCTTCACATTCTATAACTCCTAAATCTAATACTATATAAACCTAACATCTTTTCTAAATTCAATCTTACACTCATCCTCTTAAAAAAAAAAAAAATTCTCTCTCTCACTTTATTGGAGCGTCTCGTCGGACCGCTGTCGTTAGCCTCGCCAAAGTTTTGACAAAAGAACTCCTATATTCTTTCTTCCCTTACTCTACTATTTGAGCTTGGTATTACTTTCTTAAATTTCTATTGCATTTATTTAATTGGACCCTAGAATTAGCTCACACCCTATCTAACGATCCTAATAAAAGATATCCACCATCTTATAGACCCAATAAGATGGATTCAAACCCATTTATTGATTTCAAATAGAATTTAGGGTGATCCTACAATTTTAGACCAAAACATTATTTATAAATCAATTAGGAGAAGAATCTTCTCAAAAATAAATATAAAATAAAATAGGAAGGAAATAATTTATCATTTAAATGAAATCTTTATATGCTAAACTTATCTAATAAATCCAACAAATATAAAATCAAACAAAAACATAACCACATAAGAGTTGAATTATATTAATATTTTTGTTAACATAGACTTCAAGATTAGTATTAATACAGCATATGTCCAACTGAGCCCACCTTACACCTCCTATAAGCCTCTCTTGCCAAACAAATAAGATTATTGTTCGATGAGAATTAACCAATTCAAATGTTTACAAAATATGTAACTAACAACTTATTAGGATAACATTAGAAGTTAATTTTCTACACTAATATTATTTAACTTTAAAATTAATACTAAGTGCTTTATAAAAATTAGAAATTCCCTAAAAATCACCTGAATTTATGATGAATAATTTTTAACAAATATATTATAATTTTATGTGTAGATTGCTTCGTGTGATTGCCAATTGGTATACCTTCGCAAACCGAGGTGAGTTCTTTTTGGACTCACTAAACATGCTAATTTTTCTTATAGAAATATTACTTCAATTATATCATCTAAATTTGTTATTACAAATACTATTTCTTTATATTGTTAGAATTTAATTTGTAGAAACTAAATGTGTTATTACAAGTGCAAATTGACATATCTGTTATTTTTTTATGATGTTAGAAATTAAATGATTACTTGTTAAATTACAGCATGTAGCTAGGTTTTTAATAAATGATGAAAAAGGCTATAATCGTGGAAACATACTGTTTGTGATATCATTCTATATCAGTATTTAGAAAAGTTTTGTATGCTGATTCTCTAATTAAGGAACGTACAATGCACGGAAAACCTCCCAGCATTCATACACTGGCTTGACCGATATCTGTATGATATCTCAAATCAGTAAATCCTTGATATAACCAATTGTGATTTATTGAATAAAATATAAAATGGATTCTATAAATTATGTTAACAAATTAACAAAATCTAATTGAAATATTGTACCCGAAATTCAATATACAAGTTATGAAAACCAGAATTTAGACATGCATGTATTATACTTAAATGACACTGGGTTGGGAGAGAAACTGAATGATGGAATTATATTCTGTTTCGACTGTAAACTTGTTAAGTTGTACAACTGAATATTTCGCACACCATGGGTGCGTGATGATTTGCTGGATCATACCTGATTATAATTTCTGTTTGCCTGACGGCAGGTCCGATTCAGCACCGGACAATCCATCTGACCATTTCTTGGATCTGTATAGGAAACAATCGAAGCAGTGGTATCCCATCAGTTAGTTTTTCCAATTATATGACATCCTAAATAAACTTGCTATGATTGTGACCATACTAAAAGATATTTGCTTTAACCTGTCACTTAATATTATCGTTAATTATGGATTTAATATTTTTCTAAGACTTGCATTATTACTATGTTAGACATAATTATTACATTATATTTTTCTGTATTTATTGTGTTGGTCGCTATCTGACGACCTGGATATGCATGTCCAGTGACTGAATTGAACCCTATTGATCCTACCGTGGAAGACATGGAGTATTTTGCTGAAGTGACCGAAGATCAGTAGTTATCATGTACTTAGTTTGTATTAAATGCAGTCTTTTCATATTTTTGAATCTATCATTCCTTAATGGATGTTATCTTAAGTTATCCAGTATCGTCCTTCTGTTTTCTTTATGTAATAGACTTCATGGATCAATGAATGTCAGTTTATTTATTTACGTGTATTTATTCTTTGTGGCTGTGATATTATAATTGAGGCTTTAGCATATTCAAACTGAATATGTTGCCGGTACCTGCTACACGTGCTCGTATACCGTATATTGGGAGCGGGGCGTGATACCTTGCTTTGTAACTTGAGCTATTCAAAGCCTTCCTCCGATTATTTGGGGTTGGCTATAATTGCACTGTTATTGTTCTTTATTTAGTGGAACAACATGGACTAATTAATCTGTGCTTATCCTTGCATACTTGCAAAAGCAATAATTTTCCTTTTCCTTGAGTATGCCTGGCCTCTATGCTAGTCGGCAAGCCTTGCTTTGTAACTTGAGCTACTCAAAGGCTTCCCCCAAAATATTTGGGGTTGGCTTAGAACTGTTAGTACCTAAATTAAAAGCTATCATACCCTTTTTTGCTGCCTCAATTTATGTTTATTAAGATCTACATTTAATCCATATCTCTCCATCATCTATCATCCTATTTCTCCTTGTAACCGGCGCACTCATTGATCTCCTTTGCACATGCAAAGACCATCTGCAACAACTCTTTGTCATCTTATTCCCAAGTGGAGCTACCTCTAACTGCTTGAGCATACTCATTTCTTATCCCAACTTTTAGAATATTGTAAATTGCTACTTGTTTATCTCAACATTCTCATTTTCTGATGTACTCACTTTTTGGAATATTTTTTTCCTAATTGCCTATCATTTAACCCAAAAAACATAGCTGCCACACTCATTGTGCCTCTTACCTGGAAGTCTCTGGTCCTCAGTAGTACATGTACGGACCATCTGAACTAATCCTTATTCATCTTCAATTGAAGCTTCATCAACCTTCTTATAGGCACATGCATCTCATATCCCAACTTTGGTGTATTGCAAGTCATTAGTATCAACACTTATTACTCACATTCTGGGTATTGTTGGTTCCTAGTCGTCCATTTTTTAACCATAAACCATAATTTGTTGTTTACCATCTCATGGACATCCCTTTCACCGTCCTGACATTGCCCAATACTTGAGAATCATTTCTCCTTTTAACCATCTTGCTTTAGTTCAATGAACAACATTATCAGATGGTCAGACCTAACGTGATTGCACCTGTTAATACTAAAATTATGTTCTACTAAAATTTTGGAGCCATGTTTTTTGTATTTTATGCACCTGTTAATATGAATGGTGCAAAAAAAAAAGAGGTTATTTTCTGTTTAAATGGTTTCAATGGTCCATGCTCTGTCTAGTGTACATATTATAGGGGTGTAATGGGACGGATTGGGTTGGGGGGATCAATCGTAACCCAATTGAAGCTCTAATCTCATCCTAATCTGACCAACCCGTCCTTGAATGGAATTAGCCAACCTTGACCCACCGAAACAAATTAATTCTGGTTGGGTCCAATTGTGCTCAGTTGGGGTGGGTCGTGTTATGTTTGATTAAACTTAGAAAAAAAGGTATGTCACATGAGTCATTTAGAATAAACTTTAAAACACTCAAATGAATCATTTCTAAACTTTAAAAAACTTAAATGAATCGTCTCGCATGTAACAGAGATTAAGATGTAACATTTAGCTCTACAACCTATAATCTAAGAAAAGATCAATATTAATGGAAAAGAAAGACAAAATTTTACTTCTGAAAACATGAGGTAAAAATTATAAGTAGAACTTTTTCAAACGAGTCATGTAGAGATAAAATGAAAAAAGACTTACATGCATCATCCTTGATATAACAAATGTTAAGATATACCTGTTAACTCTACCATTCGCAATTTAAGAATAGATCAATGATAATAGCGGTAAAAGTAACCAAACATTTTACTTAATACACTTGTACTTGTAAACTAAAATCACAAATGATAAGCATACACTAGGTAGTAAAAGGTTACATGGGTTTTGGTTTCGTCTTTGATTGGATTAGTTCCGGGTTCTGGTTAGGTTGGGCTATGGGTCATCCTAAACAAACCAAACCTTAAGTTGGATTAGTTTTTCACAAATCAAGCCCAGCCCAAATACTAAAGGCCCCAAAGGCCACCCTACCCCACAAATAGGTTGGGTTGGTTCGGTTCAGGATGCCAACCCAAGCTGCACTGCTATTAATAAGTTAAGATGGACTTTACATTGATTATTCTTAAACATATAATTTATAAAATAATTTTTCTACGGAACTTTCTAACTAGATGACTTATGTTTGTCATTAAATTTTGTTATATCATAGTATCGTATTGATACTAATAGCTGTAAAAAATATAGTAGGTAGCATATTATACAGAGTCACAATGTCACTTTGTGATTGTTATCTGGAAAAAACATGCCTATGGTGTATCCGAATTACCGAACCATTCGTCATGACCTCCATGTCTTAAAATGATGATGTATAATATATCATGCAGTTTAGATACTATTTTAGCATGCATTAAATAGTTGCAAAATGAATAGATTTTTCAACAATAGAATAAATAAAACCTCATAAACGACGCTTGAGAAGTGACTAGGATCACATATTTTTTTTATGTACTACCTATTTCAGATATGGAGATCTTGATGAACAGTTCAGATCGTTCATTTTGATATCTTATCTTAGATTTTAGGCCATCTCCTTAAATTACAAATCTAAGGAGACATCCTAGGCACAATTTTCTCTTGTTTTCCTATATGACCACATTATAGTCAAAATGCTTCTCTCTTGGCTACATATCAAGTGTTTTAGGAAGTAGTGGTTTGCATACCATAATTGTATTTATATGATGTTACTGTTAATTTGGACTATCCTGATGGACCACTTTACATAAGAATATCCTTGATCTTCCTTGAATATGCCCAAGACATCCATACATACTGAGCTTTTATATTTCATCATCATCACCATCACCATCAAAACCGTTTTCCATCAAATGGGTTTTATATGGATCAAGGCAATACAGAAGATTTGACAAAGTTTGACAACTGCCTTGGTGTTTTCTCCTTGATGAAAACTATAGACAAGAGAGAGTTTGTCATAGTTAAAAACGACTAGCTGCTATCCATTATATTCTCCTAGCTTTTGGAAAGTGTTTAGAAGAAGGGGGAAATATGATAAGTTTGTTATAAGGAATCACTTTCGACTTTGAGTTACATATAAAGCCACATGTTAAATAGAATGCATTTCTTATTTCTTTAATGCTTTCATAAATTGATGAAATTCAGATTTTATAGTACATTACATGTAAACACACACCAAAAAATACAACTAGCAAAATTGGATGTCATCTATTCCATGGCTCTTATGTGTACAAAGTTCAGTTTTGTTTTGATTTGCAAGTTAATGGTGGCAAGAAAAAGTTAGAACTACATGCTGGAAGACCTACAAGTTTTGGGCTCATCATGGCTGCCCTTGAGCTCATCAGATAGATCTGTAATGTCGTCTATTATCCATATTACTGGAACCTAATGTCTTACATTAATATTTTCAATGGCATGGATCGGCTCATTATGGACTTTCTTAATGACTGTACATGGACTGTTCGTTAATTTTTTGACATTTGAATCATTGCTTTATTAATTAGTTTTGTCAACTACACGAATTACTGGAAGAACCGGCACCTCAGAAATTCACTTCTATGTTATAAATTGATAAGGAGTTGAGAGGAATGCATCCGGGACAATGCACTAGATGTGCATGCCAAGTGTCAGCTTCTAGATATAGCTTTAAAATTTTGGGCCAATTTTATAAGTTTCAAAATAGAACTGATGACACAAGGAATGATCCTTTTCTTTTTATAAGATTTACAGGTTAAGAATACTAGGTAAGGTTTATGAGAACTATTATATCCTCGTGATATTATGTCCTTATTCTCCTGACGTTCACTTTGTTTTGCTCAATCTAAAAGGCTGATCACCGTGAAGGTTTCAGGTTATATAGTGAAGCAACCAAAACCTCAGTTTTGGGCCCTAGTAGGCATCCTGTCTTCGGTGCCTAGAGAACCAATTTTCACTGTAGCATTGTACTTATAATATGTTTCCAGCAAATTATGTCCGTCAAGTTTCCAGGACATAGTTAGAAGATCTACTTCAATCATCTTTTTAATGTTCAAAACTACAAATTTATCAATTTCATATTTTTCTTAACAATTAATATGGTTGCTTGATTAAATTTACATTAGCTATTGTTTCAGAATACCTGCTATAAGTAATGGAATGATTCATTGAAAATTTTAAGGAGCTTTTCAGTTATATCTCTTTTCAGGATTCATGCAAGGGCGTTGAGGATCTTGAGCTAAAGGAGGCTATTTTTAGAGAGGTTGCTTCACCTCTTTTATCAATTGCCAAGCGGCATGAAGGTTACCAAACCTTATGGCATATGTGCTATGACCTCAGTGATACAGCACTCCTTCGAAGCCTTATGGTACAAATGTGATCTTGATCGTTTGTTTGATTTTCTTCGTTATTGCATTAGAACGATTCTATGAGCATTTCATTTTTTGTAAAGTAAAATCATACTTGTGTTCTTCCAACTTCATAAAGGTTTTAATCATGATTTTGACATAAACATTTTGTTACCTTTTACATTATTTTTCTTTAATCTTTCATAAGATTCTTCCGGTTTCAAAACGCCTTAACGTGGGCATATGATTATCCTCACATTGTACGAGGTTTTAGCCTTTTGTTTTTTCTATTTCTGATCTATCTATTACCAATCCTGCTTGATATCTTTTTGTCGACTCTTGACTTCGTAATGTGATTCATGATGCAGCATGAGAGTGTTGGACCTAAAGGAGGATTCAGCTATTTTGTTTTTAAACAGCTGATTGCAAGCAGACGGTATGCTAAGCTGCTGAGACTTGGGGAAGAATTCCAGGAAGAGCTGGCTAGCTTTCTGAAGGAGCACAAAAGTCTTCTGTGGCTTCACGAGATATTCTTAAATCAGTTCTCTTGTGCTTCAGAGACACTTCATTCCTTGGCTTTATCTCAGGATGATAGCTCTGCCTTGGAAGAACCAGAGACTTCAGAACTGAAGCCACTGCTATCTCTGCAAGATAGAAGGCGCCTACTTAATCTCTCTAAGATTGCTGCAGCTGCAGGTTTGCTGTTTTCTCAATTTCTCTGTCTGATTTTCTCAAAGTAGCTAATATAGGACCTTGTAGGCTATATGATGGAAGATACTTATTGATTCATCCTATAAATTTAATATCGAAATTTTAATTGCTTTCATGTTTAGTCTCCTATATGTGGCTCATACTCCTGGTACTATTTTCTTGTGTTCTGGTTGATACATGGACTTCTTAGTTCTTAGTAAATACCTCCCCTTTGGAATTCTTGGCATATGGAATGACTGTTCCTTCTTTTGCAGTAAAAAATAAGAGAATGATGAGTTATCATATGGAATTTAGTTAAGCAGACATGAAACGAATCTTTATCCGTCCTGTCATTACTGCTCAGTAAGCTCCTTCCCATATTATTTTCCATTATCTCTCACAGACATACACACAAAAAGAAACATATCGTAGAGAGAGGGAGGATCCTTTCAGTAGGAATTTCTTTATGACAACATAATTTTGCTCTCCTTCTTATCAGACGGATGTAATCGCCCTCTCTCTATCTCTTATTGCCTGGCTACGGAATGTGTGAAATTGATTCAAAATCCTAACGAAATCTCATTGCATGATCCCTTGTTTTCCCCCTATTCAACTCTGTTTTAAGGATCATTCTTGGCTTCCTCTGCTTTCAAGCCCTACCAGAAGGACCATTTCATCTGTATGACATAACAACCTTCATATCCCTTTTTCACTACCTAAATCCGTTATTTAAGGCTGCCACTCCATCCCCCTACCCAACCGTACCAGTAAAAAAGGGAGAATAAGTTTACCTTGCTCCTCCAATAGCTATGATAATCTTTTCCTAAGTCGTAAACTTCGTGGTCTCTGTTGAACTTGCTTAACCCATAGCAACCGGTTAATCCTTTATACTTAATTGAAGCTATTTTTAACTTCTTATGCACACTCGGTTCTTATTCATTTTTAAAATATATTTTCACTTACTCATATCCTTTCAGATACATTTGTTTTCAGCATTTGTTGTTTTTTAATACCCATAAATACTGAGCTGGAAGCATGATTGCTCATGGAGCTATCTAACAAAGTTTTCTCTTCAATTTCATGGTATTCTAGGATCACATAGTATTCCAGAGGCATTTATACAGACATTCAAATACACGTGCATATGTGTACGTACTACATAAATGAATGCACCTGCACATGTGAGTTGTCTAGAATCTGCTGTTTTTTGAAGGCTTCAAAAGGATCCAACTCCTTCTATTCAACTCTAATGGTGGGCTAATAGCCAAAATTTAAAAGAAAAATTCTTATGACAGGTCCTTCAAATTGCAAACCACCGTTCTAGTTGGTCTTGAGTTTCCATGAACCAAATATCAATGGTTGAATTTTCTTGCATATGCATCAAGTTACTCAATGGACAGCTGACTTAGCAAGGTTCTTAGATCTATGATTGAGGAATATATGTTAATAGAGATGAGATTAGTTATTTAGTTGGATTTGATTTGATTTGATTAGGAATTTAGTTAGATTTTGGATTTTTAGAGATTTGTTATTATCTTCTTGTTTTAAAATTCTCTATATATATGGCTTGTAAAACCCTAATTTAAAACAGGGAGTGAAATATGATTTTTTTTAAGAGCATAATCTTTTCTCGAGTGATTCATGAGAAAGTGGGCGTGTGATTCTCTTAGAAATAAGATCCAAACCCTAATTTATCTCCCAAAACCCTAAGTTCTTTCCCAATTTCTCCACTACAAACCCTAAATCGTTTCCGTTCTGCATCAAATTGGTATCAGAGTTCAACATCCGCATCTTCAAATATCAAAACTTAAGATCCTCATCTTCAGGTATCAGAGTCCAAATCCATCTCCATCTTATTATCTTTCCATTCTTTTTTAAAATTTTTCCTTTTAGATTTGAAAAAAAAAATTCAAAAAAAATAAAAACCAGTTTAAAAAATTTGAGAGAAAAAAAAAAAGAAGAGAGAAAGAGAGCAAAAAAAAAGTCAAAAAAAGAGAGAGATCATATAGGAAACGAGACCAGAGAAAAAAAAATGGAGAGAAAGAGAGAGAAGAAAAATAAAATTAAATTTCCCCTCTCCTTCTCCCGCAGCAGCAGCACCTCTCCCTTCCTCCTTCTCATACCGCCTCTCCATCGAAACCCACCAAAACCCCAATTAAAAAAAAAAAAATCTCCACAACACAATTCTTCAACTCCTCAATCGCTCCATCGCCGTCGTCGGCAGCTCCGCCGCCCATGACTTTGCCGTCGCCGCAACAATTCGGCTCCACCTGCAAATTCCGCCAATGCTCCACCTCCTCGCCGCCCTCGTTTGCCTCTCCGCCTTTGGTCACTATCGCCGCTGCCGCCACCATCTTCAGCCACATCTCCGCCTGATTTCCCTCTCCCATAGCTGCAGTGAAGACATCTCCACCCGATTTTCCTCTCCCACGGCCGCAATAAAGAAAGAATCTATGGTTTGTTTGACTTAATTAGGCTTGGTTGAATTGGGTTTGAGTTGGAACTATTTAATTACACAGATCCACATCCAAAAGAAAGGAAGATTGGATTTACTTTAGACCAGACCCGCAAGCTCCAGATCCCATCCAATTTCTATATTGGGTTCAGTCCATCAGACCCGATCCGAATGACTACCGTGCAAACCCGTTTACAATACAGATCCGTTAGAAGAGAAACAGACCCGTTAAGCTTTTGGGGGTGATTTGAAGCCATTTGAAGTTCAGTTCGAACTATTCGAGGTATAATCGACACATTTCAATTCTGGTGTTTTTTGAACTTGCTTTAAATATGGGATTTATATTTTGTGAAAAACACATCAACACTGATGTTGATTTCAAACAAGTGGAGTGTGATATATATGATGCAATTTCATATTTTTATGGTTATAATGACCTTAATGGTTATGAAAATTGGGAAAGTAATTTGGAATAATTTTTTCGTTATTTTCCTTTGACTTCAGAGAAGAAATACAATCATGCTAAATTGAAGTTGGTTAGAGAAGGTTCTGATTGGTACCTTAGTAATTATAAATCCCGTCCAACTTGGAAACGGTTGCAGTTTTTTCTTCGTGCGCAGTATGCACCGCATCTTGTTTTTAAATAATGCTCTAAATGTGAAGGATATGGACACTCTGCTCACCAGTGTCCATCTATTAAGTGTTCAGCCTGTGAAGAATTTTGACATTACGAATATCAGTGCGCTTCGAAAAATACAGTTATCGTCACATCAGCTTCCAAAAATTTAGGTGATTATGTTATAGTTGAGACCGAAACCATCATAGAGCTCGTCACAGATCGAAAAGTTATTGATCCGGTTTTTCTGTCAGAGCTAACTACAGAAACAGTTATTTGTCCTGTTCATGAGGATCGTATTTTCAGTGACTTTTCAGCTCACATTCCAAATTCTTTATTTTCTACAGAACTGACAGATTTTGACTTCTCTCCAGACCTTCTACAATTGTTATTGTTGCCACCATGGAAATATCAGATAGTATACATTTGACTTCCAAACTATTCGATTTTCTTATATTTAGTTCGGTGGAAAAGTTCGCCAGATCTCGAGAAAATTGACCAATTTCAGTTGAGCGTGCTTGACTTTCTTCTTATCGCTATTCACCAGGTGGTGAATATTTCCAAGTGCGGGAGAATTGATAGAGATGAGATTAGTTATTTAGTTGGATTTGATTTGATTTGATTAGGAATTTAGTTAGAATTTGATTTTTTAGATATTTGTTATTATCTTGTTTTAAAATTCTTTATCAAATTTTTTCTCGGGTGATTCGTGAGAGAGTGGGTATGTGATTTGCCTGGGCTTGAGGTCCAAACCCTAATTTATCCCCTAAAACCCTAAATTCTTTCCCAATTTCTCCACAACAAATCCTAAATCGTTTCCGTTCTGCGCCATATGTGCTGAACATGATCTAGAGACTTTGAGACCCCTGCACACCAATTTTTTTGGGCTCCAGATATCCAAGGAGTTTTCTATTTTCAACAAAAAATGGCATGTTGCGTAGCTACTTCAAAGTAACTATTAGTGGAAATTGATTTATATCTTCGTCTGTGGAGCTTATGGTTGCTTACTGTAAAGGAGTTAGTTTTGCTTTTTCAATTCATCTGTATCTTTTACCTCATATTAACTATTGGACCTAATAAGTTATCCCTTGTTCATATAAGTGGTTGATACACTATATTTATCATGGAGTAGGTAAAGATGAGGGCTTTGGAATGAAGATGGACAGGATAGAAGCTGATCTGCGTATCTTACAACTTCAGGTAACGTATATTCGCAAGATGTTGCAGTCCTAAAGCTATAAAAGCACTTTTTAGATCTTCTTTATTAGTTTTCAACTCAAAGAATTACTGGGAGTTACATTATTAACTTTTTTTAAGGCTATAGCTATAAGAACCACAAATTTTGTCATTACTTAGAATCCGCAACAAAGTTTCAGTAGTGTGTAATTATTTGACTAGAATTTATGATTTAAAACGAAAAGTTAAAAAAAAAAAAAAAAAAGGCAATTTCATTTGTTTGTTAGGTGAATGTGCATCTGCATTCCACACTCTTTGAAGCGGAGATATTTCAATTTCTTGCCAACTAGAAGCAACAGAAGCGCCATTTTCTTGATGCCAGTAATTGCCCACATACTTTGCTTAAGCTTATCATGACACACTTAATTGCAACTTAACCTTCTCTGCTGACTGCTCTTGGTTTACTATTATGCATCTGCGGGAGTTGGATAGTGAGCTTTTGTGTGTGCATGCACTTGTGTATGTGTTATGAAGCTCTTGGTCAATAATTTTGCATCCCAGAAAATTGGATAATGAGTGTGCTATGACATACACTCTTGGTCAACAGTTCTGTATCTCTGGATAATGGAAGTATATGTTGGAGGGTTTAATAACGACTGTGTACCTGTCACCAGCTAGGAAGTGAACTTCTGATAGTCTTTTTGTTAGTGTATAAAGCACTATGAGTATATGATAAATTTAGGCCTTGTTTGGATGGTGGTTGGATAAAAAACCTCTTGAGTTTGGATTCTTTTTGGTATGAGAATCCTTTGGGTTATGCCAATATTTTTTGGGAAACAATCCTAAGGTTTACAATCGGAGAGGATGTAAACCTAAGGTTTACAATCCTAAGGTTTACAATCAGAGAGGATGTCACATTAAAACTCCAAACAAGTCATTGCTTTTGGTTAAAAAGTAACTAACAATCAAAAAAATTCACTGGATTCGCTTCGCTAATCCAAAGGATTGAACCACCTTTTTTATTATAATCCTGTAGGCTTATAGTCAGAAAGTAGGAGCAAAACATGCTAATCCAATGGATTTGCCCAACCCAGCAGAACAAAGAAATTTCCTTTGGATTGAGTCTATCCAACCAAGTCTTTAACTATGAGGTGCGCCTCAAACTAGTTGTCACTTTTTCTACCTACCACCTTAAAGATGCGCACAGGATCAACGGGATTATAGTGTCCGACAATTTATTCTGCTTTTTTCTTGGAATTTACGTAACTGCACTACATTGTAACTTCTGCCAGCTTGTTCATCATATATACTAACACTTCCTCTTGTCATATGAATTCCTCTTGTCGCAGGAAGAGATTTTGTCTCGTGAAAAGGACAAGGAAGAGATTTTGAGGCATTATCCCTATCCCGAAGAAATACAAGACATCAACAAGCCATTACCACCAAGAGAACTGATCGAGATGTGTTTGAAAGCTAAACTTCGGTCACTGTCCTTGCTTCCTTTTGAAGTATTTGCATGGACGAGCTCTTCCTTTCGGACTGCAAACAGAAGTCTTCTGGAGGAATGCTGGAAGAACGCAGTTGACCAGAATGATTGGGCAGCGCTCAACCAGGCAGCAACAGCGGAAGGGTGGAGTGATGAAGTGGTGTTGGAAACTTTGAAAGAGACCATCCTGTTCAAGGCATCAAACCGTTGTTATGGTCCTGGAGCAGAGACGTATGATGGGGATTTTGATGAGACCTTGCCTCTGCAGAAAGAGGATGCAGAAATTCCAGGCTTTTCGGTAGAAGGCATCTTAATGCTGCACAAGGATTTTCCAGATGCCGGTAAGCTGATGATGATTGCATTGATGATGGGTAAAGAAGGAACCAGTACCATAGGCGAAGAGGAAGAGATAGCTATGGATTCCCACTGACGTATTTTGTGGCGTGTTGGTTGTCAAGACTTGTTTGGTAGTCACTCTAGGCTATTTTTTGATGAGCAAGCCATGGATGTGTATATATTGTGTGACCGTTGTACGTATGACTAGTCTGTTTTGTCTGTTTGTGGTGATCACTGGATCCCAATCTGCTTGCTTGTGGGTCCTGAAGAAGATGGATGCAATGATTCTAGTTTCTTGTGGAAATTGTTAGTACCTTGATGCCTCTGTTAGCTCGTTGGAAAAACTATGCAATTTGCTAGTAATGTGCTCAATTGTTCCATTGGTGGGTTTCTAACATGTATTTAGTATACTTGTCGGTTGCTACTCAGTATTGGAGAGCTATGTTATTTGTGCTGCTGTTGTGTTTTTATTTTACCTTTAGGACTGAAGCTGCTACGACACATTGCTGGTCCTCGATGGATAAATATAAATAGAGAGATTAAATGAGAATCAGGTGAAAAGCAGGAGGGAGGGAGGGAGAGGCAGAATTAGAAAGAAGGGATTGAATAGATTTTTAATACAAATTTAGTAGAAAGTATTTGGCACATGCAATAGAGGGACAAGGGGGGTGCCGCCCAAGTAAAAGCATAAGCTTCGTTTTATTTTTGATCGTCTTTTCTCTTTCCTTTGCAGGTGCGAGCGTACATTAAGTTTTGACAAGCCGCATGCCACTTGATTCAACAGCTTCCAGACAGTGAAATAAAGTAGGAACAAACAGAAAGAAAATCAAGAGGCAAAGACAGGTTAAAAGTATGTTTTATGCCTCCCTCTTCTCTAATTATTTGTGGTTAGTAGTGCTCTGGTGTTCAGGCAGACAAACAGCATAAAACCCAAAGACTGCTCATTTTCTCCCTCCCTCCCTCCCTCCCAAAATCTTGTCGTCCTGCTTCCTTCTCCCTTTCTACACTACATGCAGCAGTGTTGCAAATTTTATTTATTTTTTTAACAAAAAGAATAATTTAAAAAAAGGAAAAAATCCAAATGCATCGAACACTGCAATGCACTTTCGTTGGTAGCCTGCAAGATGGATGGATCCTTTCATTCAATCAAACAACAAAAAACACTTGGTGTGTGCGCGCGTGTAAAATACAGTACAAAATAATACAGACACATGTAGATGTAGATAGAGCTATACGTGGTTCGGCTTCTGGGACATGAAGACACACAGAAACAACAAAACTCACGCACAAAATCTTCTACTAGTCAGTCGTCCAAGGAACCCGACAAGACTGCGGAGGGGATAAAGCACAATGAGCAAGCAAGAGCCTCGACAAAGGCAAAATCAAACCCAACCCCAACATAACAAACACACACACACATACATATATATATATTCCCTTGGAAATGCCCCTCCAAATGCCAAATGCCAACATCCAACACTTGATCTTCTTTTTCTTTTAAAACAAAATACTAACTTCTCTTTGCCTTGCCCGCATCCACCAACCTCATCACAATTACACACCCAACAGCCTTAATTTCCCCTTTGGACTATGCAACCATGCGGCTGATTCCCCCTCTCCCTTACATCACAGCAGAATCGTATTGCTGGCACCAACCCCACTCCACGATAAATGCAAACGGACAACCTCCGAACCACCCTTATAAATCAAAGTTACTCACTCTCTTGTGTACCACAATCAATCAATCATTCATTTAGGCCATGATGCAGAGGCATCACAACAGTAATGGCCTTAATGATCCCACTCTCCTCCAATCTTCTTCTTCTTCAATCGCTCTCTTGCAAGAGAGATTCCAGCAGCTACAGAGGAACAAAGAAATAAGGAAAGAGAGGGAGCTCCTCAGACTCTTTGCCACCCAACTTCCACAACCAAATCCATGCCAGAATCAACCCCCCAAGTGGGTATACCATCATGACCTCATGCATCCCTCAAGGCGGCCAGTTGAAGCCCCTAATAATTCAGCTCTTGGGCCCCGTTCCCATCTGCAAACCCAACACACCACCACCACCACCACCAGCTCCATAGATCTCCACGAGTGCGAGACCTCACTTTCCATTGGCCTGTGGCCCGGGCGATCAAACATGAGGATGCAGAGTCCCAAACTAGTATGCAACAATATGGAGGTTGACACGTCTCTTCACCTGTAAACAAGTTCATGCTAATTTGCCACCGTTACCTTCCATTTTATTTGCGTTTTCCAATCATGTTGTACTGCAATCATTCTCTGTTTTCTACATATTCCCTCTTCTTTTTCCTTGTTAATGATGTAAGAAAGAGCGGACATGGAAAGCGTTGGAGGTGCGGTATAATTACTGTTGACAATTACTATTGTCATTAGATCCGCAACCATCACCCATCTAATTATCATTAGCATAGCTTTCCAATCTCTCATGGCATGCGAGTTCATACTTGTTCCTGCTCTTCCACTCTGTCTGCAGTTTTATCGCCATTTATGCTTATTCATCTTCGTAACTTTGGAGGAGAGTGGCAGATGGTTCACGCCCTTGGTTTCCAAAAGCAGACTTCTGTTGTTGTTGTTTATTCACGCGATACAAATTAACTTTTAGTATGAACCTTCACCTCATTAGCTTCCAACATCAGCATAAACCAAAGCTCACCAACATACAACAACAGCAGCAGCAGCAGCGGCTGAACAAAAACAAAAAAGAATTGCACACAAGTTTTGAATCAGCTCCAACATAAATGCCGAGTCGAAACATCTGCCCTCTCATCCTAGGAATACCTTTTCTATATATAGATACACACTAAATCCAACTCTCAACAATTGAACTTTCATGACTCGCCCTTTATGTGTTGACCTAATATTCCAACAATTTTAAAGAATTGGAACCAACAATTCTTCCGTCTTTTCGACTAACGTTGATGCTTTTCCTCTTAGTAGGCCAGATAGACGACACAGCACAAGAAAAGGTTAGTGGCAGGTTGTAGATGCATTGACAAAAGTCCATAAAGCAATACAAGATGGTAGTCAGATATAATCTCTTCTTCAAGCAGTGCAAATATTGTGTCTCTCAATTGCATGCAAATTATTATTTTCAACTTAGGATTCAAATATTCGATTTAGAGAGCAGAAACAGAAATCATAGCCTGTAGTTTCTTGGCACAAGTAATGCACATGAGATCAGAAATGTGGATTTTGTTGTAGAGTTCAGATTGGTTCGAGATTTTAGTGGCTATTTTAACCATTCCTAGCAATGTTTCTTCTCACGGTCTCACCTAAACCTTGCTAGTTTTTTTTTTCTCTATTAAAAATTTGTCATGCCTGTTTGGTTTTCCCGTTCTGCAACTTTTCATGCCTGTGTTTGAGTTTATATGAAGTTTCTAACTAATTCAGCCCAACAATACTAGCAGGATCCCTACTAAATTTTATAACCCATGAACTTGGTAGATGTGAATCCAGAATAGGTAAAGATCAAGATAAATGCTATGGATCATCAAAATATTATTACACTTGGGTTTCTTTGGAGACCCTTTAGCCAAAACTTGGCTAGACGGATATGTAGGCCTCCATTTATATGTGTGTGAACCATGCTGGATCGCTGGGTTTTCATTTTATAAGAACCCAGTTGTTTAAAATAGTTGCCAATGCTATGCTTGTGCAACTGTCAAGCATGTCAACATATATAATATGTACTTGGAGAATTAGTACTGCCAAGTTAAGAGATTACGGATCAACTTGTGTTACAACATCCTTGATCGTCATACAAAACTAAGCCATTTGGTTGTCGTTGGTACAGGAAAATTTGGTGACGAATCGGTAAACTAGTCACAACTACAGCATGAGGAGAGCGGCAGTACCTGCATTGCTTTCAGTTTCAGAGTCATGGATAAAGCCTGTTCTGGATATACATTATATTTTGCAGGCTAATTAATATCTCTACACCTATCAGGATGTTCATATATACGAGCTTTAGAAAGTGAATGTAAAGTAAACTAGTAGGCTAACACTAGTTTCTCAACGACACGACACGCTCCACTGTCATGAGGAATAAACTGCATGTATTACCCTTCATCACAATGAAGTCGCTGTTGTTTTCATCGCTGATGCTTATTCTACTAGCTCTAGCTAATAATAAATCTGGATCAGGTATGATTAAAATCCTTGACCTCCTCCTTCCTACTTGCACAGTTACTCCAATAGATTCCAATGTGGTGTGCATGCCTATTGCTGGACAGTGGAAGCCCAAACAGCACCAGCAACACCACAGTGGTGTGTGGCTTCGGAGCAGGCAACCGATGCTCAACTGCAAGAAGCGCTAGACTGGGCATGCTCGTCTCAAGGGGGTGCAAACTGCAGTACCATTCAATCTGATGGGATTTGTTTCCTCCCCAATTCGCTCACGGATCATGCTTCCTTTGCTTTCAACGACTACTGGCAGAAATTCAAAGCCTCAGGTGGCTCTTGCGATTTCAAAGGCTCTGCAGTTCTAGTCGATTCCGACCCAAGTAACGACTTCCCTAAACATCTCATGACATATTTTCGGCTTATGACACGTTTACTTTTGCTTGCAGGTCATGACCCATGTATATATCTACAGTTACCGTAAGAGGGAAGAAGCAGTGCTGTACCACACAAGGGCAAAATTACGAGGCCGTGAAACAGATAACGAGCCATAAAACTAGAATAAATATTTCCTCGCTAACGTAGTATGTATTAACATGTTACTTTGTTATGAAATAAAGTGTTCCTGATTGTGTCGTTGAATAATTTATTCAAGATGCAAATGATGAAAGGTGTTGAATAATTCACTCAAGATGCAAATGATGAAAGGTGTACGAGTGCATTCGCATATGACTGTGGCACTTGTAGATCTGCAAGCTCTCTTTTTTCTTTTTTTTTAAGGTTAAATAATTGCATTGCAATTTAAAAGAACACAAAATTTAAAATTTAAAATAAAAAAAAATTAGTATAACTATGACTCTACAAGTGATCCCCTAGTAATTATACCAATAAAGAAAACCATTCATAGAATCATTACGTGTTAATAAACAACTAAACCTACAAAAACCTAACAACTAAATAAAAACAATCACAAAATATATCTTCCATAAATGGAAGAGGAGATAACTTTACTCAGATTCACTTCCATCCAATTTCTTTCCTCGAAGCTAGCTTTTCACACAAGAGGTCTAATTAACCATTCATCAGTCACCCACACACATCCACCACTAAAAATAAAGTTTTACAGCTAATAAATCATCACAGAAAGGAAAAATCTCCAAGGAAAAAAATAAAATTTACTGAATCCATCCATGACAGCAAGGGAAAGAAGTTTTACGCATTGTTCCAGCAGAAAAGATTGTGTAACTAAATCCGCCAAGCAGTTTGGCATTTGGATCTGTGACCAAAATAATTTCCATTTGTATGAATCAACTAAGACAGTTGGATCGAAAGGTTGTAACCCAGGATAGATAAGGCCCTAAATTAATAGATAAGGCCCTAAATTAAAATAGAAAAGGGGAAGAGTGAAAGAGAAAACAGATCCGAGATCCAAGAGAGTAGTATGATGGAACTTACGACAGGAAGAATAAGCCACTTTGGCTTTTCTTCACTACAACGTCTCTCTTTATTCCCCACTTAAACAATTCCAAAGCTCTCTAAATGCCGATCAACAAATCTGTGGCCAATATTGAAAAATGCCGACAACAAGGAATCCTACCTCCATATTCGGACTGCGTGTAGACTCCTTTTGATTCCCAAAATAAATAAAGTATGGCACAAAATACATCCTGTTCTACAAAGCTTGATTCATTGATAAAACATAACCCAGTGATCATGAGGGATCTGCACTCTGTACTTCACATTCCCTCTGATCTATCTCCAACCTAAACACAAGTATGAAAAGAATTTTGCACTTGTCATAGCATCAAGAAAAGAATCAAACTTCTCTTTACAAAATAATCATCAACACTATCACCAACTTTTACAGAAGCAGGCTTCCTTAAATATAGGCTCCTCATTCCATGCCATACAATTCTTCCAAGCAGTTGAAGAATTACAAGGATAGATAGAGGCAGGAAGAGAGGTAGAAGATGAAATCTTTCATACAAGCTGTACTGTTGCTTGTGTTAATGCTAGGAAGGGTAACTTCAGGTAAAAAAACAAAATCTTATTTTGGTTTCTGTTTTATTTATCTGTTACAGTATTAGAATTAGTAGTAATGATTTAAGAACTGATAGACATCTCAGAAACCATATATGCAATTTTACTTTTTAGTTACATTCTATTTCTCTGACAGTGTAGTGAATGGGAAAGAAGGTTATATATATGTATGTCATAGTTCCTTTTCTTACCACAGGCAACAAAGAATGTGGAATAAATGTTCACCATGAATCCATTTAGTTACTCGAGCAATTTAAGATTAACAGTCTAAAATCTAACATGCAGGATAAAAAAAACAAAAAACAAAACACAACCATGAAAGGCCAGCTCCCCATACATGTATCTTCAGAAAAATAGCATGAAACCTTCAAAAATAAGAGAAAATAAGCTGAATGAAAACATTGAGCTGGAAATTTCACTAGAGATAGTTACCAAAATCTGATATAACAATAAAATTTTCAGTAGAAAGTTAATCTAGTCCAAAGTAACGCTGTCAGGCCGGCAATTCAAAGAAATGGGCAAGCAAAAACAGAGGGATGAAACAGGGGAAAAGGACAAAGAAGAACAGGGAGTTTCAAGCTCTTGCTGTATATCAGTGTCGAGGATCCTAGAAGCGAAGAACACAAATAGTGAATACCCTGGGTCTGTTTTGGTCATGCATGAATCAACACAAAGGGACAGCTCTCATTGTACACTCCTTGTACTCTTCCTACTTTCCGGCTTTCTTATTCATTTAGGCATACCAAGGAGGGCAATGGTTTCCAGTATTACATCCCTTCTATTCAATAAATTATAAAACTTATTTTGCAACAAAGAACATGAATAGAGGCGATTAATAATGCAGGATAGCTATCAATTTAACCATGAAAATAACTCTTTAACAGAGCTGAAACCAAGAAGATGTTTAGGATACAGCTTTGTACTTATTTTGTTGTATAGTGAAGAAGTTGCTTTAATATGTGAATCTCAGACTAGTAGAAGCTTGTTACCAGAACACTTTGTAATTCCTCTGCATGTTGCTTCTCGAATTTAAGTTAAACAAAGTTTTGGTTAATACTAGTACTCTAAGATATATGCCTGGCACAACAATAGCCAGCTTTAGAGACTATGCTGCAAATTTTAATGATTTTTTCTTTTTTTATTTTCTTGACAATAGAAGGTTTCTTGACAATAGAAGGGCCATATCCTGAGAAGGAATGGTGTATAGCTGATGAACAAACACCAGATGACATTTTACAGCAAGCACTTGATTGGGCATGTGGTTATGGTGGTGCTGACTGCAAGATGATCCAACCCAACAAGCCCTGCTATCTTCCCAATACTGTCAGCAACCACGCATCTTATGCTTTCAATAGCTATTGGCAGAAATTCAAGAACAAAGGAGGTTCTTGCTACTTCAATTCTGCAGCAATGGTCACTGATCTAGACCCAAGTATGAGTTTTCCTTTATCTTGCCAGAATATTAGATGTTCCCCTTTTTCTTGCCCAAGTATAAAGTAAACAATCTGCAGTATTTTTTAATTTACTATTGACTTCCACATTAATATCCATATTTCCAAATTGAATAAGATCAGAACCTTGTGGAAGGCAGAGGCAGTAGATTAAAACAGTTCTTATTTATCTTTCATTTCCTGCGGAAATAAATTCGGGATACAATTCAAGGTATAATTTATAAGGTAAATTATAGAAACTATCCATGTCCTACTGGGGATGTATCACTCATATCCTCTTATATTTTTTTGCAAAGGGACTATCTGAAAGGGGGTATAAGTGCAACAATCTTTTGTTGTTTTTTGTTACACTCACACCCCTTATCTGGGGGTCTCTCTAAGAAAAAAATTTCATAATGGCGTATTGGTGATACACCCTAATAGTACAATTATTGCAATTAACCCTAATTTATATGCTAACTTAATCCACAATACAAGTCATAACTTTCTACATGTTTACATGCAGGTCATGGCCCATGCCGGTTTGAGACACTTTCCTGATGCAGATGAGAACCAAATGTGAAATATCTTCCCGAATTTCTGTTGACATATTTGTTCACCCGTGAGAGGTTGCGTTCATCTTTGAAAAGTCTTCCTAGCTCTCTAAAAGACAAAGACCATCAATGAAGATTATGTTCTGGCGGTTTATAGTCTATGCTATAATTCAGATGCATGTTCCTTTGTATTCTTCTTATATTGCTCCTGGATGTTGATGTCACAATTTGAGCCTTAAACATGATGATGCTCTGGTTATTAGACTTGAAAATTGCACAATCTACAGATAAGGAAGGTTCTCATGGTTGATGTTTGTAAGTCGCCAATTATTTATTGAGCTCTGAAACCTAATGCATATTGCCTCATGACTGGATAAAAAAGTTGTAAACGTTTCTTTTCCTTTTGCATAAAGGCCATAGCCCAAGATCTGTGCACCTTGGACCTGCAATTTAAATGGCTAGATTTTTCAATCATTTCCTAAAATTAAGTTGTCATACCACTTATAACTATTTCTTGTTTGGCAGTAGTTCCATAATCAACTTAGTGAAAGGTTATAACTGTCAATCAGCAGCAATGTAGCAATTGTAACATTCACAAAGGGGCAAGAGTACAATTACATAAGATATACAGCATTTTAGGTTTTAATACAATGTGTAATGTGCACTGATATCTGAAAGCTGATGTACTTATTAGCAAATAGATTGGAGTCCGTCTCCCACCTCTCTCTTTTTTTCCCTAACAACATGCGCCCCCCCCCCCCCCCCCCCCCCTCCCCCGGCGGGGGCGGTGGGGGGCTCCCCTTCTGTTGAAATGAAACTTGAATAAAAAAAATCAATTGAGTTTTTCTTGAAATGAAGCTTTCCCTCTTTGTTTGGAGCCATGCCCACACTTTGTTTGTTATCATACAAATTATAATTAATAAAAATAAAATATTAAATAATAGAATATATGAAGGTATTCAAGAATATATTAAACATATAAATTTGATATTTTAAAGGTAGTTTAATTTCATCTATCTAAATAGTATAACATAACATATATATATAAAGGTATTCAACAATATGTTCATGTATACACACATAACATAATAAAATAAACCATAGAATAGATCCAAATGAAGTTAAAAGCATAAATAGAAATATTGAAATTTAGGCACGAAAAGAATAGTAATTGAAGAAGATTGGTATCAATAATAATAACAGCTAGAATGACAATAGTAGCAACAATGATAACCATAGCTGAGTAAGTAAAGACATAAAAAGAGAAGTGGAAGAAGAAGACAGTTTTGAAAAGTTTTCAATGTTGAGTAGCACTTAAATAAACTCCAAAATGGAGATCTCTAACATTTATAACTCTTTGCATGCCAAAGAGACTCTGGTTATCAAGTTTGCATGAAAATAATTTAAAGATAGATTGATTTATGAGGTTAAAGAATTTGGATTTTCTCTTATAACATGTGAATAATATTGGATATGAAAAGCAAATCTATTTCTAAGTTAAAGCCTCAATTGAAAGAATCATATAGGCTAATATATCAGGATAATATATTAGGGTACTATATCAAGCGATATTGAAAACATTGGCTGATTTGCACACAAAATGCTATAACCCCTTTTTTAATGCATCGTCATGGTTGACCTCAAAAAACTATATATATATATATATATATATATATAGAAAAATAGAAATGAGCTGACAGCTCACGCAAGTTACCTGAGCTGCAGTTCATTTCCACTATCTTCAATAATATTTTTTTAAAAAATCTTTTGTATTATGATCTCGACCCCTTAGGGTTCACTCATACCCAATTTCTTGGGTTTTAGTTTTGATTTGGTCCTCCATCAAGTTAACACAAAATTAACGATTTTCAATGAATACAACATTTTATATGCACTTGATGAAAGGGTAAATGAACTTCAAAATTTATGAAATTTAATCCGAAAGAATTTAAAGAGGTAGAGATAATAATTGTAAAAAAATATTGAAAAAAGATTATTGGATCGTTATAATTTAGCCGCTAGCTCACGTAACTTTTCCTGAGCTAGCGGCTCACCTACAGTAATACCATATATATATATATATATATATATATATATATATATATATATATATATATATATATATATATATATATATATAATAACCCTTCATCTTTTATAACTAAAAATAATTTAAAAAATAAACAAATAATAAATATAATATTTCATTTTTTTCTTTAACTCTTACACATTTCATTTTCTTTAACCTCCTAACCCTTTCACCTTCTAAACTCCCATCCTTAACTCTAAAATTAAAATCTCTAAATTAAATTAAAACCTTTCATATTCTCAACTCATTACTCATTCATTTATCTAACTCTCATCCTTTCATCTTCTTCATGAATTATCAACATTAAACCTCTAATTTAATTCTCTTAACTCTCTAAATTCTAAAACTCCTCAAACCCTTTAGATTCTATAACTCCCTAAATCCTTCACATTCTGTAACTCCTAAATCCAATCATATATAAACCCCGAAATCAAAACACATTCAACTCAATCTAAAAATCATTCTTTAACATTCTCATCTCGTCGGAGTCACCTTCAAAACTACTGCAGGAGTCGCCGCCAGAGCTGTCACTACTTCACCGGAGAAGAGCATCTCCTTCCATCTCTTTCAACATTTTAGATTCTCACTTTTTGACAAAAAGTTAGATATTATTTTTCTTTTTCTTCTTGAATTAAATTATTTTGAATGAATCATAGGTTAGCTTCTCTACTACTCAATAATCCTAATAACCTAAAAAGAATATACATCATCTTACAAGCCTAATAAAGCGGAGCCAAACCTATTTTCTAATTTCAGACCCGCTTAATACTAAAATCAATTTTGAATATGTTATAAATATTAGAAAAAATCCTAAAAATCATCTAAATTCATATTAATCTATTTTTAATATTCTTACTTAGAATATTTTTAATGTGTAAATTACTCCATTGAGCGATATCGGAAAATAAAATCCAGGTTAGTTAATTTTTAGACTCACTAATCATGTTATATTATATACATGTTGTTTCAATTATGCTATTTATTTTGTGTAAATTGATTTGGTATTTTGTAGGAATTTATCAATTTACTTATTATATTTCTTGTCATAAAAAATCTATTATCAATTATCATTAAATTTAAATTACATAGTATAGTTAGATTTTAAAATATCATATATACAATATTTGATAAATCACATAAAAGTTATAATCACGAAAAAATACTGTTTGTGATATCATTTTGTATCGGTGTCCAGAAAAGTTGTCTTGTATGCTGGTTCTCTAATTAAGGAACGTGCGTCGCACGGAAAACCTCCCAGCATCTATACACTTGCATGGACAATATCTTTATGATATCTCAAATCAGTAACTCTTGGATATAAATAATTGTGATTTATTGAACAAAGTATAAACTGAACGGACTCTATAAATTATGTTGTTAACAAATTAAGAAAAATCCAATTGAAATATTATACCTGATATAATCAATATACTGTATTATACATAAATGACACTAGGTTGGGGGAGAAACTGAATGATAGAAATATACTCTGTTTCTGCTGTAAACTTGTTAAGTTGTACAACTGAATATTTAGCACACCATGGGGTGCGTGATGATCTGCTGGATCATACCTGACTATAATTTATGTTTACCTGACGGTAGATCCGATTCAGCACCGGACAATCTTGTGACCATTTTCTGGGTCTGTACAGGAAACAATCGAAGCAGTGGTATCCCATCAGTTAGTTTTTTCAATTACATGACATCCTAAACAAAAATATCTATGTTATAAAGTTGACTTTACTAAAATTGACATTAAAATAACCTAAATTAATTGACATTATTATTACAGACATCTCATTCCATATTTTCTAAAACTTGTGTTATTATTATGTTTGGATATAACCGTTATATTTCACATTCTTTCTGCATATTTTATTTTAGTCGCAATCTGACGACTTGGATGTGCATGTCCAGATTATCCAATGGACACGCCAAAACTGATGCAGAATTTGGTGTACCTTAAAGATCATATTGAAACTCAATAACGGATTAGAGATTCTCTACTTCATTTTGTTTAATTTTATTATATTTTGTTTCAATTGTATCTAAACTTCGTTCTAATAAATGAAAAGTCAAACTTTTATTGAATTTTTCTATCGTAATTACTGATTATTATTGTGGCAAATTTATTGAGGCTTTAGCATATTCAAAACAAATATATTGTCGATACCTGCTACACGTGCTCGCATATCGTATATCGGGAGCGGGGTGTGACAATATAATATATATATATATAAGGGGCTATACTGGCCATATCTGGGATAATTAAAACAATACTACTATCAGGTTTCGAATATGAAGAAGGTTATATATGTATCCTACACCTAAGCTTTTCGGGGACAATTTTAACTCGCTAAACATCGAATGGGTTGGTTATCAGATATTTGGATACCATTTACACCTATGCTATAGGGGTTCCGATCACCAGACTGGTCATATGCGACAGTTATAATGAAACATCAAATAGTAAAGAAGGGAGAGAAAAGAGCTGAAACGCTTGAAATAGGGACATCGAGAAGAGGCTAGCTTCTACTTTTTCCTTTAATTTTCATAATATTTTTATTAATTTTTATTTGAAAATAGTGGTTCTATCAAGCAATGTTAATCCTATTAGGGGACTGGTTATCCTAATTTTGAAAGTATTTAATTCCAATATTCAATTTCTTGTTCTATCTAGGAATCTACTCAGTCTCTTATTTCTAATGACGATTTAAAAACATGGGCATCACATATGCACCCTACTAGTACTATAAAATTTGATAGTCATACCTTTTTAATGGCCACAAGACTACCATGGAAGAATCACAAAAGCATAGAGGTGGATCAACCAGAGTCCTTGAATTTGTTCCATGAACTCATTAATCATTTCTCTTTTGAGTTTTTTACATCTCGCGCAAAATATTAATGTAACGAAATAATAACTAGAGGATGGAGACTCTCATATGAGAAATAAACTACTAGTTTGGATGTATCTGGCTAAAATGCTAATGTGCACTTCAAATACAATCTATACTTGAATAAATGGGTTAATCTCGTACCTCCAGGGTCACACAAAATATGCTATTACTACGAAACGAAGGATGGGACATTAACATTTGTGTTGCTGGAGATACAATACAGAGTAAAATCAACTATATAAGTTTTATGGGCATGACTAAATAGTCAAATTACATCAAGTTTCATAAAGGAAATATTGTTGGCCAACCTAGAGTTTAAAACATTACGATCAGAAGCTGACCGCTAACCAAAGTATGAATGCCATGGTACAACCCCAAACACCAAAAGCATATTACCCAAATCTGCTCATCAGAAGAGTAAGCTTGCCCAAGCAGCAATAAATGCAAAGCCACCAAATGGTGCTAGAGAAGAGTACTTTCTGTCTTCAAGATATGCCACTGTGTAACACCTGCAAAAGAACAAGAGAATGTCATTTATAAATTTAACTCATACATTGAGACAACTTGTTTAATAAGTGGAACGGCCAACAGTAAGAAAAGGTCTGGATACGAGATTGTTGACTTGATTCGGTACAACCCACCCCCCCCCCCCCCCACAAAAAAAAAACAAAAACAAAAACAAAAAAACCCACCCCAAACCACGCAGAAAAACAAAAGAAAAGTTTAAAAAAAAAAAAACTTACTTATACAATCATTATTAGCAATTTAGATAATTGGTGGATAATTCCTTTGTGATAGTCGTATGAATAATCTTCCAAAAAAATAAGAAGGGACAGACTGCTGAGTATAAAATAAGTAGTAGCTACATCAATTTGCTAATTCTTCAAGTAGACAATAATGTATAGGGAAAAAATTGGAAAACCACCGGCCCATTTCCGCCCGAGGCAAAAAGTTTATAGTGGATTTTGGTATATCCTAAATTACCCTTTTGTTTTATTTCACGCTCTCTTTAAAAAGCTTGTTGCTGTCATTACCTGCATTTAATGTTATGGCAGCACACATATATATTTGTAAATACATATTTACACACACAAACACACACAGACACATGTGTGCATATGTATATATGCATATGCAGATATGTGTGTGTATATACAGATGGACTAAAAACTTTCTATTAAATCTAAAAACTTAGATTTAACATATTTTTCACCTTTGCATTGAGATATGAATTGGTCAAAATATCAAAAGGTAAATGTGAATTGGGAATAAAGTAATGGCAGGTCACTAGTAAATGTCTGGTAGAAAAAGTGTTAATGCCAAATTTTTAGATTTAGTAGAAAGTTTATTGTCCAATGATGATCCAATCCATATAGATACAATATACATAAATGTGTGTGTGCGTGTGTACACTATAGTGCCATGTTGTTGTGTCCTTATGTTGTACTTATTAAGAAATTTAAGTGTCCCATGTTAGTGCCCATTCAGAGTCATATCCACATTCTGTGTTTGCACCAATACTTCAAGGTTGCATGATTATATTTCAAAGTTTGTCTTTCCTCTATCTCATTTGCATACACAAATTGCAGGTACGTACCAAGAAGCAAGCCACAGAAGCATGACAATCTAGGTTCCAATCATTCAATTATATTAGATGCAAAAAAGTGCATGATCTAGAAAATGTAAGAGATATCACAAGGCACAGTGATGCCAAAGCAGAATAGTGAAAGGACAAATAATCTTCACATAATTCAGAACTCATCCAAGATAACTGAAGGCCATACAGTTTAGGATGTTTTCTTTAAGTACAACGAGGCCCAAAGTTAATTACCCTAGTTAATCAACTTTGTATTCCTTATTTTCCCCAGATTTTCTCAATGTAATTGTTATAATTTTATCTGGCATGATCATGTGTGCAAGTTGCCTTACATTGTCATGAACTCCTACAGTGCTCTCTTTACACCCTTTTTCTTTCTTAGGATTCAAAGCAACCAACAGTGTTGTGTTGAATTCGTTGGCGTCCATACACGAAGAAATCCTAGTTTATTAGTAATGGACCCTATAGGATCTTTCTAGACAAATTTGGATCTTATGTTTTGGAACATGAAAAATCTGAAAGATCTCATAATATTAGTCCTGTTCGTGGGTATATAACACACACCCAGCAAGCTTGGATCTTTAATTTGTTTTGGCAGTCCCCAAGACTTTAGACAAGTATGTGAACGTAAGAATCCAAATGGCCAGCGTCACACTGTATGCTTAATACCAGACCCGCTCAATTGTTTTCTTCCGCCTGGCAGGCTTCCAGCACATACCATTGATCGGGACTAGAGTTAAAAAAACAAAATAACAAAGTAGAACAGCAAATAAGAAGAGGTATAAATGAATCATAGTACACTACTCACGTTCCAGAAAATGCGAGGATCCCAGTAGTCAAGAGTCCACCGAACTACAAAGACAGACGAGTGAGGACATAAATTGTATATACATTTGATATGAAATATCGAATTAAAGCAGCGGTTAGGAATGAAATAAAATACAATGTTAGGGTTTTTGGTGATGGGAGCTCCAATTAGAGCTGCTGTGTGAACCAAATGATACAGGGATGCAGTTTGCCAAACCTACAAAATAATCATCGACCCGATTAGATAAGATTAGTTGAAAGAGATGAGATGGATCAAAAAGGGGAAATTTAGAAATAAAAGATTAGAAAGATAATTGAGAATAATAGAATGAAGGATTGAGGATTACATCTTTGTAGGTAGGGTTTTTGGGCTTGAATCCGTGGGCTCCATAGGTACCCAGACCGAGAGCAGCAACACCTGTAATCAATCAATCAATTAATCAATCAAGAATGAAATCAATCAATCAATCAATCAAGAATGAGATTAGAATTTGATGATGGAGAAGAAAAACAAAGAAAAAAGAGAGTAAAATAGGGAGGGAAATTTAGAGAGAAGGAGATGAAAGAGAGTACGAACCAGAGAGGGCTGCAACCTTGTGCCACATCATGGGATTCATTACGATGACGAAGGCGACGACGATGCCAATGCCGATGCCGCCGCTAACCTAAATCGCCTTCGCCTTCGACGATCGTTTTAATTTAATTTTTATTTACTGTAACCTAATTTCAGTCCACTACTGTCTGTATTATGGGAAATTCTATTTACGCACGGGCAAATTACCTTTGACGTCCTTATTCTTTACTTAACAGCTTCCTCCCATTTTAAAATATCACAGAAATTCACGTCAATTTATTCTTGATCGTATATATTTAAAATTTATAAATAATTATAAATTTATCATTTTTTTTTTACACTGTCATCATTTTTTCCTTCTGTTTTCTCTCTAAATTCCAAAAAAATATGTATTTGTGCTATTTAAATATTTTTAGAAAAAAATATTTTCTACAAACTCATCGATTTTCTGACTCTCTAAAAATTTTTCATTCGCATTACTTAAAAAATTAGAAAGAATTTTAAATTCTTCGAATTCACTATGGCAAACGAAAATAGGATTTAGAGTTTAAATTTTTTAAAGCAAATGGAAAAATCCAACATGCAATTGGTATTCGAGGACAAATCTCATGTACGGATTAAAAATATTCTTAGTTTTTAAGGCATTTTTGTTTGCAATTGATCGTTACTATCTTTTTTTTTTTTGCGCGCGACGGTCAGTCACTGATCGGAGTAAAGGGTTAGGACTAGAGGCGGAGAGTGGCGACATAGTTGGGGGTGTCGACGGAGGCGGGCGGACAGAGGAGCAAGGCTCGAAGAAAAGTTTGGAAATTTTAGAGTTCAGTCGCAATAGATGAAAATATAAGAGAAAGGAGAGCAAAGGTTAAATTTGAGAAAAAATTTGGACGTAAAGAGCAAATTGGTGATATTTAAAAATAGAAGGTTAGTATAAAGAGTAACTTGGGCGTCAAAAATAATTTGTCGTGCATAAATAAAATTTCCCCCTATTTACTCTCTACCTGCCCAAATTTTTTTTCTAAATTTAATCCTTCCTCTCTCATTAGAACAAAAATAGGCAGATAATGAAAACAATTACAAAAATATAAATACTAAATTAAGAAGTGATGACATATGTTTTGAATTTTACTTCATAAGACATGAACAAAAAAGATAAAAGAAAAACAAATACCAAAACCATAACTCATTCTGTCACGCCCCGCTCCCGATATACGGTATACAAGCACGTGTAACAGGTACCGGCAACATATTCAGTTTGAATATGATAAAGCCTCAATAAATTTACCACAATAATACTCAGTAATTACGATAGAAAAATTCAACAAAAGTTTGACTTTTCATTTATTGGAATGAAGTTTAGATACAATTGAAACAAAATATAGTAAAATTAAACAAAAGGAAGAAGGGAATCTCTAATCCGTTATGGAGCTTCAATATGATATTTAAAGTACACCAGATCCTGCATCAGTTTTGGCGTGTCCATCGGTAAATCTGGGCATGCACACCCAGGTCGTCAGATTGCGACCAAAATAAAAACGCAGAAAAAATATGAAATATAGCAGTTATATCCAAACATAATAATAACACAAGTTTTAGAAAATATGGAATGAGATATCTGTAATAATGATGTCAATTAATTTAGGTTATCTTAATGTCATTTTAACGAAGTCAACTTTATAACAGAGATATTTTTGTCTAGCATGTCATGTAATTGGAAAAACTAATTGATGGGATACCACTGTTTCGATTGTTTCCTGTACAGACCCAGGAAATGGTCACAGGATTGTCCGGTGCTGAGTCGGACCTGCCGTCAGGCAAACAGGAATTATAGTCAGGTATGATCCAGCAAATCATCACGCACCCATGGTGTGCGAAATATTCAGTTGTACAACTTAACAAGTTTACAACCGAAACAGAGTATATTTCCATCATTCAGTTTCTTCCCCAACCCAGTGTCATTTAGGTATAGTACAGTATATTGATTATATCAGGTACAATATTTCAATTGGATTTTTCTTAATTTATTAACAATATGATTTATAGAGTCCATTCAGTTTATGCTTTATTCAATAAATCACAATTAGCTATATTTAAGAGTCACTGATTCGAGACATCATAGAGATATCGGGCAGGCAATTATATGGATGCTGGGAGATTTTCCGTGCGTTGTACGTTCCTTAATTAGAGAACCGGTATACAAAATAATTTTTCTAGACACCGACATAAAATGATATCACGAACAGTATTTTCCCGTGAATATAACTTTTATGTGATTTATCAAATTTGTATATATGATTATTCTAAAATCTAACTTTACTATGTAATTTAAATTTAATGACAATTGATAATAGATTTTTAATGACAAGAAACATAATAAGTAATTGATAAATTCCTACAGAAATAACAAATCAATTTACACAAAATAAATAACATGATTGAAACAACATGTATATAAAATAGCATGATTAGTGAGTCCAAAAATAAACTCACCTGGATTTTGTTTCTCGATATTGCTCAATGGAGTAATCTACACATTAAAAAATATTCTAAGAATATTAAAAACATATTAATATGAATTTAGATGATTTTTAGGGATTTTTTTCTAATATTCATAACATACTCAAAATTGATTTTAAAGTTAAGTTGGTCTGAAATTAGGAAATAAGTTTGACTCCATTTTATTGGGTTTATAAAATGATGGATATTATTCTTAAATCATTAGGGTTATTAGATAATGGGTCAAGTAGTTTTAAGGCCCAATAGTTTAACCCAATAAGAAAGAAAAGTGTTTATTACTAACTTTTTGACAAAACGGTGATAATTCAAGATGTGGAAAGATATAAGAAATGTGTTCATCTCGGGCAAAGTGATGGCTCCGACGGTGGCGACTCTGGTGGTGGCTCCTTCGGCGTGATGAGAGAAAGAGAGAAATTTTAGAGAATGAGTGTAGATTGAATTTAGAAAAGATGTTAGGTTTATATAGTGTTAGATTTAGGAGTTATAGAATGTGAAGGGTTTTGGGAGTTATAGAATTTAAAGGGTTTGAGGTGTTATAGAATTTCAAGAGTTTGAGGGGTTATGCAATTTGAAAGGTTTTAGATTAATTTTGAAGGGTTTAGAATATGAAAGGTTTTAGTTTAATTAGGGAGTTTAATTTTGAGAATTAAAGATGAGAGTTTCATTATTGAAATAATGGAGAAGATGAAAAGTTTGGAGGTTGGAGAAGATGAAAGGTTTAGGAGGTTAAAGAAAATGAAAGGTGTAAGAGTTATAGAAAAAAAATGAAATGTTATATTTATTATTTGTTTATTTTTATTTATTTATTTATAGCTATAAAAAATGAAGGGTTATTACACATTCAAATAAAGATACTGGATTTAGTAAGATTTAAAATGTTTTTCTTATTACAATTCACAATGAAGAACTCAATCTCCTGAAACTTTAAATATTTTGTGATTTTTTAATGCAAAAACTCGATCCTACATTGAATCTATAGAGTCGTTGCAATCTAGATGATATTTTCCATTGTTAAGCTGAATTCCTTGTAAATCTTACGAGCAGGAGCACTCGCCCCAAACCAGTCGATGCCAATTGCCTTCCCCTTCCGCCCAACGTACTTCTTCCGCTTCAATGTCGAACTTGTCTGAGTCAGATATTCATATCCAAGCAAAATTTTTTGTGGTCATGTATTAATATCCAACCGGAATTAAATTTGGTTGGGTATTAATATCCGAATAGTGACCGACTATCGCGCCTACAAAAAAAAAATAGTAACAATTAATTGCAAACAAAAACGCATAAAAAACTAAGAATAATTTTAATTTGTACATGAGATTTGTCGTTCGACACCAATTGCATATTGGAGTTTTTTATTTGTTTCAAAAAACTCAAACTCTAAAACTAAATTTCGCCTGCTACTGACTTCAAATAATTTAAAGTTCTTCCAAACTTTTTAAGTAATGCAAGTATAAAAATTTTAGAGAATCAGGAAATCAATGAGTTTGTGAGAGATGCAGTTTTTTTTTTTAGATATAAATAGAACAAAAAAATATTTTTTGGATTTTAGAGAAAGAACAAAAAGAGGAAGATAATGACAATATTTTAAATTTTTAAGAAGTTTTAGAAATTTAGGATTTAAAAGAGTAATCTAGTCAAAAAAATAATAAATTTATAATTATTTATAAGTTTTAAATATGTGGTAAATTGTCTAAATAGAATTTCCCTTGAATTTTAGCCTTCTCTTTCTCGGATCCCCAAATTTGCATTTTTTTTTTTTCTAACCGTTCGATTCTTTCCCAATAAGACACGATTACCTATCGACCTGCTGAGAATTTTTACCGTCCCTTCACAGCGGTGTATTGAAAAGAATGGAAAAAATAAATTTGAAAACTCTAAGTATAGATAAGCATCTTTACCATTTTAATTTATATTTCAATTTCGTATCATGAGTGTAATCATATAGATAATACCATCAAATTAACTACGAGCAATCGTGTTTTTCAGAGTTTTGATGGTGCTAAAGAACACATACAAGCTGGTAGAATTATTGATACGAACAATAGAAAACAAAGAAGGTGATACAAAAAACAGGAGTAACAATTTAATCACATTTGATGTAATAAGCAAATTTGAATTAGAGTCACAATGGAAATCTTATAATTATTGTGAATCTTCAACAATGTAGCTTTAAACATAATGGTAAATATTATGAAATAATCAAAACCAAAATGAATCCATTCATTATGAGTCAACGGATACATATATTTATAGGTGTTTCAACATCATACAAACAATTCAAAAGACAATGTGAGACTAAATTTCAGATATAAGATAGTTTTTTAATCTATCAGTGAAAAATGCGTCAAACAACCCAAAAGCAAGAGATAAGCGCCTTCTTAATGACCGTTTCGGTTTGCCATGTCCTTGACCACATATAAGCTCAGGGGAACTGTTCAAAAGATCTGAAGGACTGGCTGTTATTCAGTCCTTATCAGTGATGCACATAATCTCTCCCAAATACTGATGCAATACCAAATGCAGAACATGGAGGACTCAAATCATGATAGAAATATTCAATTTGAGGCAACTATATATATATATATATATTTCTTAGAAAATAATAATAATAATAATAATAATGCTGTATGTTGTTTATGGAGGATTGCACTCTGTGAAAAAGTGTTGCAGTTACTATTCTGTAGGATATGCAACTCTAGAAATTGCACGCAAGCAAAGGTCAGACTTCCTGCGAGTGGTGGCTCCGAAGCATATATTCAGCAATTAATGTCCAGGGCATCGGGCTCAACTCCTTGAGGGAGTTCCCAATCGAAGTAATAGAGGAGGTGGGTGAGTGCAACTCAAGCTGATCCGCATTAACCACCCAAACAACATCCCAGGGCACATCAGCTCCTAGCTACCAGCCCCAAATGGTAAGCAACTCAAAGTTGGTCCCCTTGGAATCGCGATCGCTGATCCCTTCAAACCTCTCTGTCTCTGGTTTGAATTCTTCTGCATCTTCCCAATGCTGTGGATCCGTTGCTATTGCATGCATAACCATACATTCACAATCACCCTTGAACCCTCAGGTACGTATCTCATACCCCATCACCTTGCATGTCTCTCGACACTCTCGGGGAAGTAGCAAAGGAAATGGAGCATGGAGCATGGAGCCTCACTGTTTATTTAATCACCAACTGCAAATAATTTAAGGTCCCTATATCAGCCTCTGTGACCTTACACTTTCCTCTCAGGCTCTTTCTCACCTCTTGCTGAACCTTCTTCATTATATACTGGATCAGTTCCTTATGTTTACTGTTATAGTTGGGTCTTGCCAAATTAATCCTAGTTTTGTTTTTGTTTTTGTTTTTTTTCCTGTGCACGCCATGAATTTGCTTATACTTGTGACAAGACAATTATCGTTCTCTCTGGGTTGCTTACCAAAATTACAGCTTTTATTCAATCATCCGTGAGCTTAAATGGGAGGCTAGTATCATCCTGAAGTCTTAGAAGAAGAAGATCCATCAAATCCTCCACTGCTTCGTCACCTCTACAGCTAGTGGAATCAATCTTCTTCCTTTCTCTGTGTTAACTGTTGGAGTGTGTGCTCGAGGACCCGACCAACATTCATTCTGGTGGCACCTCTTTAATTACCTTGCGTCGGAACTTGCTAACCAAACCCACCTGCAGCCACGACATTTAGGACGGGAATAAGTCATCCAAGTCAACGCCTCCGGCTGCGTCAATGGCTCCATTCAATGCCGTTAAGAACGTTTTCTGATCCGTGCACTTACTCCCCATAGGCAGGCAGTTATGTTGTTGGAGAAGGACTTGATCTTTTCGCTGAGGTTAATTTATGACCAAAACCACGCTCCGATCGAAGAATGGATGATGTAGTGGACAAGGCAGCGGAGTTCCTCCTCCCTTATAGACTGAAAGGAGCGGACACGCTTGGGCCTTGACAGCTCCATGATGCATATCTTCCGCAGCTGCCTCCAGTATTAATCGCCGTACGTACGGGGTGTAGACCATGTCCTTAATTTCCACCGTAAGTCATGATCTCGACACCGACCAAAAGAGGTCTGGTTGCAAATTAGGTTATTGTTGCTAATGGAGCCCATTGCCGTAGCGGGTTTCGGTCAACCGAAACGGGTCTAAAACCGGCCCAAACCCATTATGATATAATATATATATATGGGGTGTGGTGCTAGGGTTTTGTGTGTGCCGAAAAATTGTAGCAGAAAAAAGGAGGAGTCGAAAAAAAAGAAAATTAGCCGAAGTTTTTTCTCTCGTGTGAAGGAGGCTGTGTTGAAATTATTTCGGTGAAATAATTTCGTAGGCTGCTGCTTTGTTTTTTTTGGTTTCGGCCAGAGAAAGAAGAGAAAGGGCGGCTGCTATTGTTGAGGGCAGCAGAGGACTCGGCCAAAGAAGATTTTCCTTTTGGAATTTCGGCGGTTGAAGCAGAGTTCGGCCGAAGAAATCAAAGTGGACAGTTCGGCCGAAGATCGAAGGAAGTATTTGGTTGCTTTCTTTGTAGTTGCGGCAAAAGCAAAGAGGTAAAATCACTGCAACAAGTGGTTAGGATTTAATCTCAAAATCTTGTGTGATTTCTTTGTGTTTTCTCTTGTGGTTGAGAACTAGAAGAAAGTTGTAATCATCTTTTGATATAGTGGAAGTTTTCGATCGTGTCCCCGTGGACGTAGGCATATTGCCGAACCACGTTAAATCTGCGTGTTCTTGTCTCTGCTATTTTTCTCTTCGGTTAACTATTTGATTCCGCTGGTTGTTGCATTAGTATTATTCCGCTATCTTTTGCTAACAATTGGTATCAGAGCCCTGGTTCGGATCAGATTTCACTCAGATCGGTGTTGATTTTGAGTGGGAGTTATGGCGGAAGATAGGAAGGGAAAGATTGAAAAATTTGATGGGACAGATTTCCAATGGTGGAAGTTGCAGATGAAAGACTATTTATATCAAAAGAATTTACATCAACCACTGATTAGAGAAAAACTAGAAAATATGACTGATGAGGAGTGGGCATTGTTGGACAGGAGGGCTTTGGCGCAGATTCGATTGTGCCTAACAAAGCAGGTTGTGTTCAACGTCTTCAAGAAGAAAACCACTTCAGCTTTGATGTCAGCGTTGGCTAAATTTTATGAGAAGCCGTCTGCTTCAAATAGACTGTTTCTAATGAAAAAGTTGTTCAACTTGAAGATGCCTTCTGATAGTTCAGTTGTTAATCATTTGAACGAATTTAACACATTATGGGCACAACTTGAATATTTAGATTTTGTCTTTGCTGATGACATTAAAGCTTTGATGTTTATGTGTTCGTTACCGGATAGTTGGAGTAATGTTGTTATGGCCATCAGCAATTCTTCCAATACTGTTCTTAAATTCAATGATGTTGTGAGTACAATCATGAATAATGAATTGATGAAAAAGAGTATGGGTGAGAGCACAGTTTCTACAAGTACTGCTCTGTCGGTTGATAATGACAGAAAAAAGAAAAGAGGTAGAAGTTTAAGCAGGGAGTCGAAGCAAAGAGAGAGATCAAAATCTAAGAGGAAGTTCAAGAAAAAGTTAGTGTGTTGGAAATGTAAGACAGAGGGTCATATGAAGAAGGATTGTCCAAATAAAGACAAGGAAGGAGCGAATGTGGTGAATCCAAGTAAAGAGTATGATGACTTGTGCTTGTCTGCTCATACAGAATCGAAGTCAGATCTGTAGTTTGTGGATTCAGGGGCTTCGTTCCATTGCACTGCTCGCAGAGAATGGTTTGAGAATTATGTCCAAGGTGATTTTGGGCATGTGACTGTTGGTAATGGGCAGGAATGCAAGATTGTCAGTAAAAGGACAATTCAGTTGAAGTTGCACAATGGTGGAAAGTTGCTTTTACAAGAGGTCAGGCACATACCGGATTTGAAGAAGAATTTGATATCTGTTAGCAAACTGGATGGCGAAGGTTATCAAATCTCATTTGAGAAGAAACAGTGGAAGATCAGTAAAGGAGCAATGGTAGTGGTCAAGGGTGAGAGAGTGGGAACTCTATATTTACTCTCAAGCTCGGTGGATCACGTTGTTTCTTTGGCCACGGTAAAGAATGAGAAGGCTACCTTATGGCATCAGAGGCTCGGTCACTTGAGCGAAAGCGGCATGAGGGTATTGCAATCCAGAGGTATGTTGACAGATATGAAAGATGCTAACTTTGATTTCTGTGAGAACTGTGTGTTTGGAAAGCAGAAAAGAGTTAGTTTTATGAAGGATGACAAGGAGAAGAACACCGAGAGATTGGAGTTGGTGCATACAGATGTATGGGGGCCTTCTTCGGCGAAGTCTTTTGGAGGTAATTCTTATTTTGTTACTTTCATAGATGATGCAAGCAGGAAAACATGGGTGTTCGCACTTAAGCAGATATCCGATGTCTTCAAGATCTTCAAGGTATGGAAAGCTTTTGTTGAGAATGAAACAGGTTTGAAGGTGAAATGTCTATTGTCAGACAATGGTGGAAAATTTTGCAATAGAGAGTTCGATGACTATTGCTCTACCCACGGGATCAGGAGAGTAAAGACTGTACCGAGGACACCACAGCAAAATGGCGTGGCTGAGAGGATGAATAGAACCATTTTGGAGCGAGCTCGGAGTATGAGACTACAAGCAGGTTTGCCTTTGCAACTTTGGGGAGCCGCTGTAGATACGGTAGTCTATCTGATAAACAGGAGTCCAGCTAGTGTTTTAGATGGAGGAATTCCAGAGGAGGTGTGGTCTGGTAAGACTGTGAATTATTCATTCTTAAAAGTGTTTGGTTGTATAGCATATGCACATGTGGATCATGAGATGAGAAAGAAACTTGATTCTAAATCTCATAAGTGTGCATTCATTGGATACGGTGGCGACGAATATGGTTATCGCTTATGGGATTATGAGCATAACAAGGTAATTCGTAGCAGAAATATAGTATTTAATGAGGACTGTATGTATAAAGACCGAACGGAAAGTAAGAGTGAGAAAACAGTGGAGAAAGAGCGCTTGGAGCTGGATGAGCCACAGGATGGGATGGATCCCATGGATAAAAGAAATGAAGAAATACCTACATCTGAAGGAGAAGAAATGACTACACCTAAGAATACACAAGTTTCAGATGAGACCGAACAGGAAAGAGAGCCATTGACTGAAATAGATGGTTCCAGTACTTCATCAGAGAGTGTTCCCACTTTGAGGAGGAGCACGAGGATAAGGAAGCCAACCAAAAAACTTTGTTTTCCATTATATCATGTTTTGTATACTGATGCAGGTGAACCAGAGAGTTACCAAGAAGCTATGCAGGATAAACTTCATCTTAAGTGGGAGCAAGCCATGCGTGATGAGATGTCTTCTTTGGAGGAGAATCACACATGGGAATTGGTGAAGCGACCGGAAAAGATGGAAGTATTGCATAACAAGTGGGTATACATGGTAAAACATGAGGCAGGAGGGACACAAAGGTTCAAGGTTAGACTTGTGGTGAAGGGATACGGTCAGAGAAAATGTATTGACTTCAATGAAATATTTGCACATGTTGTCAAGATGACTTTTATCAGAGCAATACTAAGTATTGTGGCTGTGAAAGGATTGTATTTAGAGCAGCTCGATGTGAAGACTGCTTTCCTTCATGGTGATTTGGAGGAGGAAATATATATGGAACAGCCGGAGGGATATGAAGTTAAAGGGAAAGAAAATTGGGTATGTCGACTGAAAAGGAGATTGTATGGGTTGAAACAAGCGCCGAGGCAATGGTACTTGAAGTTCGACAAGTTTATGTTGGATTCGAGTTTTGCCAGAAGCAATTCAGATCATTGTGTATATCTACAAAAGTTTAAGGATGGTAATTTTATTATACTTACTTTGTATGAAGATGATATACTTGTGGCAGGTACATGCATGAAGAAAATCAATGATCTGAAGAGAAAGTTGGCAGGGAGATTCTCTATGAAGGACATGGGTGAGGCCAAACAACTTCTTGGGATGCAAATTACCCGAGATAAGAAAAATAAGAAATTGTGGTTATCTCAGGAGGGATACATCAAGAACGTGTTGGAGAGATTCAACATGGAGAATGCAAAACCGGTAACTACAGCTCTTGGTGGTCAGTTCAAACTGTTAAAAGAGCAAGGTGCTAACACAGATGAGGAGAAGAGACACATGGAGAATGTGCCTTATTCATTGGCCGTTGGGAGTCTCATGTATGCAATGGTGAGTACAAGACCAGATATTGCACATGCAGTGGGAGTAGTGAGTAGATTCATGAAGAACCCTGGAAAAGAACATTGGCAAGCGGTGAAGTGGATTTTCAGGTATTTGAAAGGTACTTCAAAGTATTGTTTGTGTTTTGGGGGTGATAACATTGATGTGCAAGGTTTTGTGGATTCGGACCATGCGGGTGATAGAGACAATGGCAGGAGCACCACATGTTATGTTTTTACTGTAGGAGGAACAGCGGTAAGCTGGGTTTCAAGACTACAATCAATTGTTGCTTTATCTTCGACAGAAGCTGAGTATGTTGCAGCTGCAGAAGCAAGTAAGGAGTTTATTTGGTTGCAGCGATTGACGAGTGAGTTGGGTTTTGATGGAGTGGATTGCAGGTTATTCAGTGACAGTCAAAGTGCAATTCATCTTGCGAAGAACTCGGCGTATCACTCACGGACTAAACATATTCATTTGAGATATCACTTCATTAGATCCTTGTTAGAGGATGGCCAATTGAAGTTGGAGAAGATTGAAGGTAGAAAGAATCCTGCAGATATGTTGACAAAGCCGGTTGATGGGAAAAAGTTGAGCTATTGCTCAACTTTGGTGCATTTGTGTTGAATGCTGAAATTGGGACTTTAAACGATCGAGGTAAAAACTTTGGACACTGGGATTATCATGTATGGAGATTACATTTTTTTAGCAATGGTCTCTAAGTGGGAGATTGTTGCTAATGGAGCCCATTACCGTAGAGGGTTTCAGTCAACCGAAACGGGTCCAAAATCGGCCCAAACCCATTATGATATAATATATATATATGGGGTGTGGTGCTAGGGTTTTGTGTGTGCTGAAAAATTGTAGCTGAAAAAAGGAGGAGTCGAAAAAAAAGAAAATTAGCCGAAGTTTTTTCTCTCGTGTGAAGGAGGCTGTGTTGAAATTATTTCGGTGAAATAATTTCGTAGGCTGCTGCTTTGTTTTTTTTTTGTTTCGGCCAGAGAAAGAAGAGAAAAGGCGGCTGCTATTGTTGAGGGCAGCAGAGGACTCGGCCAAAGAAGATTTTCCTTTTGGAATTTCGGCGGTTGAAGCAGAGTTCGGCCGAAGAAATCAAAGTGGACAGTTCGGCCGAAGATCGAAGGAAGTATTCGGTTGCTTTCTTTGTAGTTGCGGCAAAAGCAAAGAGGTAAAATCACTGCAACAAGAGGTTAGGATTTAATCTCAAAATCTTGTGTGATTTCTTTGTGTTTTCTCTTGTGGTTGAGAACTAGAAGAAAGTTGTAATCATCTTTTGATATAGTGGAAGTTTTCGATCGTGTCCCCGTAGACGTAGGCATATTGCCGAACCACGTTAAATCTGCGTGTTCTTGTCTCTGCTATTTTTCTCTTCGGTTAACTATTTGATTCCGCTGGTTATTGCATTAGTATTATTCCGCTATTTTTGGCTAACATTTATGTCATAGGACGTCTTATATGATCTCTTTGGCTGTTTGTTTCTGGAGATCAGGAGGCCACCACCGTGCGTATCTAGCTCCCCGAGCTTCGGGTGCATAAGGGAGCCGTGGGTCCTGGAAAGATCTCGAAGTGAGCGGTGCGGGAGTGAGCTAGCCAAGCAAGTGGTGGATGCTAGCTGCCTATGATTGGGAGCTGCCATGCATGGTCCGGGGGGCAGTGATCTAGTGGATATATATGATGCAAGCTATCAAGTGTGTGTATATATATATATATATATATATATATATATATATATATATATATATATATATATATATATATATATATATATATATATATATACATATATATATTGAGGAAACGGGAAATACACCGGCGGTGAAGGAAGGAGTTCCTTCACCGCCGTTTAGGTGGCCCAATAAAATTATAATACGGGGCGTTATTCAAGATAACAAATAAATGAATTCTCTTAAATGACACAACGTATAATAATTTTATTGGGTCACCTAAGCGGCGGTGAAGGAAACTTCCTTCACCGCCGGTGTATTTCCCGTTTTCACACACACATATATATATATATATATATATATATATATATATATATATATATATATATATATATATATATATATATAATAAAGCTGGAAAGAAAAAATAATACTCCTATATTGATTGCAGGACAGTGAAACACCAACAACATATTTTCATAGAAATATGTTAAGAATGAGTATAATATCAGTAATTTTTTTTCTTTTTTGAGCGTAAATGATGGGGGTAATCCCCATGTGTCCATTAATCAAGTGTTAACGAAAACAAGCTATATATATATATATATATATATATATATATATATATATATATATATATATATATATATATATATATATATATATATATATATATATATATATATATATATATATATATATATATATATATATATTCACTCATGAGTGGACATTACGAACAGAAACAAAAATAATGCCTAAAGAGAACCACTCAAACTAAAATACAGATCTATATTATATCTACAGATACTACAAGTGATATGGTGCTTGTTCTAATATTCAGAGTTGTGGTTATGCCGCCTAACGTTTATCCCGACCATATTATAGACTAGTTGTTTTGTCGAAGTAATTGTTTTGCTTCGAACGATCCTTTACAGACCCAATCTATTTTCGTTACCCTGTGGGTCTCTGTCACTGCCTAAACAATCGTGCTTACTTGTGATTTTTGGTTTCACAAATCAAGCACCTTCTTCTGGCATAATATTGCGCCACGACCTATATCTATGGCGTTTAGTTAGTGGTGATCTGATTGCCTCTCTTTTCTCCTACCACCTAATTTTCCAATCATATCGGTCTATGATAGCATTTCATGTAATTCTGTCTGACCCCCAACAAGTCCATCATGATAAATAAATCACGTGGATTTTCACCTCCATGGTCCAGTGTCACCCTAACACGGCCCATTTGCATTTTGAAATTCAAAGCCCATTTTCAAAATTCAAAAAGGCCCAACTGAATTTTGAAACTCAAAGCCCATTTTCAAAATTCAAAAAGGCCCAACTGAATTTTGAAATTCAAAATTCAAATATCACTACTAGTCCACGTGCCCATTTCAGAATGATTATATCTTCTTGCCTCGGGACCTATGACCCGACGAATCCAGAGCGAGTGACTTCTCACACCTCGAGGACGCACGACCCGAGCAACGACTCCAACTCCGAAGCAAGTTATTGTGGGTTTTTGGGTTAGAGAGAGAATAGTCCATTCACCGTTTATTACCCTGTAATATTGTTTTGATGATATTAGTAAATTTGCAACAATAATAGTCAATTTATATGAATATAATACAAGTGCAGAATATCCTAAACTATGAGTTACATAATAGAAATTTTGTAAGGATATAATATACATGCAAGATAATATACATGTATCAATGGTGATAACAAAATTTAAATTCTTTTTTTTTAAAGGAAGATATTAATGAGAATCGCTTATCAGATTTTCCAGAGATAATTAATGATTATTCTTTGAATTTAAGAGAGGCATTTAACAGCAAAGCAAAGGATATCCTGCGATTCACCATAACATAGATTCAACGAACAGTAATTCTCAAGTTTACCGTGACATCCAACAGAACAGTAATTATTGGGCAAAAATCTGGAAACTTTTTTGGGTTCGTCTCCCCATACATGTACTGCACTAGCCCCAGAAAAAGTAAGAAAATTAAAGGGGGTAATAAAATAAATATACATTTAGAAAGAGGGGAGGGGAGGGAAAGAGATTTGAAATTTGAATTGATAGAGCAGATTCAAGTTTAGATTAGTGTGTGTATCGTCAGAAAGCAAAACAAAGCTCTCTTTTGAGCTTTTTTGACTCAACCGACTCTTCTGAACTCCTTCTACTATCTCTTTTTCATATTCAGACAACTCAAGAAAATTCAAATTCCTTTCCTTCCCTTCCCTGTCTTTCATCTCCCAATAAACAGCAGCAACAACATCATCATGATTAGGCCTTCGTCTCGCTACTCCTCATCTTCTGAATCTTCTCCGTCCCCTTACAAGCCCACCTCACGACACCCATCTCACCCCTCCTCACAAATGCAGCAGCAGCAGCAGGACACCACATCTCGTGCCATCGTCAGATCCAGATCTCGCGATGTCGTCGTTGTCGTCTCCACCAGGAACAAGAACAACGCCCAGGGCCATGCTACTGCTACCACTACTACTTTCGGCACCATGGTCAAGAAATTCATGGAGAAGAGGTCCAATTTGAAACCTGGATCTGCTAATGGGGCAGCATTGCCCGCTCCACCTATCCAAATCTTCTCCGACTCCGAGCCGAAGAAGATGAAGAAGGTAGGCAATCTCGCCACTTTACACCGCAAGCTCTTTCACAAAGGGGGAAATGGAGGATCAACGTCGTCCTCCTCCGCTGATCGGTCAAACGCCAAGGCGCTGACGGAGGTCAAATCGAACACCAGGACGCTGGCCATGGTGCTCCGCAGCGAGAGGGAGCTCCTCACCCTGACCAAGGAGTACGAAGAGGAGATTCAGGAGCTGCGCCTTTTGGTTGAGGAGAAGAACCGAGAGGTCAAATAAATGTTTTATTTTTATTTTATTTTTTTCATTTAAAAAAAAAAAAAAATCCTAATCAAGTAGAACTGAGAGATAATGATGATGATTGGTTTGTACTGCAGGTGGATAAATTGAAAGATTTGTGCCTGAAACAGAGGGAGGAGATCAAGGCGTTGAAAGACGCCATACTGTTTCCTGATGTCATGAACTCTCAGCTTCACGATTTGTTTGAAAAGCAAGGATCCGAGTTGAAGCAGGCCAGGCAGATTATCCCATCGCTGCAGAAGCAAGTCTCCTCACTCACCGGCCAGCTTCAGTGCCTTGCTGAAGATCTCGCCGAGGTACTCTCATTTGCTTATCCCTTCAATTGTTCGTTCGTTCGTTTTTCACTCCTCATTTGCTAACTGAATTATTGAAAAAAAATAAAATTGCTTGTAAATAACATGTAGGACTACTTATTCAATCAAATTTATTAGATACTGCACTAATAGTCGATGTCATGTACTTTATAATACCCATACTAATTACGTATCTTATATTTCGTTGTGCTCAGGTTTAAGTTCTCAACCGATGTTCTAATAACAAAGAGGGTAATGCAATGCGTTGTTATAACAACAAAATATCTTAGGGGCTCTGGCTTCTTAAACTATTCTTGGATCATATGACAATTGTGACATGTTGCTAAAAGTTCTAACCCGCTGTTGTTAGTACCTGGATATGTTCTTATGTTAGACAAAGCAACTGGGACCAGTTTCCCAATAATAGAAACTATTGAATTGATATAACGTTTGCAATGTTAAACTTGTAATAAACAAACAAAATAAAATAAGTAAATAGGATGAGGAGAGTTTGCTAACAACTAAACTATATGACGTCCGGTGAAGAAGTCAGCAAGCTGACGTAGTGAAAGAAATTTACCACATGGGTAACATGTTTTTTTCAACGTCATGCTGGCAGACCAAAAGAATATCAATATTGCTATGTTTTTCCCATGAAATATGTGATTGCTAGCAGTCCAAGTTTCACTTCTAGTTTACAGTAGAGAGGAATGAGACTGGTATTGTATTTACTACTAAGCAGTAGGCACAGCAAGAAGTAAGAGTCGCCCAGAAAGATACAAAAAATCAATGGTTTGTAACATTAATAGTTCAACCCATGTTAATACTAGACTCGCTGCAAGAAGGTAAAGAATGATCATAGTAAAGATGAGTGAGAAATAGTGCAATGCAAGACAAGTTAATTCATTCATCTTCTTTGCATCCTATTTCATGTTAAAATCTAATGCCAAATCTATTTATTTTCTTCATCCCCCATCAATCATAAAAATTCTCAATCAATATACCAAAGCCCCTAAACAAACAAAATCTATAATCTAAATCAAGCACGTACAAAACAAATGAGTCATGAGATGAGAATGATGTGAAGCTATGTCTTGTGTTGTGTCATATCATGTGACACCTTGTCAGTGTGTCCATGTCTGTGCAACATATGTAACTGTTATTTACCTTAAAACATATGCATAAGATGGAATATAGTGTGTCCCTTTTGACAAAAGCTATTATTTTATAAATTATATTACTAAAATTATGTTCTTCCATATAAAAAAACAATTAAAGTATTTTTGCGAATCAAGTATACATATAATATTCAGAGCAAATAAGACACTTGTGTCTATATATGGTTGTTTCCTTTTGTTTGGATTTTGGATGATTGCCATGACTAACACCTTGTGTTCTTGTCAAAGTAAGACACTTGTACCTATGTCCACTAATCATATTCATAGATGAGAAGGTCAAATAGAAATTTTTGGGTTAGGAGTGAGAACTATAGGTTAGGTTTAGAGTAGAATAGAATGTAGGACAAGAAAATGAGGGGAAAAAGGTCTAACTTTGAGATTATATTATGTGTTTTATCAGAATATGTTCCAGTTATATCAAGAAACTACACATATCATATTGGATTTTGTGGTTCCTGATACATGTGATATAACCTATATATCTCTCTAATGTTGCAGATACTTTCAATATTCTGGATATGATAAGTTAGATATTGCTAATTTTGATATCATAAGTGATCGGCCGGCACAAATACTAATTCCAATATTTTAAACCTTGGTTGAGATAGATGATTGACAATTTTCCAAGAAAAAGGATGAAAAATAGGGGCATGTATAAATGGTAGCTCCCTTGGATGGTTAAGGCGTGAACAACAATAAATGTGCTCTTGGAATGAAAGGATCATAGTTAATTGAACAACAAAGACAAGATGGAGGCCTAAAAAGGGCACAATAGTTGTTAATTTAAATCAAGGAAACAAAGAAGAGGGGAAAACGGATTCATGTGGTTGACTCCAAAAGTTTAGGATAAAGGCTTTGTTTTTTTTTTTTTTTCTCTTTTCTTGTATTTGATGAGGAAAAGTCTTGAATTTGTATGTTGTTGAAAGACCCTTCCACTGCACTAAAATTCTAAAGTTATGGTGAGGGTTGGGGGAAATTATTTTGTATTTTAACATGTCCCCACAGATTGAAGGCCCATTAGGGGTAGAAATCTAGGTTTTACGCAGTGGTATAATTTTTTTTTAAAACCGGCAATTAAATGCGCGTCCGGCAGGAATTGAACCTAGGTTACTCTGATACCATATTGAAAGACTCTTCCACTGCACCAAAACTCCAAAATAATAGTAAGGGTTGAGGAAAATTATTTTGTATTTTAACATATTTGATTGTTTTTTAGGGTTGCGTTGGAGTTGAAAAACGTATGCGTGCATGTACACATACACACACAGAAGTTGTAGATGGAGAAAAGTTTTTAATCACCCAGAACTAGATGTTGCTTAAAATTTTGCTGGACTCTTTCCATTCCTTTGGTAATCAAACACAACAAAGGTCTTTTATTTTGTTTTCTTTCACTCTCTTTTTACATAAGCAATCTGTCTTTTAGTCAGACCTTTATGAGTTAACATCTGATGCATGTCACTTAGTTTCCTATGTTTACATTCTGATCCTTCCTCACTCAGCCGAGTATTATATGGATATCTGACACTACTTTGTGCAGGTAAAGGCAGATAAATACACTGTAAGGACATGCTTTGACGGGCATATCAGGTCTCCACAAACACCAAAATCTGATACGGAGGCCCAAGATTCACTGGTATGCATTGCTTAAGAATAGTTAACTCCTATTGGATGATACTTTGAGATCGAGGAGGTATTTCTAATAATGATAATGATGATTACTTTAGAAAAATAGTTTTTGCAGTATGTAATATCATAAATTGTGTTTGTCTAATTTGTTTAACTTGAATAAATTCATATCATTTCTCAGTTTGCTTCTCAAAACTTAATTTATAGGTGAGTGTTTCAGGCACCACATTTAATGTACTGTGGTGAACTGACGATCTTTGCAGGAGTGTAGTTCTGGATGCCCCATGACTTATGGTAGCCCAGATGAAATGTTTCTTAAGGACTTGAACCCTTGTTTGACCCCATGTTTTTCAAAGACTAGATCTAAGGTAACAACAGCCATCTGAATTCAGATTTCTTCACCCTAGTGAAGGAAAAGGTGCCTGATATTTGTACTAGAATGCTATTTTCAGATTTATATCAGCTTCTAACCTGTGAAAACTTGCCAGGAATACAATCAGATGTTGAGTTATGATTCTCCAGGAATAAATACATCACTTCAGAACAGTGCAGAATTTAGCCCGCATGACTTCCCCAGTAGCTGTGAAGGGATTTTGTCAAGGAGTTCGGATCATTGCCAGCGGCCTACTCATAGCATCAGCACTGCTCGAAAAATATACAAGTCAGATGAAAGCAAGTGGTCAGTTGGGAAGCCAAGACTCCAAAGTCATTTTTAATGCGTTGCTGTTTCAGTAGTTCATGAAGTGTGGCAGTTCTTCTTTACTGTGTAATTTTCATGTATTGCTTGAGTTATATATGTATGAAATATCATGTTGCCAAGATGTCTTGGAAATGTGTTTGTGTAAACTCTAAAAAAAAAAAAAAAAAAAAAATTGATGCAACTAGATGGAGCTTTGCTCTGTATTTAGGTATGTTTATCTAATTTTGCTGCAAGCAAAATCTCCCAAGGATTTGAGTTATGGCTATTTTAAATATGTACATGTCCCCACATGGTCTCTATATAGTTATTGGTTTATATTTTGTATATTACAGATTTTTTAGCATTGGTCTACCATGTGAAGTATGGTATATATCCTGATTTGACAATTATGCTAACAACTAAAAGAATTAAGAAAACAGAACGTTGCTTCTGAAAGATTGAGAACCAATAACACTAGCCTCTTACTCACCAACCACACTTAGGTTGAGACAACAATTTAAGTACTTGCTGCATTTGGTGTGTTAACTATCTTATATTATTGATTAATGTATCTTTCTTTGGACCTAGTATAAAGACGGAAAAAAAAAAAAAAAAAGAAGATGGAATTTAAATCAGACCAATAAATTGGTTCATAGCTAACTCAGAATTCATGGCCTCAGATGTACTGTAAACGGAATTGAAATTGTAAACGTAACTGCGTTTCATGAGAAAATACCCATAAGTAACCATGGCCAATATTAGCAAATAGAGGTCCAAACTACCCATAAGTAACCATGGCCAATATTAGCAAATAGAGGACCTGGAGGTCCAAGTCCAGTAGCAACACTACATGGAGAAAGAAACATTATTATTCTTTATAATTTCCAAATCATATCACCATCATCATCAGAGTGTAGTTACTGAAAGTCATGTGATCATTATTGTAAGCTACAGAGATTGCTCACTCTAGTCTCTGTATGTACATTCCTAAATCAGCTGCTCAATTTCTCAAACATACATGACAGATACTCTGCCCAATTAACTATCAAAGCATCATCACTACTTCATCATATCTACACATACAATGCTCCGCATGACAGATACCCTGAGCGTTCGCTTGCTCCCTGTCCCAGACAAATTTTACCCAAGAAGACTGCACCTATCCACTGCCTCTTGTTATTCATTGCCGTGTATAAACATGCAATCCTCAACTAGCTAGAAAACTGGACATCCCTTGACCACGATCCCTGGCTCGGTCGGGCATGAAGCCAACGGGCAATGGTCGATATCTGTTCCCCACCACTTGAGGTTCCGATTCTCATTCTGCAGAGCGAAAAACAGAAGCACCCCCATAAATGCTGTCCCGGCATCCAGAGCTGCTGACAAGACGTAGTTATACTTCTGCCACCACCCTTTGTGGTAACGGAATACAAAGTAGTTGAAGATTGTTCCGGCAATGAGCCAGCTAGCTATGTTGGTTGGGGTTGCTGGTGGCATCCCAGCAAACCCATAGGAGATGACAGGCACGTTGATCAGAGGGATCCACTTCTTCTCTGGGAATATCTTGCTCAGTATCCAAATTGGCACGGGCAGCACAGCTCCAATGAGGAACAACCATACCAAGTTACGGTACAACCCACCGTGCCCAAATAGCCGTCCAGGGCCAATGAGGCCCCAGATGACCGAGGCATCAAAGGTCACCCGATACTTGGGGCATGTCCAAGGGCTATCGGGATGTAAGGATTCAACATCGCAGATGTTATCAATGCTGTCGAGCATCCACCAAGCCACTGCTAGATTAATAATCCCAGCGATTACAGTTCCAACAAGCTGCAAATTTAAATATTGACTGTAGGTGTCAGTATTTACAAAGGAATGGAGGGATTTAACTGTTTCATATGTGATTTAAACATAGGTGTCGCTGGTTCACCTGAGCAGTGTACATGCACCTTGGTGGGATTTTCATGTAATGGCCAAGCTTGAGATCAGAGAGGAAGGAGAGGGCATGAACGGTGCTGATTCGACCATAGATCTTGAAGAGAAGATTGGCAATGGGCTTCCCTGGGAGCACATATCCAATTATGAATTGTGCTATGATGTCATATCCAGGTTGCTGCAACCACAAAATATTGAGGAAGGATGTTGTTAGCATGCATATTGCAAGATCTTGCCATGCTGGAGATGTCTGGCGCAGTTCGTTAGCACCATCAGAAGGAATCAAATGTGCCATCATACATTCACTAAATTTCCTTTAAATGTGCTAAAATTTGGTGGACTGGCCAGTACTATATCTAAGAGATGAATGCACTATTGCACATCCCCACGGACCAGGGATTTAGAAGTCCCCATGGAGAATTGATCTTAGATTGACAAGCATAGTAAATCATTTTAAAAAGCCCTCTTAAATATTAATTTGTTTCTCAAGAAAGCTAAAATATTAATTTGTTACGGCTTACTCATTCTGTGGAAGTAATATTTGTATCTCCGGACTAAATCAGTAGTGAACAAGTGGGAAAAAAGAAAAAAAAACTTCAAGTCGGATTGACACCTGATTTGTGGTGGCTTGAATGACTCCGATCGGAAGGGTGACAACCCATGCCAATCCGAAAGCAAAGAGCATGCCCCACCAGGGAAGTTGTACCTCGTCTTTCCATACGAACGACATCAAGAGCGAAAACCCAACACTTCCCGCTAGAAGGATAAGGAACCACCACTGAGGAACTTGTTTGTAGTTCTTCATCAGCTTCGCATGGATGTCTAGCTTCATTGTACTCACGGCTGATTTGCTTTGCCTCCAAATATCACTACAGGAAAACAAAAAAGGTAGATTGTCACTGTCTCCAAAAATTTAGGCTTTACATTTATCATCCTTCTATATTGTCACTGAGTCCAAGCAAGGTTGAAGGAAATTTTAACATCTAGGTGTCCAAATAAACTTTGAATCTCATTTTTTAATTGAGGTCGAACAAAGTCAGTGTATTATAGTCTTGGGAATGGAGACAAATCCGACAGTTCAAGAAAAGAAATTAAGATTAAGATAATAAAATTAACCTTGACGCTCCCCTACAGCCAAGCATACATGTGTAGAAGGGAATAAAAAGGAGACACCGAAGAAGTAAGACAATTTTAATGACACTGTACAACAGCGATTGATAAAAATGGCGAGATTTACATGGACTACAGTGCATTAGCAAAGACCAGTTTATTATTATATTGCATATTTTTAAATAATGTGAAAAAAGCAATAACTCGTCATAGTTAACACCAGCGCATAAGCAAATACCAGGTAACAAGGCTTGGTAATTTATGAAGAATGGAAGAAAGCAAATAAATCTCTACAAAACCAATGATTACCCGCCATGGAAGAGGGCGACATGGGTGAGTGTTGCAGTAAATCGTGCGAATCCAGATCCTATGGACAGAGCAAAAAGCGGACTCAGGTAAAGCTTTCCATAACTGTTATATGCAGCCTCATTGAGCTCAAACTGGGGCGTCAGTATCTTGGTGGTGTCATACTTCTGCCCAGTCGAAGTGAAGAGCTGATTTGAGAATATTGGGAACTTGCGGGCATCAAAAGTATTGTATTTCCAATAACACAAGGGAACTGTTATGTAGATGAACATAATGAACCCAACGGCTATGTTGAGAATAGAGGACCACGGACTCACTAGAGGGTTGCCATGATAAGCTGATATACCGGCCCAGTCTAGAGTGAAGGCACCGACACCCAGCCCGTGATAGCCCGAGCCAACTTGTTGAGCTGTAATACTACGAGGCCAGGCCCAACAGACCCACGAGAAGAATGTCAGGATAGGGAATAGATAGCCAGGCAACACATAGTAGGCGAAACTTGCAACAAAGAATATGAGGAAGAATTGCATCCTGGTCGGCCCTCTCGACCGCAGATCCTTTTCATGCAGAGCTCTGCAGCGCAATAATCTAATGTTAGTGACGACTATCATACTCGCACTGAAGATGGCAGGGACATCTTTGCTATCTTACTGTTTGGCCATTTAGTTTAAAGCTCCAAGGCAAGATCATGCCGTTTTTCAGTTGTCTAAGGAAAAGTGACTGAAAAAGTATAGAAGATGAATTTGAAAAAAGTTTTTTTTTTTTTTTTTTATATTCTCTCTCTCTCTCTCTCTGGCAACATAATAAATAACACACCTGAAGAGAGACACCTGAGCAAGATTAGATGGCCACCACATTTCAGCAGGATCCACTAAATATCTCCTCAGCATTCCAGCCCAGCCATAGCCCAGAATCTATACAGCATGAATTATACTTCCACTTCATGAGAATTTTGCCATAGTTAAGGAGGTAAGGAAATAAAGAGGAAATAATACAATTGAGGAGTTCTTGGACCTAAATAAGAAACTTGAGATCATAAACCAAAAGCTCAAGGAAGTTCTTCGGCAAGTGACATGGCAATTAGGTTTAGATATTAGCGTTGAAGGTGACTAGAGAGAGAGAATACAAGTATAATAGATCACCTGGGTGGTGAGGACAATAAACAAACCGCAGAGGAAGCTGAGCCCCTGCTTGTAGTAGGCCTTCATGACTGTGATGGCGCCGATGGAGTAGGCATCCCCTCCGCCGAGGGAGAAGCCGCAGTTGGCGAAGATGGTAATGATGACATGCTCCTTGATGTTGAAGGGCCCCGGGTTCAAATTAAAGCCAAACAGTTGCTTGTTGTTGGGCAGCACTGAGGCCATGAATTGGCCGGCGGGGAGGGCGGCGATCTGCATGAGGATGGGGGAGATGATGAGGGGCTGCGTCCGGTACGTGAAGAAGGTGTTGAGGAAGATGAGGATGGTGCAGGATGCGATCCCCAGGGTCCAGGCTCGGAATGTCAGGACCGGCATCGACGGGTCGTCGGTCTCCGGCACCACCAGGGCCACCTCCTCTATGGGGCACTGCTGCTGCTCATGCTTCTCTTTTGGCTCGGATTCTGTGGCCATTCTGTTGGATTGGATTGGATTGAATGAGATTAGAAGATGGGATTGTGTAGCTTATACTATACTGGGCTGGGCTGCTCTATTTGGTAATTAGTTACACACAGCCACAGGGAACAGGGCACAGGCACAGGCACAGGCACAGCAGAAGAAGAAGAAGAAGATGATGATGTTATTTAGAGATGGACAAGTGGCTGGGTGCTAATGCTTACTGTTTAAAAGTCTAAACAAGATTTGACTTGAGCGGGGATGTCTGCTAAAAGTCTTAGTTTTTAACCCATTCCGCTCTCTCTCTCTCTCTCTCTCTCTCTCTCTCTCCCCCTCCCTTTAAGCCAGAAAAAGGAGAATCTGTACTTCAATCACCATCCATAGCCTTCTAGCTGCAAAGTCATATGAATTTTTCTTTTCCGACAGTAAACAGATTAAAAAAGACTGAAAATTACAACAAATACAAAATTAATATCTTCGATGGGAAAAAGAAAATACAATAGAGAAATATGCAACAAATAAAGTATGACATATTTGTAGTCTTTGTTTATCCTTATATCTTACTTCATCATCGCTTAGTGGTAGCATAATGGGCACATCCTTAAGTCTTAATTTGGACAAGTTAATAAACTTATGTATTTACCAAGTAAGTGACGAAAGATGTTGTAATAACCATGACCATGATCGATTGTGGGATTGTGGAAAAGAAGAGACACCTATGTTCAACTCACGAATAGTCCAAAATTGACTCTCTTTTTTGTTATCATAGCAATAGAAATAAAAATGAAGAGTTTAGTCGACAAGTCAGATTTTCATCCATGAAAATTTTTAATTTAAAATCTTAAAATCCAAATTTTAAATTTATGGAAATGACACATAGGTGACGTTCTCATAAGACACACACGATGACATTGCGTTGCCAATTGGAAATGACATTAATTAGTTGTTTGTATTGATACACGATAGCTACAAAGTTAATTAGGTTTAGGCTTCTTTAATCAGCCACGTCAATAGTATAGTCATGCACAAGCCAAACATCCATTAATGCATTAGCAATGACTCATTTATTTTTATAAAATCATATTTCTGTATTGTTCTGAGCATAATTTCATGACATGACAACATGTATTGTATTATTTGAAATTTCCTAAATGAATGAATTTCCATGAATCGAGAATATTGACAGGTCTAATATTATTATTATTATTACATCTTAGAATACATTAAGAAAAGTGTCTGTTAAATCAGCGTCACTGAAGAAAAATATATAAACTCATTAGGTTAGGTAGGGACCATACTAATAAAGAAAGTGAGCCCACCCTTGGGCTTGAAGTCAAAAACACTGAGAGTGATCATCTTTGTTTGCTAGTTATATGGCTTCGGAATCTATCTATGCATCCTCTCCTCTCATTCATGTATGGAATGGAAAAAGGTACTCGATTTTTTTCTGTCTGATCTTTTCTTCAATCTGTGGATATGAAATTTCTTTGTGGAAAAAAAAAATAATAATATAAAATTATTTGGTAAATACATAGGTGTATCTAATTAATTGCTTGCTTGGGTGTATTTCTTTCAGAGTTTTGATAAATAGATAGATACATCTAATAAACTATCAACTTATTTTTCCTCTCTGTATTTTACCTTGTCTCTTACAAGAGAAATAAAAAAAAAAAAATTGAATATCTCTTTTTATTAATTATCTCAGCTCGTTAGTAGTTGTTTTATCATTACAAGTATATATACAGAGCTATGCAATACTAGTACAGCATGTATTGTAACGCAATATTGGAGGAAAAGAAATAAGAAGAAAAATAAAAAAAACAGTAGTGGCAAGAGAGAAAAAAAAAATAATAATAATATAAAAGAACAGAGTGCGCAAATGAGAGGCATTCTAGTCATTTCAGATTGAATCCCGATGAATGATTGACAGAGAAAGTGCACCCACAGAGCAGCACGTGGGAGTCACGGGTGGCACCCTCCCGACACGCTTTTGGAATCAGCTGCTTGCGCCTCGATCGACGCGGTGGCGCCACCTGTGGGATCCACTCTTGCCACTTGGCGCCGCTGATCTGTAGTATGACGTGGCGAGGAGCTCATCACGCCACCTTCCCTCGGCCTAACGCCGTCACAGTTCTCCGCCGTTATCAGTCGGTTGCCGTCAGAAATCGTAACGGCTTACTGCAATCACGCGGCGCGAGGTGCACACCGAAACGTATCTATACGCGCCCATCGCGTGGTCCTTGCTATGGGGACCCCCCGCCTTCCCGAAAGAGGAACCAATGATTGCTTTTGCTTTGCCAAGTGAACGAGCCATACCATTGAGAATCACTATTTTTGAAGATTATATTCAAGGGTTTGGATTATTTTATAGATTGGCCAAACATATGATTTGTGATTGAGTAGGTGTGCATAGTTAATTTACTATGAATATGAATATGCAGGGGCACACTAATCTATATATGGAATTGAGGTTGGAATACTATCAACAGTATTTGCAATATTATCGATTAAGATCTAAGGAAAGAAAAATTCAAAAAAAAAAAAAATTATTTCAATAGATTTTGATCCCTCTTTGTAAACTATTTATAAAGAAAATTTAAATTTATTTGTAAATAAATACAAGAGTAGATCTAAACACCCAAATATCAAATAGAGTTATTAGGGTTAACTCTTCGGACAACTCATCGATCGGGAGTATAGAAGGTAAATTGCTTTTATTGGAATGTGATTGAGGAACTCCCGATCCCAAATTCTTATATATATATATATATATATATATATATATAGATGAATTTGACTGTAAATTATAATTTTGTAAGGCAAATATAATTATGACTTAATTTGGTGAAAATCTAAATTCTGTAGGCTGATTGAAAAAAAAAAAAAAAAAGAAATTCTAAAAAGTATGTTGGAAAAATATAATATCAGAAGACCAAAAACTGGCTCTAGTTCTGAGTCTTGACTTTTAGAACTTGGACGAAGACTTCAAATTTGTGGGGGACATATTTATGAAAAAGATAGACATTATTATTAAGGTTGAAAAAAGATTCTAGTTTTGTTCTCATGATACTTATTAAAATAGTAAAATCTAAGTTCTTGCTTGTGGTATGATGATCCTACTCTGCTTCAGAGTATATTTATCCAACTATACGTAAAACTCCATTATTGTTTACCGTAACTGAATGCAGAAGCAATTCATGAACCAAAACTAACCGTTATTTTTCAACCTCTATCACGTGTATGACGAAATGCCTGTGTGAAATTTTTTCCCAATGCATCCTATCTATAATCATTTCTGCATAGTGTCTGATCATGATTATGTATTGAATTTTGATTACTCAAGTTTAGGTTTCATTTTTTTCTCTTTCTTCTTGGCGAGGGCGATCCTTGTAGTTTTAAGGCTCGACCCGATGCTAATAGGTTATGCAGGTAGCTACCACAAAACCGTGCACGATAAGTGGAATGCACCAAGTGTAGCTTCGTTCGGCTGCTCTCACTTGCATTCCTAGCTATAGACATCGTTGCTACTCTCATCAGAAAGCGCTAAATTAGGCCTACTGTCCCATATCCATGATCATACCTGGACGTAAACCCTTGTTATTTCTAGGGAGAAGAGAATAAAGAAAAGGATGCTGAGAGCTACCTTCAGTTGGTAGGATCTAACATTATATTGGTTTAATAATGATTGTGAGAAACTTAGTTGCACTACTCTTTACAATTTGCAAGGAGTCACGTTCAAGTTCAACGGAGCAGAAGTTAAATTTGATACAAAAGATTCAGAAGCAGAATTGTATGCTACACTAGTACAATAAAAATATTACACAACTAAAAGATTTGTATGAACATCCTTGATGAAGTCAGATGATGACTTGCGAGGTGAAGAGGCGCCGCTAATTAGAACGTACTCATACATTATTATAACAATGGTGTGGGATTCATCTCATCTCACAGGAACTTTGATCCAGCCATTGGCAAAAGCAACAGCGAGGATGATAAAAGGAGTTGACATGCCAAATATGATAATGTATGGCAGTGGTGTCTTCATCGGGTTCTCTCCTTCTCTTTCTCCAGCCGTCTGCCAATACCTGCAGGAATGCAAAAAACAGTGTCCGGTGTATGAATACAAGTGCATCCAACGTGTTTGAGTTCTCAAAAGATTAAATTCTATGTCTAATTTCACAAAATTAGGCTTGACTTCGTCGTATCTCCAAACTAGTTTTTGCACATGCATGTATCGGATAGCAAAGAAGTAGAGAAAGCATATGAAACATATTGGTGTTTGATAGGCTAAAGGTAAACAATTGATATATATACATATATATTTGAGGAGAAGCAAACAGAATGTGCATCTTGTGGTCTGCACGTACGTATTTACACATTCATCACCTGCACAACATCTTATTTGAGTCAATTTTACGGAAATAGGTACTCGGTTTCCCATTCCAATCATCTGCTATGTACGTACGTACGTAGTATCATTAGGAGTTTAAGTACAACAAGTGGTTGCAGAGAGGAACATATGTATGTATGTATGTATGTATCCTGTCACCATAAGAATAATTGTGTAAAATTGAAGGGCTAAGTTACAGAATTGTACTTAATAATTAATAGAGCTAAAACTTGGGGTTAATAATTAAGGAATTAGAGAGGTTGGTTTATGATTGGACACTAATGGTGCTATTTTTCTTTCCGCATGCAGCATTGCCAGTGCAGATGCAACAGACACAGACAGTGCATGCAGACTCACAGCATATATAAATACGTACGCACAGAGAAGAATACTGATCATAATTAAGAAGCTTACTGCTCCGGTTCTTGTTCCCTGGTAATGAATTTTTTCTCAGCACGCTTTACCTCTCCATCTCCTCCACCTATACATGAAAATATCAAATCATGCATATGTATTCTAATACATTTATTCACATATATTTCTATGTATATATATATATATAATTCTGCTCAGAGATAAACGTTACCTAGATTTGCATGGATTTTGGTTGGCTTGATATTCCTTGGGAAGACGGGGGAGTTGGGAACGATGGGCTGAGATGGTCTGCGTATAATGACTCCAGCACCAAAGATGGTGGGGGGGAGAGAGGCGACTGCCTTGCTCATCTTGCTTGCCTTTGAAATTTTGGTGAAGAGAAGAGAAGAGAAGCTCTAAACATCACCCATATCTCACCTCTTGTACATGGGGATGTGGATAAGACGCTTACCATCAGTCCCAATCCTGACCAAACCAAACCACCCAATTAGTTTTGGCTGATTTTTTGTGTGGGTGATATAAAGTCTATTAGGTGTGACCCAAGTGCGACTGGGCTAGGCCTGCAGAGAGACTGAGCCCCCTTCAGTTACAATGCTCGACCTCATACCGCAAATTTGAATTTAGATCAATTCCCAGGCATATATAATGCGATTTGGCTTTGTTGGTGGTGTTATTTCTAGTTCAAGATGGGTTTGATTGGATACAGTTTGATTGGATACATAATGAATGAAGCCAAACTCGTTTACTTAGAACCTTGGTTGAGGCGTGTCTAATTGGGATGTCGAAGGAAGACGACGGCTTTATCTTTACCTTTTACCTGGCTATGTTCCTGATTGCAGGGTTGCCAAACGTACGAAGCCTGGCACGAATTATAGACCAAATTAATCAGATGCATGTTTATTGTGCATCTTTTCCTTTTTATGGAACATGATTCTCTTGACTTCAAGGTGAGAATTTAGCAATAACAGAAAGAATAGCTTTGAATTGTCTGACATCGAAAATCATAACAGAAACTAGGCCTGCAAGCTAATCAGGTGGGTTTCATCCTCACCCGTGTTAAACCCCCACGCTCATGATTCCAACTCTGTTAATCTCTCTACGCTTCCATTTTTGAAGTGGAGTTCATTTTTCTTAATCGGATCATATCTTTCTTCTCCATTGCATTGCATTGGAAAATTAAGCAGCTTCAGTCAGGCATGAAATTTAGGATACGGCTCATCCCATCATCACTATCTCAATTGGTCTGTGTGCATCCACACATTTCATCCTCCAGTAATGCTAGCTAGTTGCTGTGTAAATATGGCATCTTGAGAATCATTTATTTTCTATGCATTTTAGTTGATTAGATTAAGTCCAGCCTAATTGGGTTTGAGCCATACTATATCATTGTAGGTCCATTTATTTCTTACCGTAACAGTTATATAACTAATAATATATCATTGTATTCAACAACCGATTAGTTATCTGAAATACTACTACTTAAAAAAAAAAAAAAAAAACAATCAATTGAAAACCTGACTTCAAAGTAAAGAAAAGCTAAGCATAATTAATCACTAGAGCACATTTGCTGCCCAAGCCAAATCCCACCAGCAATGGCAGCACTGAACCCTCCTAATAATCCTATTCTCAAAGGTCTCACTTTTAATCAATCCTTAACCATTAGCATAATTTAGGCAGAGTTATGTTTGTTTCAAACCATAAAGCATAAAAATAGAAAACAAAATCTTAATTTTTCGCTTTAGTCATTACCTAGAGTTAGTCAATCTCTATATTCACTTGTATCATATATGGTTATTGTCCATATTTGTATTTTATTTAGCCATTTATTTTTATAGTATATAAATTCTAATTTTTTTTTTCCGAATATTATCAGAATTCAAATTTGTATTTTATAAATCATTTATTAGCAGAAGATTATGATATACTGTACCTGATCAGTATCCAGACCGTTTACATCCCCAAGTCAGTGGGAAGAAGAAGAAAAATAAAACAAAACAAAAGACGCTTCTTTGATATTTCTAATAGCACGCAGTTGTTGCCGGCCCCAACTCAGGCCTCCAAGCCCAAATCATACATACTCAGAAGACATCTTCTTCAAAAATTACGCTGCTTCAAATAGAGCACCTCAGCTGCCTCTGCATCTTCTTCTTCAATCGGTAAGTAATTAAATTGGTCTCTTTTCCTTTTTAAATCAAAGTTTCCTTCCTGCTCCTCGTTTTCTTCGCTTTTACCGATTCTTAAATCTCCTTCCAATTTAGGGATTACCGACATGATCAAGCTTCTTCTGCCCTCTAATTTCCGGTAGAAAAAGGAAAGATCCAATTTTGACACCTGGGTCCTCTTCTTCTCCTCGATTTCGTGTGTGGAGACAGTGAAAAAGCTGATGGCTTTTTATAAGGCAGGTAGATCTCGACTAAAAGATGCCGCCTTTCGCCGACTCTTCCCCTTGGTCGCTTTAGTTCTCCTTACAGTCTTGTTCTTGATTTTCCTTTTGAGAGATAGAAACCCTAAACCTTATTCTCCCTTTGGGAACGAGGAGGAGGAAGATGGAAAGAGCGATTTGTTACGAGCTCACAGTCAGGTGAAGCTGGACTTGGATTTTGAGCTCAAGTTCCCTAAACAGACTGCATTGTCAGTCTCTTTGGAGCAAAGGAATCATCTAGCCCCACGAAACTTGGATATTTTCCCAAAGCTGGCAAAGGATCACATCAAGATTGTCCTTTATGTTCACAACCGGCCGCAGTACCTTCGGACGGTCGTTCGGAGCTTGTCGAACGTCCAAGGGATTGGGGAGACATTGCTGATAGTTAGTCATGATGGTTACTTTGCAGAGATGGACGTTATTGTCCAGGGCATCAGATTCTGCCGGGTGAAGCAGATTTTTGCTCCTTTTTCCCCGCACCTGTTCCCGGATAGCTTTCCTGGCGTCTCGCCGGATGATTGCCACGGTAGAGATGGCGCAAAGGAGAAGAAGTGCAGGGGGAATCCTGATCAGTATGGGAATCACCGGTCTCCGAGGATTGTGTCCCTGAAGCATCACTGGTGGTGGATGATGAACACTGTGTGGGATGGGTTGAGCGAGTCCAAGGGGCATATGGGTCACATCCTTTTCATTGAAGAGGATCATTTTATCTATCCCAATGCTTATCGGAATATTCAGCTACTCACGAAGCTGAAGCCTTCGAAATGCCCCGATTGCTATGCTGCGAACTTGGCTCCATCTGATGTGAATGCAAAAGGAGAAGGCTGGGCAAGCTTGATTGCAGAGAAAATTGGGAACATTGGTTACACTTTCAATAGGACTGTCTGGAGAAAGATCCATGCTAAGGCCAAGGAGTTCTGCTTGTTCGATGAGTATAATTGGGATATAACAATGTGGGCTACTGTTTATCCCTCATTTGGAAGTAATGTTTTCTCCCTGAGAGGGCCTAGGAGAAGTGCTGCCCATTTCGGAAAGTGTGGGTTGCATCAAGGGAAAGATAAGAACAAAGTCTGCATTGATGATGGTGCGGCAGATATAGAAATTGAAGAAGCGGATAAGGTTCCAAACATCCAAGCAAATTGGCCAGTCCATGTGGTTAAGAAGCAAGGTGGTTATCAAGCCGGATTCAAGGGTTGGGGAGGTTGGGGTGATAAGAGGGACCACGAGCTTTGCTTAAGTTTTGCATACATGTATCACCTTGGGAAAGGTGAAGCTTCATCTGGTCGAGGTGTTGCTTTCTGAACCCTTCATCTTCTGGCTCATGCAACGGCCACGTTGTCTATATATCTTGTATCAGATTTATACACGGCTAAAGGTCTAACCCTTTAATTTACAGGTCTACCCTTCCACTCTACTCTGAGTGACATTTCAGAGTGTTTGTTACATGTTATGTTTTTTAAAATGCAGTTCTGATCTTCTGAGTCATATTGTGTCATAAGTTTTCTATGGCTAACAATGGATCTTGGGATAGAAAGAAAATCTCAATTTGTCTTCCTTAATAATAAGTAACAGGAGAATATAATGCCATGTCACTACTGGAGGGCAAATTATTATTATTTTTCCCATTGCCATCTCTCTTCTTTTGCTATGCCTGTTTTAAAACTTTTATAGTATCTCCTCAATGTTGATGTTGCTTTCAATAATGTTGTGCATTGCATTTTTTTGGAGCCACGTGCATTGCATTTTTCAAAAATGCACTTTAGGATAGATTTCATGATCTACTCATATCTTGGAAAGAAATTTCTTCAGAAAACTAAGTAGATGTTCTTTTTTATGTAAAACTTTTGAGGAAAGTCTTCAAAGTTGACGTCTTTACACAGCCAAGGATCGTTTGTTTATGCAAATGCATAAACTGATGTTTATCAATTATCAAAGAGGGGAAAGAGAAGAAAAATACATTTGAATAATGCCATCTCTCATCACAGCTAGATGAAATGATTAACATAACATTATTTTCAGTCTCATACCAATGATTCTATGATGTTGGGCTGGCAATTTCCTTGTCCCTAGCCGCAGCTTCTCTTCAAGTTAGGAAATACGGAACCATATGATTTTAAAGAATTGACTTGACGAGTATTCATTTTTGGCCATTTGATTCCATATAAAAGTGGTTCCACAAATAAAACCTCTGTTGCTTTCTTCACTCTGGGAAGTCCTTCAGATTTCAAACAGTGAATGGATCCGATTCACAAATGTTTTAAGGACATTTCTTCCTTGTCTAAGATGCATCTACCTTCTTAGTTTATGGAGGAGCTTGGCTTGTACTAGCATCTGTTCCTTTTCTTTTTCAATGCACTTGCTTTGGCAATCCCTTGAATCTACGATGGGCTGGTTTCATATATAGTAGTGAATTTTGTCATGGATACAACAGGGACAACAAGACTAATTACCACAACAATGTCCAATTGTTTCTTTTCCATGCAAGTCTTTTGCAGAATTCTTGCTAGTATATACTCTTCTATCTGATTCGCACATTTATGTCCTATGATCCTATCAGAATATAGTAGACTCATGGGTCTAGTGATGTAACCACAAGAGTCAAGGAGACATTCCTTTGGCAATTTACTGCCTAAGCTCATCCTTGCAGCATCTCTTGTAAATACCTGTCCTTCGGAAACAGAACTGTATAGTTTTAGTAATTCAATTAACGAACTAATAATAAAAGTATGCAATAACAAATAATAAAGTAGATTCTAAATTCTACAATTGAACTGTGATTAAAATAAGTCAAAATGAACCATGCTAGTTAAATCATTCTGCAGACCTCTTCAAGTTAGTTGTCTTGAAAGGTTCTATGAAACATTTTCAGTTTGTAATCATGTTCAACTTATAATTTGGTGTCTAATGATATCAATCAACCTAATGAATTTAGGTTGGAGTATTTTGACTTTGATATGATAATGAATGTGGCGAATGGGGAAATGGTTTTTTGTGTTTAAGATCAAAATATTATAATAATGTTAAGTTATTCATGGGTCTACTGATGTATCCATAATTGGATACTTACCGCAGATGGTAGAAGACGTGTATGTTTAAAGATAAGGAAAATCGTAAAGTTTTCCTAGATATTAATCAATTTGAATGCTCATGATTCATTGTTATATTTGTGGTGTTCAAAATTTTGGTGAATCTGATTCTTGGACTCATTTTAGGCAACCTTAGACAAAATATCAGAAGGTTCAGTAGGTCCAGAAATGCATGGTTGTGTTAAACAAGACCATTAATTATTTTATGGCTTGTATGTCTGTTTGATATTTATTGAATAATTAACATCAAAACAGTGTACTGATATTTATTGAATAATTAACACCAAAACAGTGTACTGATTTAATAACTGGCTGAACGGTCACAATATTATTCACATGTGCTTGACAAATGCTAAACGTCATCATAATATGTTTGTGATTCAATAGTAAATTGGATGTAATACACTTTTCCTCCTCTGAATAGAATATAACCCGATAACTCACAGTGGAGAGTTACTGCTATTCTTCTTTCAGCTCTGCACACTTCTCTCAATTATATTAGGAAATCATATAGTTTAGAGTTCTGATTGACCCCTAGTGCTGATGCCACAAAGGGTGCTCTACTGCCAATTCGTGTTAAGTTGCTGCTTTTCCCCTTTTCTCTATTGCTGGTTTCTGTCCTGCTGCTGCCGCCAACCTCCATATTTGCTGCCAAGTCCTGCTACTGTTGCTGTTCCTTCATTGATACTGGCTGTCTTCATCTTTGTCTTTGGCCACGATGCTCTTCATACTACTTAATGACTGGCTCTCCTCCTCCTATGCATTCTTGCATGTACTCTTTTCTCCTGACACTTTTGTCTCTTCGTTGGGCCCTTTAGACATGTACTGCTTCTTTTGGTGCCTCCCGTCACAAGAACCTGTAGAGAGTACAACCTGTATGGCTGTATTCAAAATTTCGGATTACCAGTTATCATCAATCTCTAAGTTACCCTTATGAAATTGGAGGTACTACACTGTTGTTATTCATGTTGACGATTTGGATTTGTTGTTCCACCTTTTTTTCAAGTTTTTGGTTTAAATACGCGGTATCACCCCGTCCTATGAAAAAAAAAAAAAAAACTGAGATTGTCACTTGTCAAAGATAGGGCTGGTAGTGGCTAACAAAATTTTGAAATTTTATACTCCAGAACTACGATCATGCGAGTATTGGTGCATCGAATCCAACCAAAACTTTGCAGTTAAGTGTGCTTGGTGAGAGTAATACGACAACAGGTGATCTCCAAAGAAGTCCTGATGCTGCGCTCTTTCATTTTAATCAGTTGACATGCTTTGGATGTTGGCTAGGGATATTAATGCATGCACTGGTCAGGAGTAATAGGACTGAAGCTATAAAGTGACAAGGAGCAAGTTTAGATCGATAAGTGCACCGTATTTGGATACCAAAAGTATGACATTGCCAACATATTAGGCGAATTCCCTGCTTGCTCATGCCTGTAGTCTTTCTAGTTTCTGTTATGTGGGTTGTAGTTGGCTCACACTACCATAATACCATGCTCCTGGTTTTTTGCTTTCACACTAGAAGCATAGAAGCATGACCTGACTTCCATAGCAAGGAAGCATCCTTTCTTTCATCTACAAGTTATCTTTCTGAAGAGCTTATCGCTTTCCTTGAGGCACCACTAGGGAAACAAAACCTAGATAGCTTGAGATGATGGAATTTTATTTCTCTCATTTGATATGATTGTCTGTTCATTCTCGTTCCCGTTTTTCATTTTCTCTCTACTCTTCGACTTCTCATAACTCCTCCGTGGAATTCACCATAAGGAATAAGTTAGCATCTGTTCTTCCTCAATTTGAAGTTAGATGAGATTAGTGCTTTTATTATTTTTTTGGAAGTTATTATCATAGTGTTTTAAATGATGTCCCCATTTCTAAAACATCCTTTAGAAAGAGAAGATGAAGGAAAAACTTTGGACAAATCATTGAAATTTTCAATAGCGTATTTTTTTTGCATCCATAATTTTGGAACTAAACCTCTTTAAACATGATTCATTATCTCCTATGTTTTTGATGTTTTCATTGTTTTTACCCCTTTTTAAACTGTGTTTTCTTCGTATTCTGTATTACATGAATATTTTCAAGTTCCCTTTTTCCGTTGTAACCTGCTGTGCTAACTATGGTTATTACTACAGTGGTTGATGCATTGAAGTTCTTACGATACAGGCATATTCCCTTCCCTTGTAAATATATGGTTATAATTCAATAGCAAGAACAGCCCCCATGGTTGGCATTTTGAACCCCCAAAACCCAAACTAGTTGAAATGAGATTCTTTTAGTGGAAACAATTGTGAACAATTTCCTTGTATATGGACTGTATAACCAAGGTTTCAAATGTTGGCAAATTGTCATTCATTGGCAAATTCTAATTATCTTTTGGTTAATTTGAGATGCGTGATATGATATAGTATCGGCTGAAGCTGTAAGTTGTTGGCAAAAGTTTAACCCCATAGAGTTAGCCAAAAATGGATGGGATGCCTCTTGATTTAAAGAAATAGCTATTTTGCCTAACCATTTCAGATTAGAATATGTACATCAAACTAGACAAATATTTGTTAGTTAATTAATTAATTTTTATTGAAATGTGATCAGAATTCCATTAATTATTCCATAAAAGGCCAAAGTGGTGCTAATTATCTTAGCAAATTTTTAGTAGTTTTATAATTTTAAAGAAGCAATTCATACAACTGAAGCAAAATATCATATATCAAGATACCATAAAGGGTTACCAAAATTTGAAATTCAAACCTTCTGTACAATTGTTAGCTTTGTTTAAAACGTTGTTAGATTGTAGGCATCTCCTATTGAAAATCCCCAAGTATAATAATTTTCACATTTCTATGATAAATAAATACAGCATTTAGAAGGATAGGTGTAAATTATTGGAACTTAAACCACTTGATGAGAAAAGTGGATGTTGAAGAGGCAAGAAAGTTGTTCAAACTTCTAACCATTCAAGGGAAAAAGAGATTTCCTGTTTAGCAGTTAGCTTCTGAAATTTGTAAGTAGTTGTTTGTCATATTTCATTTCTTATGTGCTTGTTCATCAGAACAAATAATGGACAAAATTGTTTATCTGATTCATGTGGTACATATCTTGTTGTTTACACTTATCCAATTATAGCTATACCACATAGTGATTGTTATTTGAATAACAAATTATAATTTGTCATGACATTGAAATCTTGGTTTTTAGCGTTTCTCTGTAGCCTGATCCAAGCAAAACTATATAACTCAAAAATGTTTCTTGCCAACCAATTCAAGGCACCATAAATGTTAAAATATTATAGTTTTCCCCTTATGCAGAGGATGCACCCCACTGTAATTATTTCCTTGATTGCTGCTATTATTTTCGCTCTTGAAGTAGTTCTACTATTAGGATTGTTTACTTTTACAAGTTATTTTCCCTCAAACATATGTTTTTCATCTTTGGATTATATTGCATCTCAGTTTGCACTTCATGCATAGTGCTACTTCCTAATTCGACGAAACAGTTGGTGAACAGGCAATGCCAGCAATAGTTTTGCATTTTAACTTCATTCTCTTGCACCGTCTCTCTATTTGCATAATCTGGTAATAACCATGTGCAATGTTTTTACGCCCAGGTATGTACTCCACCACGGACATTGGGTATTGGATATGTTGATTATACCAAACCCAGACGCGAGGCCATGACTGTGTGTGCATATTTGTTCTGGATATATGTATATTCTAGTTGTGTTAGTTTATCTTAGTTATCAATATTATAGATGCAGAATATTTCATCTTATAAGTAGAATTTATGCATTTGACAACCGTCGGACATTGATGAACTCGTGTCAATATATAAGCAACAGACATGCCCATTTTTTGTAGGAAGTGTCATAGACCACCTGTAGAGCCTTGTCATTAGAAATTTTTTTCTTTCTTTCTCTCCCTCCTTTTTTCTTGAATGCCTGCCTGAGAAAAAGGATGGGATGGACGGTAGCAATAACAATTTTTTAGACGGATGTCTTATTGTCTGTCGTAGCAGTACTCCTTCTAAGCATCAATCCTCCATTTATGCTGCTTGTCATATTATAGACTTGTAATATTCAGTGTTTCTCTCCATGTGGCTCTAACTGAGGCGGGAGTCTTTTTCAGAGCAAGTCCATAGGTGCAATCGCAATTCAGTTACCATGCTCTGCCTTCTTTTGTTTTGTCTCGTTGGGTATTCTTGAAAGCTCTTGCAATGAGAAGTAACGTGTCCCTGTGAACTATGTGTGGGTACACATCAGATCACATGGAATGGAATGGAATATTACGACACACGAAGAGGAATTTTCTTTGTTGCCTTTCCTTTCTGCCGTGGGAATTCGCCTTGGACTAGCCATTGCCAAACTCATTAGTCATTATTCCTATTGATAAAGACTGGGCGTGATCTATTGGGTACATTCTCAAATATGCTTCTCAATTCTGGAGTTATGGTTTCCAATCAAGGCACAAATATTGGCAGATACCTACCGATGCATATTCATATTGAGTCACCTAATCATGATGATAATATGTTATTGGCATGGTCATGTTATAGCGCGCCAAGCACCAACGTACTTATTTCTTCTTTTGGTCGATAGAAGAAGAGTGAGTGATTCTTTTGGTCGATAGAAGAACATTGAAGCATTTCTCAGGTTTCAGATCTAGACTCTAAGAGTCGAGAATCATCTGTGTCATAAAATGGAAGTCACAAATAAACTCGGTGTAGATGTGTATAGTAATGTAGCAATTTGTATAGATTCGATGTTAATGCATGCTCTATCACCATAGAAACTTGGTGTGTGCATCTGTGTAGGAGGGAAGCTATTTGTATGATTCAATGTTCATACAAACGAAATTATACTATAAGTGAATGAGGCTACACGTACGACTTACCTTATTTATAATAAAGCTGCAGCTGAAGCATGCCAGTGTGGGTATATATCTTGGCCATGTTTCAGTATTCAAACGTCACTCAAACTGCCTGATGGTATTTGGATTCTCGATACATGATTCGGCTCAGAAGAAGAAGAAGAAGAATTATTATTCCTAGTTCAAGTTTCACTTGAATCCTTGAAACAAGTAAGAAGGTGCCATCAGTATCATAAGATCACAGCATATGTTAACGATAAATGTTGCTTTTAAATGTATAGCTATGCGGGGGTTATATATGGACATCCCACACCAAGCTCAGCTCGGTATGAGCTTGATTTTATTTCCATATATATATATATATATATATACAAATACAAATATAATTTATTTGGTAGGCTGCAGGAAATAAACATAAACATAAAGCGATGGGATTCACGTGCCCCTGTCCGCCACCATCTCTGTAAGTCTGTGTTCCCTTGCCGCTTGCAGGTTCCTTCTCTTTTTCTTATTTTATATCTTTCCCCCCTTTTTTCGATTCTCTATCTGTACTTTTATCTCATTATCTTGTAACCTATCCAATGTCTTATCCTCTCCTCGATTTAAAACCCTGCCTGATGCCTCTCTTGTCTGTTTTTAATTATTAGATTGAATTAAATTGCCACTAGAAGTTGTTATAGGATTCCATAATCGAAGAAAGCTGCCTCCTTTTTTTTTTTTAATCAGTCCATCAATCGCCGAAATGGGTCGTTAGGGTTTGTTGGGTTTTCTACCGTTTTGATGACCTTTTCAGAGAAATTCTCAATCTTGTAGGGCTTTGAGAGGGTTTTTCCTATTGAAAACTGTTCCTTTCTGGATTAGGATTCAGATTAGATGCTTCTAGGCTGCTCCTCTGGTGACAAGTCTCCTTCCCCTTGTGGGTTTCTGGATCCCCAGTCGCCATCGCAATCCCAGTCCCAATTTCCAGTTCCGATTCATGTGGCCACCCTTCGTTTTTCTCCTCGCTTCGTTAGCTAGCTGCTGAGAGGTATGTCGGTTTTGAAATTCTCCATTTTTTGTTGCTGCTTTCTAAAATGATGGTGGGCTCGATTCAATTCTAGCCGATTCTGATGAATTTCTGAAATTCTCCACTTGGGTTTTCAATAATTGACTGGGTTGGAAAGAATTACATTGAATTTGATTCGAGTTCTTCCCGAGTGTTTGATTCTAAAGTGCACAGTTAGTTATGACATAGAGATCGGTGAGATTTGTTATTCATTTGAAGAAGCAGCGGTAGAAGAAGAAGAAGAAGAAGAAGACGAGATTGCGTTGAAATGTCGTCGAGGTCCAACAGAGCCACCGGTTCCCGGACCAGCTCCGCTCGGTCCAGGCAAAGCGCCAGAGTGGTTGCACAGACCACCTTGGATGCGAAGCTCCATGCCAGCTTTGAGGAATCTGATCAGCCTTTCAACTACTCTGCCTCTGTTGGAGGCGCTACAGCAAATCCATCTGGCGGCGGCGGCGGCGAGAGCAGCGGAATCCCCTCGTCCTCCGTCTCCGCTTACCTCCAACAAATGCAGAGGGGCAAGTACATCCAGCCCTTTGGGTGCTTGCTGGCCATCGAGGACCAAACTTTCACCATCATTGCCTTCAGTGAGAATGCCGCGGAGATGCTTGACCTCGCCCCTCATGCCGTTCCCAGCATCGATCAGCATGAGGCTCTCTCGATCGGTACTGATGTCCGTACTCTCTTCCGATCCTCTAGTGCTATGGCCTTGCAGAAAGCTGCTAGTTTTGGGGATGTTAATCTCCTAAACCCCATTCTAGTGCATTGCAGGAGTTCAGGGAAACCATTTTATGCAATAGTTCATCGTATTGATGTTGGATTGGTTATAGACTTGGAGCCTGTTAACCCCGCTGATGTGCCTGTGACTGCGGCCGGGGCACTGAAATCCTACAAACTAGCTGCAAAGGCAATATCAAGATTGCAATCTTTGCCTAGTGGGAATATCTCTCTCTTGTGTGATGTTTTGGTACGGGAAGTGAGCGATCTTACAGGCTATGATCGGGTAATGGCGTACAAGTTCCATGAAGATGAGCATGGAGAGGTTATAGCTGAGTGTAGGAGGTCCAACTTGGAGCCTTACATAGGCCTGCATTATCCGGCTACCGACATTCCACAGGCTTCGAGGTTTCTTTTCATGAAGAATAAGGTCAGGATGATCTGTGATTGCTCTGACCTTCCAGTTAAAGTGATCCAAGACAAGAAGTTGCCTCAGCCTCTGAGTCTCTGTGGATCAACTTTGCGGGCTCCTCACGGATGTCATGCCCAGTACATGGCCAATATGGGTTCAGTTGCCTCCCTTGTGATGTCTGTCACGATTAATGAGGACGATGATGAAACGGGCAGTGCTCAGAAGGGAAGGAAGCTCTGGGGATTGGTGGTTTGCCATCATACAAGTGCTAGGTTTGTCCCCTTTCCACTTAGATATGCTTGTGAATTTTTGCTTCAAGTTTTCGGGATTCAGCTGAACAAAGAGGTCGAGTTAGCAGCTCAAGCAAGGGAGAAGCATATCCTTCGAACCCAGACTGTTCTATGTGACATGCTTCTTAGAGATGCGCCTGTTGGTATCTTTACACAGTCTCCTAACGTTATGGATATTGTTAAGTGTGACGGTGCTGCTCTTTATTACAAGAATCAGTTTTGGCTTCTGGGAACATCACCCACTGAGCCACAGATTAGAGATATTGCTGCATGGCTCTTGGAGTGTCATGATAGTAGTACAGGCTTAAGTACTGATAGTTTAATGGAAGCAGGTTATCCGGGTGCTGCAGCGCTTGGAGATGCAGTTTGTGGGATGGCTGCAATTAAAATTACTGAGACAGATTTCATCTTTTGGTTCCGGTCGCACACGGAAAAGGAGATTAAGTGGGGTGGGGCAAAACATGAACCTGATGGTAGAGATGAGGAAGGCCGGAAATTGCACCCACGATCTTCTTTCAAGGGCTTTTTGGAGGTGGTGAAGTGGAGAAGTCTTCCATGGGAAGACCTAGAAATGGATTCGATTCATTCATTACAGCTCATATTACGGGGCTCTCTGCAAGATGAGGAGGGCCAATCCAAGGTCTTAGTTAACTCAACACTTGATGACATGAAGAAGATTCAGGGGATGGATGAACTGCTTGCAGTTACTAATGAAATGGTTCGTCTTATTGAAACTGCAACTGTGCCCATTTTTGCTGTTGATTCCTTGGGGAATATGAATGGATGGAATACTAAAGCGGCAGAATTGACAGGACTATCCATTGAGGATGCTATTGGGATGCCGTTGACCAGTATTGTAAATGATGACTCAGTTGATTTGGCTAAAAGTGTTCTGAGCTTTGCTTTGCAAGGTGATTATTTCTTTCCTACTTCTAGGCAATAAAATGCAGCATATTCATTGTGCCTATTTTATTGGTTTTCATTATATCAAATATAGGATGAGAATGTGTTTCAACTATATTTTTGAATTGTGGCTTGTTGATGAATGAGAATCCCCACAGCAAGTCATATCCTATTCTGAGTAGGATGATCGTTGAACTTCATGGTCAATATGGCAGATCTCGACCTGCCAACGATCTAGTCTTTTTGTGGCAAGCACCTTTTTTACTGGTATTTGCTTCAACTTGGAGTGACACTCCTAAGTCAGGCACTTATTGAAGGTTTATTCTCTGCTCGCTGGACCAGTAAGGGCTGGTCTTCCTAACAAATAACCTAATAGCTTCTGTTGCTACTCCTTTCTCGCTGATAGTTGCATGACAACTTGGAATTAATCGACCAGGAGTTTTGTTGTCAAGTTGTCAGTTAACTGAAAATTTTGTGAATATGTTCCAAGGTGCCTTCTCAAGATAGAGTTATGTTCTCTAGCCTACCTTGTTATTGCAATGAAATATTTTTTTGATGAGGTTGCGAGGAAATACTTAAATGGTGACGAGGTCACTACTATTGAATTTCATTTACAATTGCCAGATTTTCTATTTTAATCTTGAAGTTGTTGTCTATTACACATTCAGATTCTGACTATAGGCATTTCTGTTTCTTGTATTTTTATGACAGGAAAAGAGGAGCATGATATTGAAATCAAACTCAAAACATTCGGTCATCGGGAATGCAATGGGCCAGTCATCTTGATTGTTAATGCGTGCTGTAGTCGTGATATGAAGGATAACATAGTCGGGGTTTGCTTTGTTGGGCAAGATGTAACAGGCCAGAAAATGATAATGGATAAATACATTCGTATCCAAGGTGATTACAATGCGGTTATAAAGAACCCAAGTGCCCTAGTCCCTCCCATATTTATAATTGATGAGCATGGTTGCTGTGTAGAGTGGAATGCACCCATGCAAAAACTATCTGGTTTGAGAAGGGAGGACACAGTAAGTAGAACGCTGGTTGGGGAGGTGTTTGACCTGCTTGGTGTTGGGTGTCGGGTCAAAGACCAAGACACCTTAACCAAACTACGGATTCTTCTGAATGGTGTAATTGCGGGCCAAGATGCAGATAAATTATTATTTGGATTCTTTGATCAAAATGGCAAGTATGTTGAAGTGTTGCTTTCAGCAACCAAGAGGACTGATTCTGAGGGTAGGATTACTGGTGTTTTATGCTTTTTGCATATGGCCAGCCCAGAGCTTCAGCATGCTTTGCAGGTGCAGAGAAGGGCTGAACAGGCTGCCAATAACAGTCTCAAGGAACTAGCGCACCTACGCCAGGAAATCAGAAACCCACTTCATGGGATTGTATTCACTCAAAATTTGATGTTAGCTTCCGAGTTGACCCAGGAGCAAAAGCGACTTATTCAGACTAGTAAACAATGTCAGGAGCAGTTGACAAGGATCTTAGATGACAGAGACATTGAGAGCATTGAGCAATGGTATGGAACTAACTTTCGTTGTTCTAATGTATCTAGCTTTCATTCTTAAGGTTTTCTGTTCTGAATTTTTATGAATAAGAACTAATATATGACATTATAATAGTCAGTTTAATATGATATACTACCAACACAGTGATAGAGTAACTTTTAAAGACTAGGATTGACCTGATGGTTCAACAATAAATATATTCTTAAAATATTTAAGATGTTATTTTATATCAATTTCTCCATTTAAAAATTCAAAATAAGCATCGGATGAGTAAGAGATACATAGGGTAAGAACAGAAAGAGGATATAATAATGAGTTTGGAAGTCTTTGAAACCCAACAAACAATGCCGTGAGAAGAAAGGTGTTTTGAGTTTGATTGTGCACCCAACAAATAGTCCAGTTTGGAAGTCTCGCCACAATAATGTTGAGTTGCACATCACAAGCAATGTCGAGTTGCAAATCACAAGCAACAAACTAGACTTTTTTGAGTTTGGTAATGCACCCAACAAACAAGCCGTGAGAAGAAAGGCATTGCTAGATTTTTATCCTTTCAACTATCCAATGAGATTACTATATATAATAGGCTTGTTGAGTTTGTGGTTTTTATTATTTCTTCTTCTCTTGAGGGATATATCACGTGTTTGTAACCTCTATTTTGGGGATTGTTCCATTAAACCCTTACTAATGGTATTAGGGGGTGAGGGTTTTTGCCTTGCTATTTATTTCAAAGGGAAAAATAGAGAGAGAGGGGTTATGGTAATACACTAGAAGATTATGCAAATAAGATTTTTCTAATCATCACTCTAAGTATTTTCTAAAACCAAGGATCTGATGCAGCCATGCACATATGTACGTGGGAGCCCAACATGTGTTGTGACCTAGAATATTCAAAAGTGTTGTGGTCAGTTTATGCATCGCTTGCCCAAGGCATCATGGTAGAAGTATTTTTGTACAGTCACTCATTTTTTGAGATAATACGTAGTCTCTCATTAATGACGTTGTTACATTTTACCTAAAATGTATCCTGTTTACAAAAAGTTCATGATTTTCTGAAACTTGGATGAGGATCTCATTGGTGTATTTCACTAAATCTATTTTGTCCTGTTATAGGGTGCTCACTGAGACAAATTTTCTTCACCTTCAAATCTACATTTTTAATTCTATTACGGAAACCTTCTCATGTTGGTCATTCTTCTCTTAGCTGCCTTCCGTTTCGCACATTTGTCCTATAACTTGCAATGAAACAAAAATCATACAAATGAAACTGAAATTTTCTTCACCTCATCAATAATTATGATGTGTTTTTAATTTTTACTGAGTTAAGTATGTGCCAGAGAATAGTCCATTCCTATTTGAGGAGATAGGTTGCTTGTCATGTGCTTTTAACTTGAATTTTCTTTAATTTTGTGTCTTGCTTGATTGACCTTACCTTGGACATTTTACTTGTTTTAGTCATCCTATGTGAAAGTTCTATAGCATTTTAACCTTCATAACTTGGAACTTACAAGCAGCTACCTGGAGTTGAATACCATAGAATTTAACCTTGGAGAAGCTTTAGAGGCAGCAATATCCCAAGGAATGATCCTAAGCAGGGAACGCCATGTGTCACTTGTTCATGATTCACCTGCAGAAGTATCTTCGATGCACTTGTATGGTGACAATTTGAGGCTTCAGCAAATTCTAGCTGACTTTCTGGTGACTGCGCTTCAGTTCTCACCACCGGCAGAGGGAACCGTACGACTTAATGTCATCTCAAGAGAGCAGCAGATAGGGACTGGGGTGCATGTTGTTCACCTTGAATTCAGGTGCTTTTTCGTCTAATCTACTAACCATAAAAAGGATTTCACGGTATCAGTTCTGTTGCTCTTTATTTTCAGATCCTCAATCGTTTTATGTAGTCATGACATGGTATTGAAGTGGCAGAGATAATCAATTTACTTTTAATAACTATTTATCTAATGATGATTGGTGGATATAATTTTTGCCTCATGCTACCATTTTAATTTAGTGCAAATTGAACAAGGAGGGGCTACACAGACGTCTGGTTGTCAAATGATATGTGAAAAATTTCCTCCATTCAGTGAAGAGACATAGTGTTTTTTAATCTACTAATAATATCCTGTTAAGCAAGAAGGGAAAACAATGAAAAAGGGAGTGGACTCTGAAAGGGGATATGGCTTAAAATTTTTGCATCTTTGAGTGTTCTGGTCAGCAATAAATTGACGGTAGCTCATGTATCAATTCTCTTCCTGCAGGATCATCCATCCAGCACCCGGGATTCCTGAAGCTTTGGTGCAGGAGATGTTTCACCACAGTCGGGGCATCTCAAGGGAAGGCCTGGTCCTATACATCAGCCAGAAGCTTGTGAAGATCATGAATGGTACTGTGCAGTATCTTAGAGAAGCGGAGACCTCTTCTTTCATTATCCTTGTAGAGCTTCCCTTGGTTCAGAAAACTAAGAGACGGTTGTCATAATAATTATTATGATCACCGATGATGACTCTCTTTGCTACCCTTCCTTCAAGGTTGACAAGGCAACAACCCATAAACACGCATCAAATAGTTAGAAAATAACTTTGGCATAAAGCTGCAACAATGATAGGCAGAAACTCCCCAGAGTAGCAGTTGGAAGAAAGCCTAGGTTTGCTCTGTACTTTTTTTTTTCTTTGGTTTAATTCCAAGTGTTAAAATGCTTTTAGCTTCACTTAGTGTATCCCTTAACAAGAAATAAAGACTACACATGCCTTTTTTCAATTAAAATTTGTTATACTTTTCTATAGCTTGGCTTGGATGATTTTGTGGAATTTACATGCATCAGTTTAAGGGGTTAGATTGCTTCTTTAGTAAATTTCTTATCTTTGATAGCTCCCATTTGAGTTTTGGTTTTGCTTTCACTGTTAGTATGGAAATAGATAATGTGGTATTTATTTATGATTTCGAAGTTTTCAGATTTCTGATTGTCTAACACATACAGGAGAGTGAAAACAAATTGATTTTTCTTTTTGATGGTGGCCGAAGGGTGGGGGGAGAAGAAACGTGTTGAAGAAATTTGAGTTCTTGTATATATGTGTTCGAGTACCTATGTGTGTGGATGTGTGCATTTGTGGTGCATGCATGTATGCATTGATAGTGATGCATATGTACAGATCTGCATGCGTGCGGTGTGCATGTGTGCATTTGTGGTGGGCTTGCATGTGTGAGTTGATACAAATGCGTGTGCACAGATGTGAAAATGCCGAATGCATACAGACATCTGTGTCAAATGCATGCATATGCACATGTATGTATGTCAGATACATATATGCAAGTCATTTCAATCTCTACTGTTAATATTGTTTCTGTTCACAATTTTATATGAAATGTACCCTTTTTCTTCTCTTTATCTGGTTCTCTTATGCACTTTGGTTTTTTTGGTCATTGGTATCAAATACTTGCTAAGCATACCCAATAAGTCAATACACACGATAGAGACCAAAACTAACCTGATAAAGACTGAAACTTACATGATACAGGATGAAACAATGACAATCTTTTATCAATCATAACTGATTTATCCTGGCTTTCATATTGAAACCAGAATCATATGGCTAAAACTGGTTCTATTGGGTCTAGTTTTGTTCTCTGCTTATACACAGGCTAAATGCTCAGTCTATCCTTTTTCAAAACCTTAAAGGTGGGTACATCCGGTACCTTATTCTAACCAAGTTGTATCAAGCTGCTGATGTAGGAATAATGAAGCTATCGTCAAGCTTTTACATTGCCATAACTGGTGTTTGCTCAGGTATGTTTTGATTTTCTTCCATGATATAACTTAGGGCTTTTCCTATGCACATCCTTCTGTTTTAAAGAAATAACATATTTCTCCTTGTCTTATTGATATTTCCTTAGATATTATTGTTTTTAAATTATTGGCAATTTCTTTTTTATTAGAAAATTTATTCAATGATGATAAGATACTAAGGTATGTAAACATGGTCTTGACTACATATATGATGAAATCATTCTCAGTTTAACTTTCAAATACAATTCTAGCAATAATAATCATTGACATGTTTCTTAATAAAACCTACCCCCAAAAAGGTTATGATTAATGATTTGCATGCTAAATTGACTAAACTGAATATCCTAGTTTTATTCTAAAAATCACATAAACTAACTTAAACTGGGTTAACTATTTAAACTTGTCATTTGCTCAGTTTTGTCTAATTGTCAATTATAGAAGGAATAGTTTCAAAATAGGCTAAAATACAATAAACTACCATGAACTATATCTAGTTTTGCAATAAAGATAGTGAGCTCTCTAGAGTAAGAAAAAAAAAAAATCCATCGACTTTCTCCATTACAATAAACTACCGTGATGCCATTGTCAGTGTTTTTTAAATGACTACTCTACCCACCTGATTAAAGGAACTCTAAAATCTCATTTAATTTTTTCCTCTCAAAATTATTGTCTTCCTAGCTTCCGTTATTACTGATTGATGTGATGTGATCTGAGATCTTCTTGCCGGCGTTGTAATTGAGGGAGATGAAGCTAAAGCCTTCACTTTTCTTTACCTTCATCCTTCCCTCTTGTGGTGCAATCCCAAACTGACTTTCTGGTCCACCTCTGTAAGTGCCCCACCTAATTCTCAGTACATAAGTTCCAAACATCCTTAGTCCTCTTATAACATCCCTATGAATTTGACTCTGAAACTTGACCTTCTTCTATGATGGATCATCATCCATCCTGTTCCATGACAGAACACCCCAAATTGGAGTTCACATGGGTACGGTGTGAACCCAAATACAATACGTTCCAACGAACTGGACTACATCGGGTATCTGATCTTGAGAACTGTAAAAATTAAGAAGAGAGAGAGAGAGAGGAAGCTTAATAATTAACTTAACATGTGCAAAACATTTGAGTTGGAGGATATTGTCGTCTGAAAAATTCACGTAATAGCCACTAGACTGACAAGGGGGGTAACAATTTGGCATATGGTAGTGTTTTGCAGAAACTGAAGGAAGTTGATGGTAGTTTTGGTATTAAGAATACTTGATGTGTGCTATTGGTGTAAGAAAACTTCCTGCGCTCACAGAAAGAAATCCACTTCTTAAAATGTAAAATAATGGTCCAACCTTTGTAACTCCATCTCCAATCTCTTAGGTTCCTTGGGACAAAAAATTCACAGATATAAAAGTTCATTTGCCCTTCTGTCAAGTGGGTAAGCAATGAATATTTTTCTATGAATAGAAGGGAAATGAACTCTAAAGCCCATGATTTCTGGTCACAATGGTCATAAGGAGTTCTAGTTGAAGATGAAAGGGTTGGAAACCCAATTTATTTACAAAAATATGGGTATTTTTGTTGTCTGTGCTGCCAGCACATAGACAATATTCTCTTTTGTACTTTAGGGAAGTCATGGTAGTGTAGTGCAAAATTGTGCGAAGTCATGGCAGTTTTTGGTATTTTTTTATGCAAAATAACTAAAAGATATAATGATGTATATGAAAATGTGAAAAAAGCAAGGGGAGTATGTTATTTCTCATGAACACAAGGGCATATGCTAAATCTCTGTTAATTTTTTTAGACAGGCACTTTCTCATATCATAATTCTGTGAACTATGAAAAGTATGATCAGATCTATTAACAGTTCCGCAGCATTCATCACTTGTTAAATTGGAGAATTTGATTTCACACAATCATCAAATGGAATGTAGAGGTAATCATGAAAACAGAAACATTTTATTTAAATATTACATCTGCTTTCATCTGATATCAGTTATATGCTGGATATTTTTTTGGAACATTATGAGTTCTTCATAAATTACAGTTCTAGATGAAACCTTCTGCCATAATTTTTTCTTAATGATGAGTTGCTTCCCGAACATTATGGTAGAACTCTAGGAATTGAGACAGGAGTTTGATATCACCCCCACATTGTGAACTTGTATGATGCTTCGCAGCTCTGCAAAAGTATATTGAACCAATAATTAAGGATATTAGAAAATGAAATGCTGTTGTGGTACAACTGCATTGGTACTTGGAGCTTTACTATGTAATTGTATAAAATGTAGAACAATTTAAGGTAATAATGCTTTGTATTTCTTACAAATTATTTTTTACGTACTTTTCTGAGTATTAGAGAGATTGCAATGATGTCCTTGTTTTCCTTGTTCCAGTTCAAAACATGGTCAGTTTCTATCAAATTGAAAGGACAAAGTTGGTCTAGAACATGAACTAGCATACTGAGCAACCTGATTGAACTTTCTATCCTTTGTTGAAACTTCATTAGTGATTGCTTTTTCTATATATGATACCTCTAGGAAATATGATAAATTAATAATCAACAGCAGCAATGATGGAAAGTCATGTAGTACCATTTAGAAACTATCATCCTTCTGTTTTTCTGTTTACTATCACCTGGTTGAACCAGTATTCCTTACTTTTTTTCTAGCCATTGCTTCTCTTCTCATAGTTTTGGCCTGTTGTTCCATTGCCTTTGTTAGTGTGTCGACTTTCTTAAGGAGCTTCTGTGAAGATATACAAGCTCATGTGAGAGAGCACAGAAACTGTTATGCTGAAGTAGTATAATATGTCAGCAGCTTTATTCTCACCTTGGACTCGCCATCCTTAGCCTTCAGCTGCCCATCCTTCTGTTCGAGTGATTGTCTCAAGTTGATAACTTGCTTTTGCAGCTTGTCATACAGAAAACCTGACACAGTATCATCGAAGTCATATCCCTGACCACCCTTCATTTGAGACTCTACATCATTGCATATGCTGGTGTCAATTTCTGAAACCTGAATTTCCCTAGGAGTGACATTGTCTACAACCTCACGAGATTCAATCTGCACTTTTGCATTCATCTTCTCTTTGTAATCTCTTGGAGAGGATAAATTGTTTCTTGCCAAAATTTCTACACTTTTTGACTGATTGTTCTGCAATATGAAGGCCTTGTTAGCAGGATGAGCAGTCCGAGCCTGAAATGTAGATTTGTTTCTTGGTTCCTGGCTTTGTGAAAGAACTTCTGAGCCCTGTTCAGAACTTTTAGCGTGCTTGACTGGTAATCCTGATACATGCTTCAAACCCTCTTCCAATATGTGGAGCCTCAATCTTAGTCGTTCCTGAAATGTTGGTAAAATTCATGCAGACAGAAATCTTAGTTTGTGTTGTTTTCATGTTCTTTTTGTACCAAAAGAAATACTCCTACTTTGAGCTGTGCTTCTGCCCTGGCCGTTCTTTCTGATATAGCCATCTTTCCCTGCAGGCAATGAATCTCTTCCTACAAAGAATAAACTTTTTAAAATTAAATGACATGCAATCGAATCATTATTAAAGGAAACATATATATACTGTCAGCATGTATCCTTAAATCTACTGTCCAGTGCTCTTACACGACATAATATTGTTATCTTGTAAAAACTGCCAAATTCTTATTACTCTCTGCTTCAAAGAATTAGTGACATGTATGATTGCAAGTGTCCGTAGAGCTATTAACCCAATATTTTGTGCTACTTTATATTTATCTTGATCTGAAGCTCTCTGTTTTCTTTTTTTCTAGTAGTCACTCTGCTGTATTTGTAGTTTGGGTCATTATTTTTCATTATTAGCTAGAGAATCCAATTTCACATTCCTCTGCTCTATCTATGAACTTTCAGAATCTCATGAGGAAAAAGGGCGAAAAACAGGGTTGCTGTCTGCTCCAGTAAGTACCTGTAAGCACTTCCGCTCTTCCAACCATTGGTTCACTGGGAAGACTCTATTGTTTTCATCCTTCCATTGAGTTGCCACTACTGCTGCAACCCGATTCACAGATACTCTTGCTCTTGCAAGTTCCATCTCAAGTGTCCTTTTTTCTTCCTGACAAATGTTTACTATAGTTTATAGACTTCTAGTATGAGGATTATGTTTTATTACTATCATATAAATATTAAAAGAAGAACAGCCTACATTCAACTCGGTAATCTGGCGCTGATAGTCACGTACTGCATTAGCGGTTGCATCATAACCAAGAATAGACTCCTTGAGTTCATGAATAGTTCGAGTAAGCTTCTCAACCTCTACGCCCTTCTGACAATGTATTTTGTTTAAATGCTTGTTTTCATCCTGCAACACATGAAGAAACTTTATTTGTGTCCTAGGTGAGCATGTTCTGATTTAAGTTGAAGTTGTAATCAGAACTGATGAAATGTATGATTCTCTGCATGGGTGAGCTTAATGAATTCACCATATATGGAACAATAAAGCAGGAGGATAGCAAAATATGCAGAGGGACGAACGAGCAAGATAAATTGGTTAGTGGGCACAAGAAGAGTTGCTCAGACACAAGGAAAAGTAGTTGCCATTTGAAATGATGCAACTAGCTACTAGTTTTTTTTTTTTTTTTTTGGGTTAATCCATATATATTTAAGTTGTTGTAACTTGATTCAAAACATTCAAGTGATAATGCTGAATCCATACCTGACAAATCTTCAATTGCCTTTTCAACTCCAGATTTTGGTTCTGTACATCCTCTACTATGAGTACCCGTTCTCAAGCACTATGCAGTGTCTTTTCCATTTCAACTAGTGCCGTCTCTTTTGACTTTATCATACCTTGCAAAGCCTTTTTATCTTTATGTTGTCTTGAAATCTGCAGTTAGAAACTAGTACTGTGAAGTGCCATGTAAAGTAGGTTTCATTTATCTAGGCCTCCGTATGTATTTGGATCAGACCTCTTTTTTGTACTCTTTGATCTGAGATTCAAACGGTCCGATAACAGACTCTGTAGGGAAAAACTCCTCATCCTCTTGAGTTGCATGAACTCTTTTGAGAGTTGCTTCAGCAGCAAATTGTCCAGCCAATGCCTCTTTCTTTTCACTGCTTACTTTCTTTAGTTCGAGATTCTGTAATTTGTTGGTCTTAAAATATGAGAAGAAAGGCTAACTACCCATAGTGATATGCGTATGCTATTTATCGGAAGAATCCAAATAAGATACCTTGGATTCCAGATAATTCTCTGCGGTTGTTAACTGGTCGTCCACCCTTTTCAGTTCTTCGCTTAACTGGACGAGATTGAAGGGTGTAGTTCAATTGAAATGAAAGCCTGATTGATAGCCGGAGCTAGCTCCTAATCATGCAAATTTATTACCTCCATAAGTGCTCTATCCTTTAGAGATTCCATCTGTTTCATGGCTTTTATTTTGCAGCGAGCAGCTCCGAGCTCCCTTTCCGTGCCTGCAGATTTCACATTAGAAACTTAAAGGGTGACTAATTGAAGAATTGTTCAGCATTCTTTTTCCATTCTGGTCAGCAAATAGTGCAAGCTCTCTACAAGGTACATACTTTCTCCATTCAAAGTGAATTTTATCGTAAAGTCACTTCTTATTGATTTTTGTATATATAGTTCTTTAGATTTTAACTACTGGGTTCTTCATCATCAATCTAAGTCAGGTTAATTCTTGGGCTACCTGTATTTTCTGACTCGGTCATTTATTTATTTTCCATCGTTCTGTCTTTGTCCTGTTAAATTGCATATTTCTTTGATTTGTATATCTTGTTCGCCGCTGTGCTTTTCTTAATATTCCTTTTCCCAAACTTTATTGTTTTTATTTGCAGCTATAGCCGCTTGCGGTGCTTCAACCAATATTATACTATTTTATCGATTTATTTTGTGCACTATTATTATGCTTTTGAATTATGTCTTAGGGGAATCACTTTCATGGGGACGAACGGGCACTAATGTAAATCATCATACAACTGGAGGCCATGACTGTGAATAGTGATGAATGAAGATAAAAAGTCCTTCCAACTCCAGGGAGAATCCAAATAGAAGCATACATATATCCATAAAAACACCATAGGGCCAGCTATCTACTGATTATCATTTAATGCAGCTAAAAACGGATACGTGGAATTTGTGAGACCCCCTCCATCGTTTTTTTTCTTGATATTTGAAAAACTTGTTTCGATCATTTCATTGAATTCAGACTCTTGAGTTAGATCCTTTATGAATTGTTACCTCTAAGTTGGTTCTCCGATTGCTTTAGTTGTATCATGACTGGGTCAGGGCTGGGGTAATTGTTGCCAACTTCTTGTGAGCTCCCCATCTCCTTCCTTTGCAGTATTGTACTTGGCTATTGGAGTTACCCTGCTTTCTGATTTAAACAAAGAGGTGACCAGCAACTGAATTGGTGTGGTTTTGGTCCGCGAGCGATCGTATGATGTCTACTCCACTTTATAGCAGCAGCTGATTCTACCAAGAACTGACTCGGGAGTTGGTAGTATAGTTATTGGCGGGAAAGCTTCCTATAATGCCTGATTTTTTAGTATTTGAAAGAGACTCCCAGATGGATAGAGTGTAAGATCCTTTCCAAAGGTTTTTTATTCTCATTACATTGATTGAAAATGACTAACTTCATTCATGTTGTTGTATGGTCCCCCAAGGAAGACAAGGCAACGGGTCTTCCAAGTCTTTTTGGCCGAGGTATGTAACCTTTCTTCGTTACAGCAGTAGAGGTAGAGAAGATTTATAGTTACGTTTGGTTGTGTTTAGTACATTTATCTGCAAGGGCTAGCAGAATGCTTGTGTGCATATCATAACCACATAATCACTAAGATGGACGAAAGGTCTAATAAGGTTCACTAGTAATTATCATATTATCATGTTTGAGAGGTGATATAGATGCATCTGGGTTCCATGTTCTGCAAGCAAGACTTGACATGGATGATTCCTGGGTCTTGAGTTAAATACGGGTTGTGGAATAATCTATAGCATGAAGTGGCTTGAAAGAAAAACTTAAAGAGCAATAGAAAACTATGGGCTCTAGTAATCTTAACTTGGAAGTAGTTACGTTTACTCATACTCTTGAATTAGCAGTGAAACAAAGGAAAGTTTACTCCAATATCTACCACCACCACCAGTCACACTTTGCTTCTATTCAAAATTGTTACATAAACATGACACATTCGTGAAGTCACTCCACCAGTATGAGATTGATGTAGTGGGGGAGCAGCAAAAAAGTTGCGGTTTATATTGACTTCTCATTACACACGAGTCATTCCACTTGCCTTTGTTTTAAACTTCAGGCAGAACATTGTTGTTAAGGGGGGGGGGAGTGTCTAGATGGGCACAGCATATTTCCCAGTGAGCCCACTTTAAAAATTCATTATTTTTTACCATTTTGCCATTTATTTTTTTGTCAAAACTGTCCTTCCTTCACCTCCTCGTTCATCCTCCCAGCGCTTCCTTCTCCAGAAAAAAAAAAAAAAACACCCAAAAAGAAAAAATTTGCATGCTTGAGACCCATTATACTATATGCATGACCATCCATGTCCGGTTCTTGCAAATTTGTAGAGCATTCTTCACCTTAATAAATATGTAGGACATGAAACATTTTATTGATTAATATCATTTAACCCCCTCAAACTCCAAACATCTAGTGACTAAGCCCTGATCCGGGCTAGCCAGCCCGGACCAGGGCATCCAATCCAGGCTTTGGATGCCCTGATCCGGGCTGGCTAGTCCGGATCAGGCTAGTCCAAATCCTTGGCTTAATTTGGCTTATTTTCTCAAAGTTTTTTTTTTTTTATCCCATCGATTTGCAAAATCTGCAACTTGCATATAAATAGATCTAAATCAGCATATAAATAGATCTAAATCAGGTTACTTACTGAAATAAGTCAAAATATAAGTAACAAAAACTATCAATGTATCATAGGAAATGCTCCAAAGCCAGAGCACGATGCATGAGGTTACAACACTATGTGCGACAAGAATGATGGTCTAGTACATGGCCAAGTGAATGGTGATGAATTTGTCGTGTGTGGTTTCGTTTACTTTGATACTAGAGAATAAGGCAACTCTGATGGCGAGAACATGGAATTTTTTGCAGTGGTGATACTCTTTGGTTCCATGAAAGAAGAAACAAGCGATGGGACATGAACAAACGGACGAATGCTTGAAGGCCAACACCGCAGACCCTTCCATGATTTGCAACCGAAATTCAGCTGAACCTCCAAAAATTGGCAATGGGAGTTTGTTTTGCAGAATGTATGCTCTAGTTCTGAGTCGGTTATGTAATCTTATTCCTGTAATACCTGTTTGTTTTGGGAAGTCGATGACCTTTGCAGAGTTGTATCGGTGATACAAATAGTCTCCGTTCGTTCTATCGGATGTTGTAGCCTGATGGAAGAAGAAATTGATGTCTTTCACTGAAGAGTTCCTAGTTTGTTGTACATGGTATATTGGGCTTGGATCATAACAATCTGTTAGGTACATTTTCCGCCAGCTTCCCGCCCCTCTTGCTCGATTCTGGCGAAGGAGGCGGCGGAGTGGTTGCTGTTGTTGGCACTGGTGTTGGTTTAGGCTTGAATTTGATTTTGGGGGCAGAAAAGGATGAGTCCTTGAGGTGGCGGGAGCGGAGGCGATCGAGGAGGGAGTGGCGGAAGGGCTCGTCGGTGGCGGAGGCAGGGGCGGCGGCTGTGGTGTAGAGATAGCGGAGACGGTGAAAGTGGAATCTTTTTGGGGGTTTGGTGAGGGAGAAGGAGAAAGGGCGGGAGAAAAGAGAGGATGAGGAGAAAGAGCATGAGAAGGGGAAGAGACGAGGGTATTTTTGAAAATATTAGTGTGCTCACTAGAAAAAATTTCTTTTTTTCAGAAAAGAGAGTGTGCTCAATAGGAAAAGTGGGTTCACTAGGAAAAAAGTTGTGCCCCTCTAGAAACTCCCTGTTAAGGTGATGTCATTGGGATATATGGTGCATTAAGTTAGACTTATCTTGTTGGTTGGTGAAGTAATTGATGGGTGGTGATTCATTGACAGGATTTGAACCCACCCAGATGGGATCAACCGCATATCAATCATTCTTTTCACCTGCAAAATAAACCAATACCCAATATCCAAACCACACAAAAATCAATGCTTGGAGATTACTGACTTTGAACAAACACATCTTGATAATATAGAGAGCAGATATGGATAGTGCCATATTTGTATTTGTTTTGTTCTTTCTTATTCAAATATAATTATAGATATTGCTCAGATGTTAATTTTACTATTCATATTTGGCAAATTTGAATACGGATTCGGATTAGCTACAGATACTAAGTGTTTTTTTAATTCATATTTGATATATATATATATATATATATATATTCAATAATTTGGAAGAAAATGTGGTACCAGTTTCTTCATTAACAATATTTGTACAACGAAATAGTTTTTTTTAAAAAAATACTAAACTGGTCTTATTCTATACATTGTTAAATACATTCTTAAATGTGAGGATGTTATTTGGATGTGTAGGTATCTATTTCGATATGTCTGTAAGCACTGTATTTGTCTGCGTAGGGTGCAACCCTTCTTCTAACTTGCTCCGCCGTGTGGGCTCTTTGCGCATTGCCCGTTCGGACCAATCTTGTGAACTGGCTCCAGGTGAGCTCTTCGCACTGGCCCGTTTGGACCTATCCGACGAAGTCACATTGATTCGCTTTGTGATGGTAGCTGGAGGGCCCATGTGGTTCATTATTGTGATTGTCCTATCCAAGCTGCTTACGATAAACTGTGTAGAATATACTTTTAAGTGATGAATGATGCATGAACTCAAATTTAAGCTAAATAAATAAACTATTTCGCAATTCGGAGAATAGATTATTAGGTTACAGGAGTAATTTGAAATCCAGACTCCTTGGCACATTATAGATATGAGGTTTGTGAAAACAGGAAAAATGCTTAAAATTTGATTAATTAATCACAAAAAAGAAAATTATTACATACATAGAGATATTTATTTTATGAGAAAACGGAAAATTTACTGACGGTGAAGAGAGTTTCTTCACTACACGTGATGCTATTTAAAATAACAAATAAAAGAATTTATATACAATAATTTTATTGGACCAAAGAATTCTATTTACTGCCGGTGAATTTCCGATTTACTCTTGTTATATTCATGCGAGAAAGTCCGCCGTGCAGACGAGTATGACAATGAAGACGAGGATGAGGCCTTTTGACAGTAACAAGGTTTAGAAAGCAAAATGAAGAGGGTGGGGGAAATAAGACACCGCCCACCGAAAGCCCAATTATAGAGAGCATAGGGCTGAGAGCGGAACCGAAGAGAAAAAAAGGCTCCTACGTCACCGAAATATAGTGATTTTTTTTTGTTATTGTGATAGTGGGACACTGATAGCGATCTGATGGTGACGGTGGAGGACGACGACAAATTTCAACCCACACCACCCCTCCTCCTTTTCTCCCTCTGACGCGTTCTTCACATGATATTCACACGCGACGTCTATCCAACTCCTCACAAACATGACAATAACAGTAATCTGACACGCACTGATTCAGATGGCACCACACCAACAGTCATGATCGTGTGGAGATGTAGACTTGTGAACAAAAATTGATCAGATCAGGTCTGTTTCTCTCTCTCTCTCTCCTGATTAATTATTATATCTCGATTATAGATGATAGATGAGGAGAGGGGAGATGGTTATTTACACTTATCACTGATTAGTAGTGATTACTGATGCTACTAAAAGTGGCCGACAAAGTCAAGCTGTTGGTAAGGGTGCCTCCCTTCCCTCAGCGATCATTCCTTCCCAAAAATCCTCCCTTCTTAATCACACTATCCCTCCCTTTTTCCTGCCCTGCCATTTAGATCTGGGTGAGGGAACGGGCGCATTTAGGTAAATCTCAACCCTCTTGCTCTGCACCGCTCTCTGGAGAAATTCTAAATGCGACTTTGTGAGCACCATTTTCCCTCATGTCACAAGTCACTTTACTATAGGATGTGGTGCTCACGATGTAAAATGGGGTGCGCACCACTTTTTTTCCTTAGCAGGTTAATTCTGAAATAATTACAAGTTTGCCATTCTTTTTTTTTTTTTTTTTTTTTTTTGTCGGCACCAGTAAGGAAAAAAAGTGGTGCGCATTTAGAATTTCCCCTGCTCCGTCTCTGAATCCACAAGCAGAAGAAAACAAACAAAGGTTCCACTTACACAGCGAGCGAGGGAGGGAGGGAATCTCTACTGCTGCAGCTGCTAAAGCTGTTGATAGCAGCTGGAGTATTAGACAAAGCCCCAACCCCACCCTATATTCCTTCCTTCCTTCCTTCCTTCCTTCATTCATTACCCCTCGGTTACTCTTTCACATCGAAGCCCTCCCCACTACCCCCCCCCCCCCCCCCCCAAAAACACTAAAAGAAAGAAAAAAAAAAAAAAAAAAAAAAATTAATTACAAGCTTTCTGGATTTTCATTTTCACTACGATGGCAGCGGGGATTAAGGAGAGGTTGATGGAGCTAAAATTCCACATTGTTGCTCTCGCTTTGTTCGCTGCCGCCTCCTTCTCTCTCCTCCGCCTGGGCCCTAGCCTATCCGCCGTCCTCACCTTCTTCTGGCCGCTTCTCCTCTCCACAGCTTTCTTCCTTGCCACCGTCGCCGTCCTCCTCCGAATCTCCCCGCCGCCGGCCGACGCCGCCGCCGACCGCGCCGGGGAGGAGCTCATGGACTACGTCGCCCCCCAGCCGCAGGATGAAGCGACGGCGGATCATGAGCCGGAGGAGGAGGAGAAAGATCGAGGAGTATGGCCGGAACCTGAAGCGGATCGCCGTAAATCGGAGTAGATCGTGCAACGTCATCCTCTCGCCGCTGCTTAACCTGTTCCTGCGGAGCAGATTAATTGGGCTCGGACCACCCGGCGATGGAGGTAGTAAAGTAGGTTTAGATTTAGGATTTAGATTGTATGATGAGAGTGGAGGGAGAAAGGTTGTAGAATGAAATAAAGATGAGATGAAATCAAATAATTAACAAAATTGCATTGCAGTGTAAGTTTTTAGGAAACTTTGATTTTTGGATCATGTAAAGCAATTTTTATTTTTTTCCCCTTCTCTCCTGTCTCTGTGGAAGAGTTGAAGATTGAAAGAACAGCAGTGTTTGTGTTTTGGAGCAACGAAGAACAGTTATTGAGTTTGACTGGCTGCTGCGTGGGCGCATGAATCCCCAAGAAGAATGGTAAATTGCTCGATTAGTGAGAGCGGATTAGTTAAGTTGGCAACACTTCATACTAAAAGTTAAAGTGGATGATTTTGAATTCAATTGATATAGATATTCGTTTTATGGAGATACTCGATAAGATATTCAATCTAATGTTATGGAAAATTTATTACAGTGACATTTATTTGGATTGTTCGGCACGAAACCAAGAAAACAAAGCAATGATAGGCGACTTGCGACGTTCTTGGCAAGTCATCTCCATTAAGGTGGCCGTAAGCGTTGATTACTACAGGGAATTTGTTTCGAGTTCAGTTGGTGCTGCTATTAATTATGCATCTATTGTCCACTTGGGCCTTACAAGCCCAGCTGGTAATAATGGGCCTTACAAGCCCAGCGCACAAAACCTATATTCCCGCATCTCCCTCTCCGGGCCCACAGCGTAACGGCACTCGCAACCTTAGCTATATATCTCTCTCCCGTCTCTTTTTTCGCTCTCTCTCACTTCAGTCGTCTCTCTCTCGCCGCGAGAGAAGAGAAGACAAAAGGCAAGACAACATGAGAAGAAATAATGGCGAAAAGAATCGAAATCCGTCGCCCGCCGATATTCTCCATAAAATTAAAGGTCGATCTAGCGATTAAATTCGATCCTCTTTCTTCTTCTTCTTCTTCTTCATCTTTCTCTTTAATTTTTTCATTTTTTTTTTCGTGGCAGGTTTCATTCGATCTCTGTTGTCGGATCTCGCCGGCAACCGCCTCCCTTCGTTTGCCCTAGATCGCTTCAGGAACTACTGCTCAGATCCTTCTGGAAACTGGTACGACCTCTTTAACTTACCCAACTACTAACTACCGTCTCCTTCTATTTCTAAATACATTCTTGCATTGCTAGCCCTAATCAAACCAAACCTAGTTTCGCTGTTTTTCCAATGTCCTCCAGATAGGGTTTGTTTTAGTTTGTATACTAATTGTATGAGTTTTTTTTTTTTTAACCTTGGGATGAGCATCACGAACATGATAGTGAAATTGGTGCTTTAGGGATTCATCCAGCGAGCCCTCACAAAATAAAATGGGGAAACACAACTATTTAGGGCATTTGCAGCTTGTGGAGGGGGGAAAACGAAATTGGACCCGTTACCATCATTTGATACACAAATTAGAATTAGGCTACTCGAATTTTGTATATTTTATTTTCAACTTCTTAAAGAAGTGACGCATGATGTATTTTTTTCATGCAATTTAGTGATTTTTCCTAATAGAGATCAGTACTCAAGTAATGAACCCAATAGTGTAGTCTAATTGGGGGGAAGAAAGAGAGAACTTAATTTCTGAGCTTCAAAAGACGTTTAAATTGAATAACTGAAGACTTCATGCTACCAACGACAATTGCCGAGGAGCAAGGCTTTTGAATTTCTTTTACTTTCATTTGTCATGTACACCTATTGTCAGGTTAAAGAAGTTTGAAATTCAGGAGTTGTGTATTTGTTTTACATAGATAATGCAACATATAAATCTCTTTTTGGCTCACAGCTGCCGTTGTTCATTCTCATATTTATGTCCTCCTCGATGCAGTACTTGTGGCTTTGACTTGCCCTGTGGTAAGGAAACCATCTTGCTTGAGAAGGAAAGTCACGCCTATAGACTCGGTATGTTCTTCTTCTTCTTCTTCTTCTTCTTTTTGAATTTATTCTGCACGGTTTTTTCATCAAATTAAAGCTAATCAAGGCCGCCGGTTTAAAAGCGGTCACAGAAAGGTCCTATTTCCATTTCCATTTCCATTTCCATTTCCAATGGCTGGCAGCAGCTAGGTCATGACTTGTGAATTTCTCATTTCTTACTTTGTAATCCAATATTTAAGGTGTAACGCTGAATGTTATCTTTTCAGATGTTCTGCTTAGAGTGCTACTAATTATACAACAGCTACTATTAGAAAACAAGCATGGGTCCAAAAGGGACATATACTACATGCATCCATCAGTTTTTAAAGGTAATTGTTTATAAGCTTAACTGACTGTACATGATATATATTAAATGGTCTCATTTCTCTTGAAGCAGGGACTTCTACTTTGATGTTTAAGTTGTGTCTTACATTGAATTCCAGATGAAGGCAGTCCTTTTAGAAAGTTACTCAATTATTTTAATTCTGTTGTCAAGCCCCTAATAAGAAGAAAAAATCAGCCACAGTAACCTGTTATTTATAGATAAGAAACATATTGTTATTTTGCATAAAACCCTTAATAGTCTCTCATCTTTCAATCGTATTCCAATACTAATTTGCATATCTACTTGTTGCAAGAAGAACAACAGTATGTTAAAGGAGCATTCGAACATGTTATCTATGTACTACCGAGTCATTCGCTGGCTAATTAATCCCGTCTCTGGAGTGCAGAGCAAGCAGTTGTTGATCGAGCAATCAATGACATATGTATCCTTTTCAGTTGCAGCCGCCATAATCTACATGTGGTACGTCATTCTATAACATTATAATTATTAATTTACTAAACAAATAGCGGTGCATTCAAGATGCTGTAAAGAAAGAATAGTGTGATGTTTGTCATTATTTTCTTTTTCTTGTTTTATGCTTGAAAGGTGCTTGGGTCCGACACTCTTGGAAATGATTGTTGGTGTTTCTATTGTTTGCAGTCATGCTTGCAGAATTTTTACGTTCATCCTGTTTCCCTCTTGCAGGTGCCTGTGGGAAAAGGGTAAATCTTGAAACATTAGAAGTTAGAACTGTGTAATATTACAAGACATCTTTGGTCTTCTTTGCATCTACTTCTTTTCTTTGTCAGTGAGTACTGTGCTTTTGATAAATTAGAGTATTATCTGTTTCTATCTTAGTTTATGATCATGAGAACTCTCAAAGCAAATCCTCTACTATCTCTTTAATCACCACATTTTGTTACAGCTCCAACATTTAGTATTATCAGTTTCCTTTAAGAAATAAATAACAAATTATTATTATGCAATCAATAAACACTCAAAACGCCTGCTTAAAGTATTGAATATTATTCGGATTTCAAGACAAAAAACATAAATTATCAATAAATACTCAAAAAACTTACTTGAAGTTATGAATACTATTCAAATTTCAAGACGAAAAACCCTTGTGGATAAATTTCATTAGTTATTCCAAAATACTGTATTGTCTAACCACAACGAAGGAATACAATATTAGTTCAACTGAGACTTAACCTAAAAGAGGTAGACTGAAAGGAAGGAAGGTCATCGGGCATGAGATCACTGAAATTCTAAAAAATTTCTTAGTAGGCATAGGGATAATTGAAACTAATTTCTTAGTAGGCATAAGGATAATTCAAACTTGGACAAAGCAGGCTAAAGTATTGAAAGTTTTTAACTTCTTTCAAATGATTTCATTTCTCAAGCCAAATCACTTATATCCGTTATTTTTAGTCCATCTTCAAATTTTCTAGTGAAATTGGGTGGTGTGGAACTGTGACGATGATTGTTTATAAGTACGATATAAATAATGAAGATATATCTGGTCAGTTTGTTATGACTTGAATTTCTGTCTTTTAGAAGTGAAATTTCTTTCTCCTTCTTCTGGAAAATTCTTTCATTTCTTTCTTCCCACTTTTTCTCCTTCTAAGAGGAGAGTATAAGGTACATCCTCCACCTCTAAGAATGATATTAGTGTGCACCCCTGCCAAAATCTATTCGTTATTTTACTATTTTAAGATGACTAGAGATTCTTACAGTTATCTGTACTAATCAGCTTAAGCTTCTGCTATATTTTCTTCCTTCTTTTTTTTTTCAGTTCTTTTTTCAATGAAGGAGACCCTACCTATTCATTAATTATGAAATCTACAAGAGTTCCAAAAGAATAAATATGCGGAACTATGTTTGCAATTTCTTACTTTCCCTTGTAACCCTGCTCTGGAAACAGAACTTCAATTTTAGCTGGCACCTGGCAATATGTCTGCTTCAGTGCTTTAGAAATTGCTTCATTAGACTATATTAGTTATACATTAATATTGAACTCCCATTTTATGTTCAATTGGACCCTGAAAGCTCTTTCTGTTGTGATACTTTTGTTGATTTAGGTTGGTGATGGGTTGGTTAAAGTTTATTGAAGCTGGGAGAGAAATATATTGCATAAGGAATCCCAACACTGTAACTTATAGTTTACTTTTGATATTCATTAATTAATTATATTGACTATTTCTCCCAACAAAAAAAAAACTGATTGTACTGATTTGGATTATTTAATTTGGTTTAATTCACAGGCCTATTCCATTCCTGTTTGCATAGAAGATGTTGAAGGTATTTGGATGGCAAGGGAATTCACCTGGATAACTTTTTCTTTTTGTTATGCAAAGATTGTGGTGTGATTTCACCCCCTTAAACTTCATCACTACACCTTCTATAATACATGGGTGGCAATACTCTACTTTTTCTCTTAAAGAAAGAAACAAAAGCTCTCAACTGCTGAAATTTCACATTTCGTTAGCAAGTTACATGCACCATTTGATGTTTATATAATTTATGCTGAGCTCCTTCTTAATATTTCATTTAACTGTGTTATTAGAAGTGTCTACATGTATCTAAGGAAACAACCACCCAACTGTTTACCTCTTGGAATGTCAAAAGACCTCTCTGTACCTAAGAGAAAAAACCTTATCATTTAATAGTTCAACCTTATCCTTCCAAGCTGGATCAGTTCTCTGCAGCCATTAGTCCTTGGACCCGAACTTAAATGGTCCTCCTAATACTTCTTCCTGGAATCCTCCACATTGAGATTGTCCTCAACCTGTTAGCAAAACTAGAGCTCACTTTCCTCCTGCCTGTCCCCCATCAAATACGACTGACCTCCTTGTCTCACTAGTGAAACAATTCAAGAGTCAACACCTTCTAGGAAACAAACAGGAAAATATGGTTTTCAGGATGAGATTGGGCAAGCATAGTATTGGATTCTTTCTGAATCGTTTTTTTGTTACGTTGACTCGAGCATCTTACGTTCATTAAAAAATATATAGTCGATGTCTATATCCCTTGCACTGTGCATTCCGTGGGAAAATTATTGATAATCAATGGGAAGTTCTTGTACTCAGTCTCCTCATCCTAGGCTCAGTGCCACCATTGGCATGTGCCTTTAATATGGTCTGCATGAGTACTGTCCATTTACATATTGTGACTATGAAGTTAGTTTTCCTTTTATCCTTGGTCATTTAGGTAGAGATAAATTATGTTTTCCAGGACTGGGCAGACTAGTTCAGCATAACAATCTTTATGGGGGAAAAATGACTGGAGATGTAGAATCAATGACCCTGTATTGGCCATCTGGATTTCAAGGCTCAAGATGGAAGTTCTACAGTCCCATGTTTGATCATATCAGGATATGTCAAGTAGTATTCTGTTGTCTTAAGTGGCATCATGCTTCAGCAACTGCCAGGCACTCAACCTATTACTGACTGGTTTAGTTCTGGGTCTAGCACAGGAAATGTTAATTTCTGCAATAATATGCCTTCAGGAATAATTTGGATTTAGTAATTCTTCTCTTCATCACTTCAAGCCTTTAATTGTATTCAATTTTAAAAAATGCATTGTTCTTACATTCATTCATCTAACTGCCATCAGGTGTGTTTTAAGTGAGTTAACATGGAGAAAAAAAAAATTGGAATATTTACATTTAGTCGTCTTTATAGGTATTGTAAACGTAGCTCGATACATACTTGTTGTAGAGAAGGAAACAGGTATATGTTTGTAACTGTGCACCGTACTTTGTTCCATCACATCATTACTTGTTTAACTCTTTTTCTTTTTCCATATTACACTACCTTTTCTCAGTGTTCCAGCGATTGGCTAATGATAAATTTTGTGACAAAAATCATTGCATAGTCATCACGGTGAGAACACACTTTTTAGTTTTGGGCATACAAGTGGAACTTTTGTTATTGACTGTTTTTAATTGCTAACATTATTTCAGGGAAGAGGCTATCCGGATGTTCCCACAAGAAGTTATGCTCAGAACCTGATTTTTCCCCATGCCTTTTCTTAATTTAGCAGAGAAGGCCAACAGTCCATCATACTGTTTCAATTTGCTGATTAATATTGCACAAATTCTACCAGGTTCTTGCGACATCTTGTTGAGCAACTGCATTTGCCTGTCTTTTGCTTGGTAGATTCAGATCCGTATGGTTTTGACATCTTGACTACTTACAGATTTGGTTCCTTGGTAAGTTTTCATCTTTATCCATTTGCCACTATTTCGTCGCCTATCTATTAGAAAGTTTATTTTCTACTTTAGTTTTGAAATACACTCACATACACGTGTGTGATACTCTGCTGTTTATTTTGCTGCTCAATGATTGGTAATATAGTCCATGATTCTACTGACATAATGGGAGGATGCACATCTTCCCTGGAAAAGAAAAAGGGAATAGAAACCACTTAGGCTGTGTTTCTTCTCTTTTTCCCTTTTTTCCTCTCCTTCTCTGAACAAAAATTAGCAAAAGTTTTCTCAATCAGAGATCTTCAGATATATAGAACCTGTTTCCATTTGTGCAAACCAACATAGCACATCATGTCATCATTTGATATCGGAAATGTGAAGTAACTTTGTTTCCAATCAATTTGCAGATCTGAAATTCACCTTATTCTGAACTATGTAAATGTTGGCTACTTCTCTGATAAATTTCTTTTCCTTTCGGGAACTAAGCAAATGGCTTATGATGCAAAGTTGATGCGTGTGCCTGAGATACGATGGTTAGGAGTTTTCCCATCAGAATATGAGAAATACCACCTTCCAGATCAATGTCTCCTTGAGCTGACACCTGAAGGTTGAATCTTATAACATTACTTCTGCATTGAATAATCTATATTTCTTGCCACCTTCTGTACTTAGAGCTAATGTTATTTGCCAAGTCCAATAATTCATTCTGGGTTTCGTTTCAGATAAGAAGAAAGCTCAAGCCATGATGTTGAGATGTTATTTGGAGCGGGAAGCGCCACAGTGGAAGTTAAGTATCACCTATATCTACATCTCACAACCTTTAATCTGTGGTTTCTGTAGTTATTAATAGTATCTTACACATCCAAATATGTTAAAACTTGGGTTAAATATGATGCGAGTTCGTGGACCAATTACAACATGTGGGCCAAAACATAAGGGTGTATCAGAGTGGATAAGAAATTGACCTGGATGACCTGAAATCCATTATCTCAATCCCTGTTGATATCCTCTTCATATTTTAAATTATAGAACTTGTATCCATATTTCGTCTGAATTCTGAAAATATGTGAATGCATTAGACTATCCAATATCCATGTAACCCACTTTCAAAACTTCTAATATTAAAACCCCTAAATTGAATTTCTTTTTATCAGAAATTCCATTTTATAGCATTATCCAAATTTGGTAGACTCCGGCTTCTTTTCTTGATATTTTTCATAACTGAAGCAATCATATATCTAGGTCTAGATAGGTAGGTAGATAGGTAGATATATCTTATCTTGTATTATATTAGTGACTATATATTTGATAAAAGTATTAAGTTATAAATATATAATAATATACACAGAAGTATGATAATTTTAAGAAAAGAAAAAGCTATGATCGAAATGGATATAAGAGTAAGAAAATAATTAAAGATCTTTATCTTTTCTGTTTATAAATGGCCTGGATACGTGATGTCCAAATTCTATATATATACTACTTATCTGTTTTTTTTTTGTTTTTGTTTTTTTTTAAATTTCGTTTAAGAGGGCACAATGTTTTAGATATCGGTATATATAATTTTGGTCAGAAAAAATTTATGTTGGTTATCATAATACCATATATCAGATGATGTGTGGGATATTTAATAGATATCAGATGCTATCATTACCTACACAGGTAATGTAAAACTGCTTCAAACATGGCTGGAGCCTTAGGGGTTACTTGCCTTGGCACCAGCAGTGTCACCATTCACTGCTGCCCCCTTCCCTATTTTCGCTTGGGAAATCTATCAAGGAGAAATTGAACTCGGGTCAGATCGAGCCATAATTCTCTCTCTTTCATTATGTGGCTCGTGTTTGGCTACATTAGTGAACGGGTCAAGTCACAAGTTTCTTTAGTCATTTAATCCTGACTTCAGCTGATATCAGACATTACTTTAAAGATGAGATATGGCTCAATATATCGGTTTTGAGCCTATATATTGGGGCATTATCAGTTGGGAAGGAGATCCAGTTTTAAATGAGGGATCTTATCCACTGTGGGTATTTTCCAGAGATGTCGGTTGATAAACCCGTATCTCGCCCAATGTTTAGAACACCGCAATTGCATATGGATTTTGGATACTTGTTTTTAATCCATTTAAAACCAACCCTATCGAAGCATTTGTTTTTTGTTATTGAAACGGCATTGTAAACAGTACTCTGCAATACATTTATAATGTCGAACATTGTCAGTTAATCAACTTTGTCGTATGGGGGTAACTAATTGCAGGTTGGAATTGGAGATAATGCTGCAAAAGGGAGTGAAGTTTGAGATTGAGGCACTTTCTGTCTCTTCACTGTCCTTTTTGTCAGATGAGTATATTCCTGCAAAGATTCAGAATGGAGAGCATATTTGACTGTATACTCTGTATAATCTGCTCCTAGACTCTCTTTGCACATTTGATTTCTTTTGTTGTGCTTATCAAGGTTTTATGCCGCACTAAATATATCATTTATTGTAATTGTTTGTTTCTATGTTCTGAATGTTCTAATATGTGACAAACAATCTCTTTAAAATTTTCTTCTTTTTCTTTTCGAGACCGATTTCATTTGTTTCCTTCAACTAGAAAAAATGGCGGGACTACAAAGAGAGGTTTGATTGGTTTGGCTGGGAACTATACACGGGATGTTCTTTTTCCGCTGATTAGAATAAAAAAAAAAAAAGATAGTGAGAGTTAGAAAGATGGCTTTTTGGGGCGGAGATAACCAACTGGCAAATTTTTAGTATGAAAGGAGAAATATGGTTTTGGATAATATGTACGTATGTATGTATGTATCCAAAAAAAGAAAAAGAGAGACGTTTATTTTAGCTCATCGCATGCATCCTGTCGTACGCTCTTGGGGATGAAGACCCGCCTTGGCCAAGAAATTTAGGTAATATGTAGTTTAAGGATGGTTAATTCAGTAGTGTTAAGGTTTAAATATGTTAGAAAACACTTTATGTATAAAATTATTGTCGATTTCGTTGTTTTAAAGACGACAATATTCATTGTTTAATTGTGATGTACGTTTTTAATCCTTAAGAGATAAAAGTATAGGACATTAGTATATCACGACTTCGTATATAAAAGAATGTAGTATATAAGGAACGTGGGAAAGATAAAAAGGAAAACTCAAGAAAACTTTTTGGCGTGAAAAAGGAAAATGGGCTTAATATGAGTGTTTTTTCTTAATTGAGAAGAATACAAAATTCGTTAACATGTCTCGCTCAAGTGGAAGGTCGAGGAAGGCTGTTGAGAAGCAGGGATCAGACTTAGTTGTAATTTAGGCTTTGCATAAATTAAGTGTAATTATAGTTTATACTTTGTATAAGTTGCTAAGGATCGTGAATTGGGCTTAGTTAAATTCCAAGTCCATGAAATATATATATATATATTTTGGAAACGTTGAAATGATCAACTGTGACAATTTAGTTGATTTTCGAAAATAAAATTTAAATTTAAATTTTGTAAAATAAAACTCAAAATTAGATTTTCTTTTAAAATTGTCCTTTAGAATAATCAAATATGTCACAGAAATTTTCCCCGGAATATCCAGCAGAGCCTGCATCCGGTAACAGGTAAGGTAACGAATGGGAGCCGTCGAAATTGGAAACGTGGCAGTTGCCTCATACGTGTCCGTCAGATCGGGATAGCTCTCCTCATTTAATACCCAATGTGAACGTGGACATAGCCACCACTGAGCGCCTGCCACGTCGTCAGTTCTTCTCTGCTTAAATCCGCCCTCGGGTGTACCATCTATCAAACGGGAACTGATTTGATCCTAATAATAAAGCCCCATTGAAATCCAAATTTGGGGTCCGGCGGCCCCAACTAAATAATAAACTAATACCATTAGCCCCAACTAAATAATAAACTAATAATACCATTAACAAAAAGAAATACAAATAAAAAGGAGACCCCATTTTTGGGAAATTCTAAATGCGCACCACTTTTCACTTTGTGAGCACCATTTCCCCCCTTGTTGTAAATCACTTTAACTATAGGATGAGGTGCTCACCAAGTAAAATGTGGTGCACATTTAGAATCGCGCCCCACCCGGGGAAATTCTAACTGAGCACCACATACTATATAGTAAAGTGATTTGCAACATAGGGGAAAATGGTGCTCACTAGTAAAATATGGTGGGCATTTAGAATGTTCCCCCCCACCCACCCCCGACCCCCTCCTCCTTGTTTTAACTTGGGTTCGAAGAGGGAAGTGAGCTTATTCGGGTTTCCTTTAGCTTCGCTCGGTCGGTAGAGAGAATTTCGCTGCAAAAATGTCTTGAAGCGGCTCGTGATCTTCTGTAAGCAACTAATCTCTTACTCAGCCGGAATTTTGAATTGATTATATCAAATTAACTTCTTTTTAGTTCCTTTATTTCTTTTTGTCAAGTTTGTAGTCGCCTGTTGCTGTTAGGGTTTCCAAAGCATTGTTAAGAATATATGCAAATTTTTGCTCTTTTTTTTATCTCTGATGCCAAGATTCCTAACTGCTAGGAACCTTTTCTCATGCCCTAAGCTTCGAGCGTGCTCTTTAGGGCTTCAGTTTAGTGAATTTTATCAGTAAGTGGGTTCAAATTTTGATCTTTCTCTTGGTTTCACAAGTGTCTCAGCTAGTAGAAAGTATCTTCTAGTTAAAGATTGGATTTTGATCGCGCTCGCCTTGTGAATTGCCAGTTTCTGGTCCATTTGGTTTCAGGTTTCTATGCTTTTTGATAGTTTCTTTGTTCAATTTGAACGAGTATCCTCTAGGTTTAGACTTTAGTTTCCTAATTTGACAGTAATGAACTTCTGTTGTCTGTGCTTCCAGGTCTTGTCTTGTAAAAATTTAATTTCCTTACAGTTCAAGCTGCTTACTCTGGTAACTTGCTGCTGCTTGGAATTTGAAATGGCAGAGCCGGACCTGAAACCTCAAGTTGAGGCAATTGCAGCGGCAAACGGGCTAGGTCCACCTAAGGATTCTGGTGCAGAGGCTGTTCAAGTGAGTAAGCAAGGGGAAGAACTTAAAGGCGTACAAGAACTGAAGGTTCCGAAGGAAAATAACGTTGTGGCAGAAAAGGAGGAGGAAGAAGTTAGAAGTGATGTGGAAGAAACTACAGATGGCATCGAAAATAAGGAATATATCAAAGCAAAAAATAATTCAGGAGAAACAGCGCAAGGGGGAGAGGAGGATGATGTGAAGGAAACAAATGATATCGTGAAATGTAAGGAAAATAAAGGAGAAAATGGTATCAAAGAAATGAGTTGTTTGGAAGAAGCAAAGGGAGGGGAAGACAAGATTAGCATGAAAGACACAAATAATGAGAAAGATACGAAAGAAGTGGAAGAGAAGATGGCAATAGAAGAAAAGCAAGGTGAGGAAAGGATCAGTGAGAAAGATGCGAAAGTATTGGAAGAGAAGATGGCAATAGAAGAAAAGCAAGGTGAAGGAAAGACCAATGAGAAAGATATGAAAGAATTGGAACAGAAGCTGGCAATAGAAGAAAAGCAAGGTGAGGAAAAGATCAAAGACAGGGAAGAAAATAAGTGTTTAGCGCCGAAGAAGGATGAGGAGGGAAAAGTGGGTATCGACAAAAGGGTTGAAGGCCAGGAGGAAGGAAAAGGGGGGAAAGGAAATGAGGCTATGGAAATAGTGGAAGCTGACAATGTAAAAGAAGAGGACAAAATGGCTACAGATGAAAGAGTAGAAGTAGGAGGGAAATTAGAGGGAAAAGATGATGTAAAGGATAAAGAAGATGATATGGACATGGAGAAGGAGGGTGATGATAGTAAGAAGTTAAAAGGATTGAAGAAGAAAAGGTCAAGAAGCAGAAGGAAGGTTAATGAGAAAGAGGAAGTAAAGGAGAAGAAAGAGGAAACAAAGAAGGCAGGTGAAGCAACGGAGAAGAAAGAGGGTTTGAAAAAACTGAAGGAAGCACTAACCTCCCCTAAACCTTCTTCTATTGACCGTCCTGTGCGTGAGAGAAAGACTGTGGAGAGATTAGTAGAGGTCATCGAGAAAGAGACAAACAAGGGGGTTGTGATAGAGAAGGTGCTTCTTGCATGCCTTATTACTTTAATCTCTGCAATATGTTGTTATTTAAAGTTGCTTTTATGATGTTCATTTCTGTTACTTTCATATTTGCAGGGCCGTGGAACCCCTTTAAAGAATATTCCAAATGGTATAGTTCTAACTGTAGTTCTCGATTGAGGATCTTAATACTGTATTATATGATAGAATAACCTGCCCTTTTTAATTAGTATTTTGTGGCTTTATGCAATGAAATACACTTCACCATTAGTTGGTTTAGTTTTGTAGTGTGCTTCAGTTCTGAATTTTGATCTTAAGCATTCTAACCTGTAATAATTTTAGTTTTACAGTTTGGGCTTGAATAGTTTCTCACTCTCTACTGTACTGATAACCTTTTGAAAATAGTTTCTGTTGATCCTCCAATGTTCATGATTCATATGACGGGACAACACTACTGGTAAACATGTATAAAATACATATACTTGTTATTCAACTCTCAAGATACTCAAGCCTGATACCTCATCCCTCATTCCTCTTCTCTTTTTGATCCCTGGTTTCGTCTGTGGCTTCAGACTTTCATCATTATGCTCGTTTAATGATGAAATTCATCATTAAATTGCTTCTTCTCCTCTTTGTTAGGGGCTCATATATGAGTATAGTCTCGCATCAGATATGACAAAAAAGTTCATGGGTTTAAATACAAAGTATACTCTTCTTGCAGTAAAACCTGCTTTCCTGCACAACACAACAAAACATACCCAACTATCACTTGTAATTGTGTAAACCTTTAGTCACCTCATGAATGAGTAAAACCATGAGTATGATATGCTTCCTTTTGGACGAAAACTAAATGTTGTATTGTTCATCTTATGTTTGAAACCTTCTAGCTTTTTACACTTGTGAGTTTACATTACAAACGACTAATATTTTTATTGAGCTTAATATACACATATTTAAAAAATGCATCTATGTAACCGTCCTATTAGAGGGTTGCCATGTCCTACATGCCTTGTCTGGGTCAGAATAAGTCATCTGAGACCATCTCTAGAAATCACAGTGTCCATCTGTAGTTTCTCCTTTTGAAGATTCTAGCGTTAGCTTAATATATTTATGCCACTCTATATATATTTTTGTACCAGTATTGTTAATACTGTATTTCCAATCTTGTTTCTTGGTTATGCACTTGTGATGGATTTCTTTTGATCCTTATTTCAGTGGCTCACAAGTTAGCGCGGAAGAAGCCAGGTGATCTTAAATTGCTTCATCAGGCGCTTTTTGGAAGGAAAGGAAAGGTGATGAAGATTTAATATTTCATAAATGTCAATATTCTTCCATTATATGTTTGTTTTGGTCAAGCTCGAGTCTTTAGAGTGTACTTATCTTTTAGATTTTATCTACTTACCTTAAGATGTTGCCACAGTCCACACTGTGAAGGAATGGAACATTTTTATTTTTATTTTTTGAATGAAGGAATGAAAAAAATTGTTTAAAAAGTTAAGAAACTTTCCTCCTTTCATGTCTCTATTGTTGTCATGGGGCTAACATGTGTTGCAAATAGACTAAACTCAGTTTGCGATAAAAATGATTTTTTGAGGAGAGATAATGAACTGGTCACTTCAAATATATCGGAAGCCTTCTATTATTTTTCTGCCACTTGAATTTTGTTAGTAGCTTCTTGAGTCTGTAAATATGTTTTCGTGTCACAATTTGTTTGTACACAATCTCTTTGGGCCGTGTCATAGCCATGGAGCCCTGAACTCATCAGGAGTAAGAATCCTTTCAGGGTAAAAGCATATTCTTAAGGACTAATGATGTCAGAAGACGTTGATTGTGAGATGAAGTTATGCCTACTTATTTGGGGATGCTTCTTGCAACAACATCCCCCAGCCCCATTTTGCTCTTTTCACTTAGTGATCTCTGTTTTGAGCTCATTATGGCTTTCAATTATCTTTTGAAGGATATGTTGAGTTTTTAGATTCTTTCTTGCTCTCTCTTGCACACACACATGCAGTTTTCCCCAAGATAATGTGGCTTGTGGACTCTGTAATACATTAGAATACCTTTGGAATCACATGTATGAACAGCATTTGTTGCTTGAGTTCTTAAATTCTGTTTGGTGGCATTCACATAATGAATAAGTTTTGATATTAATATCACTTCTGCTGTTTCTCTGATCAAATGTTCACATTGGTCCTATAATTTCAGGCAGTTGATTTCAAAAATAACATTCTCCAATTTTCTGGATTTGCATGGCATGAGAGTGACGTGAGTTCATACTCACTTCTGATGTTACGATCAAATACTTATTCGTCTAAAGAAATTATTTCCAAGTTCTCCATGGCATGACCTGTGTTATTTTATTTGCCTGGTTATTTGTTGATTTAATTGCAGGAGAAGCAAAGAGCTAAGATGAAGGAGAGACTTGATAAGTATGTCAAAGACGCTTTAATTGGTCTCTGTGATTTGTTGGATGTATCTGTCGCAAAAGCAAGTGCTAAAAAAGTTGGTAATCTTTTTGCTGTGATTTTCTAGTGCATAAACATTTCAGTTGAGTTGCTGAAGCAATGCATGTAGTCTGTCATCACATTTATGAATTGGCATGTCTTTGCAGGAGGACATCATAGTTAAGTTACTGGACTTTTTGTCAGCCCCTAGTGCTACAACTGGTGCTTTATTTGCTGAAAAGGAGCAGGTTTGTGTCAGATGTGAAAATTTAATCGGCTTTGATGTAATTTTTTTATATGCAACTCTGTCTTATTCAATATTCACTTGAATTTCTTCTGTCTTAAAATTTGTATGTGGGTGGTACTGTTTGATCATAGACATCTCTCTGATATTTCTGAAAAACTGATTTGATCTATTCCTATTTATTTCTGTAGGATAGCCCAAAATCTTTAAAGCACAAGAGGGTGGCTAGAGGAACTGCATCGAAGGGCACAGAAGATGTAGTTCCAAAGAAGTCTAGGAAGGTATGTATTAGGTAGTAGTATGGTCAAATTATTGGCTTATGTGTTCATCTGTGCATTTTGTGTGTGTGTGTTGGCCCTGCTGTATTCATCTTTTACACAATTCTTTTAACATAAAAAAGTATTAAAGTCTCTTGAAATATTTGTGTTTTCAGTGCTAGTTACTTTAGTCCTTGGTATCTTTGACCACTAAATTCTTGCAGAAACGAATGAAGATTGAAGGAACACTGAGTTCCAATGTGAAGGCTATGCCTGATACTGAAGATGAAGACGAGGAAGATAAGGATAATGAAAATGTTGCTCCTGAAGAGGATGAAGAACTTGTGCATTCCGAGAGGGACAAGGAAAGTGAGCCTGAAGAAGCATCTGAAAAAGATGAAAGTGAAGAGGATGAATACTCTGGAAAAGACAAACAAGATAAGAAAAAATCTCCCAAAAAACAGAACTCTTCAAAGAAGGAAGAGGTGAAGGTGGAAGGCAGTCCCAAGAAGACCCCTTCAGTCCCAGCTGCTAAGAGCCCTTCTAAGACACCAACTTCCATACGCTCAAAGTCAGATGAGTGCAACGATGAAGGTGAAAAGGTATTTGTTCGAAAGAAGAGTCAAGTTGATCTACCGAAGAAGAAATCAACCTCAAGACCAGATATTAAAGAGAAGTCTAGCGGTATGTCCTAACATCACATATTTCATATTTTATGAGAACGGAACAGTAGGCACATCATATCTTTAAGAATGTTGCACGAGATGTAACTTGTGCTCCTTAATGGGCCATCTCCTTTTTCCAAACTTTTAAATTTGATTTTAAAATATCTATCTTGGTCAAAAAGTAGTGAATAAGATGAATTGAAACTAGAAGTGGATAACATTGTGTTTTGGTTTCAGTTGATAATTTGATGCCTTTAGAGACATGGCAATGCAGCGTATCTTTTTCTAATTAGAAACTCTTTCATGTCTTGACATTAATTATGCAGGGTTGATGGAAAGCCCTCGCCTTTGTAGTTTGGAGATACTATTATCCAAGTGCTAGCTTTTCGCAGATTATGCTTGCTAGTTGTCAAATAAGAATAAGAGCTTTTATGGGGCAGTATTTGGCAAGTGGAGTTAGCTTGATAGTTATAATGTAAGCTTGCTAACGCTTGACGAAAGGCCCAAGAGTTAGGGTGTTGATAATGAGTTTGGGGTTGTCTCAACACCAGCCAATAACCCCCTCAAAACCACAAAATCTCAACATAATTCTTACTCCCTGGCTTTTGCTAAAATGGTGGAAATTATTTCTCTCCTGTTTCTTAAGCCAAATCTTCAACTTTTAAACAACCAACAAAACCTCATTCCTAAGTTCTTAAAATTCTTGCTAGTAATTCATCTGTCTAAAACTCAATAGCTCATACTCCCCAACTCTTTTTACCAAACACAGCCATATATGATGTTGTTTCCTTTTACAAGGGTGTTCTATTTTCATATATTTTTCTTCCTTGTATATTGTCTTTTGCAAACCTGTAGTAGGACCTCATAATTCCATTTGTTAGTGACTGATGTTTTTCTGATGCTCATGTTTCTCCCTTTTGAAGTCTTCCCAATTGAAAGGTCTTCACAAGCTGAAAATATTGTCCCTGGTGGTGCAAAGTTTTCATTTTCTATTATTTTATGTACTCACTATTGGGTGATAATGTGACAAATCATGATTAATTCGAAAGTTTAACGGGATAGAATTTTTCGTGCCCAAATTATCCATCAAAAAGACAGTAGCGCAAAGTGCCACTTGAGACTCCCTCTCGCTTTTGAGTTGCAGCCTTGCTGGTAGGGTACCATGAAGTCATCAGTGCAAACTATGGATCTGCTCAAGTTTCTGCAACTGAAAGTGCAATTACTAGAGCTGCACGCAATCAACCATACATGGAGCCTTCGTTTATTGCCCTCAAATTTTCTGAGATACACTCCAATCAATTTTTCCATTCTTTCATCTGCTTTTGCAGCATTTAAGCACCCCCAATAGTATTTTACATTCCTATCTTTTGTGTCTGGGTTATGGAATTGCTTTGAAACAATTCAAATGTCATTTCCTTTTCTTTCTTTTTTTTTTTTCCCTTCTGGTCGCCGGTCCCTTCTCTATAATTAGTTGAATTGTAGCAATTTCGACTTTTGTCTCTCTGATAAGATACTTTTTTTTCTGTGACATGATTGAAGGTAAGAGGGGTTCTGGAAGCAAACCTAGGCCAGAAGGGGAAGGGCAATCTATTCCAAGCAAGGAAGATCTGAGGAGAACCATATGTGAAATTCTCAAGAAAGTGGACTTTAATATGGTGAGCTTTTCTATACCGACACTTGCGAAGTGTAGAAGTATACTACTACAGCTTCTATTACTTGCAGTTTTGCTTGCTTTCCATTCCTAAGTTTATGTATAATTTGATTTGATTGTGACATGTATTCACTTTGCCTGTCAGGCCACTTTCACGGACATCCTTAAGCAGCTAGGTATGTATTCTTTTGAATCAGATCTATCCTTGTTTTTTAAAAAAGAAAATTCGTAAACAATTTGCTTGCTTATGGACTTCTCCGGTTTTAGCTACACATTACAAAGTAGATCTGACACCGAGGAAAGCAACTGTAAAACTAATGATTCAAGAAGAGTTAACGAAGTTAGCTGATGAGGCTGAAGAGAATCAATATGGCGGAGATTCCGAGGAGGAGGAGGAGCACCCTAAGGCTCAAGGCAAGAAGGTGGAGCTTTGATTGTGCTTGTACCTCTTTGATTTCTAAATTATGCCTTCACTACTGCACATCTATCTGTACAGTACCCATTTGTATCTGCTCTGGTGCTGGTCATGTTGCAACACTCCTCAGTAGGCATGTCAACGCAGTATGTATGTATAATGTAGATTTTGTAGGCACCTTTTCAACCTTATTTGCATCCAGATATGTATAGTTAGGTACATGCACCTGCATATGTACGAGAATTTGATAACGGTTTCAGATATAACTAGATTGCTACAGGTTGTGGTACTTAAATTTACAGTGGAAGATAATGGTACTGCATTGCAATAGCTCCTTTATCAGCAGCATCGGGCGTAATTGATCTAGCATATGGTGATCTGAACTATTTTTTAAGCAGAGAACTCAATTTTTGCTTTAGAGTTTGAAATCAATGCATACTGTGACAGATATTGTTACTGTTTTTTTTTTTTATGTGGTTTTTGTAAAATCTTATTTGTAATGAAAAAATTGCCTCAGATTTAGAGCTGTGGCACTGTAATAAAACGGTGGTGTGATGTACTTTTGTAATGTTGCTGAATTATGAGATTGGGAGAAGAAAGCTTCAGGTGCTCATCTGCTTCAGGATTCTAGCTCTGCGCCAACGATCAAGTTCCAATTATATTAATTTGTGAGAACATAATATAATTAGATTCAGCATATTCACATTCATGTCGTAGTCCATGTTCATTCATATGGTATGATAAAAGTTAAGAGGCTGTGCTATTTGCATTTCCATGCACTGGTTATATACAGCCACTTTACATTCCCATGCACTGGTTATATACACACACACACGCACGTACGGTCCCTGCATGTAGGATATGACCAACCAACAACGGCTGGGTCATGCTGAACGAACAACTCTTTACATTCCTCAGGTGGGTTAGGAGCCTCAGGTCGTGCTCCCCCGCGCGAGTATGAACGGCTCAGATTCTTTTCTACCCGAGCCCATCTCACGGCTGTCCTCCTCCCAGGTGGCCATGTTCTTATCTAGAAATAAACGGCTCTTGCCCATCCACGTGTCCTCCTCGATTCAATATTAGGACAACGATCCAACGGATCCAGCCACCGACCGACCTCTCTCTCTTTTGACTCTCTCTCTCTCTGCTAACTCTCTCCCTCTCTCTCTCGTGCCTCCTCCGTCTTGCGTTATTTCTCCTTATTTTGCTCAACAGAGAAGAAAACGCTTTGAATGTTTTTTTCCCCAAAAGTCTAGAGTTTATCTGGATCGAAAACCTAATAGCTTTGTTGTGGGTCTTATTCTTTGACCCCAAACTCTCTCAAAAAACAAAAAACAAAAAACAAAATAAAAGAAGAAGAGAAGGAAAAGGAAAAGCTCTCCTCTTTTTGGGTGTATTTTCTACCGAATTTACTCGATCGCCTTTCGTTTGGTTATATCAAAGCAAATCTTCTCAATTTCCATCCGGGATATTTCAAATTTCCCCAATTCTCATCTGGGTTCTCCTTCAAAATCCAAATTTGCCTCTCAGAATCCATAAAGTTTCCGCCTTGCCGTTTGGAATCGAAAAGGTCGCAATCTTTACCAATGGCGGACTCCGACAACGAGTCGGGCGGAGGGCACAACGCGTCAGGCCACGGCGGGGGGGAGTTCTCGTCACCGAGAGAGCAGGACAGGTTCCTGCCGATTGCTAACGTGAGCAGGATCATGAAGAAGGCCCTCCCGGCCAACGCCAAGATCTCCAAGGACGCCAAGGAGACGGTGCAGGAGTGCGTCTCCGAGTTCATCAGCTTCATCACCGGCGAGGCCTCCGACAAGTGCCAGCGCGAGAAGCGCAAGACCATCAACGGCGACGACCTCCTGTGGGCCATGACCACCCTCGGCTTCGAGGAGTACGTCGACCCCCTCAAGGTTTACCTCCAGAAGTTCCGGGAGATGGAAGGGGAGAAAACTCCGAAAGAAGGCGGCGGCAGCGGCGGAGGAGGAGGCAATGGAGACGGAACCGGTGGCAATGCTGTAAATATGGGGAGCAGCCCAGGCGGTTACGGAGGAGGGATGTATGGTGGTGGCGGAGGTGGGATGATGATAGGGCAGCAGCAGATGTATGGGTCATCACCACCACCGACATCGTCGTCGTCGTCGACATACCATCATCATCATCAGCAGCAGCAGCAGCATCTCAATTTCAGAGGAAGTGGTGTAAGTGGAGGAGGTGGTGGTGGTGGGAACTCCACTTCAGGGGGGTTTGGGAGGTAAGGGAGAGTATGCATGTATTGTATGAATGTATGTATGAATGCATATATAACGCAGCAATTAATAATGTTCATGTTGTGTATTTTTCTTCTTTTTTCTTTTTTTAAAAGCAAGCAAACTTTCTTCTTACAGTCTACATATGATGTTTAAGTGTGCCTGTTGGAAGAATTTTGAGAGCTGCTTCTATAGTTGTTATTATTTTTGATATATTTATGTGATGGTTTCAGAAAGTTGAATGCAGCCTTGTGTTGGCTTATTGTTGTTAGCTCTCTGAATCTGATTGGTCGAAGTGAAATATATTCTCAACATGCTGTAGATTTTGCTTTCCAATTTCAATGCAACTGCTTTTGTTGCCAAATCTCTCCAATAAATGATCTTAAAAGTGACTCACTTCCAGTAAGACTAGTACTACATATGCATGCTGCTTTATTCTGGAAAGTTGCTTTCCAGTTAATTTGATGCACCCTATCACATTTTTTTTTCTTTTTTTTTCTGGCTTAAGTAAGCTTCAATTGATGATCATTTGGTGCCAAGTCTGTTGCTAAAGAACAATTAATCCTGGCCAAAAGGACAGGTAAGAGCAATTTGCTTTGCTATACTGGCAATTACGTACCTTACTTTATTCACAATTTTCGGTTCGACCGCCGGCGACAATCATAAGAGGTAGATGCACTAGCTAGGTCAACGGCCGATTGTCAAATTTATTTTAGTGTTTGATTTATGCAGTCTTCTTCCATAGCCCATCGGTAAAAGAATTTATTACACCGGCCGTAACAATGATGAAGCACACGAGCCAAAGACAAGCTTTTTGCTAGCCAGAAAATTTCCCTGCCCTGCCTACTTGAGATCATTATTTATGCCTGAAAGAAAAGCTTGTGATATTTCTCGTGTCAGGCTTAACTAACTGTTTAGATTGGGACCTTTTGGTTCCCTCCCTGATGTCTCTTTCCTTTTTGGATGGTGGATGCAATGTAGTAGCTAGCGTAGTGCAGTGTTGTTGGCTCTCATTATCTTCTCACAAGAAGATGGCAGCAACTGGGATAATAATGGGTGGTTGTCTGTGACCGAGCGTATGAGATATCTCGAGGGGCCGGGTAGCTTTCAGCTCTTTAGGAAGGAAATCTAATAATGGGCTCTCATTGGTTGGATCAAGATTCTCTTCTGACGTGGGCCATTTTCTTACAAGCACAATGAAGTTTTTCTTACTGTTGGTGTTGCTTTTGCTGGGGACGCATTACTGTTGATGTTGCAAGAATCCATTTTTCTTTTTTTTTTCTTTTTTTTTTTATTTTATTTAAAGTCAGTGGAGTGTCCATTCATATCCACCACTAACTAAGAACTATGCTATTCTTTTGCCTTTTGATTAAGGTCCAGTATTGCTTATTAAATGTTAGATATGTCAGTGAATAAACCAACCACATATAACTCACTATGTTTTAGTGATCATGTAGGTGTGGGTGAGTTTGTTGTATCCTAAACTTGCATATTAAGAGAGAGAGAGAGAGAGAGTCACTGTTGCATGCAGCCACTGTATGCGTTGAAAACCATTTTAACCATGATCTTTTGTCTGCTATCAGAGGAGAGAGTCAAGTGAGTCCTTCTAGAAGAACCATGCAAGTTTTTTTTTTTTTTTCCATAAAAAAACACTCAAACCGGCAGAAGTAAAAAATTAAAAAAATGATGAATAATTGCTAACCTGATCAGTCGGCAGTAAACCATAAAAAGAGAGCTTCTATCGGCTGGAGGAGGAAACAATGGTGTTGGTGGGGAATTATGAGGGATTTTTTAAGGATCCAAATGTTAAGCATCCATATTTATTCACGTACCAACTGAGCCACTGCCCAGTAACAATATTAGCTCCAGCCAGAGCAAACAAAAATCGGTATCTGATGCAGTCTATAATCAGACAGCTTGTTCTTCTTGCATTCAAACAACATAAGCAATTGACCAGACACAGCTGGTTTTTGTGTAGTTCATAGAGCATCTACTAAAAGGGAGCACACGCAAACTGCTACGGCTAGGCTAGAGCGTCTCCTGGCCGGAGTTAGCCTCAGAACTCCAGATCGCTACCTCTGAATACCCATCTTCTCTAGCACAAGCCCGAAACATGCCCCTGGTGTTGAAAGGCATCACCACATCTCCATTGGCAGAAACCGCAATGAGCCCAACATTGCCTTTAGGAGTCTTCTCAACAACATAGGATGTCGCCTCTTTGAGGGATAGCCCTTTGTACTCCATCAATGCAGCGACATCCCGAGCAACCGTGGCTCGTATGATCTCTTCACCACGCCCTGTTGCTGAGACTGCACAATAGGAATTGGCATAGGTTCCTGCACCAACGATTGGCGTGTCGCCAATCCTGCCCACCATCTTGTTTACCAGCCCGCCAGTGGACGTAGCTGCAGCTAAGTTCCCACTGCCATCTACTGCGACGCAACCAACAGTACCAATCTGGCTGTCACCTTTGTCATTGGATAATGGCGCATGAGGAGTCGAAGGGGTCACGGGAGGAGTGAAATCGATCTGGTAGGTGCATCATTTGGGCATTAGATCTAGACTTGAATTTTAAACCACAAGAACCATTCTTGTACATGAACAAACTAGCCTTTCCTACTGCAATTATATTTGTATGAATCAAGTTAGAAAAGACTTTTCATTGACTAGGAAAAATTTTATACCTCTTTTTGCTCACTGACAAAATAATAATTAAAGAAACTTCATAAACAAAGGGACATGAGTTTTCAGCTCATATGGAGAACTAATTTTCAAATTCCTATATTTTCCCTTCCAAACAAATTGTAGAGCTAAGAGAACTCAAGGTTGGGATTCCAAAAATAGAGGGGTCATGGGTGTATTTTGTAAGTGTGATTTGGAGCCAATGTTTCTTAGTTGTAATTTTCGCCAAATCTCATGTATCAAAATCCTTTCCACTAACATTTAACTCTCAAAACACAGTCCAAAAACCTTTCTCACTAACAACAAACTTGGAGATCCCCAAAATTTCTATCCCATGTCTTCAAACCCCTCTCTCTAACACCATGTTACGTCTTTCTTTACCAGTGAAATTACTAGGTCTATTAGCTGGACATGTATACTGAACATGGATAAAAAGAGCACCAGAGCACCCATTATCTAGCTTATTCATTTTTAGATGTTTATCAATATATAAATTCAGGTGCCAAGTTAATTACACAACGGTAAAAAAAAATCTCCTTGCACATGAAAAAAATAAATAAATACAGAAACCACTTCCTACTTGCTAATCTTATAGAGCAACTTGCTTTCAGTATTCAGGAGAAATAAAGCAAAAGATAATGCAAGAGAGAGGGTTTAAAAGAATTCTGTTATTGCTCGAGTATTGCATCAAAATAATATCAGAGCAGTTAGACACCACAAATTTGTTGCGTGTTAAGAAAAGGATGTACAGATTTCTTGAGTAACAGCATACCTGGACTCGGTCAGCTAGTTTTGCATTCTTTAGCCTTTCAACATTTTCGGGGGTTATGAAATGACTTGCATCTACAGTTTCAATACCCTGTTAATTATATTCAAACAGTTAGGGGTTAGCACTAGCTACGAAGAAAAGGATTTTTTATAACTGCACGTGTAGAAGAAGCTTGAAATCACACATGCAGCAGGAGAAAGAGAAATGGAACCAGAACCACCAAAAAAATACAACAATAAGAGCCATGCAATTTGATGATGAAATGCTCTGAGAGTATAGCAGATCCACACACAGATGAATAGAAATACCCAGTAAATCAACAATGAAAACCATAAATCTATTAATACATTGAAACCACCTTCACGTTTCGGGCTTGGTAAACTTTCAGTCCCTTACCATTAAATATTCCAGTCACTTTTCTTATTCTCTAACTAAATAATTAGTCAACAAAAAACTACATAGCAAACTAGAAATATCACATTCATTGACAAATATAGAATGTAATATCATCATAGGTCCACACCCAGCAGATATGAACACTTGCTTGCTGCAATAAAGTTGATATACACATTGACTAATTCTGTATACATGTGTGCGTGTGTGCATGTGTGTGTATGTATATGTATTATGTGTGTGTGTGTGTGTCATCTATGGTGGTCATGCAAGAATGTAAATAGGTACTAATGAACATACATATGTATGGATGAGAGGAAATGCATAAATAATATGTCAACTACCAAAATTTATTCAGCTATTAAATTAGAAACTATATGCATGAAAGCTTAATTTGCACAAAATGATGGTCAATTTTATGACATGTATTCATGTCAGTGATCTTGGTCCTAAGGTGCTTCTTTTACCCTGCAATTTCTTTCACAAATATGGAGCTGATATATTGGAATGCTCAAGAAACAACACTAACTTGCTCCCTTGCAAATGTCTCAGCTCCATCAAATCCAAGATAAATATGAGGCGTTTTCTCCATTACAAGTCGAGCGAGAGATATGACATTAACAACTGTAGAAATGCCAGAGACAGCTCCACACTTCTTTGTATTACCATCCATGATGCATGCCTCCATTTCAACGGTACCAGCAGTTGTCAAGACAGAACCCCTACCGGCATTAAAGTATGGGCAGTTTTCTAACTCCCGAACCTGTAAAATGCATTACATTTAAACCAGTTCAATATAAAAGCAGTAAATGGCAAATTTTGAATTTTTGTATGCTATAGTTAAAAGTAAGAACACGTGGCACATGACTACTAATCATTCCTCTGCATAATAACAGACAAATGAACATCAAAGGCAGTTATATGTATGAGTTTCATCATCAACTCACCAGTGAAGCAAGATCAAAATGTCATAGTGAACCTTTTCAATAATACAATTCAAGGCAATGGAGAGAAAAGAATAGAAACAAGATATAGTGTTTGATTCTTAAATATGTGTGGAGGGTTGAATCTGCAATTTCCACAGTGGAGATCAAGGAATATGTCAATGAAGTTAAAAATTAGAAATGGTCCAAGAAATACATGAGCAGGGCTAGTGCCTAGCTAATTTTAATTGCAAATATGCAGTGTGTGCAAATATGGTCGCATTTTCAGTTTTACTAACAATATGTAGGCTTGCAACTAAAGGTGCATGCAGATAAGGCACAGGAAGACATATGGATAATCATATTCATATTTGTTATGGAATAATGCGTATGTAAAGATACTTAAATAGGTCAGGAATGAAAACCAATATCCATATTTGTTAATGCCAGAAACAAGTATGATATACGCAAAAAAAGGCATTTGGCACAAGACATATGCAGTGAAAAAGAACTAATATTAGCAGAACATGACTGTAAACTAAATATTCTACAAATATTATATTAGATAAAAGTACTTATTATAAACTATAAACATATATAACTACAATTATGGATATTTTAATTATATTAGAAAGCACAAACAGAATTTGAGTTCATAAATACCTATTTTGAATTCACAATTTTCACATAATATATCTAACTTTTAAAACAACGATTAAAATTTCACTACTGGGAGCATATAACTTTTTAAATTAAACACTATCTAATAAAATGACATATTTAGTTAATAGTACTAGTTAGGGTTCACTTGCTTAGAAAATGTGCACATTCTCTTCCCTTCAAAGATTTAAAAGGGAGCTAGAATCAAAAGCTTAACAAAGAACACTTAAGCAAGCATATAACAATAAACCATATCTATACATGTATTCACATCTCTATCAGCATCGAAAAGCTGTGCTAAGGACAGTATTCATATCTGCACAAGAAACAACATTTGCATCTATTTTGGAAAAAAAGGAACCAAAATAATAACCCACATGTGTCTGAGTGCATAAATTTGAATATCCACATATCAGGATCTGAATATGGTTAGATATAGCAGTATCATAATGTACCGCCAAATACAACCTTTACCATAAGTGTTACTTATGGATATCACAAGTCTTACAATAAATAATCCCTCCTAAATGGAGTAGTATAGGGGCTCCTTTAACAAAAATGGGGTCCAAATCTTGATTCCCACTCTAATAGGAATTTTACAAAAAGAAGTTTGTGTAACCAAGAAACCAAACACTCCCCTGAAAAGACATATCCCTCAATGCACTGTCAAGAGATAGCCTATGGTAACTAGTTTTAGGAAACTTTCTTTCTCTTCTTTTTATTTTTTTTTACTTATAGCTTGATTTGAAATGTCTAGAAAAGAATGCTTTGACTACTATAAATAATAACCATACACGAACAGGATCCTTCTACAGAAAACTCTTTCAGAAATAAATATAATTTTAGAAAATACTCAATCTGAGTAACTGGCATGTTACAAAAGAAAGAAATAATAAAATCAAATAAAAAATATATTTGAATTGACCATAGATATGACATTTATAAAAACAAATGTTTATCAAAGAAATAGAAACAAAGTGAATAGATACAAACATACGTGTATATACATATGCACATATACATACATATATAATTATATATGTACACATACATACAAACATAGAAACATATATGCACACACATTCATACACATGTTTATATATATGAGAAAACTAGATATGAGCCGCTAGCACAGGAAATTATCTGCACTGTAGCTGATCTTCAGCAGGTTTACCTCTGTGCTGGTTATATACATCCTCCCCATGATCTACCTGATGTTAATGAGTTGTGGTTTTAATTTTGTGGAGCTTTCAGCTCATTTTCCTTCAATCAGTTGGTTGCAATCTGAGTGGGCAGATTTTGGATTGATCTGAATATAACAACTTTAGACCACTTGATTGAGGGGCAAGGAGAGCTCAAAACCCTATGAAATTTAATTCACAACTCCCTAATATCATGTAGGTCGTGGGAGAGTTCAGATACGCCCTGCTAGAAATGGGTCATAGTACAAGCAATTAATTTCTTATACTGAGTTTATTTCTAGTTATCCCTCTATAAATGTGTGTATGTATATGTGTGTGAGGATAATCGAAATAAGCTGACAGATAATATAAGTTTCCTGTGTTTGCAATCTATTTCAATTATATTCAATTCTGGATTATAATCTCAACCTCCTCACTCATAACTAATTTCTTGGACTTCAAGTAGACACAAAGTTAACAAATTTTGTGAATACAACATCTTATATCCACTTTATTGAAAGGCAAATGAACTCAAAAAACTATAAAATTTGATTCTAAAGAAGTTAAGGAAGTAGAGGCCATGCTAAAAAAAATTTAAAAAAATAATGGAATTGTTGTTTTTTCACTGACAGCTCAAGTAAGTTTCCTGCATTAGCAACACATTTACAATAATCTTATATATATAGGCAGACATATGTGCATGTATATGTATAAAAGCATATATATTTCTTTCCCCTTATCTTGAAGGGTTAGGAATTTCATATTTGCATCGTCTATTTTATCACTTTCATGTTCTAGTAGCTATGCCCATGAATGTGAGATATAGTTCAACGCCCTAATCATGTTGAAGAAAGTAGTGTAGCAACTTGAGCGGTTGCCTAGACATTAAACGGAGTCCTTAGCCCCAACTAAGCTTTGGGTAGGCCTCTAAAGTACCAGTGACAACTTAAAGTAGTCCAAAGTATATGTCTTGTGCATGGTGATTATTTGATGCCTGTGCAGCATAAACGTGGGTAAATTTATACGGACATAGACATAGGTGAGAGACACTATAAATTCATAAAACATAGGGTATAGGATACGTCTATATATTCACACACCAAAACAAAAGAAGTGACAGCTAACACAACAATCTTAAAATGCATAAATGACATTATCTTTGTTTATTCATCCACTAGTTATCAAGATTGACTTGCTATATGAAATAACTATATATATATATATATATATATATAGAGAGAGAGAGAGAGAGTAAACGGAAAATTCACTAGCGGTGAAGGGAGTTCCTTCACTGCCACTTAGGTGGCCCAATACAATTATTACACGTGGCGCCACTCAAAAGGCGGTTAAGAGAGTTCTTTTATTTGTTATTTTAAGTGGCGCCACGTATAGTAATTGTATTAGGCCACCTAAGCGGCGGTGAAGGGATATATGTGTGTGTGTGCGCGCGCGCGCTAAGCTTACAACTCAAACTTGTTGAGTAAATAAAAAAAACTTGTAAAAGAAATATGCATGGCGCTAAGAAGTATCAAGAAAGTTTATTAACTTAAAAAAAATATTATAAAATTGAGGACACACCTAAAATATGTTCGATATATCTTAGATGAGTGTCCAAGAAGCACCCATGTCAAGTATAGATCTCGTACGAAGTACAACTAATTTTAGAAGTATCTCTACTACAAATTTTGACGCTTGAACCTCATATGAGCGGTTCAAACAAAGCTATGTTCTAACATTGTGTAAACTATTAATAGCCTTAAAATGTTTACAAGACTCCTCTTGTGATCATCAAAAGGTACTTGTTACAGACATTGGTGGCATCCAACAATATGCTCATGACTGAGCACCGTCCCTCTGATTTTTCAAGTTCTTTCATATGCAAACTTCAACTTTTGTTGTTTAAGTTATATCAAAATCAAAATAGTCATTTCTTCTATTTTAGAACTCCTACTACTCTCTGCTTCTGCTGTCACTATTGCTAACAAAGGGAACAGCTAGGCATTAGGGTGCACACTAGTGGGTCATATTCACCTAGCATCTTTTACAACCTTGATCATAATTTCTTCAAATATTATATTTGAGTAGTTTGTTTCCCTTTCCTTAAGCGACTTTGGCCAGCCAAGTAATGACAAAATAGTCATGTTAGCCAAGACATTTAATAACTGCTTTTCAACGTTCTGATTCATATCCCAGAAATATCTCAAAAAAAATGTTTTAAAATGGAAATAGATACTAATAATGTAACTAAGAAGTTTGGCTAGATACGGGATATTATAGTGCTTGTATAGTTTATGATTTTTTGAGAATAAAGTTAATGAATAGAGGATATTAAGTCTGAACTTATGATAATGCTCTTCAAGCTTTGAAGTTTGAATTATCTAATTTTTCAAATAATTCCTAATTAGAAAAATATATTGTTAGAATTGTGATAATAAAAAGAGCATTAAATAGTAGAGGCTGAGTTACAAATAAGATAGATGATCTGAAAGAGATTTCTCCATGTTTCTTATAATTTAGATGAGTCTAGAAGACTTACAACTGCTATAGTGTGGAACCCGAGGTCAGAAAGAAACAGAAGAACGTTTAGTAATACTGCTTATACTTTGGATTACTATATTTATTGTATTACTAACGATGTGTTATTATAGACAACTACATTTGGAGATATAAGGATAGCCCCCCACATCACTTCCCCCATAATTATTATTGTGATTACTGGGAGACTTTCACCGGGAACAGCAATCGCAGATGCTGGAGCAGGTATAGCTCCCCGAAATAGTCCGGATGATGAGCAGTAGGGATAGTATATATCCATCTCTCGCCGCCAGGGGTTGTAGCGGCAGCATGTATTTGCCTTACTCTACTATGTAGTTTATACTAGACCGTGTTGTTACCCATTTTTGCTTTCAAATGGGTATATGTACTCTTTTTTCTTTTTCCTTTTTTTGGTCTCTTTATCAGTAGTTCTATTAAAATTGTTTTAATGGAACGCGGAGGGTGCAATTGCTCACCGTTTTATTTCAAAAAAAATAGTAGAGGCTGAGGCTGACTTTTTGCTTTAAGAAAAATTGCCTTGAAGATCAGTTAAATGACAATAATGTTCTTTGCATGGACCAGGAGGGCTTTGTAAGGGATTTGTTTGTTTATTTAAGGTTGAATTAGGAATCGTATGCTCCGAGGAATAGTCTTTTTGCTTAGGGAATCTAATCTTGGTTTTATATAGTTAAACCTCGAGCCCATTTTTATATGATCTGTTTTAGCAGGGTGGAAATTTTATAGCTTTTTTTCTTCTTGTTGGTTTTTTGAGATAAGACACAAATGTGTAGCAATTTGGCGGAAATTGCTTGCGTGCACGCACAGGGTGTAAAATGCATTTCATTTAAAACATAGCTTCTAACTTGTTTGAATTGCTTATATTGGGTTTAACTGTTAAAATATTAAAACATAGTCTCAGGTGTAGAGCTTGCAATTTTTCAACTCAACAAATGTTGACAACACCTTCTTCTTCTTCTTCTTTTCCAACATTTCCCTACTGCTACATGTAATTTCCCCTAAAGGGTAGCAGATATAGTTGGAAGAACCTGTGTTCTGTCTATTGCTACAAGTGATTAAACTGCAACCTTATGTTTTTCCTTCTTATTTATTTATATATTTCTATTAAAACAAATTCCTTATATTTTTTTATTGACCACTGTATTTTAAGCAATTAGTGCCGCTGGGTTACTATCATCAGCCAATAGAAAATTTTGAAATGGTCAAGATATGCAATAAAATAGACACCTTTTTTTTTTTTTTTTTTTTGGGGTTAATATCTTGAACAAGAAATTAAATAGAAACAGAAAAAGGATTGGTTTGATAAAAATCGTACACACCACGAGCTCAACGACATCGAGCGGCGATTTGTTGGCCTTGAGGGCGGCGACGCCGACTTCGAGGAATTGGCGGAGGCCGGCCTCTCGGGGGAGCCTCCGCTCCGGCGACAGATTTAGGGGAATGTCGCCGGCCCCTCCATGTAGTGCGATCGCCCAACCCCCCATTCTCTCTCTCTCTGTCTCTCTCAAAAGATGATCGATCGCTCACTGGAAGCCCTCTTTATAGGGGGAGTTTCTAAAGGAGCACACCACTTTTCCTAGTGGGCCCACTCTGTCGTTATTTTTCATTCGTTGGAAAGTGGGCTCACTAGAAAAATGGTGTGCTTCTTGAATACTCTCGCGTCACCCATCCAAAGGGAGTTTCCAAATGAGCACACCACTTTTCTTAGAGAGCCGCTAGATAGTTCTTTTCCGTTCAGATTTTTAGCTAGAAAGTGGGCTCACTAGGAAAAATGGTATGCTCCTTTGGAAACTCCCCATCCAAACGACCCCACTGCGGGACTCTCAGAGGGGTATGGCCGTATGGGCCAACAACAGTGGGGCCCATGCCAACTTAGTATACGAGCTTGAACTTGCAATGGGCCCTGGCTCTCTCCAACCAGCTCAGCTGAACGTGGGTGAGCTTCTTGATAATCGCAAATGGGCTGATGACGTGAGACGAGCATCAAACTCAAACTGCAAGGTGGGATGGTCTCTCCCAAAAGATAACTTAATTATGTTGACTCGACATCTCAAGCTAGGAGTATGCATTACAGATATCTATAAAGAAGATAAGAATCCAGTCAGACACTGCAATGCGCTGCGCACCAATCCAGTGCACATCGATATCTCATTTATTTTACCGATAAATCCACGTAGGTTATTAGCTTAATCATGTCAAAGCAAGCTTCTTCTTAGTTTCAACCCTCATCTTCTCGACTCCTCCAACCAACACAATATACACAATATACACGTCTTGACTTAGAACTAGCTCTAGCAGTTTAAATGGATACAATGAACATTAGAGAGAGAAGAGTGTACAGTTTATTATGACATCTACTTGGATACGATCGGATAAGGTAAGCAAAGCAGTATCCATATTCATATCTAATTTTAAACTGTAAGGATATAAGTAAACATATTAATCCCACGCACACGTTCATGCAAATGCAAAACACAATATTTATATGCACCAATATGGAGATACGAACAGATCGTTTATATTTTTTGTATTTGTTTACTTGCAAGTCTTCCTCATATTTTTTTGGGAAAATAATACTTGTATCTTTGGTTTGAACTGAAGCTCGGGATGGGCTTCACTTGGTTGGGCCTAAAACTAGCCCAACTATTTCAACAATGATTAAAAGTCTCCTGTACTAGCCTCATCTTATGCCCATTGGAAATTATAAAGGGACACAGAAAATGACTAAGGGCACAGTCCTCCCAAGACACACACATGCAAATTTGAAAAACCCTTTTTTTTTTTTTTTCTGAAAATATCTTTTTTCACTCCAAACTTCAACGTCTTCTCTCTGCTCATCCTCTCCCTCCTCCTCCGCTCTGCTCTCTGAACAAGCCACCCTCCCTCCCCCTCCTCATATTTCTCTCTCAAGTCTCAAACATCATCCGCCTCTTTGGCCTGCACAAAAACTTGGTCCCCTCTATAATGAGCATCTTTCAACAAATGATTCTTGGATTAAAATATCTACAGAACTTCACTCCTTTCCGTAGAAAATCCTTCATCGCCCTATCGTGACTGCTGATCACACCCTGCTCGATGAAATCCCCCACTGAAATCATTTGCTTCGGTTGTAGGTACACCTAACTACTATTTTTTTTACTTTTTTTTAAATTATATCTCCCTGAGGACATTTTTCATTACTACTTTGTCTTTTTTCTTGGTTCCTCTTGTGAGTGCTGTCGATATTGTCTAGATTCAGGTTTAGTCGAAAATATCAAGGAACATCACCTTGATTATTGGTTGTTCAGAAATGACAGGTACATATATATATATCATGTCGGCTTGCAACTCGCTTTTTCTGACACTAAAATAATTCCCATGCATGTCACTCTACGAGACTTAAATATTCGAACCATTCGTATGGGGTGCTTCTCGATGATAAAATTTTTTGAGATAAATATATACAACAAAGTGTCATCTTTTTGATGATATTTCAAGATTTTTTTTTTTTCTTCCAGTTTTTCTTGCCTACTCATAAGATTCTTATTGAAATGTGTGTCAGCATTTGCTTATTTTATCAGTTTGATTGGATTTTAAGTGTTTGCTAAGAGTGGTAGGCAACTTGGAAGTATTATCATAATAAAATTGAGGAAGGCTTCTCAAAACTCTATCCAGTTTTGGCCATGAACACACCTAATTTGGTCCGCACAACATTACTCTCTATGCTAGGCTAAATTACAGTGAATTATGTGCATTTCAACCTTCCAATTGCAATGACAACAAGAGGGGTCTAATAAACTAAAGTCCATATATACCCTGGTCATGGTGTGTGGTCACTCATTTTTCATGTCTTGCCATGGAAATAAATGAACAATATGGACAGTGGTAGAGGGCTCTAATGAAAAAACATTGGAAGAGTTCACCAAGAATTTTAATTTACAGGGAGTACTTGGGATAAAAGATTGCAAGTTGAGAGAGTTTCTATGCTATATATAGAGGCATTCGACATGGCAACATATAAGTTCAAGATGTTACCAACCAGAAGATGGTTGAATGTACACACTTGTTTACGTAGATTAATTATAGAATGATTTCACATGCATCAGCTAACAAGCATTTACGGTTGCATATTTTTAGTAATTTCTACAAATTGTTGGAATCAACTTGATTGTGCAGCTAACAACCATTTAATATTTATATCTCGCGGATCATACAGAGCATATTTTAGTAATTTCTACAAAATGGTTGGAATCAGCTTGATTGTATCCTATTATGAAGTATCATAACATTATTCTGTTTAGTATCATAATTATTTTCACATGCAATGTATTCAGCAGTGTCTATCTTGTCGACATCAGGGCTCCATGCCGATTGAGGAGATTAGAGTGGAATGCGGTCTCTCAGTCTCTATATAAACCAATGCCACCTTGTTGCTTGAGTGCATAAGCCCTCAATATTTCCTAAATAACTTCATCAGTCAGAATGGCCTCAGTAAGATCCCTGTGGCTGGCCATGCTTATCTTGGGGGTCTGGGCTTTTCAGGCCTCGGCATCCCGTGAGCTGAGCATGATGACAATGTCGGAGAGGCACGAGCAATGGATGTCCCAGTACGGGCGAGCGTACAAGGATGCAGCAGAGAAGGCGCATCGCCTTAGCATATTCAAGAGCAATATGGAACTCATCGAAACATTTAATGCCGGAAATCACAAATTCAAGCTAGGGGCCAACCAGTTTGCAGACCTTACCAATGATGAATACGTGAGAGTTTGTAGTGGATTTCACCCTCCGTTGATGACCACAGTGAAAGCAGCAAATGGCTTCAGGTATGAGAATGCAACTAACTTACCACCAAGCCTCGATTGGAGGTTGAGGGGTGCTGTCACTCCTGTCAAGCATCAAGGAAATTGCGGTGAGCAAACTGTTTTAACACATTTTGTTTATCCAATTCATATCACAGAAGTTCATATTTCATCTCTTGTTATTTTATGTATAAATGGCTAGCTAGCATAATCATCTGCAGGCAACATGGCCGATATTGATATGACTCTGGGGACTACTTGAGTTAGCTTTCTCTGGGATTAAAGTATTTAAACATAGTACAATCAAGGATCAGTCCTTTGGTGCTACAATTTTTTTCATAACCTATTTCCTTTGCTAGCACAATCATATCCAAACAGCAGCCATGTAATATCAGAGCATATACTGAACAGATGAAGGCCATAACAGTCAAATCCGTAAAACTAACGTCCAAATTTACACCATTTATTTAGGTATTATAACTAACTATTTTATGTGCCCGACCAAAACAGGATCTTGCTGGGCATTCTCTGCAGTTGCTGCAGTTGAGGGCATCACACAGATCAAAACCGGAAAGCTGATCTCCCTGTCAGAACAAGAGCTTCTGGACTGTGACACCAGCGCTGAAAATCGAGGGTGCAACGGTGGACACATGGCCAGAGCTTTCGAGTTCATCGCCAATAACGAAGGCCTATCAGCAGAGTCCAACTATGCATACGAGGGACTAACTCCAAACACCTGCAACTCCAAGAAATCCTTCTCCCACTCTGTCGTAATCGACGGGTACGAGGATGTGCCATCTGACGATGAAGTTGCACTTCTCAAGGCCGTGGCGAATCAGCCAGTCTCTGTTGCCATTGACGCAGGGAGCTATGCTTTCCAGCTCTACTCTAGTGGTGTGTTCACAGGTTCCTGCGGGACTGATTTGAACCATGCCGTGACAATTGTTGGTTATGGCACCGGCAGGGATGGGACTGAGCACTGGCTGGTGAAGAATTCGTGGGGATCTTCATGGGGTGAGAATGGCTACATGAAGATGGAGAGGGACGTTCCCTGCAAACAAGGTCTCTGTGGTATTGCTATGCAAGCTTCGTATCCAACTGCTTAATCAGTTGAATAGGCTGTTTCCAGTAAATTGGCTATATATGTACTGCTTGCTTCCCTTGGTTTGTATCGGCTAAAATAAATCTTGCTATAGGTATGTAAACTGGCAGCCAAGTGAATGTTTCTAGTTCTGCAACTATACTCCAGTTGGTTTGGATTGTACATGTGTATGTGAATGCGAGTTTTTTATTGTACTAAATAAGTGACAGCTTGTTCGTTTCGTGAATGAGATGATGTACAATTGTGTATCATGTATGGTAACTTTAATTTTAGATTTGGTGGTCTGTAGAGAACTTTGTATCTAACTCATATGATATGATTTAGGAACTCCTGCAGAAATTTGCATAGCCATTAGTATTATCAGATTATTTGAAGAATAATACGACAATGATTCAAATGCGTCGATATGTCCGAGTGGTTAAGGAGACAGACTCGAAATCTGTTGGGCTTTGCCTGCGCAGGTTCGAATCCTGCTGTCGACGTAGCACAACCGATATGCCACTATTTCGTTTTATTTTTACCAAACTTATTAATTTAAACGAGCTTACCCAGGCTTGTAAATGTTGGCCGAGGATCTCATATCTTGGAGATTCTGGTGATTCTCATATGTTGGCTGGTAAGTTTGAGTAATTTTGCACCCACAGCCCAATCCAATTTAGCAACAATTCACAGCGGCCCGTATCCAGTGGACTCCGGCCCATGTGGATAATAAAATAAAGGGAATTTCTAAATGGGCACGGTTTTTTTTTTTTCCTAGTGAGTACACTTAAAAGAGAGGGTCTTCCTAGTGAGCACACCAAAATTCCTAACCTCTCCTCTCTCTAATTTCTGCTGCTTCTTCTTCATCTTCTCAATTTCACTCTCTCTCTATCTTTGAGAGTAAACGGAAATTTCTAGAAGCTTTCCGATGCCATTTCTAGTGAGCATACCAAAATTCCTAACCTCTCATCTCTCTAATTTCTGCTGCTTCTTCTTCATTTTTTTTTTCTTCTCAATTTCACACTCTCTCTATCTTTGAGAGAAAATGGAAATTTCTAGAAACTTTCCGACGGCATCGCCTCCCCTCTCCCCTTCCTCTCCCTCTCCCTCTCCCTAATCAGATCCAGCCGTCCGGAACTGTTAGTCCGGATGGATCGGCCTGATTCGGGCTAACCAGTCCGGATCAAGCCAATCCATCCGAGCTAAAAGTACCGGATGGATGAAAGAGAGGGTGCAGGAGGCACAGTTTTGACCAAGAATTTTAATAGTAAAATAGTAAATAAAAGGAATATTTAAGTGGGCTCACTAGGGGAGAAAAAAAAAAAAAAAAAAAACTGTGCACATCTAGAAATTCCGGAAAATAAATAAGGAAATAAAGTTGAGGACCAAGTCCTACTTTAATCCAAATTCCTAAGTGTCGTGGGAAACGAAAACGCCCCTCTCTATAAACAGATCAAAGGATCACTCATATAAGCGATCGAGAGAGAGAGAGAGAGAGAGAGAGAGACGGAGCGGTCAAGGCGAAGAAGGAGAACAAGAAGAAAAGGGATCTTCCTCCAAATCTCCGATCTTCATTCTCCAGGTCTGTTCATTCTCCCCTAAAGCCCTAATTTTAGATTGGTGTTAATGCTTTGATTCTTAAACAAACCCTAGTTTTCCAATTACGCCGTTGCATGGATGGGGTTTCGCCGGGCGGTGGCCGTAATTCTATCGATTCGGCAGGAATTGATGAGCTTGCGGTCGTAGCGCTCGATTTGTTAACTATTATCAGGCGAATTAGGTTTCGTTTGTAATTTTTTTAGGGGTTTAGTCTTGGCATCATTCCTAAAGAAGTTTCTGGATCTGTTGAATTTTGTCTTATTATAGAAAGAATGGTAGTTTATATTGTATATGCTTGCATGAAGATTCTTCTTAACCCTCATGAGAAGCATATGCGAAGCATGCTGGAGTTATTTTCCCGATGATTTGGCTGGAGTGGGAATATGCTTACAAGTGTCATAAAGAGCTAGAATTTTAGGGATGTGCCTTAGGAAACAAGAGGGAGATGAAGGTACTAACTGATTGAACTCCAATTACACATTAAATGATTTGAGTTGCATTTTTGGTATAAAATTGATACTCCAAAGCTGAAAAAGGTTATGTAGTGTACCTTGAAGACCGAAAAAGTTGAAACTTGTCATAGATTTTCCTTTCGATATTCATATTTTTAATGTTACCAGGGTAATAAATATGAACACATGTTCTATTACCATATTGATAATATTTATGAGGCGGAAGACTCTGTAATCTCACAGTGCAGAACATTGTCTCACTTGTAATCTTGAAAATGTCTACAAAGTTCACAAATATGGTTTATATTTAGTAGTACCATGTTTGTACTGGACTGGATCTATTTCCCTTATCTTGCAAATCCTTTTTTCCTTTTGTTGGCCTTTGCTGTATGTAATGGTTTCAATAACTCCAATAATGCGGGATTTATTTGAATCGTCTCCTGTTTTACTTTCTAACATCTGTTACCTTTAATTGCTTTGTATTTGGTTACTAGTCTACTTGTTACTTCCTTGTTGATATGTACATGACCTGTTTTCATAATTATTCTGTCGTTTGTAGGTACTTTCTTCGCAGGATTGAATACTGGTAACGTGGAGCCTGGATCTGCAGATCGCCTGGTTTCTTGGTCTGAAATTACGGTAGTTCATTTTGCTGATAAAGGCTTCAGAAGAGCACACTGCTGGAGATGGTATAGTAATTATATTAGTGCATCATTCGACAACTATTTTTCACTGTAATATGTGAATAGAGAAAATGTCAAGAGGTCAGTTGCAACCAAGAAATCAGCCTGTTAGACAGGTTCTAGGAAGGTGCAAAACTAGAGACACTATTGAGATAATTGATGTGGACAAGTTAAATACTGATGTGGTCATTATAGATGTAGAAGAAACTTTCTGTCAAGGAGGTTCTGGGACAGTGAGAAGTACTTGTCCAAGTGTTATTAGCATTGAGGATGAAGATGAAGGTGCTGACGACTCTTCTAGAAACGTGCATGCTGATGCTACTAGCAACGTGTTTTTTCCTGCAACCAGCAATTCTCCTATGTCTGAAGGATCAAAAAGTGATGACTTCCATATGACTAGTAGAAAGAGAATGAGAAAGTATGACGATGTTGGTCCTTCTGGCAATTGTTTTGGTTTAGGAGTTTCCTCGGAGGATTGGTCTGAATATGACAATGCGGAGTATGACTCCGACGAGAGTAGTAGTTCTGACAGTGATAGCTCCGACTGTGAAATTATTGAAGACTCTTCAGTTATCCGTGAGCAGTGGGAACGAGCTGCATCAATGAAAAAGAAGTCAGATAGGCGTTATTTTGGTTCGGATGACCAGGCTAGTGCCTCAGGGTCAACTGCTGATGCTGGGATGTACTCTGGGGAAGAAACTCATAGTGAGATTGATATAGAAAATGTTATAAAGAAGGTTTACTCATCTTATACCAAAGAAGTACCTGCTAGCTCATGTCCGAACAATTTAAGCAGTGAAAAGGAGAACCTCTCATCCAATATGACTGCTACGGCTGAACTTGGTGACCCTTCCTGGAAAAGGCATGTTAGTACGACTGACGTAGATGTTGATGGCATTACTAACATTGGTCATAAAGGACATGAGCATGCATCTGAAACATGTACACCTAGAGCTGAGCCAACTTATGAAAATCTTTCCAATAATTTGAATATGCAGCATGACCAAAAAATCAAAGATGACGATGCCAGTTCTCATGACAAGGACAAGCATGTTCCAGCACCAACTACTGTTTGTGCTGATGGGCTTCATGGTGAATCGAGTTTTTTGGGCAAATCAGGACCATGTACTGTACAGTCATCCTCATGCAAATCTCAATCCTGGGATGGAGAACAGCTGACACCAGTAGAAGACAGACCTTCATTCTCAATGCACCCACAGAGTGACTCCATTGCTTCAGAAACTGCTGGGTTTCTTGAGAAAGAAAAGTCATCTTTTAATCAGCCATCTTCATTCAGTCTTAACCGATCAGATAATCTGCTTAATGTTGATGGTGAAACCACTCCTGAGGTGCCTCCAGTTTGCAACACCATTGGGGGAAGTGGAACATCTGGGAAGAGTGTTCCTTCTGATACAAGACCTCAGGATATTCCTCAAGAACATTCTGATTTGATCTGTGAACGTGAAAGGCACAAGGAATCTGATGAATATAGACGTGCTGTAGAAGAAGAATGGGCAGCAAGACAGCGTCAATTGCAAATCCAGGTTTGTCAATTTTTTTTCATGGGTTTTGAGTTATTTGTGTTCTTTTCCTTGTAATTGAGCTTACTATCTAGCTCTTACCATGTGAAGCATTTTTTTCCCCCTTCTCACATTGTTGAGTACTGTCCTTTTCCCCATTCTCCATTCTTATGAATACTTTTCACTTGATATGATTGTTACTTCAAATCCTTATCGTTAGGAGCCTAGTGAAATTCCACATAAACACACACACACACACACACACACACACACACACACACACACTGTGACATACTTCTTAATTTCAGACACTTGTGGACACTTCTGGTGTACCATTTCAATGCTTATAACACACTTCTTTATACTCATTGCGCAATAGACACATGTGAGCTTATAATAACCAAAGTCCTATTTCTGAAGTCCGTAGAAGTGTATGATAGTTCAATATTAGACACTAGACTAGCTGCTGAGTTTTTTTTTTAAATCCTTTTTAGGCTGAAGAAGCACAAAGGCTGAAGAGAAAAAGGAAGGCTGAAACTTTGCGTATACTCGACATGGAAAGAAGACAAAAGGAGCGGCTGGAAGAAATTCGGGAATCACAAAAGAAGGTACAAATACTTAACTTTCACTTAACAGAAGATTATACCATGTTTTCCTTACTTTTTTAATAATATTTTTTTTGTTTACATATTCTGCCAGCAACAACAACTAAACCTTCTCTCCCAAGTACTTGGGGTACGCTACATGAACTAAATCAGTCACATGGATGATCCTCCTTCACTCACTTATATTGAGCAATATATTTTTAGTTAGGTCTTTAACATCCATATCTTTTCTTATAATCTCCATCCATATTTTCTTCGATTATTGATTCGCTCTTTTAACTTATTCTGTATTGATAAACTCATCTTATCGAACTGGTAAATCTATTGGCCTTTGTCACACATGACCAAACCATCGAAGGTAGTTTTCTCGCATTTTCTCTTCTCTGGGGTTATTACTCACCTTAGAAAGAATATCCTCATTTTTCACTTTATTTTTTTTAGTGTTACCACACATACTACGAAATATACACATTTTTGCTACACTCATCTTCTGTTAGTGATGTCTATTTGTAGTTCAGTATTCCATGCTATATAATGCAATTGATCTTGCCTCTGTCCTATAAATCTTTCCTTCAGTCTTAATAGAATGTTATGGTCGTATTAAATTCTTGTTACGCTCCTCCATTTCAACTAATCGGCTTAGATACTATGGTTGATGTTATCGATTTTCCTGTTCTTTTGGATAATTGAACTAAACTACTTAAACTGATTACTCATTGTTATTTCTTATTGGTATCTTTGATTAGTTCAGTATTAGAGCATTATTATCTCAAATATTTTGTTTACTAAATTTACATTTCATATACTCTATTTTGGACTTGCTTAATCTAAAACCTTGAGATTCAAAGGTTTGTTTCTATAATTCTAACTTAGCATTTTATTCTAATTTGCTTTCGTCTCGACAAGGATATCTTTTCAACATAGGACCGAAGAAAACATAGATAGAGGTAATACGAAAAGATATAGATTCTAGATGTTTAAATGAGGGCATATTACTCAATAAGATTGAATGGAGAAGGATTATCAGTGTGAGCGATCAGTGTGATTCTTTTTTGATTCATGTAGTCTACCCCAAGTACTTGGGATAGGAGGCTTTGTTGTTGATGTTGTTGCTTTCGTCTCGTTGATTTAAGACAATATCTTTAGTGAATAACATTTTCCAAGGTATATCATTTTGAATAGCTTTAGTAAACTCATCTATCACTATGCTAAATAAGAATAGACTTAATGTGGACTTTTGATGCCATCCAATTGTGATTAGAAAGTTGCTTCTTAAACTGCTACAAGCTATGATTTTTGTCGCTACTCTATCATACATGACCTTAATTATGTCAATATACTTGATGGAATTCTTTTTTCATTAATGCCCACTCTAGTACCTCTCTCGGTATCTTATCATAGTTTTTTTTTTCTAAAGCAATAGAAATAGTGTGCAAAGCTTTACTTTTCTCTCGAAAGTGCTCTATAAGTTAGCGAAGTAAATGAATAACCTCTGTCGTTGATCACCTCAACGTGAACCCAAACAAGTTATCTAGTATCTTAACAATCTGCCTTAATTTGTGTTCAATTACCATTTTTTAAAGTTTCACGATGTGACACAATTTTTATTCCAATGGTGGTTAGAACTATTATGAATATCGCCATCATTCTTATATAGAGGTATTAGATTATTCTTCTTGAGGTACTAGAGTATTCTTATTCTAGTCATTTTGTATCTTTTTAGTTTGCCAAATCTTGTTAAAATGATCTATCGTCCATCTTACACCTATCTCTCATGTGTATCTCCATATGTCAATAAAAATTCCTTCCAAATTAACAATTTTTATTGATTTTATCCCCTTCAAAGCTCTTTCACTTTAGATTCTTAAGTTCTACATATAAAACTATATTTCATATCGTTACACTGAATGGTAAACTCACTCATATCTTGGAGTAAAACTGCCATTGTATAATTGTCAAAATAATCTCAATTTTTTCTTCATCCTTTTGTTTTGAAGTAGAACCTTCTTATCCTAATCTTTAACACACTTCACAGCACATAAGTCTCTAGACTTTTTCTTCCTTATTTGAGCAATTCTGTATATATGTCCTTTTTAGCTTTTTAGTTGTCCAATTTCTCTTATACTTCTTTATAGACTTTAGCTCTTACATCCCGATCAAATTTTAGCCTACTTGTAGGTCAGTTTATACCTCTCAAAACTCATTTCATCACTGTTCTTCTTTAAATTTCTGTAATAATTCTGCTTACTTGATCTTAATAGCATTTTTGTTTCTTTTTTCTCCATGATGTACCCTTATATGGTGGAGCACTGTCCCTCAATTCATCAAGTACATCTTTAGGTACCCTTATAATGTAATAATCATTTTGTTCTATGATATATTGGAATCATCTTGGACCTTCGAATCTGCTTCATGGTACTGCACTCTCACCCCATGTTACCTTACAATTGATGCAACTATTTTTAACTATCATTCTACTTAAAAAGAAATCTTTTTGGCTTTCATTCTATCCACTTTTAAAAGTAATCAAGTAAGAATTTTTCTTTTTAAGTAAGGTATTTACTAAGATCAAATCATAAAACAAAGCAAAATCTAAAATTGAATTACCTGCTTCATTTCTTTCTCCAAAATCAAATCCTTTATGTGTATTATGAAACTCATTATGACTAGTTTCTACATGTCTATTGAGGTCATCATCTAAATAATTGTTCTCTAATAGATGCTTCTTGAACCATCTTATCTAGTATCTTAGATCCTTTCAAAATTTATGCTTATTAGATTCGTCAAGTTCTAATTGTGGTGCATATGCATTAACAACATTAAGAATTTCCATATCTAAAAATAAGTTTAACTAATAAAATCATTACTCTTTCTTCAACCTACAAATGAACTCCTATCACAATTCCTCCTATCCTCTACTACAACCCCAAGAGTATATTATTGCACATTTGTATGTGTCTCTTTATGATTTCTATCTCTTCTTACGTACCAAAGTTTATACTCCAAGGCTCTATGACTGTAGCTTTTTTACCTATCCACTTAGTTTCCACATATTAAATACTGAACTCTTCTAACCATAGCATAAACTAACTTTGCTAATCTATCCATAAGGGAACTTATATTCCACGAGGCTAATCGATTACTATGTTCATGGGATAATTTCTTTATCTTAGCTTGCTTATTAAGGTGGAAGAGCTCTTGCTTATTTGACATTGCATCCCAATGTCAAAGTGGCATGCTGCTTCCGGGCGATAACTTAACAACCCTCACACACCTCTTACAACACCTGGCCTCTGATGTAGCACGTCTCTTAGCAAGAGATGCCCCAACGATATTCAGTTTTTGGCTCATGTCATAATATGTGACAAGGTTTTACGTTGGCTATCAACATGCCTGCCATAAATCTTTTCGTTAATTCTGAATGCTGACGGAGTTATTTTCATAACTTGGCATATGTACTCTATTTATCGTGATATCATATCTTAGTTCCTTGTAAGTTTGACAAGTGCATCTGTTTGGCATGCTGTAAATTTCATAAGTGTATGTTTCCCAATTTTAGAATGAAGAAACTACAAATTTGAAAGAACACCTTCGTGCGGAAATAAGGAAGGAGCTTGACAAGATGGAATTTAGATACAGAGACATGGCTTCGCTGTTGCGAGGACTGGGCATTCATGTTGCAGGTGGTCCCTATCCCATGCCACGTGAGGTAAGTGTTGAACTTGTTCCTGAAGAATGATATTTTTTTCCCCCGCTCAAATGCCTTTTAATTTAAATGTTTGGCAGTCTTGCTACTGAAATGATTTGAAACAGAAATGGACTAGTAGAATTCTTTTTGCTGGCTCTAAAGGTTTAGTTTAAGAAGCACGAAATGATTTGTGAATGTGTGGCGATGCTAATCATATATGAAGTAACCTAATTTTAGTAAGATTTTTATAAAATAAATAGATTCTGTCGATAGGGAAAATCCTCCTCATATCTATTTTTTTGGACAGCTAGCAATTGCCTGCGCCATGGTGTGGGTGTTTGGACTACACAATACTCAAAACCAAAGCTGAACATGTTAAGTCCATTACTAATTTTGAGATTACAATACATCCATTAATTCATTCATACATAATCACTAAGATTATGAGAAATTCATAGTAACTATGTGCACCACATGGATGACACATAGTTTTAAGGATCAGACGGTTCAAGAAGAACCATCGAATCATATTGTATCTAGTCACAAGGTTTTTTGTACTCATATTTGAAACCTTCATGTTCATGTGCCATAGGCTACAAGGCATGGACATAGGCATGGAATACAGATATGACATGGGCATGGGAAAACAACAAACCTTAAAAATTTAGGTTACGGGAACACAAAGATACACATGCGTTTATTTATGCACGTGATATATATAATGTGCATCAAAACTTGTAATTGGTGAGACATTTTTTCTTTTAACTAAAAAGAAAAGAATAAAACTCTTAATAATTTAGAATATAGGTTCTAAGCAACTATATTGAAAAGGAATTTATATTTAATCACCAATATCTTGAATAAAATATTTGAAGCATTTATCTTTTCAAGCCACGTGGGACTTATTAGCTTAGTATCTCTTTTATGACCAAAGAATTCTTTAAATATTTTTTATGCAATATACGACTCCGTAATGTTCAGCATGCGATCTTTGACTTTTTAAAGGTGGATATCGCCCCAACACATTTTTTTACCTTTTGAAAGTAGACGGCTCTGACGTGAAAATTTTTGGGTTTTTAAAATCTGATACGGTTTTGGTATATCTAATATGTATCAGCAAGTGTTGAACAAGTTTTGTGGAAGTGTTGATGTCCAGTACGTATCCGAGTCGGACATGATGCTCACTTTGAAGTGTCTGAGCTTCATACATGCTTTAAGTGTAAAAAAGATAACTGATAGTTGACCTTGCACTGAAGATAACATAATATGCAACACCACACAACAGATTAATACTTCATCAAATATCCATCTTTCAGGAGGATCCAACTAGCTTCCAAAAGAAACTACTTTTGTTGTTATTTTGAATATGTTGGCTTACTATTTAGAAAGTTAAGTAGAAAATAAATGTTCTGTTGGTGTTACTATTGCTTGAGCTAAAGATGTAGGCTCATCCTCAATTAGAACTTATTTTAGGCCTTATCTTAATTCCTAAACCATCAAACCTTTATTCATCTTTCAACAAATATTTGTAAACTCCTTTTATCTCGTGGTTAAAGTGGAATATGGGGTTAGTTCTTGTTATTTATTTATTTTGAGAGAATTCTTCCTCTATATTTTTAGTATCATCGGCATGGTTTTGAAAGCCATGCAATTGTCCATAAACCGATTAATTAAGAATTGTAATAGCAATCTGTTTACGGATGAGTATATTAGATGTATGAAGGATTTTCTTTATAACATATTTGATCCCATAATAGATAAAGTTAAACCTTAATTTAAAAGTAAATGAGAAACGTTATACATCCTACAGAAAAGGAAAAAACATACTAATGAATGACCTATATTTGTTAATTTCTACACATTAAGAATTGACGGCTAAGAGTAGACTCGTGAAACATGTGAATTTTTTTTAGTCCAACAGCGCATATTGGGAAACCTTTATGAATATGGATTCAGTAGTGTAACATCTACCCGTCTTATGTGCAGGCGTGTGTGTGTGTGTGTGTTGGTGTTGTGTGTGTGCACTTGCATACATGCCCGTGTGTGCGAACCTGAATATGTTGAACTAGTAACGTTTGGGATTATGCTAGTTTCCTTACCATATATTTTATGCAGGTTAATGCTGCCTATAAACAAGCTTTGCTGAGGTTCCATCCAGATAGAGCTTCCAGGTCTGATATCCATCAGCAGGTAAAAGCAGAGGAGACATTCAAGCTGATTTCACGGTTGAAAGAAAAGCTGCTTCCAGTAATGTAAATTGGGATGCTTAAAATTTTCTGTTGCCATTTCAAACTGTGCATTGTCGACGTTTTTGGGTAAATTACCTGTTGCTCTCTCAGTTGCAGTTCTATTTTAACACGAGGGGTTTCACCACTATATATATTTTTTGTAGTTGGCTGTTATGTCATATATTGGTAAAAGATCTTAGTCATGCATCTTTCAGCAGTCTTAGGGCTGGCATTGTTGCTTACCTATAGCTGCTCTTACTCTGGTATCCATGTAATCAGAACTTGATTGGAGGAGTCCAAGGTCCTGGCCTCTTTTAGTCAGTTGTAAAGAAAAAAAATCGAGAATCTGTCGAAAGGCATGGATGTGTTCTGATGTGAAACTTTGGACCACAAGCAATTAACAACCATTTGCTATGGCTTTACTTTCCGTTGGGATGCTGTATATGCAACTCTAGTTGTTATTCTGTTGTGAAGTTTGTCCAGTTCTTGTACCCAGATGCATATTGTTTCCAATTGCATTCTGTTATGTTGTCTCCGATTATTGGTCATGTGAATGTGAATGTGCGTGTGTATGCACATGTTTAGTGAGTGTCAGGCTGTGTTGCAGAAATCACGCTTTATTCTGGCTCAAGACTCGCAAGATGTCTTTGCTCTGATTAGCAGGAGGCTTTGCTGCCAATGTTATGTAGCTGCTACAATTATTAAAGTACAGGTAATATACATCATGTGTATGAATGAAGTTGCTGGAGGTTGAAATTCAGGAGCTACAGTTCAGTGGAAGGGTGGCGGGAGCACAATGTCTGGGAACTGTGGCCTGCCATATGGTCCTATGGATGTCTTTCAGGTTGCGGGAGTTTAAAAATCTGCCTAGATTTCTCCCCCTAGTCAGCTTTGATAGATTCTTAGTTTGATGTATTGGAGCTACATTCTGTTTTTGATAATATATATATTTCTGGTTTGTAGATTTAAATTGTGTTGTAAAATGAAGGTAAAAGGGTTGCAAGTAGGTTTGCCATTTGATTGCATGGATTACTGGCGCCTGATTCTCACATTACTAAGTATCGGTCAAGAGAAGCTCTCTCTCTCTCTCTCTATATATATATATATACAAGTGTAGAGGTAAGAGGCTGACTGAGCTGTGAACTTTTTTCTACAACAAACGTTGAACTGAAAAAAATTAAAAAAAAAAAAAAAAAAAAATATATATATATATATATATATATATATATATATATATATATATATATATATATATATATATATATATATCAAAGCAGTTTCAGTAAATATTTTCGCAACCAACTGTATAGAAAAGTAAAACGAAAGAGTTTTCTTGTATTACAATACACGCGAATTCTTGTACCACAATGCAGGCGAAAGTTTGACTCCAAACTCCTTGTGTTTCCTCAGAAAAATAGCAGAGATGTCCATTACGCTTGAGACCCTCACTCATTCACCTTTCAGAGGAAATCATAACCAGTTCTTAACGTGATTCGCCAATGAAATAGACCATACAAAGGCTGCATTTTCTCTATAGTGTCAACCAGAACAAGCAAACAATACAAAGAATTGGGTCTCTGTTTCATTGTTGCTGTCCGAAGTACATGTTCAATTGCAAAGAGTCAACTAACACCAAAAAGAGAAGAAAGAAAGAATACAACATTCTCCCCAAAAAAAAAGAAAGAATAAAATGAATTCCTTGCTCAAAATTTTATGCAGCTGGTTTTTCACTCAAATTATTGTGCTTGTCAATTTAAAGATTTGAGCTTCAGGCTCTCAATGAACATAAGACCTCACTAGCAGCAAACAAGATTAAGTTTTGCTGCACTCACGAAACAGTCTCCAACGTATTGGTGTGTAAAATTGAAATACTGCCGCCACAAATGCCTGTACCTGCTTATGCCGAGCCTCAGCCATGGCTTCATGTTCCCAGTGAAGTGCACTGCTGCTGCACTCTCTATCAACCTCTCGTCAATATCCAATTCATACCCTAACCCCATCACATGCCATCTTCTGTCGAGTGGCTCCACCATCCCATAAAATGTAAGAAGACCAGCTGAGAGTGTCCCGGCCTTCCAAAGCATCCGGTCAGCATTTCTCTCTTGCCAGTAGTGATACTTTGCAGTAGCATTGACCTTCTTCCAAGCTATCAGATCAAATACATTTATTCCGAATGCCCAAGCACAAGCTTGTGGATCAAAGCTCGAACTTACCAAAGGATTAGAGAAGTTAAGATAGTTGTAAAGCCTTTGGGATGACTCAAGACAGGTCTCCACAGCTCCAATCACATTACCATGCATATCTAAGGAAAATAGAGGAGTAATATCTTTTTGCACCACGACATCATCCTCAAGAAATACTACCTTCTCTAAAAGGGGAAACATTTCTGGTAGACAGAAGCGCAAGTGATCCAGTAAAACTGCAGGTTTTGTGCTCATAGACTCTGCTTCTTTTGATAGCTGCTTCACTAGTGGGGAGAAAGAAGCATATAGCCAAGTTAGGTCTTCAATTTTGCTAACATGTATCATACAACCCATGAAGTCATTCTTAAAAAACCAGGCAGCCATGGCTCTGTAATTGACTGCATCAGTGATAATGTGGAACACAAGCTGCTGAGGGTGTTCAGCATTTGATACCGTGGAGTTAACGAGAACAGAAGTAGACATCACATTGTCTGAGAAAACACAAAAATGGTAGAGATTGTTGTCCACAAGACGAGGGGAGTTCTTTTGCTCCTCTGCCAGCTTTTCAAGTGACGTATCTTCAAACCACTCCTCGGTCAGCCTAACACTCATGCAGTGGAGGTCTTTAGGCATAGCTTCTGTAGCCAACCGACCAAATTCTGCACTCTGGGCCACTGCTGCAACTGCACGTTCTTCAAGAGCCTCAACATGTTTCTTCAGCGTAGTAATTGTGGTGCTGATATCGTAATGCAAGCCTTGGGCTTTGTAAATTAGCTTCGATATACGGCTAATTATGGGTAGAGCATCATCTATGGTGACAGGTTTTGCTGTTTCTGCAGCCTCTGAGAGCAGTCCTTGGCAGTTCCTAACAAGGGAGCTAAACTCCCAAGCGAGATTGTGGTTGCCATGCTCTTTTGCAATGATTATATAAGCCTTCGCTAGTGAAATCTGGCCAATCAATTGTCGTGCCACAGAAGTAGTGCTCAACAATTCTTGGGTGAAATTTAATTCAGGAGTAAGAAACTCTGTACTAATCTCCTGTAAATGTAAGGAAGAGTTCGGAATAGATGTTGTAGAACTGTTTAGAAAAACAAGGGATACAAATCTGAAGCAACATGTAAAGGACTCAAAGATTTTCTTAGTGACACAGGACTAGAGCTAGTTGTAAAATAGAACATTCTTGGAAGTGTTTGTAATCAGCACAAGGTAACTCAACAAAACATCTGTGGTATCAAAATCTCAGAATCCTGCCATAACCATTTGCTTGAAAGTCCTTTAGAAACCATTTAAGATACATCTTAACTGGGAAAGTAAACATGAATAACGAGTAGCAAAGTGATATCAGCAACAATGTAATGTTCCTCGTTGCTTCAAGAATAACTTAGACCCAGCCTTATTTCTCAAGACACTAAGATTATATGTATAAAATAAGCCAAAATCTAATGGGGTAATATCTGGACAAAGAACCAGGTAATTAGCTCACAGATAACTCCTAGAATAATTAGTTATATAATGTATCAAGGTTCAAATATCAGAATCAGTATTTGTTTCAGCTGATGATTTATGGGATCAGAATCAACAATATTGGGTGTATCACATACACATTTTTTATGGTATCAGACTGATATTATACATTATATGATGTACTGGATACTTCAAGAACTTATACGATATTTGCAATACACATCAATATTGGCTTATATGTAAAACCTTGCTATGTACTTACTATAAGCAACATGTCAAAGATGCATTTGTTCATTCTCCTAAAAGACCTTCTTCAAAGTCATTCCTAGTTAACTAGAAGCAAAGTGAATCAATCGCAAATTGTTGCAAAGAAAAAAAAAGTATATATCCCAAAGGGAGTAACCAGGCAAGATAGTTCTTGGATTGTTCCTGGATTTATCCCAAATGATAACCTCAACTAAATTTCTCTATTCAACATTTCCATGGGCTATGCATCCGCAATGAAACCTAGATCGAATTTCGAGTCGACGATGGTAAACAATCGCAAATTGGAGGAAAGGTTTTAAACAAGTTGAGAATTTTAAGGCAAGTATTAATCAAATATGAGCTCATCAACATACATACTCCAAATTCTGCAATATAATTATACATCATGGGACGTTAACTATATATCTAATGCCCTAGTTGCCCAAAAATAAACATCCAATCTAGGATCAAAGCAATTAGAGGAAATATCTCTAATTGTTGTCAAAATATCAGCCAGATGAATTTGTTTATTTTCTTAAGAAGAAACGAGAAATTTTGAAGGGAGAAGAAGAAGAGGAGAAAAATACCGACCTGGATGGGCATTAGCGAGGGATCTTGGTGCTGATGGTGGACAATAAACAAGAGCAGCAGCGCGAGGAAGAAGAAGAGCAGGATCCACCAGATCCGCTCCGACAACCTCCTCCTCGCCGGCCGCCGCTGCAGCTCCGCCGCCCTCCGACCCATTAACCAATCAATCAATCGCTTATCGGACAGGAGCTCAACTCGAAAACATAGATCCGAAACCCAATTTAATCAAATAAACGATCCGATACCCATCTCAGAGGCTCAGCAGAGCGGAACAAATTATTAGGGCTTTAGGTGTGTTGTGTGATTTGGGTAGAAATTTTGTGCGGTGACACGTTGAGCTTATGATGTACTCCCGTAGCAGCATAATCTTAAGCTTAGGCCTAATCATAACCGAACGAGGTGAATGCCAACTATTATCGTATCATCACTAATTACAACTAACAACAAAGCTTAAACTCTACTCCAAATAGCTTAATAAGAAATTAAGGGGAATTATAATATTATTATATATCCAAGGCCCATTAACTGATAATAGCCTAAAACGTGACGGGAGGTGGAGGCCCAAAGAACCATTATGTGGCCTGTGGGCTTACTCCAACATGCAGGCAGGACGTCTGTTGAAATTGGTAACCATATTTCTTGTAAAGTTGATCCGGCCAGGTCCAACATTCAGGCATGGGGCTGCTCATTATGAAGTTAACTTGTAAAATATTTACAACATTTTTGCAAATGTCCCACGATTGTAATGGTTCGTTAGATGGCTGAATTTCTCGCAGAAGAATAGGGATATGAATAAATTCATAGGTTGCATGAGTTTGGAGCTTTTGTCAAATAGCATATTAAGAACTTATGTATACTTGCTATTTGATATGTGAAAATGATTATATGCGACCATGATTTTAATGGAAAATCTATGATTAGAAGAAAGGGGTATTTACTGGTTTGTCCCTCAAATCTTTATATATTATGATTTTGCCCCCCAAATCTTCATATTTAGAATTTTGCCCCCCAAATCTCATAAGTTACAACAATTTTGCCCCCCTCTCTAACTTTCCCTAGTACAGTTAAATATTTGACCATTTTACCCCTCTTTTCCTCTTTTATTTTCCTCCTCTCTTCTTCTTCTCTCTTCCTCCTCTCTTCTCCTTTCTTCATTATTTCTCCTCTCTTCTTTCTCCTCCCTTCCTCCTCTCTTCTCCTCTCTTCCCTAACACAGTTAAATACTGAAAGAAGAGAGGAGAAAGAAGAGAGGAGAAATAATGAAGAAAAGGAGAAGAGAGGAGTAAGAGAGAAGAAGAAGAGAAGAGGAAAATAGAAGAGGAAAAGAGGGGTAAAATGGTCAAATATTTAACTGTGTTAGAGAGAGGGGCAAAATTGTTGTAACTTATGAGATTTGGGGGGCAAAATTCTAAATATGAAGATTTGGGGGGCAAAATCATAATATATAAAGATTTGAGGGACAAACCAGTAAATACCCCTAGAAGAAATTGCAGATGTTTCAAATACTGATATTGGATCCCACAGGAAAAAATATATGAATCACACTACATAGGTACTTACATTCCTAATAACTCTTATTCCCAAACTCCTCCAACTTAGGCCTACACATTTTACGAATGAAAACCCCAACACATAGCCAACGAGCTAACTAAAATTTTAAAAACATAGCTTTGATAGGGGTGCGCCAGGCCCGTGCAGTAGTGCAACACACAGGCGACGCTCGAGAACCCCAGCAGCAAGCTACTGTAGGTGGGCCCTCCCCCGCTTAAAAATTAATTTAATATCATTGTGGGCCAATAGCCCACGTATCAGATATTAAACTGATAAGAACAGATACTACACTTGATCTTAGCCAAAAGGCCGAGAAAGGTATGGTTAGGAAAAGCCTCTGTAGCCCTATTTTATAATCGCTGCCTGGTCTCCCCTCCCTTGCACGGACGATATGGGACTAAAACAACTGCGCGCGCTTGAGTTCTTTTGCCTGAGCCCAGGCGATACTGGCACTAACTATGTTAGATTAAATAAATGAACGTAATAAATTAATGTGGTTAGTATTCAAAATTAATTTAATTTGTTCTCAGGATTAGATCGATCGAGAGCTTGATCTCTTCTAAATCCCTCGCTAGTTTGATGACCCTCTAATTCCTTAGTAATTCCATGTTTGCGTTGCTAATGCCTCGTTCAATTATGATGCTTGCATTCCTATCAGCTTAGTAATTTCAACAAATTTTCATTATTTCTTTTTGTAGCAATACTCTTGAAGTATTGGATTATAATTCTCAACTCTTCAATAAACAATCTGAAGCTGCTGGCTATCTCTGATTATTTTATCCCACTTTCGCCCTCGACAACGCAGGCTAGGTGTTTGTTGAAATTACAAAACCATGTCCATGATGACAGATGTCAAGGATCAATCCTCTTTAATCTTCCCTATGAGTATTGCTTCTCTTTGGCATATCGTTATTTCTCAAGTATAATATTATTGTGCCACTCTCAGCAATACCATTTTTCACTAGTCAAGCAAGTTAAGCCAAAGAACATCGATAGTTGTCCTCATCGAAGAATCCATGGCCGGAGAAAACTATATAGCATTTCATGGAATAATCAGAAAAGCTTTTTGTATGCACTTGCTTTCTCGAAAAGTACGTGCTTGTTTAACTTCTTCCGACGAATTATTCTTCTTCTTACCACTTGCCATGTTATGTGATATACTAAGAATATTGACATTTCAGCTGATATGGATATGCAATATAAAGTAAGATACGTTGGCCAGCTTCCACGCCAGAAAAAGTAAAATACAAGTGAATGGAAAGAGATGTTCGTGATCTGGACGAAGCAACATTCTCTGTATAGTGTATTAGCTCGCTATCAGATGCGTCAGATGCTTTAATGGAATGGTTGAGATCAACATCACCACTATTTGACATCCAATAGGCTAGCTGGAGTGAGTTAACCATACCTCAAGGTTGTTGATCCTTGATCTATATCAGCACCTTATTGACTTGAAGAGTTAGCGGTTCATTGGAAGAGAAGGAAGGGACAATGCAAGGCTTTCTGTATTATGGCCTCGTTCTTCTTCTTCTTCTTATGTGCTTGAGTCAAAAAATTCTGATCCTTGTATGGTGGAAGCCGAAGGAGATTCAAAAGCGTTTCCGGGATCAAGGAATAAGAGGCCCGTCATTTAGGCCTCTTATCGGAAGCTTAGGAGAGTTGGCTGGAATTTATGGCAAGGCTAAAGGTGCACCACGTGCACCGTCACCCAGCAAGACAAATCCCCACCATTACACCCTTCAACTTGTCCTCCCCCACCTTCAGATATGGAGGGAGAAGTACGGTAATTGTTTCTCACTCTTATTCCGAAAAATTATTATCAATCCTCTTAACACATAGCTTCTTGCGCAGTACGTGCTCTTATATGCACTCTTCTTCTCGTGTTAAAGTGAGATTTCATCTTGTACCAGTCTTATTATCTTGCCTCCTCCTCCTCCTCCTTCTTCTTGTTGTTGTTGATGTTGATGTTGATGTTATGTTTGTATCTTTGCTTATTTCTGGTAATAATCAAGAGTTCACTCTCAAGTATGATTTAACCAGGGAAATTGTCCTTAACATATGTGAATAGGAAAAAGAAATGGATGAAGATGATTTATGTAGTCAATCCTGAAAGTTTGGAATAAAGGCTTTGTTGTTGTTGGTTGCTCATGTTCTTAGTTTACTCTATGAACATATAGTAGTAGCTTAGAAGTATTGCTTCAATGGTTTTGTTTGTCGAATAGCTTTAAAGAAAGATCTGAGGGAACAGAACAGTTCGGTGCCACTGCAGGAAGGATATACTTGTATTGGTATGGTCGTTCCCCACGGCTCTCAATTACCGACCCAAAATTGATTAAAGAGGTGACTAACAACCCACGAAAGTATGACCAGTCCATACAACATCCAGCCGTTTATAATCTACTTGGTGGGAGTTTACTTGCAATGGGAGGGGAGCGATGGGCCACACAGCGCAGGCTTCTTAATCCTCTCTTCCTCATGGAATCGCTGAAGGTACGTCTCTGCGTTAACTCGATCGTGCATTCAAGTTATATCCTGCAGAAAATGCTTAATTTTTTTTATTTTTGGGGATATTTTTTTCTGCTAGAATTTATCAGGAGTGATGCAGCATGCAGTGGAAAATAAGGTGGAGGCATGGCATAAACTGATGGAATCTTGGGATGAAGTAGAAATCGACGTTCACAGAGAATTTGAAGATGTCGCCCAGTATATTATCGCTAGAGTAATGTTTGGGAAAGATGCAGAGAAAGCATTGCAAATTGCACATCTGCAGTCTGAGCAAGCTAGTTTGTCCTCTCGAGCAATTAAAACATTCTACATCCCTGGCTGGAGGTAAGTGAACATAAACCAAACACTTCATTTCAAAAAACTAATCTTATTGTCTCCGGAGCTTACAGATGGCTGATCAACTCGATCCGTATCCAGGTTCCTTCCTACGAAGTTCAATCGAAGAAGCAAATGGCTGAGAGAAGAGGCCGAGAAGCACTTGAAAGAGATAATCAGTAGAAGAAACTCGAGTGATAGCCCAAAACCGGATGATGATTGGCTTGGCTTGATACTTTCTTCAAACAGCATGTCAGAGCCGCAAATATTAGATGAATTCTGTTCAATGGTGATTGTAGGTTCCGAGAGCACAAACCTCCTCCTTGCCTGGGCTTGTATACTCCTGAGCATTCATACTGAATGGCAAGACAAGGCTCGTCAAGAGATTCGTCAGGTGCTTCCAGGGAAACATAGCCAACCAACAATTGAAGTCCTTGCTCATCTCAAAATTGTAAGCATCTCACTCAAGCTTTAATGAAACCTTATGACATATATATTTCTTATTCCCCACAAAATCAACTAGTCCTCTATAGCAGCAGCTAGCAATTAGCCCAAGAAGAGCCAATCTCATATGGGTTTTGCCTTTGCAGCTCATGAAAATTAACCTTCCATGTATCTTTCTTGACTCTATCAGCCCTAATAGGCAGAAGATGAATAATAGTTTTTTTTTTTTTTGAGTAGACGATAAGATGAACAATTCTGGTGTTGAACGATTATTTCAACACAAGGAGAGGCCCAAAAATTAGTCTTTTCTTTTATATTATGAGTTTATTTCATCAATCGATGTTGTGCTTGTTGTTTTGTTCTATCACTATTTTGAAGTCGGGATAAAGAAGAAGGGTGCATTAGATAGATAGCTAATAGACAGGATAGGACCTAGTCGGGGAGGGCACCCGTTAATTTAACCGAAGAAATGGCCCTCGGCAAAGGAACCAGCCAAGGACATTAACCTTCGCAATTTTGTTATTATGTGGTTATGTTGCTATCAGCTAATTTTATTCTCTTTTATTTTCGTTATATGTGTTTTGTTTTCAATGTAATGTGTACTTCAATTTTCCAATATCATAAATCTTTACTGCTCTAAATCTTTGCAGCTGAACATGATCATCTACGAGACACTGAGGCTGTATCCATCCGTCCCATTTGTCATGAAGAAGGCCGAAGAAGAAATGACAGTGGAAGGCCTCACAATCCCTGCAGGAACTGACGTGGAGGTGCCAATAATTGCAGTCCATTACGACCCTCAGCAGTGGGGTGACAACGTGGACCAGTTCGATCCTGGACGCTTCTCCAACGGCATCGCCAGAGCATCGAAGCACCCGATGGCTTTCATGCCGTTCATGCAGGGGCCGAGGATATGCCTCGGGATGAACTTTGCTCTGATGGAGGCAAGGATCACTCTAGCTACCGTACTAAGCAACTTCAGATTGGCTCTCTCTCCCAACTACAAGCACGAGCCTGTCGCTGGCATTTCGCTAAAGCCGGGCAATGCTGCCTATGTTATGTTTAGTAAGATATAATAATAAACGATAAAGGCCTTTGTTCAGTAACTTGTCCTTCAATCTGAAACTAATGTAAAGTTTTCATTTGTAAAATCTTCATATAAGCCCCTTTTTAAACTAATTTATATGCTAGCATAATTTTTCAATTTTTCTGGCATGCAATGGTAGGTACAAAATTAATTGTATTTGGAATCAGAACCCAAAAACATAGCCCAGGCCCAGACCAAAGAGAGACCCGCTCCAAGCACCGAATACTACATTTAATGTAGAATTTTAAAATTAGAAACAAAAGAACAGTTCGCATTATACTTTGGTAGGGGTGCGCCAGGCCCGTGCAGCAGTGCAACGCATGGGCGACGCTTGAGGGCCCCAGCAGCAAGCTACTGTAGGTGGACCCTCCTCCGCTAAAAAATTAATTTAATATCATTGCAGGCCTATGGCCCACATATCAGATATTAAACTGATAAGAACAGATACTACACTTGATCTTAGCCAAAAGGCCGAGAAAGGTATGCCTTCCTTCGGGTCCTGTGGATCTTCTTTATACCCGCTGCCAGGCCTCCCCACTGTACTGCAGTCGATGTGGGACTAAACGCTTGCCTCCGAATTGGGACTAAACGCTTGCCTCCGAATTGTATGAAGTTTTATGTCACTAGTGTACCGATCTCTGCCCCTATGCTTGTCTCTATCACTTCTCAACAGCCTAACAAATGAGCTCAAGACCGAGTTCCATCACAACAATGTTTGAAGATAGTTAACTGGAGAGTATACATGTGGACTCGTACGTTGATCATCAGCCATTTCTCATTGACGTTTTGAGCATCATCTCACTGAACACCCATTACAGCATTCTCTTACTGATTGATTATAGATACACATATACAGCTAGTGCTTTGTATGTACAGTACATTTAGTAACTCCATAACATGTAGTAGAAATTAAGCTCTCAAGATTCTAAATCTAAACGAACTCTGTACTTTGAGAACCAACCGGACTTCTCTTTAGGCGAGCCTACAGATGAAGATGAGGATGATGAGTCCATCGTCTTATCATCCTTTTCACCGGAATCCTTGTTGCTGCAGCAACTGTGGCTGCAGTAGCAGTAAAGAACTGCAATGACTACTAGAAGGAGCAGATTGAAGCCCAATTGCACCCAATTAACCTTGCCATTACTCTTACCAACATCATCTTTCTCATCCTTGTCATTATCATCGCTCGGTGACAGTCGTAGGAATCTGGCAAAGAGATGCAGCAGGTTGCAGAGCGCCTCCACGAGAGCCTGGAGACTGTCTTTGATATCTTTGTTATCGTCTATAGCATCATCATCTGCCAGCAATCTCTCTGGAGTATCTCTCACCATTTTATTTTCCTTGAAGAACTGACAGCGAGTTGGAATGAAATAAACGAGGTGACGAGAGAGTATATGCGTGCATTAGAGATGTACAGAGGAGGAAGCTTCCTACATCAACCAAAGGAGGAACAACTGTTTCTCGAGTTTCTCATGCAATGTGTTTGCTGAGTGAGGAAAATGTCGGATAAAGCAAAAAAAAAAAAAATGTGCGCATTTGGTTTTTAGTCCAAGTTCCACTGATTTTAGCTCAAGAATTATCAAAGCTGGAGTCTCTGTTATCTCAAAAAAAACCGAAAGAAATTCTCAATGCCAGTGTCTGGCATATGTTTATGTTTATCTGATGTTGTGCTATGTTGGCCATTGTTCTTCTCTGTAGCTGGGCATGGTGGATCCTTATATAACCCAGTAGCAATGACTATTTGCAGCTTTTAGCTGTTGATTCCTATCTATATACAGCAGAATGTCTTGCCATGAACCTTACCATATTTCTGCTACTAGCAGACGTCGAAAATATTCTTACTAACAGTAAAACCTAGAATCAATTAACTGCTTCCTGACATAAGAAATTTCAAATGCATACCTGCGTATGAAATCTGAACTGACAAGCACGAAAAGTTTGTTGTGAAGAAAAAATATACATTGTTACGAGAAGCAAAGACTCAAGCCGAGTACACTTTGTAAGGCCATATCTTCTAAAGGCTAATGAATGAAATTTTAACTGACAGCACCAAAATATTCTCATTGGAGAAACATTTACATTGGCTTGAGAAACAAAGGAAAAGAGCATTCGTATTGCCATATCAAAAGGAGATCAGGGAAAGCCCCAAATAACAATGAGGACTAGATTCGCCAGGTTCTGAAACTAGAAGACTCGCTTATAGGATACAAAGTTTGATAGGGTCCTAACGTAACAGTTTGATTACAAAATTCGATTGGGGTTAATTAAACAGTAGCAGTACATCTCTGAAATTTTGCTCATTACAAGGAAATAACTCATTTATGTAGAATGGCTAGTATTATACATTAACACAACACCCAAAAAAAAAAAAAACCATGTCTGCTGTAGAACTGAAGGGAACTCTTAAACCACTAACATCCAGCACGTCTGGCAAATACAAGCTGCGATATCTTCAACATCAATTCATGAGCTCCAAAGATCTCCAAGCTTCAAAAGGATGTGATTGCACCTCTAAAAGACAACTAAATATCATAACCCTAGCCAGTGTATATCAAAAAATATAACCAGCAATATTATTGGAAAAGAAACAATGTGAAGTAAGTTTTGGGCAATTTAAAGTAACGAGTCAAGCATAAATTTTCCTATATCAATCTACAAAAGCAGGTAGGAGCAGAGCGAGAATGAGATATGTAGTGCTGAATTGAAACTCAAGAGTTATTCCTATTACAACTAAACTTTTAAGCATAAAGTTCCATGAACCATAGTTCTAGAGGGGGTGGTCGTGGATATATTCTATGTTTATTTATGGATTGCTGGGAAAGCTATGATGAGTAAAAGATACAAATATGAGTTGGCAACTCATAAGAAATTCAAAAAAAAAAAAAGTTATACAATCAATCAGTCGACATCAATCGAATACACGAACCCAAGCAGGGAGCATGATACTCGCAAAAAATTTAATTTACAAGCATGGGTTGATCAAAATACTTGTTAAAATGGATAAAGAACCAAAAGGTAAAATAGTGCTGCCAAAAGCAATAGGGAGATACAATGAAGATTTTATTTTACTTTTTTTGGTTGAACATACCTTATACAGGTTCGTAGCAGAGCACAGTATATGGGCATTCTACAGGCCTCATCTCCTTCTCTTTCTACCTTTACCCAATTGCCCTGATTTGAAGGCATGCTCTTGTTCTTGAAGGAAAGCCATTGCTTTACCGTACTTTTCTGCCCGTTCCTCTTCATGCAGTAACCTATCCCTTTCCTTCAACCCAAATATGAAATGATTATCCTTGCGTAGCTCACGTACTGCCCCTTTGGCTTCACTCTTCAAAAGTTTCTTCAGCTTCTTTCTCTCTGCCCTTTCTCTATCAGGATCATAATCTCTACCCTTGACAAAGCTGCACAAGATTTATCACAATAGAATCAACATGCCACAGATTATGCTAAAAAAGTCTAAAGCAACTCAAGATAGAAATTATATTTGTTATTTCTGTTCCTTTCCCCCCTTTTTTCTAAAGGGAGTACCAAGAACAGCAACAGTGTCAGCCTCCTTGAGCAATTTTCATTCAACAACCAATTCTAATGAAGAACTATATTCTGAGAGCAAGAGAGGATCAATCACACTGATGCTGCACCTAAAAATATGCTTCTTGCTCCCTCTCCTGAGCACTGGAAGAAATGAGTGGGGGAAGACCCAGCAGAATCAATATTTCATTGAGAAAGCTTAGTGTTAACAGTGCACTTAGTCAGCAGGAAGAGTCGATAGAAAATTTTTAGAGACCAGCGGAAGCGGAAGTGGACCTGTAGTACTAAAACGGATTTCATGCTAACTATATGTTTAACACATGCAAGTCAAAGGCACTGTTGTGGTAGAAACCTTCGAAACTAAGGAACAAGGAGTAGCTATGACCAATACCAAAGGGTAAGAACAACAGGAGAGCAAGTCTCCATCTCTCTGAACTGATATCCTGCCAAGGAGACCTGCTCCGTGAGTAAGTACAACGTAAAAAAGGCTAAGTTTTGCTCGAGAAGTAGGGATGTTATGAATCCCAACAAGGAAGTTGAAGTAGCGGCAGCCATCTCTATCCCTCATTATTTAGTGATTTGAGAGGGCTAGGATAACAGTGTATTTTATGTATGTGCGTGCATGTGCACCCACACACTTGTGGGTGAGTGGGGGCGGATATCCTCATATAAGAGCAGACGTCTCCAGAATAGCATCACACCGGCTCACTCGCCTAACGATGATAAAATAGTCAAGGCATACATCAGGAGGGGGGGAAAAAGGAGTAACAAGCATTTTCTATTAAACTTGATAAACAGAAAAGTAAATGGATTCCAAGAAATATATACCTCTCCTCAAACTTCGGGTTCAACAGTTTGATTGGCACGGGCTTTTGCTTTCGCATTTGAAGCGGTTGCCTCAGCATTTGATGTTCATCAGATTTTGTCTTTATCAAATCAATGACATCTCTCACATTTCCTTGTAACAAGCTCGGTAAGTTTGCTTTCTGAAGCATTTCATGCAGTAAATCAGAAATTGGCAAGAATATTTCTGGAAAGGAGCTTAATTTTTCATATATCTGGACAAATCCCTTCAACATTTCAACCAAAGAGACAAGTATGCTGGCCCTGTCATTGGAAAATCAAAGAGAGGAAGAAAAATCCAAATCATGGGTTGTAGCTACATCAACGTCCAGCTCCAGACTAAAAAGACCTACTTACCATAACATGGAAAGGCTCTTCGCAACTGCACAAGAAAAAAGAATTGGAAACTTACTTGAAATTATCAGAATGGAAAAAAGGTGAGTCCACATCCATGTGAATGACCATGAAGAAATCAATAGGATGCACTTCATTTGTATGATCCCGTATAAGTAGCCAGGGTTTTGATCTCTTTAACTCCATAAGGTGGTGACCCTGTAGTGCCAAATCACAAGTTTAACTTTCAGAATTGACCACATGAGCATCTTAGTAAGATGTAATATTACAGCATAAAATTCAGAGTTGATGCAGCAATATTTAAACTGCAAGTCGTACCTGAGAACTGAGCTGTACTCTTGGCTCCAACTCAAAACTAGACATCAAAAGGGTTTGCACAAAAATTATAGCCTCAGGGCAGAACTTCTGAGATTGTTTAGCTACCTATATGTTCAATAAAAAGTACAGACCACCAGGTGAAATAGCAGGAATGGAAGACATTGGCTTGTTGCTGTAGTAAATGACAACCAAGATGGATAAACAAACCTAAGATGCATGCTTTACTTTTCAACACGTTATGTGGATTACATCAATAAATTTTCAGAAGGATACGTTCTCTCAAAAAAGAAATTTTAAGGGGAAAAAGTAGCAATCTATCATCACCATTTCTCACATTTAACTGGAAATATCTTTAAGGTGATTGTCCCATGAGATTGGTCTCTACTAAGCTTAGTTATAAATCTTATCATAAAAGCGATTTGACTAAATTTCTTTAAAAGACACTTACAGAGAGCACCATGGAACACAAGAAAGATCCAACAGCAATGTCTCGGCCACAAACTATAGGGCAGCGCGCCAGATACTCACACATAAGGAGGATTGCAGGAGTCATAACTGGATGGCGGTAGTCAGAGCAGGGAAATGTTAATGACAAGAGTCTCAACAGAAGCAATGTCTTCACAGATGGCCAGCTGCTCTTCTCTGCAGGGTTAAGGGCCAAAAAGCAATTGATACAAAAGTTATTATTGTGCTCCGAGAATATATTTTACACTGCAATTAACTTTGTAAATATAATGATCTGACCTGGGATCTTGATATCCTCACAAAACCTTCTCCGTATGGCTATTAGATACTCATGAGCTCTTCTGGCTGCAAAAAATGGAATCTCTAGAACAATTTCCATCAATGGTTTAACAAAGGAATTCAATCTTTTGACACTCAATGGCCTTCGAATTCCTGTGGCTAAAAAATACTGCAAAAGTAAAGCATAAAACACCTGCAAATCAAGAAATATATGTTAATGAAGTAATAACCTGTAATCGTAGAGATAATGATGTTCAAAACTAAAAAAAATTCACGCATGAAATTAAAACCGCTGACGATGAGATTTGAATTCTAATTAATGTATGAGCATACTAGTACTCATGGTGGTAGACACACATACTTGCATTTTTGGCCTGTTCTTTTCCGGATTCAGCCTTATTGCGTTACATGTGCGGATTCGAGCAATAGCTTCAATTACTTCCTCATCTGAACGATCATCAAGCAAGGAACACAGCTCTTCCATAGTGTTTGGCGCTTCAATTACAAAAGGAAGCGCCTCTTGTTTGGGTGGAGCCTGCTTCTCGCTAGAACTAGATTTGTTATACCTTACATGTTCCATCTTTTCTGTATCCATGTCCCTTCTAGCAAGCTCCCCCTCATCAGCATCATCTGCTTGTTCTGCATCCAGACCGATCTCATCATCGTCACTTTGCTCCCAATCTTTAATGGTGGACATATTCCCCTGCTCATTACTAGTTGTATCATCATCATCATCACTATCATCCTGACCATCATCACTATTATCCTCACCATCACTTCCTTCTTGATCACCCTCAGAAGATGTGCTGTCCTCATCTTGACTGCCTACTTCTTTTTCATAAATATCATCAATCCAGCCCTTATTATTTGTTATTTCCTCATCAACTGAAAATGAATCACCAAGGTAATCTCCTGAGACAGCTCTGAATTTTTTTGAATTGAGACCTTCACTATCACTGTCTTCATCATCACTCCTGTCTTCACCAGAGGAATCATCAGAAGCAACCATCCTTTTTAGGCGCTCTTCCTACAAATTAGAAACCCCAAAAAAAAAAAAAGATTGTGTAATAATATTGAATATGTGCTCAGATGTCAATAATGCATCTCAAAAGAGCTGGATGAAATTCAGTATGATATCAGCTTATAAATAGTGCTGAATACCTCTAATGATTCAAGTCGTTCTTTTTCTTCTTGAGCAATTTCTTCTGGAGTCTTTGTCCTGTCTGATGGACGAGCACGCATATCCAGAGACATCTCTTTAACAAGTTTGTCATAAGCATCAGGTTTTTCCTACAAAGCAACAACAGGTTTAATTGTTCAAATGAAATCTACTTAAGTGAGATGGGGATGACAAATTTAGAAATACTAGATTTTTGCACATATGATGCACATGAGAATTTATGTTAGAACCATAGGAGCCATACACCGTATTTTATGGAATGCATTAGAGTTGAAAGATTCAAGTTTCCTGAAAAAATGATAAAGTTTTGGTCCAATACTTTAGTTTAGCCGTTGTTTTATGCTAGTATCTAAGGTGTTCCAAATGATATTTGGTATGGTTTTAAATAAAAGCTTTTAGGAAAGAGTTTTGTGCATATTAACGAGAAATAAATGTGACCATTTGCAAGTGACACAAATGTGAGGAGCCCAATTGGACTGCAATACCATTCCCAGAGGTATTGTATTAAAATAATCGAGATAAACAAAATAAAAATAAAAACATGCGTAAACGCAGAAATTGGCACATAAAATATCAGAGAGGAGGGAAAAGTTACTGCAACTAATTTATCAGTAAACTTCAGTTTTGGTATGACAAAGCAGATCTTTAACAAACTTCAGAAATCAAATGGAAATGGAAATTGAATCCAACATCAGGACAGGGAATCCTGCACGAAAGAAGGAAAGCAAGGAATTCTGCATTTGGCTGCATTCATATGTGCACAATAACATTTTGATCTACCATAATAATATTGTAGAAAGAAATATGCTTCAAAATCCACTGGAAGGCCAAGTCTCGTGGAAAGACCAATAAAAGATGGACAAAAGAAAATTCCTCCAGAGCTGCATAGCTTAATATAAATTTATATCATTCATCCAACTATCTTGTGGAGAGTACACAGTACACAGTATAATTTTCTAAGGCGTAAATCCTGTTGATTGATGGAAGAAACAGGAAATTTGCGCATGAAAGGGAATTATGTTTTATTATTACTCCAACAGTTCCTGAGAACCATAAGGATCTGCTTCATAAAATAAGAAACCCATGTTTAGATCAGCGACCTTGAGCAAAATAATTATGACCATAAGTTGTCATCATTTGCATGGTCCTCAATGGCTAATGCTCAACTTCAATTAAAGACAGTAAATGTACATATTTCATATTTGTGATGATAACTACATTCTTATACTAAAAATGAGCAAGAATCAGTCACCACATCTCTTACCTTCTTAAAGGACTCTGTGTCTGCTGAACTGGATGGTCCTTTACTCGATTGGCCGACATTACTTTTGTTTGCAAGAGCTTTTAGAGCATTCATTTTGCTTGGCTGTGTTAAAGACAATAGTGCCTCATTTTGGGCCAAGGATGTGAAGTCCTGATCCAGTTTTTCTGCTAGATGGTCATCCTCTTCTTTATCCTTTGCTTTCTGGGCCTGTAACAACATGAGCAGATGAACAACAGTTACATCGCAGCAATTTCACGTAAAACCATGTCAAATGAAATGTATCAAAACATAAGCCCTATTATATCAACAAACGAGCGATTTCATTAACACACATCCCAAAACTATGAAGAAGATGAATGATCACGAAATTCTGAACACCCCAGACATAAAAATATGCACTCACATTGACGCAGCACTTTCCCTCCAGTACATAAACTATTCTACAGAAACATGCACTAACAAGCAATTAGAAAAGATAGTTATCCACGACATTCTGGAATGTGAATTAACCTCTGGGCATATTGCCACAACAAAATTGCGCATAGCATTACCTGAAAATCAGAACAAACTCTTTTATGTGGTTAAAACCAGTCCTGTCATGCAACACATTAAATCTTTGTTGTGTTAAACTTAAAAGTTGATGGCACAATTTTAATTATATGTTCTCATCTGAACTAACCCATGTTTGTAACATGGGTGTCTCAGTCTTGTGATAATCACCTAGAACAAGTTTCATTTGTCAGTAGACTAAGCATGTAAGACTGGTGCTCCCTTCTACATTTTAAGGCATTTAGTGAAATATCTCCTCCTTCAATTTTAAAATCCAACAATTCAGCTAGTCTTCACAAAGATCTGTGTGATTTAAAAGTTCCAACACTTCTGTTGGGCCAAGAACAAATGCATTGTTCACTTTAAGCTTGAAAAAAGAAAAAGGTCATGTGTTAAGAGTTATAGACAATGCGTAATACTACTCCAACGTCAAAAATTTGTTCGGTAGGATCACATGTTGATAATCCTTTTTAGATCTTCTTCACATGAATTATTCTCCCCTGGAATAAAAATAGTTCATGTATTGAAATCTTTTCTTAACTAAGGTAAATTACTAATGCAATGGAAAAGAAATAACCGAATGCGAGTGAATGAAGAAACTTATTTTTTAAAAGATCATTAAGGAATCTACACAAACAAAAATAGTAAAGACACTGATTTCGTATTGGATTTTCTACAGACATTTAGTGTCTTTTATCTTACATTGAAGCACAAAAAATAGTTTCCTAAATAAAATAAAATCAATACGTATATACTAATTCTGACATGACCAAAATGCATGCTCGTAATTTTAGTCCAAAACAAGGGTGGGTTTGAATATCAGCTGATAATCTGATACTAATATATATTGTATATATCATCACATTTTGAGGCACCCGACATACATACCATAGACATTGTTGATCTTTCCGATGTCACCAATTTTGACACTATACATGATCGGCCAATATTGATGCAAATGATACTTTCAACATTGTCATGCCCCGGCCTGATATACAGTAAACGAGCACGTACAAGTATTACTGGCAACATATTCGGTTTAAATATACTAAAACCTCCGACATGATAACAAGAGTTAAAATAGTTTATAATTAGACACGGATCTTTCCCTAAAAAGGCTAGTTACAATTTCTTAATGGTTTTATTGGAATCATTATAAACTATTCTAACTCTTGTTTTACATCCGACGTGGGACTATTGAGTTAAGGTATTATATTTTCTCCCCATTTTTAGGACCTGACATTCTCGTCAAAGGGGCAAAGTAACACGTTAATATTTCACCAAGCGGTGTTGAATTCTAGAGGTGGCCACCACAGATTTCTAGAGGGGGCTCCCACGGATGCAAAAGGTGACCCTCACTTTTGTGTGGTACTTTATTTCGTGTAGCACTTGGGTCCATGTGGCATTTACTTCTGCACACTTTTGGCTGGTATCTGGATTTGATACAACTTCAATACTTGTAACGTCCCGTCCAAATATATGGTAAACGAGCACGTACAGGAAACGGCAATATATTCGGTTTGAATATGCTAAAACCTCCGACAACCTCCGACAGGACAACAAGAGTTAAAACAGTTGATAATTAGATACGAATTCCTCCCCAAGAAGACTAGTTACGATTAAATCCAATGTAGTACTATTGAGTTAGGGTATTACAAACATTGGTCAAATGTAAGCGCAACTAAAGAGCTCCTAGTTTTCTCAATCGAAGGCATTTCGTTTGTCCATAGGGCTGAGCATAAAACCGAAAAAACCGAACCGAACCGCAAAACCGAACCGAACCGAACAGATCGGTTCGGTTTATCGGTTTTCGGTTCGGTTTAAAAACCGAAATTATTTACGGGTTTCGGGTCGGGTTTCGGTGGCTTTAGCTCCAACCGAAACCGACCGAAAAAACCGAACTTTTGGAATTATAGCTTATTTTTTTCTTTGATTTATTTTCAATGTGTTTTTCTTTTAAATTTTTAATGAAAAACATGTGATTGTTATTTTAATAAGTAGAAAAAGAAAAAAATAGAAAGAAAATTATTATTTTTCCTATAAAAAACATGAATTTATCACATAATTAGTTTCAAACCCTAAAAACCGAAAACCGAACCGAACCGAAAATTCGTTTCGGTTTTCGGTTTTAACTTTTTTTCGGTCGGTTCGGTTTCGGTTTTATAACTTCGGTTCAGTTTTCGGTTGGATTTTTTTTTTCAAAAAACCGAACCGAACCGACCGATGCTCACCCCTATTTGTCCAGACACACTCAAGTCAAGCTTGAGTCAATGCATAGTTAGTTCCATCAAATAATGATTCCATAGCTAATATTAAGAAGAAAAAAATTGTTGTATTTAATCCCTTTACAAGACACTTGTTCCACATTTCCTCGAGATGTGTTTATGGAGGTCTCTCAGATATCCTTGAGTCCATGAAGACAAGATGCTAATATTGCTGGTCTTATCTGCTAATCAGAAATAAAGCAGCTAGCTACTATAAGAAACTGTACACTATCGCAGTTGAATAGAATCAATTAGGTAGAGATGGAATGGCAGATAAAAAAGTGCATTAGACATTACCTTGTAGAACTTGCTCTTCAAAATTATCTCCGACATTACTTGCTTCTTGGTTTTGTGAACCTGCCAATTAAAAAATAAAACTGTCATGGCTAGCTGAGAGAAAACTACTGAGTAAATAAAATGAGCATGCAGTAATACATCATAAGCACAACAAAGAGTAGAGATGAACATTATAAAAAATTAATTAAAGGCACACGAGTTTGTTGAAGGCTCAAGAATCAAAAACATCACGAAAGCAAAACATCGTGTGGATAGAACACATATATATTGTACATTTCTACTAGTATTTAATTTATAAAAGGTGAAAAAATTCACAGAACTCAAAAGCTTAGAGTACGTAAATACATGTTCATTAAGTAAAATCAAAGCACGGAGCAATATAGCAAGCACCAAGCATATATAATAATTGATCAGAACGTAAAGTAAATTAAAATTGGAGAGACTCTAAACTAATTAACAAAGCAACAAAAAAGAGCCACGAGATTGTCAGTGCAAGAAGAAGTTCAGATAAGTTAACGAGGAACAAGTTTTATTTCAATATATAAAACCTCACATTCTCCATTCCTTCTACCGCGCCATTTTCTTGTAGATCATATGCACCATGCAAATTGAAATATTTTGACTTTGAAGATGGTGAACCACCTGTAATACAAAATGAAAAGAAGAAAGACATTTTAAGAATGAAAGGAATAGTTCCTTGACATAAAGTCGATTAGTGGACTATATGTTTGTGCATGTCTGTGTACAAGAAGAACCTCTATATGTGCATAAAGACCCTGTTTTTGACACCTTGCCACATAAAATGAGTATGTTAAGCATATGTGTAACTTATGCTAGTTGTATTAGTGAAATTCAGATAGTACTCTTGTAGTTTCACTCAAATTATGTTTCAATGAATAGTAAATATATGATGCATTCATTATTATCAAAATGGTTATCAAGAAGAGAGAATCTGAATTCAAGTTTATGCCTCACTATTATGAGAGGAAAGTGATAAAATAATTTGTTTTCCAAGAAAAGCATGCTCACTAAGTAACAATTTGAAGTTTCCCTCCAATCATATTTCCATGTAGTAATTTATCTCTCTATTTTAATGCAAACTCTTGGGTGCAGGGGATTGAGATTGAATTGCCTCATTCACAAACGTTTTTCACAATTTTCCCTCAAGAATATCTATGAATTTATACGTATTTAAAAGTATACCCCCCCTTAAAAGCCTAATTGACTTCCTCTAAGAAGGCTCTGTCACTAATTGAAGGCCCCACTTTTATAGAAGTGCATGAAAATGTTGTTAAAATATTCTGTTCCATTCCAATTTAATAAAATAGATACACTGCACATGCAAAACACTAATCTGGTGTATTCATGAGTATCAACAATGAACAAGAATGAAGTATTTTGAGTCCAAAACTCACTAAAAATAAAAAATGATTTCTTAAAAAAGAATACATACTCTGAGAATCAAGCAATGCATCCTCGTCATCATCAAGAGGTACATCTTCGTCAAAATCATCATTTACCGAAAAAGAGAAGGATTGATGAACTGGAGAGTCATCTTCGTCGCCGTCTTCCAGATTATATTTGCTGCCTTTTCTTAATTTTAACTGTAGAAATAGGAGGAAAATAAAGAGGCAAACATTAGATTTTTAAGAATGTTAATAATTATGAATTTGTAAAGTTATATATGGTGTTCCACGACTCATGGTACCTAGGAAATCTTATATTAATACTTCACTAAAATGTAATAAGCTCGAACATATAGAACATCTTGGTTAGCGTTATACTGAGTTATGCAATCCTTTTCAAAGTTTTAAACTTCTGGTTGGTACTTCAATTTAAACTGAATGAAGGTCCCTCCTTGTTAATGTTGTTTTGCTAAATATACTTAGCCTTTGATTCTGGATTGACTCCTGAAACATTTCCGATGTCCACACTCATGAAAGATAGTGCGTAATACGACAAACTTGGACGAATTTCCTTTAACTACATCTTCTTCAAAACCATCATTTACCGAAATAGCATAGGGTTGATGATTGGAGAATCATCTTTGTCACCATCATCCAGATTATATTTGTTGCCTTTCTTAATTTTAATAGCAGAAATAGATAGGGCAAAAAAAAAAAAAAAAAAAAGCAAACCTTAGATCATAAGAATGTTTAAATAACTGTGCATCTCTAAAGTCATATATGACGTTGCATGACTCATGGCCCCGGACAATCTTATATTAATACTTCCCTAAAAATGTTATGAGCCAGAACATGTGGATATCTTGGTCCGCGCACTATATTGAGTTATGAAATCCTTTTCAAAGTTTCAAACTTCTCCATTCTCCATTTCAATATATTCCAACAAAATCATATAATCCTTTTCATTTACTACAATATATGTTCCATCATCTACCTAGTAATTCATTTTAAAGCTTAAAAACTGAATGAAAGTCACTCCTCGTTAATGTTCTTTCCTAAATATACCTAGCCTCTTGATTATGGATTGACTCCGGAAATATTTCTAGTGTCCACAAACTAGTGAAAGATAAATGAGTGTTGAGACTACCTTGGACGGATTTGCTTCAACTTCAGTTAAAATTTTAAAAGCAACATCTCTCAATTGAGCTTCATTTGAGCATTGTAATGACTAGTGATTACTCTATGAAAATCCATATCGCTATAATGAGGTTACACATTTCTTCCAGACATATACCAAGAAGGCTTTCGGAAAAGCAATCATCTCCTCATGTTTGCATTATATTTTTATCAATTACTTCACAGTTGGTAGTTTTGATTTGCTCTTACTTAGATTTAATACTCCTCTTCATTCTATTTTCCCATGTGCTAACTTCAAGAAGTCTCCGTTATTCTTTTTTGTTTTTAATTAGACCTATAACCTTATACCCTTGAGCCTGACAAGCCATATTCAAACGATTCTTTCTGGGCCGGGGTAAATTTAACCCTATAAGGCAGAGCACAAGTGCCATTCTACAGTGTTAAAAATCTAGTCATAATACTAGATTTCATGTGACCAAAGTTAATTGTAACCCAAGTCCAAGTTAAAACAAAAAAGGATTAAAATTTTGAAAATAATACGGAATCCATTACCTGCCGCTCTCGCTGGAGACGCAGCACAGCCTTGTCAAATTCTTGCAAGGTATCGTCTTTCTCACCAATCCGCTTGTCAATGAACACCGACGACTTGGTGCTCTGCTCGTACTCCTGCTGCAGAGTCTTCTTCCTCTATAAAACCAAACACAGAGTCAAAACAATCTGAAAAAGCCTAACCCCTAGAAAATTGGATCAATTTTGATTCGAGGGAGGGGGAAAAAATAAAAAAACTCACCTTTTGGATGGCTTGGGATCGGACGAGACCGATGCGGCGCTCCTCGCCCTTGCGCTTCTTGCCGAGGACGTCGAACTTCTTTCGTGACCAGATGACCTCGAAAGGGTTCTCCTTTGGCTGCTTCTGCTGCTGCTGCTGCGGCCGTTTGGTGGCTTTCATGGCGGCGGCCGCTGGGGCGGAGAGGAGACTCTTGGTCTTCTTCTTCTTCTTCTTCTTAGTGCTTTCTCTCGAGGGATCGGAATCAGTCTTCGTCTTCGCCATTGGAGATCGATGAAAGGCCTAAGAGATTCAGAAGAGACGGAGAGAGATGGGAAGGGGTTTAGGGTTTAGCGAAACTCGCCAACGGGAACGAGCGACGACGGCTCCCCAACTAGGTTTCGGCAATCAAGACGATACGGATGTGCCATGTGAACGGCTCATCAAATTTAGGCCCATTAATCCGGCCCAGAACAATTCTAAAGTGTTTCATTTAGTAATTTAGGCCCATGGATCCGGCCCAGAACAATTCTAAGGTGTTTCCTTTGTTAAATTTAGGCCCATGGATCCGGCCCAGAACAACTTCTAATGCGTTACGGATTTTTCTTATATTAGCCCCTTAAATCTTTAGAAAATTTCATATGGGTCTGTTGCGTACTTCTGAAATCATATTAGGCATTAGAGTTGAGCATCAGCCTGCTTTTGCTGGCTTTTTGTCGATTATGGCAAAATCGAATTTTGAATCGAACAAATTAGAAATCGAAACTTAAACAAAACTCAGCTAATTCTTTCTTCCAATGAGCAAGCACGTCTATAGTTTTTTTTTTTTTTTTTTTTTTTAATAGAACATGTAATTTAAGTACACATGTACACATTTTTTTATAGAACATGCAATGTAACTTATATTGGTAATAAATAATTATCTCCAACACCTTAATACAAATATTAACTTCTTTTGGAGACAGTGGCTTTATCGAGGGAAACAAGCACTTTATAGATTTTTTTTATTTCTTGTAGGTTTGTAATTTTTAAAGATTTTTATTTTAAATTTAGGAAAAAACTATTTTTTAAAAATACATACAAAATTAATTAGAAAATTAAAGTGGTGATTATGAAGTCTCAACTTCAAACTCAACAGTGAATAAATTTTTTCTTCAACTTTCTTTTTCTAAACTTGGTGTGAGAACTCACGAGACAAGGTACAATATTTGTTTGAAATAAACTTAAGATTTTGGAAGTAAATGAGTCATTTCTATGTAACAAAACAAAAAGGCCTTTTTTTGTTTTTTTTTGTTTTTTTCCCCCTCCAAAAGGGAAATATTAATATCATTCACAAATCAAGAACCGATCGATGCCTTTGCATTATCAGTTACATTTACAAACATCTCATCTCCCAACAGTAAATCAATCTTTAAATCACAAATAAATAATCTCCGATGCAATAATAATAATAACTAATTAGTAATGAATCAAGCTAGGAGCCAAAAGTTTTTTTGGCTCCTACTTGTGATTAAATACCCGCCGCCACCTCTCCTGCTCTTCCTCCTCACTGCCAATGTCATGCAGCTAGCATTCTGGATGCAGTAATCCACCACCCCTCCTCCTCTGCTCCGGCGGCCGGCCCACATCCTCAGCAGCCTCCACGTCATCGACCGCGTCCTCTGCCCGAGCACCAGGAGGGAGGCTCCTTGCCTTCTAGCCTCCGCCACGATCGCCGGACCTCTCTGATCCTCCCCTTCCACCAGAGAAACCTCAACCTCAACCTGTTCCATATCAATAAAACACAATGTTAAGCAGTTTGAAGTCTACATTCGCAACAATTGATATTATTTTTTGGGGAAATAATATTGGACAATTTAGTTTAGAAAATTCCTCACCAGATAATTATATTTAATTGGATTAATTACAGTTAGACCCCCTATAATATTAGGGATGTGTAACACCTCTGAATTTTGAAACTCTCAAAAAATCCCATGGACTTAATTATTTTCACTCTTTTTTTTTTTACTAAAGTGCACTCTTGTCTCTCAAATTCCTATTCTAACTAAGTCCAGGGGATTTTTTGAGAGTTTCAAACTTCAGGGTGTCAAGTGACACATCGCCAATACTACAGGGGTTTACTGTAATTAACCCTATTTAATTAGGGCTGAAAGAGTGAGCGCCGTTAGCTAATTGAAGCACATTATGAATTATCTTAAAGTTTCAGGTTTGATTCAACAAAAAATTCTAAGGGAAATAAAGAATAAAAATCTTGAATTTAAATTTAATTTTATACCTCAGGTCTCCTAGCTTGACAAAACTTTTTCATGGCGTTCAAGAGCGCATAGCTCTTTGGAGAACTATGATCACCTGTCACAACATTCGTCAAACCAATTTTATTTTATTTTTTTTTCTTTCAAAAGTTTAATTATCCACAAAAATCTTAATTAATTAACTCACCATTAATCTTCAACGAACTTGACTTGATCACATCAACGAGCACAATTGTGTCCGGGCTCTGCACCGTATGAGACAGCGCCCACTGCAGCGCGGCCTCGGCCTCCCTGCTCGAGTCCACCACCACCATAATCCTCCGGCCGACCGCCCCGGCCGCTTGCGTCTTCTCCCCGTCATTGCCAGAGTTTTTCTCGACGGAGCCAGCAGAAACGGCCTTCGAATCGATCCGTGGCGGCGTCGGCCGGGCCCAAATGCGCAGCCGGAACCGATTCAGGCAGAAGCTGAGCGGCAGCCTGGTGCAGCTAGCTCGGGCCATAGATATTGAAGCAAGAGCAAGATTCAAGATAGCTAGCTAGTACAGTATCTGATGCAATTTATACTCTGGATCATTAATTTATAATATTATGTAATTAATCGACTGATCATCTCTATTATTAATTAATTAGTAGACGTGGGCGGGCGGGCGGGCTCCATGCTGAACGTGCAAGACATGATGATGAGGTAGCGTTGCAAGTGCAATTTGATTCTACTCATTGAATCTCAGCCGTTGCCAGCTGCTTAATTAATTAATTTTTAGGGTTAACCACCATGCATAAATACCGTTAGTTAAATCGCATTTGACCTGAGATGCCAGTCACGGCCGAACATTTGGAGAAGGGCGAGATCGCTCCATTTTTGCCTGCAGTTTTGTGCTATGGCGATATATAACGTAACCAGTAGCTAGAATCGTAAGAGATACTTCTCGCTGGATTTGACATTTGTCTTAGTTTCATTTTAATTGCATTATATTAATTTGATCTTTTGGGTGGGTTTGTTATTTGTTTTATGGACTTATTTGTCATTTTTTGTCGGACCACAATGCCTGTATCTTGTGGAAATTCTATTTGCGCACGGCATTTTACTCTTGGCATTCTGGTTTCTTTTTACACCAAATTCATATTTTGAAATACCGTCATTTTAGGTCATTTTACTTTCTGCACCCAAAAATTTTTCAAAAAATATCCTTGCTCTTTTTCTCTAACTCCTCACCCGTCCAATTCTATTTAGCAAAAAAATATTTTGGTCGGGTATTAATACCCAACCAACAAGCGAAGTCTCAAAAAAAAAAAACTAATTAACGATAAATTTCAAATAAGTACGTATAAAACCTAAAAAAAAATTCAAATCGTAACTTAGATTTATTCTCTGACACCAATTATATGTTGGAATTTTCCATTTGCATAAGAAAACTCAAATGCAAATTCCAAACTCAAATTTCACTTGTCACGGTGAAATTGAAAAATTTTAAATTCTTCTAATCTTTTCAGGAACGTTAATGTAAAAAATTTTTAGGGATTAAGAAATCAAATTGATGATTTTGTAGGAGATGTATTTTTATTAAATACCAACAAAATTTATTTAGGGTTTTAGAGAGAAAATAGAGGAGGAAGACGATGAGTCGTAATTCCAAATTTTAAGAAGTCTTAGTTTGGAATTTATAAGGTAACTTAGATAAAAAAAATAATGGTAAATTTGTAATTATTTATAAGTTTTAAAACCGTATGTCAAGAATAAAATGCCGAGTACAAATAGAATTTTCCTGTATCTTATTCTATGTATGATATCACTAGCGGAAGGTATATATTAATAATGCGAAACAATAATACAAATGTACGTGTTGATGCTCTCATCAAAACATGGAGAGCACAGTCCAGAAGTTGATTGAGATGGTTGTATTCAAATAATGTGATTTGAATCTTGAACAAACGAAATGGTGGAGCTCGTCCTATATATATATATATATAAATTTTGTCTCAATGTCTAACCTTACATTGTGGTTATTATTATTATTGGACACTGTTTTCCGTATCCATACAAAATATAATACAGCAGAACTATGACTAAGACAAGATGAAGACATTAATGGCGATGAAGATGTCAACTCCCAAGGACAATATGCATGGCTTTTTCTAAGATTCTGAAGAAATTTAATTTGGTGATCCATGTCTTATTGTCCACGACCTCAGTATTTTTTTTTTTGTATTCACATTAGTCCATAGGCAATCGGTTGGGTTTAGCTATTTAATTACATATAGCTTGTTCAAATAATTAGCCAATTAGACATCTTAGTTAGTACATTTTTCTTTTTTCACCTATTTTTATGTGTTATTTACTGGATTTAATTTCTTGAGTTTTTAACACAGGTTTGGATGACGAGCAAAGAGAGTCTACACCCATGTTGGAACTCTTCTGTGTGTGTGTATATAACAGCATAGGGGAACAAATATGGCGCTCACTAGTAAAATATGGTGCGCATTTAGAATTTCCCTATATATTTTATTTTATTTTTTTCCCTTGCACTGCTTTATTTCTTTTAATCTTTTCATTATTTTGTTGTACATCATTCAGAGCAATGTAATCAGACTTTTTGTAGATATAAAGCATTTTCTCAATTTCCAACATGTTACTTTTACATTTTGATGTAACAATGGTTGCGGCTAATTCAAGATCATGTGTCTAGAAAATCTAAAACTCCCTATTTTTTCATAAATAACTGGAAAACAGGAAGTTATAGAGAATTTATTAATTTGGATTAAAACTAATTACATATATTTTTAAACATTAGAAAAATGTTCTCTAGAAACTCGGCAATAATATTTTTCGAGAAAATCCATTTTATTTAATCCACCCATGCAGATGTATTAGTTAGGAGTGAATAATCGGTTGGATCTGACGTAGGTCGGGGAATTCCAATCTATTCGGACTAAGAGGAAGAGGTGAGACTTCGACCGCCGTTATAGATGGAATTCGGTCGGATATCGACGGAGGCGGTCAAAACGTACTTTTAACGGGAAGAGAGAAAAGGAGGGAGAAAGGGAGGGAGGAGGAAGACTTGAGAGAAATAGAGGATGATAGGGAGGGGAAGTGGAGAGAGAGAGATTTGAGAGAGTTATGGAGAGAGAGAGGGGTAAGGGAGCGGGAGGGGGGAGGAGATACTCACTGGAATTCGCCCGCCTTCGATAATGTTCGGATCGCCTCTGGTGGCTCATTTTTTCCACTAATACAATTCCAACTATTCTTCTCTACGAATTCTGATCGGAATCGGACGGAGTGATTGGAGAGGTTTGCAGTATTCAACCCCAGTATTAGTGAATTTTCCATTTAATCTAGTAAAATGCTCTAATTTCTTAAAGCTTTCGGCTTAATTTTTGTAATATTTTTGTCAGGAGAAATACCCAACATCTTGGCAAGGCCCCAGTAGATTAGCGATTTATGAAATTTGAGGATGCTACCTACTAAAAACGGCCCATTCAAGGAGGCCTACGAAAAAAGGGCTAAATTTGATTGGACAAAGAGAAGGGGTGGGCCTTCATCATCAATCAGAAGCGTGATGGTCCTATGGGCTCCTGGACTATGTGTCGGTGAAATGATGCAGCACTGTGTTAACTTAATCTTAATTAATTAATTAAATTATTTATTACTAAAATTGAAAATCTTTACTGGATGGGGGAGCTAGGCTGATTTGCTGCTCTCAGTGTTAGGAGCTAATCCAAATTTAATTAAGTTGTTAACAAGGTCCCACTTGAAGTCTTCAACGCAACAATCTATCGTTGATCAACAAGCCATTTTCAAACCAAATTTGTTTTTATTATCATTAATTGGGGACAAAAGCACCACCAACCACTAATATTCTCTTTTATATGTACTTCCATTTGATAATCCCAATCAATTGTTAATCTTTATGCCAAATTTATTTTTTTTCCTTAATGTAGATATAATCACAGTTTTTCATCCGATTCTAGCTCTTTGATATTTATTTTTACTAATTAATTCAAACACTTCTTCCATCGAATCAAACCTCAATAGCTAATTCCATTCTATCAACTAAGTACAGTACTCATCTTTCTATTATAAATTAATCAACAACTAACTTTCTGTTTTTTCTCCCAATTTCAAATCAAAATTATATTTTTTCAGCGTTACTTGTGGTACTAAAACTTTCACACTCTATTAGTTAGAAATTAACGAAACAAGTTAAATTTAAGGGGTATTTACTGGTTTGTCTCTCAAATCTTTATATATTATGATTTTGCCCCCCAAATCTTCATATTTAGGATTTTGCCCCCCAAATCTCATAAGTTACAACAATTTAGTCCCCTCTCTAACACAGTTAAATTTTTGACCATTTTACCCATCTATTTTCCCCTTCTCTTCTTCTTCTCTCTTCCTCTTCTCTTCTCTTTTTCTTCATTATTTCTCCTCTCTTCCTCCTCTTTTCTCCTCTCTTCTTTCAGTATTTAACTGTGTTAGGAAAGAGAGGAGAAAAGAGGAGGAAGAGAGGAGAAAAGAGGAGAATGAAGAAAATGAGAACAGAGGAGGAAGAGAGAAGAAGAAGAGAGAAGGAAAATAGAAGAGGAAAAGAGGGGTAAAATGGTCAAATATTTAACTGTGTTAGGGAGAGGGACTAAATTGTTGTAACTTATGAGATTTGAAGGGCAAAATCCTAAATTTGAAGATTTGGGGGGCAAAATCATAATATATAAAGATATGAGGGACAAACAAGTAAATACCCCTAAATTTAAATAAAATTTCTAATGAAAGATCAAATTATGGAGTGAAAACAAATTCGAGTTGCTGTGTTTTAGGAGAATGTTATATATGTATATCTCGCTAGGAAAATCTATTAAATTTTTATTATAAAATAGGAGTCAAATTGCAAAAAAAATAATTTCTTTAAAAATAAACCAGTGACACAGCCCAGGAGGTGACGTGGCCATATATACGTTAATTACCTTATCAAGCACGTAATTACTATTAATTAAATCTTTATTCCCACCCCTTAATTAATTATATACCCACTTATATTCTCACCCACATATCCTACTGTGTCACAGACTCCCATCTCTGGCACAGGCAGCAGAAGCAAAAAAAACTCGAGTAAGATTATCAGAATCTAGTACTTGAATATAGTATATTTAATTGTTAGTTTAAAAATCTAATTAATCAATAAACTTGCTTCTAATTCTTCTAGCAGAAGAAATAATATTAATCTTAAACAATCCAAATCTTTATTCTCATCGTCCATCACCAAATCTTCTCGTATTAATGTTGCTATTTTCTAGCGCTCGCAAGTAGATTTAAAAAAAAAAAAAAAAAAAAAATTTCCCCCAAATTTTGGAAAATTTCCAAAAATTTCATCCGCATCCATCGATCATCGCTATTTTCGCTCGCATCCGTTGGATTTTTCAACAGGCAATGTTGATTTTCTCTTCAAATTCTCGATTCGTTATAATTCCGTAAGATTCTGGTAGATTTTCTCGGGCTTCGCTGTTTGGGATTTGGTACGTCTCCTCCTGCTTCTAAAACCCTAGAAAAGTTTTGATATTTTGGCTGCATTGGGGGATTACCGGAATAAAGTTTTGATCTTTGGCTGTTTTGCTGATTGATCGACAGGTGTAGTAGATTGGTAGAGGGATTCTTTGCTCACTAAAAGTTGTGATTTTTGTGAGCAGGGCATCCCCCTTCTCTCTGGAAAAACAATAAAAATTGAATTTTGAGATTGTTTGAAGATTAAGAAGGTTGAGGCTTGGGGTTATGGGTTGTGCTGTTAGCTGTTTTCGCGCGGAGGAGGACGATGACGATGAAGAAACCGAGACTCTGGGAGCCGTTGTCGCCTTGAGGGACTGCATCCGCCTTAGGTGCTCCACTCTGGCTGCACAGTTGGTAAGTGAGAAATTTTAATTTTTCTTTTCTTAAAATATTTGATTCCTTTTTTAGATATATGGCTTAATTAATCTATGCACTTTTGTCAATGTTTAAATTCTCATGAATTTCCTTTAACAGTCATTGATATTAAAGTTTGTTATATTTGATACTGATGTAATTGCTTTGAGCTGACTGCCCTTGTACAGTTAGAACCTTGGGCGCCCTTATCTCCCTCAATACTTTCCTCAATTCTCATTGTCCTTCTTGCATATGTTTACGTTTACCGCACACGCACGTGCCATGTGTCATTTTTGGATATTATCTAAACGACTGTCAAGCTCTTCTTCTTAATTTACATCTCTTTTGTTGCCCCTGCTTAGACTGACGTGCACACGATACTTTTAACACGCCACATATTTTAAAAATTACTTCTAAAGAACAAGTAGGATAAGTGCCCGACTTGGACATGGCTTCATAATAGAATGTCCGAGCTACATAGGATCTTCTCCATTCGAAAGTGATAACCCTCGGCGAGTAGGATTTTTTAATCTTTGTTTGATTCCTTTATTCTACACATTTAGCTATTTATCTATGGTTGAAATCTCATGATTTTCGTGTAACAGTCCTAATTTGATATTATATTTGCTATACTGATGACTGATGGAATGTATGTGTAATAAGCACAAACAAATAACTGCTTTTAGCTGACTACACCTGCAGAGTTTATAGCCTTGTTGCTGTTAACTCCCCCGATAGTTTCCTGCCTTTTCGTGGTAGTTCTTGCATATGTTTTTCTCAACCTTGCGGTTACACATTTACATGTCATGCACATGCTATATGTCATTTTCAGATATTTTCCAAATAGTATGTTGGTTCCGTTTAATTTACACTTCATTTAGATTTATCCTATTCAAAAGGGCTAGCCCTCAATTTCCATCACTTGTTATGTGAAGATGCACCTTGTGAAATTTGAGTTCTTACTTGCCCTTGGTATCAACCTTAATTTAAAAAATTTTCATTGTTTCCATGCCATTAAATGTTTTATCATCATGCACAATGTGGGGGATAATAACTCCATTCATCTTTAAGCTGGGTTACATTTCAGTTCTTGTCATTGCTGAATAGTGAATACTTGACAAAGTGGAGGAGGCTTTTTTCTTCGAGATAGTATTTACCTTGAATCTTGCTACGATGACAGCACCTACCTGTTTATAGGCTCTTTATATTTCATAGAAAAAGGAGAGCATGTTATATTATTGTGCAGAATTTTGTCAAACCTGTTTCTTTCTTATTTCCATTGCCCATTAAGTGTTATAAATTATAACCCCGGTCACAGCTATACGGGAGTAAATTTTTTGACAACGATACTTTCTATGGATGACAAGTTCCAGTTATTAAAATTTTGTAGTTTACACTACTTTAGTGAATTGATTGCAGTACATGTTAGAAGGTCTGCTAATGGTTCTGTTACAGCTCGAGTTAGAGGGATTGGAGAAGAGGAAGGTTTTTGCATACTCGGTGTATAAGTAAACTTTGTTGGTATCTCTTTCAGTTATATCAGCTTAAACTGAATAATTAGAGGTAGCTGATGTTGCCTACCACTGGTCTAATTCGTTTTTTTTTTAATCGTAGTTTCCTTTATCAGGAATAATTGGTGTTTGCTTGGTTTTGGGTCTGGAATTCATTAACATGTCATTCTTATCATTTGGCCTCCTCGTTTAGATTTCTAATCCCTTTCTGACTATATGAATAGGAAGCCATAGTCGTGATGTTGATATCTATAGAGCCCCTCAAACCATTTGAACTGTAACCTTCTACTTTTGTGCTATGTACTGATGGTGTTGGCCTTTTTCCTTGGTCCTCAAGGTCCGGTTATTGCACCTAGAGGTACAGAACCTAATATAAGAAGATTCATGTTACAATATGTGGGATTTAGGTCGCAACTAGATACAGTTTCTTCTCATCTTTGGCTATTGGGTTTTGAAGTCTTTTCTTTTCTGGATAGAGATGTATTTTCCTTGATGCAGTTGGAACCTTCTAACTTTGATCACACGAGAACCAATGTCCTAGGTAATTGGTACATCTCATAAAGATTTTGAAAAAAGTTTTGAACCTGAATGTTAAAAGACTATTGGAATCCATAACACCACCATCCATTTCCTACTGATAAAGAAGCAAGGTAATCACTTAACAAGTAGTGCTTTGCTTTATGACATTATTTCTTACTGATTGCAGCCATGGACAAATACCAGTCTCTTAACATTGGATTTCTTCTGTTCCTATTGTAATAGCAGCTGTTGCCTTGTTTTTTATGTAAGATGTAAGGTTTCAAGAATTTTTGTAGATTATGATTTGAAATGGAGAATTGAATTTTTGTACTATATTGTGATTAATATCAACACAGGCGTTGAAATTTGTTAAACTGTGTGTTCTAACTGCTAACCCATCTCTCTCTATCTTTGCAGTATACTGTGCTGTTTCAGAGCAGGGAAGTGAATACTGCCTCTACATCCTTGCAAGGGATAACTTCATTATCTAGGGTGGAATTAGATAACTCTATCTCAGATTCATACCGTGCACCTCCTAGGCCTTTACCTTATGATGATCCGAGATGCTCCAGTTTGCAACCTCAACATGAGGGACTTGTAGCAAGGGGTGATAAGGCCTCAAGCCATGTCCACGTGGAGTCTGAACCACTCCGAGACAGAAACATTAATGCTGAATATGCAGGCACCGTGTACAACTCCAGTGGGTCTGATAAGGAAGGGCAGTCCAAGACATGTCAATATGAGTCCTCTCTGAAGTTCCCATCCAATTCCGTCTCTGGTGGAGTCACATATATCTTTGCATCATCTGAAGATGAAGATGTGTGTCCAACATGCCTGGAAGGTATATCACCATAATTTGTATTTCTAAATATGTTGCAATTTATTGAGATCAACAGTACCCTGCATACAACAAAAAAGCTTCTGAAGCTACAATGATCTTGCTTTTTTTTTTTTTTTAAATCTCTGCTAACTTTACTAGGTTAAAAAAAGAACTGTTTGTCATTGCAGCCAGAGAGCGGAAGTCCCTTATTTTCCATAAAAATAAAAGAGTTTTGGCAACCTTTGGCAAACTTAACAGCTATACATCATTGCATAGAAATTAGAAACAAATAAAATGTAAGCACTATTGCATTGTTGGGGTTTTGACTGTAATCTTCATGTTTTGCATATGGCAAACTATGGACATTTTCGTACATAAGGTCATTATTTATATTATGTATTAAAAAAATCAGAAATCTCATAGTTTAGGCTCCTTTCAGTAGCCATGCCTAAATATCTTGGTATTTTGGAATATCTTAAATCTAGAATCTAAAGGAAACAGTTTTGTGTTAAAATTCGATCTAAAAATCTTGATTTTACCAAAATTTTATGAATTTTGAATTTTATTTAATGTTTTTGGCATCGTAGAGTTTCCAAAAATTAAAATTTGATTTTGATTTCGTCCGTACAACCAGAGCTTTAGTGACCAATTAATGGAATTTGTTTTTTTCTTTTCCAAAGAAATAGTTGGTTATTTGGTGACTAAAATAATAGCTGGAATTTAAATTTACCCCTGATACTAATGTTTCTCTTAGCTCTCTCGTCTAATACAACTCCTCGATACGTTGGCCAGTAATTTTCTCTTCTTGCTTATTGTCTCTCCTTGTCCAACTGTTGGGGATTGCTGCCTGTTAACTATTCATATTTTTTGCTACTTGATAGCTAAATTACACATATTCTTATGATGATTGAGGATTCCGGCAAGTTCACTATTGTGCATGTACCAATTTATTCAATATTTTTTCCAACCTTAAAAATTCACTAGGGAAATACTTCTGCCCGCTGATTTATATGGTGAAAATCATATGGAAGTCAGTGGTTAACAATTCAAGTGATTCATAGTTACTGATTCTTTTGTTGCCCTCCATAAGGGACCAAGACATATAACACAGCAGATTGTTTCCGAAATATCTCATGTCCTGAAAGACATCATACCAAATAATTTCTATGGAGTAACTGTATATTATCTCCTTAACATCAATTACAATTTATTTTACAAGTGATTTTATGTCAGATGCAAATATTACTACTGCCTTATTTGTCAAACAAATTTGAAAGTTAACAACTGCCTTGTCAAACAAATGTTGATTTATTCGGTTCCAGCAATTTTAAGTGATAAACTATATGGGGCTCGTGGTTATGAGAAACCTTAATTGATTGGAATTGCAGAATTTACCACTGAAAACCCGAGAATAACACTGCAGTGCTCTCACCAATACCACCTAAGTTGTATATATGAGTGGATGGAGAGAAGTGAAGCATGTCCAATCTGTGGGAAGGTAAACTGGCTTTTCATCAGGTTCCATTTTACACTTCTATTTCCTAAGTTTTGTCATTATAATGTGCAGTTTTTACACTTTTATTCGTACTTTCATTATAATGTTATGATAATGTGCCTACTTTGATTTTTGTTCTAATTAAGACATAAGTTGTGTTGTGATGTCCATTAAAATGGCAGAACTCTTAAAATCATGACATTTGAAATCTCCATTATGAATAGAAATTTCCATTCTGAATTTTTAAATTAAATAATCTAAAATGCAACTTATATATGAAAGTCTGAACTGAAACGGAAGTAATAGAAGAAAGGTTGATGAAACTTAGGTCATGTCTATGTGTTGGCTTAAAATTGTTTTGTTGTAGAGCATATAGCTCGTACTACTGTAAGTACACCAAAAAAGAGTCTTTGGTTAACCTTTTTTAATAGTGTAAATTTGCCATATATTATGGTTAAACATCATCAACTATAAGTAGAACCAAAAGGTTTGGGAAAGTGAGCAATGCAACTAGACAATACAGTTCGTGCTCTTCTGGGCCTCTGACCATGGTGAATGCTCGAAGCAGTTACAGTATGTGAACATTCCTTTTGTTTGTAAAATTTCCTAACTTTGAGGGGACTGATTTTTGTGTTTTTTTTTTGTTTTTTTTGTTTTTTTAAGCCATTCATATATCCCTTCCCCGACACATGTAGGATTCCTATTATGCAATGCACAAAATAGTACTACAATTCTAGTGAAGAACCGCAATGTGATCTGTCCTGGCCCCTCCTGTCGACGTGTTCCTTCTTAAGAGTGTTTGTAGATAAAAAGAATATTTGAGTTAATAATAAGGTGCTGAACAGTGTAGCTTTCTTTGAAAATAATAGAGAGCATGTCATAGGTAACTCCTCTCCTTGAGTAAACGTAAGGTAAAGGTCACTGTGGACAGGTTTAGTTTCGACAGTGCAGGGATTTTATCAGTAACACACTATGGAAATTAGTTCACTGAATTACAAGAAGAGGCGTTCATTAAAGTATCTAAGCTATATCATTAAGATTTCTTGTATTGTTCTTTTTGCTAGAGAAGTATCTATAGGCTACAAAGAAAACTTCCATTCATCACTTGGATGTTACTATTCTCTCTTTTCCTTGATATCATAAATTTCTTTTTTTAAGTAACGGAATCGTACTGTTTTCATTTTTCCTGTTATCCTTTTATATAACGCATTCAAAGCTGCTCTCCTTTTGATATACTTGCATATTTTCTACCTGACATTTTTTTTTTAATTTTTATTTTTGCTCCTCGAACAGGTTATGTTGTTCAATGAAGCTAACAGCAGCACAGATCATGATAGCAGCGGTGGTGGTTAATCCGAAAAAAAAAAAAGGAAAGAAAAATACATGTAAATTTACTGTGAATAATATGTTTATGCTGACTATATACAACTAAGGTACCAATCAAGCTTCATTGCACCACTTTATTCTTGTGTGCATTTTCTTGAAGTTGATTTACTAAAGCAATGGATGGTTGGTAGTTATAACTTTTGCATTTTTTCACAATTTACATAAATTTGTCGATTCATCAAGGTTTTTTGCAAGTAGTGTTCTTAGTATGATTTGCCATGTTCCTCTAAAATGCAATGGTCGTACTTCTTCTTAATGATCGTATCTGAATCAGATTACGAGTTGTGGTCTGACATTTTTCATATCAATATGTTGCAGTCATGATGCAGAAATGCTTCACAAAATATAGAACAAAATCTTATCAGTTGGTACCAAGTTCATTGCCGTTGACATTGTTCACTGAGCAGATTGATGTACTCTTATGTTCTACACTGAGCGCATGGCCACCAGCAGATGTAATCCACTAACATCGACATGGCCACCAGCAGATGTAATCTACTAACATCGACCTATCAAAGATGTCGCTCAACATCAACCTCTAAAAGATGTTCTCTGTCAATTCTCTCACTCTTGCCATTCCATCAACAGGTTGCCCAGTGGCTCTACTATCAGAAACCAGCATGCTAGAAATATAGTTCACAAGAATGCACATAAATACTAAGACAATCATCTTTACTATATCAAATAGAGTGAAGACTGAGGAGCATGAAAATAATTAAGTACAAGCATTTGAAGCTTGAAGAGATTTACATAAACTTGTGACGCACGCGTAGAAACACAACTACTTGCTTGGGAGATATAGAGACCGATGAGCAGAATAAAGGCCAACAACGCATGCTGTACTTTTATTGTGTTGAGAGAGAACACTTATTAGCAGGAGAGTCTGTAAAGCTTCTTATAGGGCACGATACATTGTTGATGTAGTCATCACTGAGGGGCAGCCATCAGGCACTGCTGTCATTTGCAACTGCTTGAAACGCTCGCAGGAACACCTCCGGGGGTTGGCCACCGCTGAGCTTGTACTTCCCATTAATCTCAAGTAACCAACAAATCAAGAGTGAGTTGAAAAGATAATAACCAAACGACAACAGTCTTCAGTGAATTTAAGTTGGTACATTAAACATGTCGTACCACAAAATTTGGGACCCCTGAGATGCCGGAAGAGTACTTCTCGATTTCTTCATTAACCTTCATAAAAACAAACATAATCTTGCGAAATCCCAAAAGAAAAACATAAAAGGAAATACTTAGAACTGAAGAAGGATCGGAAACGAGAGAAACACCTCCTTCAGGCCCTTATTTGGATCTTCAAGCAATTCTGGTGCCCCCTCGATGCCAACCTTTCTAGCAGCATCCAATAGAACTTGCCTGCATGGAAGCAAATCATGTTGATGGTTGTTCCTAAGATATACAAGCCCTTCGTATATGTAATTGTTTGTGTCCATATAACAGATGCCTACACTAGGATTACTGTAATATCTTGTGTACGTGTCTACTAATATTCTCAAGAGAAGGAAGAATATAGAGTTACTTCTCTTTTACTAGAGATGTATGTGTCAAATTGCCAATTGGTGCCTAGCGGGGGTAACTATTAATGAGACATTTATATTTTTGTTTATTGCTAATGACCAGACGGGCTACGATAGTCTATTACATGACCAATGATGTAAGCATCCTCCTTTTGCTCGTATCATGCTCCCTTTCATTCTCAATTGCTCCACCATTAGTGCCTTGTGGCTTCCTCCATATGACATCCATCTGCTCCTTTAGCCACTGAAGAGTATTTCGTTCCTTGCTCTCCACGGTGTATATATCTTTGGCAAGGAGGTATACTTCCAAAATATGCATCTTCTACTATTAATGATACTTCAAGTCACTGCTGTCATGATGACATGTATACATGTCTAACAAGCATTTCAGGAACCAAATAACATTATGGTAGAGCATCTATATGTGGAAATGTGCATGACCAGCAAACGAGACAATATAAGACCAGAAAAGCACTTTTTACGACAAGAACAAAATAATAGAGTAGAATGAAGCAGTTAACTTTGCAGAATTGTATAAATTCACAAAATAGTATTTCATATAATGATATACTCACCGATCACCTATATACTTCCCCTCACACTGATAGTTGACAAACAACTCATCTACAAGAGCATTCTGTTTGTCATAACCTTGGCCTGCAGCAAAAGTAATGAGCCTATGGCCGTCTAAGGTACTCCCCCTGCATTAAATGGAATTGTCCGCTTCATTAACGAGCTTCCTTAGATGCATAATCTGTTATCTGCTAACAATGTACACAATAAACTTACGTGAGCCCATTAGTGTCGAATCCATATCCAAGCCCTCGATATATCTGAAAGATTTTAAGAGCGGAGAGTAAGTATGCTGGTATGATTAACAACAAGGTTCATTATAACGTAAATCACCACGGTCAAGTGCAGAACCTCTGACATTCGAGCAGCCATGCGCTCGAATTGGACAGCTCCAAATTTCTTCTTGTAGAACTCCATCTTCTTGATTCCTTCCTTTGGTGCAGAAGGTTCAATAAAAAATGGATGCCATCTCACCTGCCAATTGGAACAGATCATGGATCAAGTAACTAGATAATGAGAACAGAGTAAGATGTTGAAAGTTGAGATTTACATCTGTGACAAATTTAGGCCCAAAAATATAAAGTACCTCAAAATCAAATTGGTCTTTTGCCATATTGATAGCCTTTTCAAGGTTTTTCTTGCCCACAAAGCACCATGGGCAAGCTAGGTCCGAACTAACATCGATTTGGACAACCTTCTTTGCCATGGATGTTATGTATCTGCAATTTCCAGATCATCACACATATCAGTCATAACCTTCATTTTCATGATGAAAAGACTACAATGCTGAAAGGATCACCCCTCATCATTGTTAGCCCCAATAAGAAATCTGGGATTGGCGCTTCTTATAAAGCAAATATACTAAGTAGCAAGGTTTAAAACATTGGAAGCTGTACCGGTATCGACCAATGGCTTTCCATGTTGGAGATTGGCAATATAGAATACATCATATCTGCAATATTTGCAGAGATGCACATGCTTGTTGGATGTGCAGTAGTACTAGAAAAGATAAGGTGAGAAATGAAAATGTTGGTGCTAAGGTAGGTGTAACCCCCGTTGAAGATTGTTTAGTCATGTACGATGTAGACTTACAAGTGTACCAGATCGACGAGGGGAGCTTATCAACATAGGATAAGTTAAAGAGTGACGGAAAAATCGAAGAAAACATGGATAGAGATGATACGAAAATATATGGATTCTAGAGGTTTAAATGAGAACATATTACTTGATAGGAATGAACAGAGAAGGATTATCAATATGATGGATCTAGCGTGATTTTCTTTTGGTTCATGTAGCCTACTCCAAATACTTGGGATAAAAGGCTTAGCTACTGTTGTTGTTGCAGAATATCCGCAATAACAGATATTTTGGAAAAGCAAAAGCAGTACTTGCAATATCTATACTGCTATTATAAGGTTGATATTGTTGTATCAAGTGCGTCAAAATCCGATATCCTATTTATGATAAGGATCAGAATCAGATATTTAAAACCTTGCTAAGTAGAATATCCAAGCGCAGATATCATTTTGATACTTAACCTGCTGAATAATATTAAACTTTGCCGATGAGTATGACAAGAGACCAACTTGTTTCACAAGGGAAAACAACTTTTCCATCTTATCCTTCTACGTAGCAGCTAGCCAATGTTTCCGACATGGGCAGCCAATTCTTCGCTAAAATCATACAATTAAGGACTAGCAGCAGGTGAGTTCAACCTCGAAGCAAATGAAACAACTTGGAATAAAATCTTCATTTTGAAAATTGCTGAACTTTATAAAAGCTGAACCAAAAAAATCACGGATTATGAAATGATGAAAATAAACAAAAGAAACAGTAGTTACAAGTACTTTTACTTAAAATCATAAGCCAAGCTAAATCTTATAACCTAAAGCAACATTCAAAATTGAGACTTTTCATGCGAATCACATAATCCAACCATCTCCTAAAGTAATTTCTGATACCAAAAAACTTTTTAAGTTATAAACCAATTAACTAGATTCTTGACTCCATTAACTATCGAACTGATTCCTTGTTGTGATGGATTTGAGCCTCGTATACATCACAATCATTTTACATATTTGATTGGACGACAAAAAATCAAATTCCACTACAAACATCGGAGAAAGTACTTGGTAAAATCCATAACGATTAGGTTTTTTGACAGAAAGATAGAAATCGAACCTCAGATTGGTGAGAAAGGAGAGATCTTTCCGCGTTGCCAGGGCTGTTCTTGATTACTTTTGTTGGAATTTTGGAACCAAGAAAGACTTGGACTTTATTGCCAAGAAGAAATAAATAAATAAAGCGGCGGAGGCTGTTGGACCGGGTTGGTGGACCGAACGGGTTTAATTGGTTTTGAAAGAGAAGGACCAAACCGAAATTAATTAGTCATTATTATTTTTCCCTTTTTTCTCGAAGAAGAAATGTTAGGAAAATTTAAATGGACCCGATTATTTGCATTTTCTAAGCATACCAAGTTTCTAAATACACTCACTGGAAGAGAAGGAGTGTCCGAACCGACCAAACCGAAATTAATTAGTGATTATTATTTTCCCGTTCTTCTAAGAAGAAATATTAGAAAAATTTTAAATGTACCCGATTATGTGCATTTTCTAAATATACCAAGTTTCTAAATACACTCACTGAAAGAGAAAGAATGCCCAAACTGACCAAACCGAAATTAATTAGTCATTATTATTTTCCCCTTTCTTTTGAAGAAGAAAAAATATTAGGAACACCTTTTCTAAGTATACCAAGTTTCTAAATATATTTACTGAAAGAGAAGGAATGCCTGAACTGAGTATATCAAGTTTCTAAGTATACCAAGTTTCTAAATATACTCTTCCATAAAAGTTAAAAAAAATAAGGATTTTTTCTACTATTGCCATTTTTCCGGTGGCCTAATTTCACCGCCAACCTTCTCTTCCGTGATCTGACCACTCCTGTTCCATCTAAGTTTCTCTCAAAAAATCTTCTAAAAAGATATATATATATATATATATATATATATATATATATATATATATATATATATATATATATATATATATATATATATATATATATATATATTTTGCTTCTAATTTAATTTTTGAATTTATTTTATTTTTTATTATTAAGATTTATTAGATTTTTCTTTGAGTATTAAGAACTATTAAGAATTAAATTTTTTCTATTTTTGGAGTATTGAATATTATTTTTGGAGCATCCAAGAAAGGCTTACAAGGGAATTTCTGGATGCGCCCCATACTTTTCTTAGTGAGCCCCAGTTCCATATGACATTTTATTTACAAGTTCGTCATTTTATTACTTGACCAAATAGCCCTTACCCATTTTTTAGTGAGCCACATTCACTCCGTTTAATTACCTCTTTTTTTCTTAGTGAGATCTAAATTCTTCTTCTCCTTTTGGAAAAAAAAAATCCATACTTCAAACCCTAAATCCCATTCAAAATTCAATTCTCATTACTTGCACGGTTTTTTTTTTCATTTCTTTTTTTTTTTGGGAAAAATCGAGTGCGGATATCTCTCTAATTGAGAGTTGAACAGATATTGAAGAATATAGAGAATAAGGTTACAACTTTAAATCATTTTTAGACTCGATATGAAATATAATTTGAATGATATTAAAAACATGATATTCAGAAAATTTTAATTATATTAAGAATAGTTGCTCGTCCCGTGTGGCTATGAGAACGAAAATATTGGTCGGAGAGTACGCCCTGACTTGTTCAACAAACAGCCAGGATGAAGATCCCGGCCAGTGGTTATATTTGGTCGGAGTTGAATTCCCGATTTGCTTTTATTTACGAACAAATTGCTTTAAACACTGGCCGGGATTTTAGCCCCAGCGTAATCCTCATTTGGCCAGAGGCAATCCCTATCTAATCCACTTACTGGCCGGGATTGCCAGCCTAGCCAATAAGTTCTTAGAGGCTCTCTATAGAGAGAACACACTGTAAGGTGTGAGTTGCTTTTCACAGTGCACAAGGGGCCAAAAACGCGATGCAATTAAGGAAGATGCGACATGTTAGGAAATACTCTGGGCAGAGGAGATTGAAAGGGCAAGGAGAAGCCAGAGCATAAGAGATTGAAACAGAAGGTAAATTCTAAATGCAACCCATTAGTGAGCCTCATATTTTTATTAGTAAGACCTAATTTTTTTTCTTAGTGAGCTTCAATTTCCTAGTGAACCCATCTTTTTCTTAGTGAACCCTATTTTCCCACTCAAATAATTGATTGGTGGTTACTTGAGCAATCTTCGAAAAACCATAGAGCTCACTAAGATAAAAGGAGCATCTTTTAAACTACTTTGGGGTTTACTGAGAAATTGAGACTCACTAAGAAAGGTATGGGGTGTATTTAGCAACTCTCTTAATACAAAGAAGAAATAAATAAATAAAAGAGCGGAGCTTGTTGGACCGGGTTGGTGGACTGAACCGCTTTAATGGTTTTTGAAAGAAAAGGAATGCCTGACCCGACCAAACCGAAATTAATTAATCATTGTTATTTTTTCCTTTTTTCAAAGAAGAAATATTAGGAAAGTTTTAAAAGCACCTGATTATGTGCATTTTCTAAGTATACCTAGTTTCTAAATACACTCTCTCATAAAAGTTAAAAAAATAAGGATTTTTTTTTTCTGCTGTCGCCTTCTCTCCCATGACTTGACTCTACCGCCAACCTTCTCTCTGCACTCATCCGACCACTTATGTTCCATCTAATAACCCTAGTTTCTCTTTTTTAACTATTTCTAATTTAATTTTTAAATTCCTCTTATCTTGTTACTTTAAGATTTATTATAATTTTAATTTTTTCTTTGAGTTTTAAGAATTATTAAGAATTAATTTTTTTTTCTATTTTTTGAGTATTGAAGATTATCAAGGCATCAATTTTTTTAATAATATTTCTCTCATTTCAAACCAAACATGTTAAATTTATTTTTTGCAATTTTTTTTTTTACATTTCTTTTTAATGTTCGCATGTGACTTTTTTTTTTTTGGGTTAATTATGCTCACATATAACTCTAAAGCATACGATATTAGTGAGATTAAATTCGAGACTTAGTAGATAAGAATTTTTAGAAAAGGAATGAGATTTTAGGCGAGAATGAGACAGGCGGAAGCCCGTGTGGTATGGATCGTTGGCTAGGAGGGGTGCTGGTTCGTTTAGTGAGGAACAACAAAGGAAGAGATAGAGCCTAGAGAGTCAGAGTGTTAAAAAAAAAAAAAAATTAATCTATGAATATAAAGAGGTGTTTTCAGAAAAGTTCATAAATTTTTTATTTTATTTTATGAGAGATTATTCTCTTTAGAAATTATTTTGATTGATGTCCACATATTTCGTTACTACACTCGAGTCATCAATCTCAACAAAATCCTAAAAAACTTTTTCATTCTTCCAATATTACCCTTTAGATGTGCATTAAAGTTGATGGAAGTGAGTCTAGGCTAGGAATGCACCGTTACCAAATAGTCGGCAAAAACATATATGTGTCAAGTTTAGAACCTTCATACAAGAGAAATTGAGAAAATGAAACTAGAGAAATTGAGAAAATGAAACTATCTGCATTTTAACAAGTTCTCATAAACTTTGGTTTAGTTTTTCTCTTATTATTATTATTATTATTTAGAATTTTTAGGTATAGCATCCGTTCCATATGTCTGATCTTATAGGAGATTTATTACGCTTAATTCTAGAATCTTCTATTTAAAGTGAAAATATAAACCTAATTATAGAATCTTCTAAATAAAATGAAAATAGTGAGGATGCGGGGCCCATACAACCGCAAAAACTTCCTACAGTATCGGAAGGAGCCTATCTATCTAAATTTATTTCTTATATATATTTTTTTCTCATAGCGGTAAGAAATCCTTCAGTTTTTTTTTTTTTTTTAATCTTTCAATTTCCTCCTCAAATCCCCAATTCAAAACCCTAATTCCCAAATAATCCACGCGATCGATCGACCGACCGACCCGATCTGCTTGATTGAGGGCAGATAATGGAGATAAACGAGCTGCTGTGCGAGTTCCAAGTGGTGAAGCTCCCGACCAAGAGCGCGATCTATCTCTGGGGCTACAACCAATCCGGCCAAACCGCCAGAAAGGGGAAGGAGTCGCATCTCAGGATCCCCAAGAGCCTCCCGCCCAAGCTCTTCTCCGAATCCTCCTCATCCGCCGCCGCCGAGAGGCGGAGCCTGCGGTGGCTCGACGTCGCTTGCGGCCGCGAGCACACCGCCGCTGTCGCCTCCGATGGCTCGCTCTACACCTGGGGTCAGCACTCTCGTTCTTGACTCTAAATCCTTTTTTAGGTTTCGAGTTTTGATTTTTATTTCGATTTGAGTTTAGATTTATTTTAGGAGTTTCTTTGCAAATATTCGCAAGTTTGTTGTCGAAAAATTAATGATTGCGAGACCATAAGATAGAGTATCTAGCAAAACAAAGGTTGATTGTCTAAGATCTAACAAATGTAGTGCAACTAATTAGAAGTTAGGCTGCATTGAACGCTAATTTGCTCTTGTAGCTTCCCCGTACCATGACCCTGTTAAGTTTGTAACTAACACTGAACGCTAGTTGTGACCTGTGAATCAAAGCCAACTAATCAGGAGTTGACATAGAGGATGCTGCTGAAGGAAGGGCTGACCGAGTTGCTGAAAGTTCTCTAACTGATCTCCACATATTGATACCTTTTTTTTTTTTTTTTTTTTTTTTTTTAACTGAGAACTGCAAATTCTGTTTTAATTTATCTTTGGTAGCGTAAATTTAACTTCTAGTGGAGCAAGGACATTCCATATATGAGATAAAGGACATCTGATACCCCTGTTGTCGAGAAACATATAAATAGTTTCACAAAGAAGACATAATTCGCTATGCCATCTCCGAATCAAATATGGGTCTGATCATAGTCTATCTCAGGAAAGTATAGGAGCAAGTTCTCAAACTTCTCCATTAACCTCTCAGTTAGATTCCTTTTAAATCTAATTTGCCAAAAATCCCTGTCGGATACATGCCAAGCACCAGCTACAGTCATCCCTCTATAAATAGAAACATCAAATTAATACAGGAAAAATATAAACCAAAGGCCTATCAGTACACCATCTGTCAAGCTTGAAGGAGCACTGACTGCTACTTGGGCAATTCTAAATTCGCACCGCACTTTACTTAGTGAGCACCACATCCTATAGTAAAGTGATTTACACCATATGGCAAAATGGTGCTCACTAAGTCAAGTGTGGCGTGCATTTAGAATTTCCCCTACTACTTCCAATAACAACTTTTGTGCTACATAAAAATGGGCTCCGAGCTTTCAAATCCCTTCCAGAAGGGGAAAAGTGTCAAATTGAGGATACACACACACACACACAGAGACACACACACACACACACACACACACACCGAACAAGGCAATATTCAATCTCCCTCAAAGATGACCTAAATCCTGTAGTTCTTAGGATTTACAAATTACTTCCCAGTTAACTTGGCAAGCACCTCTAGAGATCATTTTTTTCTCCGTTCTAGAAAAAGTTTCTTCTTATTTTAACACAAGGTTTTTCTTATATAACTTGTACAAAAATCTGAAAAAATAATAAATAAAAGTTCAGTCATATCGCTTCTGTTCTCTAGTTCTAGGACCATACACTATATTCTTTTGGGGCATTACATGTTCTATCTATTCTTTATGAACAGTTTTTGGTGATGTATATGGAACATTTATTATCTTGTCCTAGACTCAAAATTAGATTTCAGTTAGAAAAGGGCATTCCCGGCGCTACTTGGGCTTGTGATATTTTCACTGTTTCTTGGATGCATGACATGAGTTTAAGTGTCTGGTGCACAGAAGAATCTAACAAAAAAATTGTGTGCATATTGATTTCCATGTGTGAATGTTTTCGTGGATTTAATCATTTAATAATTTTCTCAGCAAACTCATTCTTAGTTTGATATTGTTAACACACACATAGGGATTACTGTATATGAGTTGGCAGCTCAGGTAAGTTATGTGAGTCAGCAGTAAAAAAGTAATTATCCCGTTATTTTTTTTTTCAAAATCTTTTAGGATTATGAATCTCTACATCCTTGGATTCTTTAAGATCAAATTTTATGAATTTTGAAGTTTACTTACCCCTCTATCAAGTTGATACAAAATATTGTATTCACTGAAAATCATTAATTTTGTATCTTTTTGATGGAAGATCAAATCAAAACTAAAACTCAAGAAATTAGGTATGAGTGAACTCTAGGGGATCGAGATTATAATCCAAAAAATTTTTTTTAAAAAAAAATTAGAGATAGTGAAAATGAACCACAACTCAAGTAATATGCGTGAGTCAGTGGCTCTCTCTCTCTCTCTCTCTCTCTCTCTCTATATATATATATATATATATATATATATATATATATATATATATCCTCTTAGGGGCGGGCAATGAGTTGACACCAAATGCATTAACCACATGGCAACATCACATATTTGGCTAGTAGCAATCTACTTAACTACGTCTATTCTCTACCCTGGTTAGCTCTTAGTCTTGATTTTGTGAAACTTTGGACCATTTTGCTCATCACTGTTGATCCTTGTGCACATCGACGTCAGACAATCTGTTTTTCATAACCTCAATTTGAAAATAATCATTTTCTGTTGAGGGCCTGTGAGCAATACGACATGGGAAGACCTTTGGACCTATAGTGTTAGTGAGCTTTACGCATAGATTGTTGTGTGTTGTTGGCAAGTTGTAACGTATCAGAGCATGTTTTTGATTAGATGATTTGATGCACTAAAATCTGAATATTGGAAACTAAAAATTCTATCTTACCTCTTCCTTTCCCTAGTTGTAGAATTTTACTCTATCTTTTGGGTGTTAAATTTTCCATCTCTGTTTCCATGAAGAAGTTTTTGACTTATAAAGTTGTGCATTTATTTTCTTTTCCCTAGACCTGAACTTAGATTTCAGTTGAGTTAGAAAAGGGCATTTCTAGTGCTACTTGGGTGTGACAAATTAATTATTTCTCAGAGGCACAACATGAATTCAACTCTCTGCTTTGCAGAAGCCTCTAATACAAGAACTCACACATATGTGTATTTATACTCCATACACGTATATTTAAATGGACTTAAAATTTTTCTTAATGAATATGTTTATAGTTTGATATTTGCTAGTGTTAAGATTTCTCTTGTGGGCTGAGGAATTTGGAGTATTAAGCTTGCCTTGGGGGACTTGGAGTGTTGGTTGCTTGATATACATACAACCATCTGTTATATGTCTCTCCAACCAAAATTAGCTGTATTTGGCTGTGTCGAACATGAGATTGTCCATCCATGTTGAACACTAGCAAATGGTTACATCGTTATTCACCTAAAAATATGAACATAATGGGTCCTTGGAACATGCACACGCATGAGTAGTTGGCACATGTCGGCTGTTCCAAGGGACTTCCACATGGTCCACATGGGGAAGCATACCTAGCTTGCATTTGGCCAACTCCACTGGGCCAAGTCCACATCAATGAGCCTGGGAGTAAGTTGATTGTCAAATGATTTCCAAGAGGAGTCCTGAAACATATAATAGTTGTACCACTCCACATTTTACCTTGGATCTTAGTTGCTCTTATTAGCTTCAATACTTGAAAATATATGATTGAATTCTGTTCGTCCGAAGATGCCTAGTAAACTCTTTTGTAATCAAAACAAGGTGGAAATGACTTCGGTCAACTAGGAGATGGGACCGAGGAGAGTACAAAACACCCAAAAAATGTCAACCTACTGAAGGATGAGTTTGTAAAATCTGTTTCTTGTGGAGCACATTGTACAGCTGCTATTGCAGAACCTCGGAAGAAAGATGACACAGTATCTCCACGAAGGCTCTGGGTTTGGGGGCAAAATCAGGTTTTTTCTTGTATGCTTTACCTTATTTTTTTCTTTTTTGTGGGCATGCACTTTTTTGTAAATCATAAATGCTTGTGCTTTTCTTATTTCAGGGTTCAAATTCGCCGCGCCTATTTTGGGGAGCCTTTTCGCCAAACACAGTAAGCAATATCGTTGTATCTGTTTGATTTGCTTTTTAGGCATTGCAATTGTTTGGCATGTCAAACTGCATATAATTAATATATCTACATATGCTTAGAGGATGCTCACATGCTCAGAATGACTATATTGATTTGTTTTTGATGCTATATTACTTCGTTATTGCCTATATTTGTTCATTTTTATGCATATACTTGACAATGGGATAATATGTTCTGCTTTTTTCTCTGTTGTTGTGTGCCACTCATGCAGGTTATACGCCAAGTTTCCTGTGGAGCAGTTCATGTGGTGGCTCTATCTGAGGATGGTCTAGTTCAAGCATGGGGTAAATTTCAGACAATTTGCATATGACTTTAGTTTGTTTAAAGTTTTTTTATTTCCTTTGTGAAAATTCTAGTTAACGTGAAAACATTACATTCCTGAAGTAGTACGTTGTAGCCCAAGCTCTCTATTCTTCACTATACATGGGTTGATGCTACATGCATGTGGTGCACATTTCTATTTGTCATTGTTTTACACAGACTAGGTGAGAAGAAATGATAAGCTTTTTCAATGTTAGTACTAACTATTAATTAAATTTGTCACTGTTCTGATTAAACCAGGCTACAATGAGTATGGCCAACTTGGAAGAGGTGTTACTTGTGAAGGGTTACAAGGAGCTCGTTTGTTGAATGCTTATGCGAAGTTCCTAGATGAAGCCCCCGAGCTTGTGAAGATTACACAAGTGTCGTGCGGGGAGTACCATACGGCAGCTATATCAGAAAATGGCGAGGTGTAAGTCATCTGATAGGATATTGCTTTATGGAGTTAATCTCTGCTTTAAGAGATGATTATGTGGTTCTCTCGCACGAGGCACGCAGCATTTGTTGAACTTATAAATGCTCGTTTAATGGGTTCAAGTGGTTGGCAGAGAAGGGTGTATGGGGAAAACCATTTACTAACCAGTTAACACAGCAGCATCTTCACTGCTCTGCAGTGGCATCAGTTATACTAACTGTTATATATTTATATTATCAGACCTTTAAGTTCTTTGCTACTTAAATTGTTAAGGACTAGCCTGCCAAAAGGTATCATGTTTCCTTAGTAGCACTGAAGAGGGTAATTCAGTTACCTTAGAATTGTATCTTGTATTCTCTTCCAACTTGATTGTTATAATTAACCAGGTAGTTAGAGATATGAAGGCTTAGTAAGAGTATGCATTGGAATGATTCATGGAATGCTAATAAAAGAGAAGGTGCAAAAATTAATTGATAAAACAAACAGTTCCTTGTGGCTAGTGGCATTGATCAAGAATGAGATTTGTTCTGAGATGGCTCCATTGGGGAGGACTGAAACAAATAGGTGACAAGAGCAATATTGATTGAAAGATTTTGTCACTATATTCCTGATAACTTTGTTGAGCAGGTCTTGGACTGTTGGAAAGGATATACTGGTTGGTCCAAGTATCTTCAGGGTGCTCAGTAAAGTTATTCTAGTAATGTTTTTCTTTTTGGGGATAGTTATTAAGGTGTGGAATGATATAAACTAGTTCTACATTGATAGTAACCTTGAAATGATTAGGAGAAGACCAAGAGTACCATCGTAAAATATATCCTCCTAGGCGTGGGGTCTAGTTGCTAGAAATTGAGAGGATACCTCGTTATTGGTGAGAAAGACAAACTGGTGATCACAAGTTGAAACGAAACTGAAAGAAAAACAAAATTATGCCCTTTAATATAATAGACTCTGTTATATATTGAAACTTTATAATCAGAGAGTATGCTTTTGGATGTAATTTACAACAGTCCATATAACTTTGCACCTTTAGCTTGATGTTGTGAGCCCCCCTGTTTAATGTTTTCACTTCTTATCTTATATTCTGATAAAGAGTCTACATAGTGAAGAATGTGCACCAGCTTAAGTCTTTTATGTATCCAGAACCTTTGCTTACAAGATAATTGTTTGTGACAAAGGCACTTATGTTATAAGCTTGGATCATTTAAATAGTCATTTGAGAGGCAAGAGCCAAAAGTGAAAGCTTGTCCTGTGTTTTGTCTTGTTTGGATGAAGTATTGATTCTATTTTTGGAATGAAACACATAACAAATGTGCAACAGCCTTTGTTTTATATAAGGCTGTTATGCTTCATCCTAATACATTCTTTCCATGATCATTAGTGGCATTGAAAAAGTAGCTAAAGAGCTGTAGAATATTTAGCAAGCTCATGCGCACTGTAAACATCTAAATTTTGCAACCATGGTTACACAAAGATCAGTTATTCAATGGGGAGTCATTTGCTTGACTGTAACTTCACTATCAATTTGCATATACCCAGTGTCCAGCCCCTTGATGCAGTTTTGATCATTATCCTTGCATCTGCATCCTTGACTTAATTTGTTTCCTTTTTTTTAATAATGTGAGATCTGGATTCCTGTCAAGAATACTTCGTTACATTAAGAAATTCAGTATATTGATAATAACAATAGAACTTGTGACATCCTGAGCATGTGCCCGCTTTGTACGGAGTGAGTTGTCCAAGATTTAAGGTATTTTTTGTGAAGTTCCCCTTTTAAGTAATCCTCCGAGTATGACAGCCCTGGACTCCCTCATAAACCTTAGTCTTTATGGATGCTTCTGCTATTAGATTCATTTTTACCCTTGCACTAAGATTAGTAGACACAGACATGCGTACTATGTTCCGGTATGGGCACAGGTTTAGCCATTATACAGATTGTAGATATGTAGAGACAGCTATATATGTTCAATTTTGTCTAAGCATATGCATATTTGACTCATGTATGTATGTGTATTTGTCTATTTTCATATATGAAAGACCCTAAATCTAGTAAAATGATTATAATAATTAGTTTTGGTCAAAAGGTACAAAATGCTCCATCTTGATATCTTATGTATTATTTTTAAGGTAACTAGCAGTTTACACATTTGTCAATGTAAAAACGTCAGACGTGGATGGACATGTGTGTTGTATCTTGGGTGAAGTTTCCTGTATATCTTAGCCTTTGTTTTGCACAGAGTTCCTTATGTATCTTAATAGTGTAATTATTTTTGCAGACAAATCCCTTTGCACGTGTGCATTTGATAGATATGCTGACACAAAATCAGAACTATAGAGTAGTTTCTTGTGATCGCTAGTGCCTGAAATCTGTTGGACATTTATGTGCATCTTTCATGGCTTAAAAAGATGACCTTGCGTACCATAAACCTGCACTATTTATCCTCTTTTTCATTTATTTTTTTAATATTCTAGGAATGGTTTTATATACAGCTTAAAAAGATGACCTTTTTGTATCCTGCAATGGGTACGTGGCAATACTTCAAATTACTTTGATTGGCACATTTATTAACTCTCTCAAATGTATAGATCTTGTTAAGAATGATCAAACCAAGGTTGCACAAACTATTGCATTTTTTGATTGTTCAGATATACTTGGGGATTGGGAAGTATGGGACAACTTGGGCATTGCTCTCTTCAATCTGGTGATAAAGAACTGATCCCAAGGCGAGTTGTCTCCCTAGAGGGAATAGTTGTTAAGGATGTGGCATGTGGTGGTGTACACACGTGCGCTTTAAGTGCCAGTGGCGCCCTTCATGCCTGGGGTGGTGGGCAGGCTGGGCAGCTAGGGCTTGGCCCCCAAAATGGTTTCTTTTCTTGTGTTCCTAATGCTTCTGATGCAATGCTTCGGAATATTCCGGTCATGGTCATACCGTCTGGCGTGCAACTTGTAGCCTGTGGTCACTCTCACACTCTGATATCCATGAGAGATGGGAGGATCTATGGCTGGGGTTATAACAGCTATGGTCAGGCAGCCAATGAGAAATGTACATATGCCTGGTATCCTTCACCTGTTGACTGGTAGGTGGTTCTCTCAGAGTTTTAATATGCTAATCTTGCAGGTCTGGATTTGATTTCTTAAGTTTCTTTCTAAAAATTTGCCAGGTGTGTCGGAGAGGTAAGGAAACTTGCAGCTGGTGGTGGTCATTCAGCTGTTTTAACAGATGCATGCTCCCTAAAGGAGTTATGCGAGTTCAGGCTCGCAGAAAATATTAATCTATCCAATTCACATTTAATTGAGGATGTGGCATCGCGAGCTGGTGCAGATGCCTTGTCACGGCTCTGCGGAAGATTGAGGTTGGTGCATTTTGCTCCTTGAATTAATTTGCAACCAATAACCAATGCTTTTACTCCAATGACTACTGAAATCAAACATACTGACTGTTATGCTGTGCAGTATTAGTATGCAGAACTTATACTTCTATCATAAAGCCATGTCCTGTCAGTCACATAGTGAAATACATATTAGACATGTGTATCCTATGAATTTTTAAGAATTTGTGGTATGTTAGCATGTTGTTTTCATTTAGGCATCATTGTGTTTGTGCAACACTGGGTATAACTTGGATCCATGCTAATTGCTACTAAATAGGAACTCAAACCATTTATATTATGGCCGATAAGCTTAGCCATGTTATGGTTTAAGATACGTATATATGAGATCCTCATTTATTGTATAAACGACCAGGTTACTTGTTAGTTATTAGTGAATATATGATTGCTTAGGTACAGACCATCAATTCTCTGTCTCCTACTCGAGTGAAGTAAATCATCGTAGTTAATGATAGTTATTCAGTTTAAACTTTTAAGCATATTAGGATTTAGCTTGACATTTGAATTCTAAAACTAGAATTCTGTTATTGTAAAAGAGACATGTGTGCTGATAGCCTGTCCTTCTTATGCAGGGAACATTTTCTTGAGCATGGTGATCGGAATGCAGTTAAAGACATCGATGAAGAAAGTTTCTAATAATCAATGAAGCTCGGGTTTATAGCAATTGTGCCTTGCCATTACTCATCTACTGACCAGTTGTATGCACTGTACTCTAACCCCATCACAGAACCACTGTGAATGTCTGTTGTATGGATGATAAGGATCGAGTCACCACCACAGAGAGTGAAAGGTGTTGTGGTCCATCGACTGACAAGAGCAAAATACCTGTGATTATAATTGAGAAAGAAAAATATTAACCGCAGACTAATTTCTGGTTCTTATTCCTACTTTCTGTCTTGCTTCCTGGCAGTTGAGTTGATACTTGATAATGTCATGCCGAAAAGTGATATATTCATACATCATTGGGAAGTGAAAGAAACATATGTATATGTTAGTTCCAGTGAGTAACTAGGAAGAAGCATATTACTTATTACTTAAAATGCCGATAGTTAGGAAAGTCTTGCACATTGAAGTTGCATACCATCGGGGAAAGTTTTACACATTAAAGTTACACACAGGTTACATGCCTAGATAGGGGCTGAGGTCCACCCCCTGAGTTACCAGCATGGACACGGCAAGTTTTATTATTTACAGGACTTGTTGGACTTTCGAAATACCACTAGTAGTTTAATGGATCTGTTATAGATTGGTGCCATTTATGAGGATTCTTTCAAAATTGCTGCTGTCCTGTAGGAGGTTTAGGTGTTCAAGGTCTAGGTGTTCAAGTGACGGACCATCCAAGGTGGCAGCAAGCTGGTTCTTATGCCTACTTGAGGTTGTGCTGCTGCTTTCTCTTCTTCCTCGCTGTTTCTTGCTTGGTATGTTCTGCAATGAATGAAATAGAGTCGTCAAGTCTTTTCTGCTCTTTAAGAAGTTGAAGATATTCTGATATTCTGACATTAGTAAGTAGGTATGTATATACCCGATGTTGAGAGTTGGGAGATTTTCGGTCATTAGGAAAGAGGATGGCGAAGAGGAACTTGTCCGCTGCTGGTTTTGCTGCTGCTGCTGCTGCTCCCTTTGTGCTGCTGCTTGTTGTGGAGCCAGAGCTTTGGCCTTGGCCTTCCCTAAGAACTGAAAACAGCAACACAAGAACCAAGAATTGTTGTAGGATGTACAAAGTAATGAAAAGAGAACAACTATATAACTCACAGCTAATCTTGCCTCTTTCTCCAGAGCTTTATTTTGTTGACGAAGCAGTTTCTCCTGTACAGGGAAATTAAGAGCAACTGTGAAAGATTTCATAGATAAAGTTAAAAAAGTTTGGAGCAACTGTGAAAGATATCATAGATAAAGTTAAAAAAGTTTGGATTCAGTTACTTTCTTTCCCCTCCAAATTGATACCATCATGTTTCCATATTTTAAGTGCTGAAATCAGTAGTCTGCTTTGTTTACCAGTGTAATGGGAAAATCAAAGAGATTTTCTCCAAAGGAAATTGATCTAAACTACATCACATCACTCAAATAAGTTGTCGTTTTTTTTTCTTATCATTCTCGGCCTAAATTCTAAAACCTCTGGAATATATTTTTCATCTTCACAAGGAAGAAATTTAATAGTCAGGTCGTGCAGGTAGTTCTCTCTTAATTTTTTGCTTTTCTTTCTTTGTTTTTTTTTTGGAAAATTCAAATGAACAATATTGTCGCACTACAATTTTGCTAATAACCTTACAGTAGATTAAACTACCTTATATTTTGTGTGTGTATGCGCCCGCGTGCGTGCCAATTTAGATTTTAGAACTCAAAACTGTAATTACATTAAAAAAAGCTAGTGTCTTTAAAATGGCTTGGACAAGTATGACCGAACCCATCATTTTAGGGGATGCTTGGTTCATGGTTTTGGCAAGGATTTTTGGACACGGACTTGGGTATTTGGCTCTAGCTATTCATTTTCATAAAACCCCAGATCTACAAAATTCTTCGTTTCGTTTAAGGATTTGGGGTGATGTGGCCATAGATTTATACATGGAATCAACACAAGTTATGGGGAAACTATGGATGTGGACATGGCTGTAAAATTTTTTTTTTAGTAATTTATTAGAGAGATCAGAAAGAGATTCGTAATGATATTTGAGTTAGAAAACAATCATCATCACCAAATCCATACTCCTTTTCATAATCCCTGCACAATTCTAGACCATGAAAAGACAAAAAAAGTAGTTTAGATTACTTTATGTTACTTATCTATCCAGCGTTTCTTTTCAAGTAGACTTCTCCTCCTCTAACTAGGAGTTACATAATCTTACCTGTTCCTGAAGCTCTTGAATAGAATCGAGCAGAACTTGGCTCTGCATGTAAAGATCAAAGCATTAAACACATTTTCTGACGAAAAAACATGGAAAGCTTTTACAATCGCAACATATACTAAGGTGTGCGAGTGCAGGAAAGCTCACGAGATGCTAGCTAGCTAGCTAGAGAGTTCCCAATTCGGTTTCGTTTTATTTTTGTCAACGTGCAAGCGAAAGCAAATACACAACACTTGATCATGTCGGGTTCTAGATAGATATGAAAGAATGTGGTGTCTACCTTTCTTGATCGAACACTCCTCAATGAGGTTTCGAGCTGCTGCTCGAGTTGTCCAAGTTCTTTGATAGTCAAGGAATCCAGCTGTTCCCCCATGAGATGCCTGAAATTATTTCAGCAAGTACGTACATCAGATCTTGCATACATCAATCTTAATTATAAGAAACCATGAGTCTTAAAATGACAAATCTGTTTGTTACCTTTGGCTTTTCTGTACACTCTCAATCTTTGCCTTCAACTTGCTGTATTCAAGGCTCCAATTTCCCTAGATCATGCTCAATCAAGTATTAGGAAGAAGATATCTCTTTAAGATTCTTGCAAAGTTATAAACAACGATTAGCTAGGCCATGAATATGAATCTGTCTCGTGTTAGACAATCTACTGATAAACGATAGACTAATGCCCCCCCTTGTATTCCGATAATTCAGCCAATAAGTCAATTGGTCAGTGTGGAGGTTCAGCTAACTATTTAGCCCTCTAATAATGGTTAATATATCATCTCTATTGGTTACTCAAACTCAAAGGGTACTTAGAAGTGGATCCTTTAGTGGGGCCTTCTCAGTGAAGATCCACTATACAAACACTCTCTTGTTTGTAAAACTTAGCTCTATGAATTATGGTTTATTAATTTTCTGTTAAAATTATATCTGCGTACGGGCCGCTACTGAACTGGCTAGCTGGGAGCCTACATAATGATTGATGTTTTGATATATTCAGGATTAGCTTTAGCCTTTTTGGATATTTTTGTTAATAATTTAAGAGCTTCCACTATGATAATAAAAAAAGGCTTATTTTAGTCTACATGTCCAAAGATTACTTGCATGATTAATCCAAATCAGTGTTTTAAAAAGCTGCTGAGGCAACCGCCTAAGTGGAGGCGGGCCCCATGCGCCGAAATCAACTGAGGCGGCCTTCCTCAACCTGAAAAGGGGACTCAGCAGCTCACCACCACCGCAGCCTCAGTGGCCTTCTCAGGCCTCCTACAGCTTCGGCCTGCCATCCTGCCGCCTCCGCAACACCCCCTTGCAGAGCCTCAGGCAACCTTCTAGTTGAGAAGGGTTAGTGTCCCCTAGGCCCTCTCGACTAGAAGCCGACGGCAGGTTGTGGGAGCCGGTCCGTCGCCCTCCGGCAAAGACGACAGGAGGGTGCGGGATGCATCCTCCTCCGTCACTCGTCCCCGGCTCTACCGGATCGAAGAGCACGGATAAAGCGGAAGAGGTGCGGTGGCGGCGAGGTACGGCGACGGCGGAGGAGAGCCCAGTACCAGGCCGGCGAGTCGGTGGACACGAAGGTGGGTGGTTTTGTCGATGGCGACGGCTGCCGCCCTCAACAATTTTGGCCATGGTGGCTCCGACACCGTCCTTGGCGATTTCAACCAGGGCGGGCAGCTCCAATGGATCCAAAGGTGGCTCCAGTCCGCGGCAGCAGCGGAGGCACTCCTGTCCCTGGTAAGTAAGCACTGTAATTTGGATTGCGATAGAATCCCCTTGAAGCTACCGAAAATTTATTGGATCCACGAAGGATCGCTACTAGTTAGATAATTATTTCATGACTACTCTCCGATATGATCGGGATAATAGTTGGATAATATAAAGAGTACCACCATACTACAACTCAGGATAAACCTGCCTATCGGGTCGTGGTCCGGCCCCGGCACGGGCAGGCACGTCTGCCCGGGCTCGGCAGGCTGGCACGGCACGGGCCGGCATGGCACGGCGGGCCCGTGCCATGCCCGTGCCGAGCCCGTACCGGCCCATGTTAATTAAAAAACAAAAAAAATAAAAATAAAAGAGGATACTTAGTTTCATTTAACGAGATTTAATAAGAAGTAATAATAATAAAAAAATATTATATTATATTTAATCTCATTACATTAATATAATTGCTCCATAAATCTCTTTAGAAGTTATACAAAGCCCGAAGAGAGAAGAGAGGACGCTAACTGTCAACATTAAGTTGTTCTTAATATCTTTTCTAAGAGATTTATGAGTTAAAAATTACAAATTTTTTTTTTGAAAATACATGAAAATGCTTACAAATTTAAATACTTTTAATCATACTTTATTTTCTTCTGGTAAGCCTAAGGTCTCTAGTACAATTTCATTAGTCAAGTCTTATTCCCTATCTTCTGCGTCGTACCAATCCTTCAAGCAGACACACATCTCCAATGTGTCCAACACAATTAAGGTTCTCAAGTCCGTGAACTGGATTTTAGAAGATTTTTGAGAATGAATTTGGTGTATAAGAATGATGAATGGTAATAGAGGAGATAATGAGGTATTTATAGAGAAAGAAAGATTTTAATTTGCAAAAAAAAAATTACAAAAACCCTCCAATGGCTATTTTGACCGTTGAGAGAAAAATCTGCAATTAAAAATTGCAAGAAACCCCCCAATGATTATAAAAATAGCCGTTTGGGGCTATTTGCAAAAAAAAATTGCAAAACCCCCCAAATTTAGCCAACGGCTATTTAAAAAAAATAATAATAATAATAAGAATCCGTGCCGGGCCGTGCCTGGCACGTGCCAGGCACGGTTCTGCACGGTCGGGCTGCACCGTGCCGGTGGCACGGCCGGCCTCGGCTCGGACCTAGGTGCCTGGGTGCCCGGCACGGCACTGCACGGCTCACCCGTGTTGTGCCGGGCACGCCCGGCCCATTAAACAGCTTTAACTCAGAGCATATGGACTAACTGCATGTTATCTATACTGTTTTGTAGATATAACATGTGTTTTTAGATACAATATTTATTAGGCATTAGGTGATTTTAGACTATTATATTCACTCACTCACTCACTCACTCACGTGTGAGTGGCTATATGTATATATTATATATGTAGTCTATTTAGTTAATAGCTGATTAATAAAATGCAAACACTACCTAGCGCTTATACTGATAAACATAAAATGGCACAACAACCAGGGTTACAGTTAAGCAATTGTGATGAATTAATTCTGGGCATTCGATTAGCTATCCTTTGCATACCTGCGATTGGACGTCTGCCAGAGTGAGTGCCTTTTCAGCATATGAGTATCGTTCATACTGTTCAAGAATCTTTTCCATGCTGTAGAAAGAAGGATACAGATAGCCAGCATGCAGTTGTTAGAGTCTATTGTATCATATCTATAAGGTGCATGTCTCAAAAGAGCTTTCAAGTTCACTACTCAAGAAATAAATATGCATATGATTTGTGTAAACTAATATCCTTCATGCATTTTAACTCAGTCTAGTACTTGGAAGTATGCAAAGATGAGGTATTCTTAAACTAAGCGCTCGAAAAGAACGCTGGTATTGTGTAGGCGACGGTTCGAGAGACCGTGCACTTAAGAATCGGCTACATGAGCTCCACCTCTTTCATCGCCGGCCTGATAAGATTGCATGTTTTACTTGTAGTTGTAGAAATAGTGATTACAAAAACTATTGAGAGAATGGATACGCTGTAATAAATATTCGGATGACAAAATAAATAAGTGTTGATCACATTATGTAATAATGAACCAGTTTCAGAATGATTTGATTTAAAATATACATATTTTGATTAAATATATTATACTATATCAGAAAGTAGATATTTATAGAAATGTTAAATAATATATATATATATATATATATATATATATATATATATATATATATATATATATATTAAAAGAAAAATTCATCTATGGTGAAGAAAGTTTCTTCACCGTCGCTTAAGTAGCCCAATAAAATTATTACACATATTGCCACTCAAAGGACAGTTAAGAAAGTTTTTTTATTTGCTATTTTAAGTGGTATCACGTGTAATAATTGTATTGGGACATTTAAGCGACAGTGAATTAACTCACTTAACCTTCAGTAAATTTTTTCGTTTTCTTTTATATATATATATATATATATATATATATATATATATATATATATATATATAAATTGATTATTCTCTATGAAAGTTTAGACAGCATACAACACTTCAGTCAATTAAATATTCTCTCATTTATAATTAAATATAGCACCAGTAGCAACACCAAAAAACAAGATCGCTTGCAGGTTTCTCAAGTAGATCACGTGGGGCTTCTTCTGTTATATTTGGCTTTAGTTAATAAAATGTAAAAGGTCTACGCCCCCCGACATAATAACTCAAAGAATAAGATAAAGTAAATCAAAGCTTTGACATTAACAGTTCCTCGGACCATGGGAACACTGGAAACAAATATAAAAATCGCAGATTAATTATATTCTATATATAAATATTTCATGCTAATTCCGTACACTGGAACGTACTACCCACAGCATGCCCCTCATTTTAGACAGTAAAATGGCTTAACCCCACTTCCTCTTGTCAACCGTCACAGATTTTTTAAAGTAAACAGTCGACGAGGACCGAAGAAAAATCTCAAGAGACTACAAGATCCGAAGGCTGAAAGATGGGAAGCTTGCAAGATACCACAAAGTTACCGTACACTGGCCCAGTGAAATTTGGAAGAAGTACGAAAATCAAAATCATCTACCTCTACTGATACAATTACAACAGTATCGTAGATCAGTCATTAAAAGTGGTTGGAATGGAATGGAATGGAATGGAAGGGTTAAATGCTCGGAACTAACATTAAAATATGAAATTTTGAACGATCTATATTATATTATTAAAGAATTAAGAAAAATCATAGTTAATAATTAACTAAACAATCTGAAATGGAAAAAGAAAAAGAAAAAACAAAACAATTCAAGAAAACTTTCTATTTTTAGTTGAACTGGACTGGTCATCATCGACCGCCCCCATTATATACATAGTATATATCCCTAACTGGAAAGAATTCAACAACCCAGAGAAAAAAAAAAGAAAAAAGAAAATATAGAGGCATGCATGATCACGTCGGCGGCGTCCTTACGTACCTTGAGTTGGTGGAGTACTCGTAGAGCTTCCCCTTCGTGGAGAAGATGATGAGGGCGACCTCGGCGTCGCAGAGCACAGAGATCTCGTGGGCTTTCTTGAACAGCCCAGATCGCCTCTTGGAGAAGGTCACCTGCCGATTGATCTTGTTCTCTATCCGCTTCAGCTGCACTCTCCCCCTCCCCATTCTGACCTCGATCGAAACCCTAGATTCGGAGGCTTGAGCTAAGCAAAGCAATGCAAAGGATCTCCAAGTTGGTATGCAATTACTCATACAAGAATGGCTTTAGATGAAACCGGGTTGGTTTCAGGAATCACGTTGTCGAGTTCTCATTGGCGGGAGGGATCGTGTTTCGTCCGCTGTACGCTCTGCAATAGCATAGATCGGCTTGATGAGTGTTTAGGGTGTTTGGATTCGCTTCTGACTGAATTTGGACCATTTTGATTGGTGGGGGTTCGTGTTTGCTGTTGAGGGAAGGTGCGTAAGATGGTCGACAAGCTGTCGCTTCGGTCGCTCATCGTACGGCCTCGCCACGCTATCAAGCACTCTCTCTCTTCTCTTCTCTCAAAACTGGTGACGGCGGTGTTTCAGTTAGCATGGTACAATGGCCAGCGATGAAACAGATGGCCCATGAATTCAGATTGAAATTTACAGAAGTGGGCTGTTTCTCGTTTGTTTTGGGCCTAAATCTTCTTCGGTGTTCAAGTGTTACAAATAGAACAGGGAAAATTTTTGTGTTTAGGTGTAAAGTTGGGGTTCATGTGTTAGAAATAGAATAAAAAAAGTTTATAGATTCAAGTATAAAGCGGGAACAAACTGATTTTCAGTTTTGTTGTTAGGTCCATAATACTCTCAGAAGTGACACCATGTTTCTCCGCAACAAATTTGGATGGAATGGGTCTCTATTGTCTTTTTAAATTCTAGTTGTTTGTTGGGGCTAGCTACAAACATCGGACTCTTGTGGTGGGAGGCCCACAATGCCACATGTTCTCTCTTTGTGGTGTAGATTTTTTTCGATTACTTGCGAGCCCAACAAATTTTGTCTCAACTGGTATTATTTTTCTCTCAAATTTATGTCCATGGACAAACATGTGGCCCACCATGCCACATGCGTGTTAACATGTTTTATGCTTGGCGGAGATTTTTCGCTCACTAGACCATCAACAAGTTTGACATTTTATAGAGCTCAAATTTGGTAAATACTGCAAATGAAAAAAAAAAAAAAAATGTGCATGGGAGATTGATTTGTAAAACAAATTTCATCATCAATAAATTTGTTTTCAGTATGTTGTGCCGTACTTATTATTGTTTTGGAAAACTGAATGTTAATAATATTGTTTGCAGTTAATTAGCGACGGATCTAGTCTTGTTTGTAAGCTTGTAGGATTCGTTCGCGAGTGGTTAGGTCCCAGTCAACGTACGTACCACTGCCACTACATGTACAACCTATAAGTGTATTGTTTAAAATCATTTAACAAACCTTTACCTTCCTGTATATATATACTGGTAGCATGGTGGAATTTATTTCTCAAACCTGGTTCAAGTTTAAAGAAGAGAATTAATATCGATACCACGTGAGCTGAGATTCGTTGATTAACTTTTATTAGTTCAATTCTTTAACCATCTAAGGCAAATGAATACGTTTTCTGAATAAATTCCTTCCTAACTAGTTGATAAGTCATATTCCCTTTTACCTAATCATAGTAGATTGTTCGGCATGATTTCAAACAACTGCAACTACAAATAACATTAAAGTTCCTAAAATTAACTAATGATTAATGCATATATATATATATATATATATATATATATATATATATATATCAACAAAATAAATAAAACGAATAAATTGCAAGATTTTCTTGTTGGGGAGGGGGAAGGGAGAAATGGGCTGGGCTTGGGTTCGATCGGGCTCGGATCGAGCTCAGGACTATACATCGGACTGAACTTTTTGGACAGATCTAATACATATGGTAGAGTATGATCCATCCATCCAAGTAGTTGTCCTGGAGAAGAAATGACATGGAGAAGAAGTTGAGAAATTAATTTAAGAAAGCAATCACACACACATGCATATATAACAAATGGAAAATTTACTGGCGGTGAAGAGAGTTCTTTCACCGACGCTTAGGTGGCCCAATAAAATTATTACACGTGACGTCACTCAAAGGGCGGCAAAAGTTAGTGAAAGGGTAGATAAACTTCAAATTCTTTGAAATTTGGTTCTAAAAAAATTAAGAAAATATATATCATAATTATAAAATATAATTGAAAAATGGATTTTTGCACTGACAACTCCGGAAGATTTCATGTTTTTTACTTTATATTTCCAATAACCCAAATTATTAAATATAATTACTAATATGTCAACACTAAACTTTTTTTTTCAATCGATACCTCATCGATCTTTCCCAATAATAATACACTTTCTATCCCTAACCGATTCAGTTACTGAAATACGTTTACCGGCCAATTTGAATCCGAACCCAAATAATAACCTTCTCGAATTCTGACACTTGCCCACCTAACTTTGTTGGAACCCAATTATGAGTATACCTTTGTTAACGCCAAGGGATGATAATAAGCGTGTTCATGCGTAAAATTTTATTTTTCTAATTTAAAATTTTAGAATGACAGATAAAAAATTGTCATGTTATCTGCACATTCCCATACCTATGGGCCCACTCAGACACGGAGGAGTCGGCCAATAGTTAACAAGGCATTGGGATCCACATGTCAGTATTCCACTGCACTAGTGGAGGTCTATGGTATTTATTCACAATTTTGCCACTCAAAGAGCAGTTAAACGAGTTCTTTTATTTGCTATTTTGAGTGACACCACATGTAATAATTTTATTGGGCAACTTAAACGACGGTGAAGGAACCCCCTTCACCACCGGTGAATTTCCCTTTCTCTCTCTCTCTCTCTCTCTCTCTCTTTCTATATATATATATATATGTATGTATATATACTTTCTTTCTCTCTCTCTCTCTGTCTTTCTATATATATATATATATATATATATATATATATATATATATATATGAGAAAAATAGAAATGAGCTGACAGTTCACCAAGTTACCTGAGTTGCAGTTCATTTCCACTATCTCCAATAATCTTTTTTCAAAATTTTCTTTTGGATTATGATATCGATCCCCTAGGGTTCACTCATACCCAATTTTTTGGGTTTTAGTTTTGATTTGGTCCTCAATCAAGTTTAAAAAAAAATTAACGGTTTTCAATGAATAAAATATTTTATATACACTTGATGAAAAGATAAATGAACTCCAAAATTTATGAAATTTAATGAAAGAAGTCAAAGAGATAAAGATAGTAATTATTAAAAAAAATTAAAGAAAAATCATTGAATCATTATAGTTTTGCCGCTAGCTCACGTAACTTTTTCTGAGCTGGCAGCTCACCTACAGTAATCTCTCTCTCTCTCTCTCTCTCTATATATATATATATAAGTTCTCGATAAAAATTTTGATTCCTTCCATTGAATACAATCATTATAACGAAAGAGGAACAATAGAAAAATAAACAAGAGAATTTATATTTTATTGCTTTTTTTTACAATAAAACATGGGTCCTAATGTGCCGATGGGATCTATCTAGTAGTTCATGTTGATGATCTGATGTGAAGATCTCTTTCTCGATGAAGATGATGGCTGGCCCTAGGTCTGTCTCTCCTGATCCAATGAATTCAAGGCTCTCATACATAATTTGAACTCCAAAACGATCGAAAGGATCAATGATCTAAAAGGATTAAAGATCTATCCTTAAAGTCTCCTCAAAGAGGGTATTTATAGACTTTAGTTGGATATGAGAGTTTCTGTCGGAATAGGAATGAAGGTTTCTATATGAATATGAATAGAAGGTTTTTGTATTCATCAAGAATTCTAATTAAATATCTTAGTCTTCATTAAAATCTCTTGAATTTGAATTCTTATTGGACTCAATTCGGATATTGGATAAGTCCAAATCTCAATCACAATCAATTTAGGATTCTGATTAGAGTCAATTAGGATATTGGATAAGCTCAAATCTCAATTACAATCGATTTAGGATTCTGAGAATCTGCTCATGCGGAGTTAAATAATCTGGATACGGAGCTAAGTTCTGGACGATGCGAAGCTAATCAATAGCTTCGCATTCACCTGGCCGCAAAACTATTGATTTTCCTCTTTTTAAATTTTTTTACCACCAATAATATATATATATATATATATATATATATATATATATATATATATATATATATATATATATATATATATATATATATATATATATATATATATATATATATATATATATGAGAAAAATGGAAATGAGCTGACAGCTCACGCAAATTACCTGAGCTGCAATTCATTTTCACTATCTTCAATAATATGTTTTTTAAAAATTTCTTTTGGATTATGATCTCGATCCCCTAGGGTTCACTCATACCCAATTTTTTGGATTTTAGTTTTGATTGTCCTCCATCAAGTTAACTTAAAATTAACGGTTTTCAATGAATAAAACATTTTATATGCATTTGATGAAAAGGTAAACGAACTCCAAAATTTATGAAATTTAATCCGAAAGAAGTTAAAGAGGTAGAGATAGTAATTGTTAAAAAAATTAAAGAAAAATTATTGGATCATTATACTTTTGCCGCTAGCTCATGTAACTTTTCCTGAGCTGACGGCTCACCTACAGTAATCTCATATATATATATATATATATATATATATATATATATATATATATATATATATATATATATATATATATATATATATATATATATATATATATATATATATATATATATATATATATATGAGAAAACGAAAAATTCACCGGCGGTGAAGGAAATTCCTTCAACGCTGCTTAGATGGCACAATAAAATTATTACACGTGGCGCCACTCAAGATGACAAATAAAAGAACTACCTTAACCACCCATTGAGTAGCGCAACGTGTAATGGTTTTATTCGATCACCTAAGCGGCGGTGAAGGAACTCTCTTCACCGCCGGTGAATTTTCCGTTTACTCCCTATATATATATATGAGAAAATGGAAAATTCACCGACAGTGAAGAAACTTTCTTCATCATCGCTTATGTAGACCAGTGAAATGGGCATACATGAGGCCAATTAAGTTAACAAATAAAAGAACTCTCTTAACCGCCCTTTAAGTAGCGTCACGTATACCCGTTTCATTGGTCCACCTAAGCGATGGTAAAAAAAGTCCCTTCACCACTGATGAATTTCTCATTTCCTATATATATATATATATATATATATATATATATATATATATATATATATATATATATATACACACAGTTGAAGTCGCATGCTAAAATGTACCTAGGTAGTCTGGATATATATTAAGTTGGGAGAGTGGGTAGAGATAAGAGTCGAGAGTGAGATGCATCGCGCTTGAATTTAGGAGAGTTTCCAAAGGACCACACCAATTTTCCTAATGAGCCCACTTTTCAGTATTTTTTTTGTCTGGACTTAAAATTCGGATAGTTAAAAAGTGGGTTCACTAGGAAAAATGGTGTGCTTCTTTCGAAACTCCCGAATTTAGGGGGAGTTAGTGAGTCGACATGAGGGAGTGGGGTCATCCCACTGTGGGTCGAGACGGGGCAATCCTCTATCATAAGTTTTATGGGAAGAAAGGCCACGGGTACACGAACACCCAAAAGCAGAACAGCTAGCTTGGGCTCTTACTCGTCTCCCGTCCAATCTATCTTGTTTGATTGAGTTTGATGTTGATTAGTTGCTAATGAATAAATACTAAACAAAACTCCATGGATATGATTGGACACTTAATCCACCTATGACTGCATAATGGTTTGAAATTATGTTTGTTATATACGTATACTATATTTAAAAAAAAAAAGCGAATTAGAAATTTGGACTCCACCATTTTTTGGATCCATCAGGGAATTTCTAAACGAGCACACCACAAGTCTATTTATGCCCGTCAAGATCAGAAATTGACGAAATGAAATAATAAATTTGTAATTTTTTGCAACTTTACAAGATCACAAAATAAAATAACAAACTTATAATTTTTTTAAACTTTAGAAGATGCGCTAGCTAAAACCAGTAGTTTTCTCATTTAGAAACTCCCATCCATCACCTTTGAATTTTCAAAACTCTCTCTCTCATAGTATTATAGTTTTGATGAATTTATGAATCTCACTTATGGAGTTCATATTTTTGTTAGGGAATAAGGTTTCATCATCATAAAACAAAACTTCTCCCCGCCTAGTTTCTTTGCCGCATTTAGTTCTCATCAAGACCATATTATTGAGCCGTAATCAAAGAGATGTCCATTGATTATAGATGAGATTATGACTCGTGAGATCGATCTAAACTCTTCTTCTTAAAAAGGAACTATGATGCTAGAAATATGAGTATCTTCTGATAGTAACTCTCCCGCATTTTCTGATTATTATAAAAGAAAGTGTTTATGGGAATGGACCGTATTGATGTGCTTGCATTCTATCATGTTTTGTGCTTTATTTCTGTTTAGGTGAATATTTTGTTGGACCAAGAAAAGGGTAGAATCAAGAAAACACTAAAATTGTAGCAAAATCTACTTTCTATGGATCTGTGAATTGTGATACAACAAGAGCAAAAGTGGTAAAAATGGGAACTATAGAATAATTTCTCCTCCCTTTGCCATTGCAAGCGTGCCACAAACCACAAGCAACCATATATGCATGCAACCTTTTTGGGCATGCACACAATGATTAAAGCAACGTGCCTCCATTAAAACGGGCCGTTGCACTTGCACCCCTTTCATGTCCCAAAGCTACGCATGTTGTGCGCCACTTGCTCGGCCATGCCCACGGGCCAGACCTGCATGGTATATATCCCCTTAATTGGGTGTTCGGGCAAAACCCTACAGGGAAGAAGAGCACGGCTTTTTTCCCGGCCAGCCAAGCAGTGCTCAGACCCAGATCGAACCGGACTAATCTAGTTACCAACCCACTTGCCATCCCTGTAATAGATATGCTCGCTTATGATTCCTAAGTTCCTACTTTTCTAGTTATATAAATATACATGATCTCATCGTAATTGTGGAAGTTCGCGCTTCGTTTCTTGTTTTCCTTGGATGGATGCAGAGTACTGTTACAATAGCTAGCATATATATATATATATATATATATATATATATATATATATATATATATATATATATGCTTTATACTAGTCCGTCACCCCATCCATGTGCGTAGGCATCCAGTGCTGGGGTTGTGTGCCGAGCTCTAGCATCCGATTGATCCCTACGCACGCATGGGACTGTAAGTACTGCAACCAAAAGAACATTGTAGCAAGCAGTCCTAATTTGTATGATAAATTTAGTAAAACTACATATATCATGAAGAGTTTTGCCTAATATCTATATGTATACGGTGGAGGTTCACATGTACAAATATGCAGGATTCCGACCACAAGATGCGGTTGATCCACCTGCACGGCCGCCTTGGCCATGACAACTGCATTGGATTTTCCAGAACAGGTTCTTGCAACTGCAATGGAAACGATCATCAGAACCAGTGGCAAAGACATATATAGTAGCTAGATAACCTCGCGATTCTTGTTTTCTTACGGAATTGAAATGTTTGAACTCATAAGCCAGAGATACCTTCCATTCCATGGCTCTAGTAGCTTCTTGCAATGCTTGTTGCTGCCCAAAAATATGATTTGCTTAAACTGAACACAATACGACTAGCTGCCATGTACATGGTAAAGGACGAATATGCAAGTACCTTCCTCTTGAGATCACACGGATTATCAAGCATTAACCGAGTCTGCAGTCTGCAAACACACGCGCGCACACAGATATAAATAGAAATTTAGTTGAATATTGATGAAACTCAATACAGTAATACTATTTATTTACATCGATCTTGGGGAAAAAAGTGCTAATATTTGCAATAACCAGACTTTATCAGCTGAAAATCCATAGGCAATCAGAGGCTCTGAACATGAAGTTTGACTGAAAATAAATACATAAATAAATACAACAACTAAGCCTTTTATCCCAAGTATTTGGGATAGGTTACATGAACCAAAAAGAGAATCATGCCGGATCGATCATTTTGATAGTTCTTCTCTATTTATTTCTATCAAGTAATATCTCCTCATTTAAACCTCTAAAATTCATATCTTTTCATATCAGCTCTATCCATATTTTTTTCGGTTTTCTCTTCGTTCTTTTAACTTGTTCTACATTAATAAACTTCCCTCGTTGAACTGGTGCATTTGCAGGCCTATGTTGCACATGACTAAACCATCGTAAGCAATTTTCTCGCATTTTCTAATCAATGGGAGCTACACCTATATTAACACGAATATTTTCATTTCTCATTTTATCTTTTATAGTGTTGCCGCATATCCAGCGGAGTATGCGCATCTTTGTTACACTTATCTTCTGTGAATGACGTTTCTTTATAACCCAACATTCCGTGCCATATAATAAAACTGGCCTAATAGCAGAAATAAATGCATAAATAATATATATATATATATATATATATATTTGTGTGTGTGTGTGAGCAATATATATATATATATATATTTGTGTGTGTGTGTGAGCAATGATTGGCACATCCAATTTGAACACTCACCAATTTTGGCTAGGGCTGGCAAGTGGGCCATGCTGGGCACGACACGACTACCCGGGCATTGGCCCGAGATCGGCCTGTCGGCACGGCCCGCGGGGCACATGTCGTGCCCGGGCCGGCTCGTTTTTTAAAACTATTTTATTAATTATTAATTCTATTATAAAGTTAGTTTAAGAGAATAGTTAACTTAATTTAATTAGGTTTAATAAGAATAAAAGATAGTAAAAATAAAATTTTATTATATTAAATCTCATTATATTGATATAATTACTCTATAAATCTCTTAAGAAATCATACAAATCCCGAAGAGAAGGGAGAGGACCTGATTATCACGCTCAACTTGTTTTTAGTATTTTTTTCAAAGAGATTTATAAGTTAAAAATTACATAAAAAATTTTAAAAAATATATATGAAAATCCCAACAAATATATAAATTACAATTTAAAAAAATAAAAGTCTATTTTCAGTCATCGTCTTGTGAGGTCTCTATTCTATTTTATTGGACAATTCTTGTTCTCTTTTTTCTACGTCTAACTAGTCATTCAAGCAAACAAACATTTTCAGTGTGTCTGCTGCCATTGAGGTTCTCCACTCCGTGAGCACTCTACCACCTGTACTAAAAACAGACTCCGATGTTACAGTAGATACCGGAAGAGTTAATAGATCACGGATCATATTGGAAAGCACATGATATTTTTTTCCTGTGATTTCCACCAGGCCAAAATATCAAACGCTTCATAATTTTTCGGGGACACGTCATCTTCATAGTTAGCCCTTTCTAAATAATAATGTAGTTCATTAAAATATATACTAGATTGCCTAGCCTTTTTTCGGTAAAATACGGATGATATTATTGGATTTTGGGTTTCTCTAGCAGTTGGTTATTTTGTAGATTGTGTTTTATCACAATACATATCTTCATATATTTTGTACATAATATCTAAATAAATTTTAATATCATTAACTAAATCCCTAACATTATCTTCATAACACAAATTTTTATAAAATAAATCCATTAAAATTTCAAGTTCATCTAACTTACAATATAGATCCATAACAATTGCAAAATATAATATGTATGGAAAATTTCTAAAATATTTATTAAATTTAATTTCCATAGGTTGAACAATATGTTCAAGTATTGGGTAATTCCTACATTCATTAAAAACTGAAATAATTTCGGTTAGATAATATAGTGCAATATATGTAGTTGGATAATAAATGCCTGATAGTGCTCTAATTGCAATTTCAAATTTACTTAAGAACTTAGAAATGCAATGCAAATGGTATCATTTATTAATATCTAAACTACATATTTGTGGCTCCATTTCATTAAACATATTTAGTGCATCTTTATATTGAATTGTTGTGTTTAACATTTTATATGTAGAATTCCATATTGTTTTTATATCTAGAGGTAAAATTTTTAGGTGAGATTTTAAAATTCCTACATATTTGTTTAAATGATTGTCTTTTTGGCCCACTATTTTTAATAAATAGTATTGTATTTCTAAATTTAATTATTAAATCACTTACTATTCTTAATCCATCTTGTACACATAAATTAGGTATGTGACAAATACACCTAATATGAAATAATTTTCATCTTAAATTGGTTTTGTAATATTTTTTAGAATTTCTGTTACAGGTCGTATTTTTATAATCATTATCAAAAGAAGTGGTAAATATTTTTCTTTCTATTGTCGAAAAAACACTAAGTATGCATTGTGATAAATTATGTGCATTATGAGGGAATTCAAATCTCCTAAATCCAATTATTCTTTTATGTATATGCCAATCTTGATCTATATAGTGAGCCATTATACATAAATAATAACAACTATTTAGAGTCTCCAAACAATCTACGGTTATAGCAACTCTAAAAATTAAAAATATTAAAATAACAATTAAAGTTTTCCTCATATCTTTATATATTTTAACTTTGTCGGATTTACATGTAGAACGTGGGATTTTTTTTAATTCGTTAGTAAATGTTCTTTTTAATTTTTTTTCAAATTTTTTATTTTCGGAAAAGAAAAGGTAGTTCGTTATGTATTATAAATATTGTTAAACTTTCTCTTGCACTTATAGGATTATATTTATGAATTCCTAACGGTCCTCCGTAGGTGTTTATTTATATTTGATGTGGTTTATTTGGTGGGTGAGTTTTGTCTAGTTGTCTTTTAAGGTGATTTGTTCCACTACCTAAAGGGAATGAATAGATTTTTTGATAATGTTTACACCTAATTTTTCTAATTCCATTTTCCATAATTTTTTTCAAAATATTTCCATATGTCCGATTTAGAAGTCCTAGCGGGGGTGGTTGTTTGGGTTTCAGGTATGGTTGCTTCAGTTAGTTCTACTTCGGGCATAAAAAAAGGGTACCTGAGGAGAGCGTTCTAAGGGTTGGCAAAAATTTTGATATTTTTCACTTTTTAAAAAGGAGAAAAAGAAACCGCAGCTTGAGAGGAAGAAGCGTCGGACGAGTATGGATCCATTTCAAAAAATCTCAAAAAAATCTCAAAAAACCTGAATAAAAAACTTCAAATTATAAATACATTTTGAGCGGTGAACCACTTGAGGGATAGAGTAGAGGTAGAGAGATGAGTACTAGAGCGACGAAACTGGAAAGCCAAAGAAAAACTGGCTTGAGAGATTAGAATTGAGGCTAATGAGGTGTGCTTGAGCTTGAATCCTGATGTTGAGATTTACTTACTTGAGACTTGTTTATCAGTTGATACTTATTTGAGAGAGTTGAGAATTAAGAGGATTTTTGAGAGTTAGAGTTTGTTTGTGTGAAGAATAGAATTTGAGGAGATGAGAAGTTATTGATAGGGAAAGAAAGATTTTTTTTGCAAATATAAATTGCAAAATACTGCCCAGGGCCCAACCAACGACCATTTTGATCGTTAGGGAAAAAATTTGCAAGAATCAACTCAACAGGTATAAATATAACTGTTGGGGGGCTCTATATAAAAAAAATTGCAACCCCCCCATAATGACTATAAACAGATTTTTTAAAAATTAAAAAAAAAAACGGGCTGTGCCGTGCCGTGCCCACGGCACAGGCGATCACGGCTCGTGCACGATCCGAGCCGGGGTGCTGGGCACAGCTCGGCTCACTCGAGCCGTACTAGGTACGTGCTGGGCCAAACGTGCTTAACGGACTGCCCGACCCACTTGCCAGCCCTAATTTCGCCTGCCTCATGAACCACATGCCTTGTTTGTGTCCTTCTCTATTCTTGACCAAGAGAGTGGATGAAGCAAGATATTTGTGCAGGTACCATGAAACTGATCAATTCTCCGAGTGAATGGCCCATTTTTTCCTTTTTTTCTTTTTTTAATTTCAGGAATACTTTGCTAAATTTAATTAGAGGATCAGATTAGCAGAACCTAGCTAGATAAACTTCTTGAATACTAGATTATATGGCAGTGGAAGGGGAAAAAAAAAAAATTGTAACATTTCAGTTTCTTACAGTCGGCAGATATAGATGAGTCTGGCTTATTTAAGGACAGGCTATGTTATTGTAAAGGAATCTATTGCTCAACTCTTGAAACTTAAAAGGATATATCTTGCTTTCATTTCCCATAGTAGAAGGTTCTGAGGAAAGCCACCCGATACAGTATAAATCTCTCTCTCTACACGTACGGTGTCTCCATGTGAACTATAAGTTGCCCATGTGTCTGATTTACATCAGATATCTGTGACCTGTGCTGATATTTAACACCCTGGCATCAAGTTGTTCTTACAAACTTACAGACTCTGCACAAAGCAAAGGCTGCATAAAAGGTTGTCGGATACAAGATGAAGGTTAATGTGCATGATCCACATTAAGCACGAAACCTAAGCCAAAGAGAAAAAATAAAAAATAAAAACAAGCAAGCACAAGGGGTTCAAATAACTGAATTACAAGGAAAGATTCATCTTCTCTAGAGTAGAAAAACAAAGAGATGCTAAGAGAACAAGTAAATAGTGTAAGAAGTAACGAAGCCTTGAATTAAAATTACAGTTAAGGCCCGTTTTTGGTGCTTTTAGTTACAATGAGTAGCGAAAAGATTTCGGTTAAAACAGAGTTGAATGAACTATCATAGACTTTCTTCGTACAGCTAACTGGCTTTCTAGGTTCGAGCCAACTCCCTCTCTTGTCGTGGTGGCATCGGCGAGGAATATAATCCAATGCTAACTAGAGGATGGTGAAAAGTTTAACAACTGGATGCAAAAAATACTTGTCAAATCTTTCTTGGAGCTCTCCAATTCGATGAGAAAAGCCTTGGAAAAATTAAGTTGGTGCTGACTAGGTCCATGAACAAATTCTGTAACAAGATTTCCAAACAAATTTAAAGAAAATATTGATCCAATATGTACGCTCCAATCTCCACAAGGAATCAAGGATATCGATAGTAGTAAAGAATCATAAAACAAAAATTTTCTAGCTAGTTAACCCTTAAAAGTGCAAAATATATGGTCCTACGTTGCAGCAGTACGATATTTATTAAATTTATCAAAGTAAATGGCTACCACAATACAATGGCAATACCAACAAGTCTTTATAAGTTTATTAAAAAAAAAAAAAAGTCTTTATTAAGGTGAAAATGTTTGAAAAACTTGGTAAATTAAAAAAACTAACTGAATATCAATTTAAATGCAAGATTTATGGAATAACAAACTGGACACAATGTGTGTTGATATATAACTAAATTGAACGTATAGATGGAATAAAAACTGCCTCGAGCAGTGAAAGGAAGAAATGAGAGATAATGTAGTTAACCTACACTCCTCCTTCATCCAAGTACGAGAGGAGGAGCCCAACAGCGATGAGCCCGGGTTGAGGATCAGACAGAGGTTAGGTTAAGGGTGATCCGGCTCAGAGCGTGCACACGATATCAAGATAGATGGGGCTTGGCATGGTTTTTGAGCATGGGACCCAGTCGGGGACGTGTTGGAGCCCGTTCACTGGCGAACGACCAAATACTACTCTATCCTTTCTTTAGTACAAAACCAAGATGTTATTGGACTTGCTAGCGTATGTGATGTAGAAGCAGATGAGGATAGCACTAGGATAAATCGTCTATTAGATACATTGAGCATATAGAACCTATAGAACCAAAGCAAGGTTCTACCTGTTGTAAACAGGTAACCGGCAAGTACGAGGATAAAAACAGGGCGGATCGCTTCGGAATAGAGTAAATATGGTTTCTTTTTTAATATCTCGATTGCTAATTTTTTAGTATCAAATTTTATAGATTTTGAAGCTTATTTCTTTTTTTTTATTAAATAGATATAAGAGGTTATATTTATAAAAAAAAATCATTAATTTTATGTTAATTTGATAGAAAACTAAATCAAAATTAAAATTGAATATTAATAAGGAATCAAAACTCTAGCAGCGGTAATCTAGCTCTATAATAATTAATAAATTTTAATAAATAATTTATAATACTTGATGATGTTTATGCTAAGAATCTGAATAACTTGATTTGTGAACTGCGAACTGAGGCGGTCAGCTGTCCCGCGTCAAAATCTTATTGGCCCGGCAGCAGAGACACAGATATGCTGGATGTTTCCGTAGGATTCCAGATGCCACTCACTGGTGGCCGTACAAGCACGCCCGCGGTTCGTTGACCGAAGAGTAGGTGACCCGACAGCAACTTGTGAGGTCACATCACACCGCTTCGGCACAAATCTGACCTGACTTGCTCGACCAGTTCTATAGGTCACATATAAATCTGGATTAAGGGGGGCAAAGAAAAAAATTAATTACTAAATCGGATTAAAGATTCTTAACCTCCGATTTAATCCTTTGCTAAACATGACATTTTTGAATAAAATTTACAGGCACAACTGAGGATGATTGTTGAATGCTTTTTTTTGAACTGTAGAATGCTTCTTTTGACGGTTTCAGAATTTTTGTTACACCAATATCTGTAGGAGGGTAAAATTTTAAAAGATAAGAAAAATACCTTTGCGATTGGTTGGATGCGAAACTATTAACTTTGCGTCGGCAGAAATTTAATTTCGCGTGAATAGGCGAAATACAGAGCTAAGTCCATAGTCTCGCGTCGGCCAGAGGTTAGCTCTGCATCAGAGTAAAACGCGAAGTTAAATCCATAACTCCGCATCCAGAGTATTTAACTCCACATGGTCAGATTCTCATAATCCTAAATTGATTGTGATTGAGATTTGCAATTATCTAATACCCGAATTGAGTCCAATCAGAATCTAAATTCAAGAGATTTAAATCAAAGTCAAATATTTGATTAGAATCCTTGATAAATATAAAGACTTTCTATTCCTATCTCTATACAAACTCTCATAACCAACTAAAGTCTATAAATAGCCTCTTTGAGGAGACTTTAGGCATCTTTTTGAGGTTTTTGGCAATTCAAGTTACGTAAGAGAGCTTTGAAAGTCTTGGAGGTTTTTTGGCAATTTAAGTTATGCGAAAGAGACCTGAAACGTTGCATATCTTTTTGAAGTTCAAGTTACGTGTAAGAGGCTTGAATTCAGCACACACACACACACACAGAGAGAGAGAGAGAGAGAGAGAGAGAGAGAGAGAGTTAGGGCCGGCCATCATCTTCTTCGAGTAAAAGATCTTCACGTCGGATCGTCAACATATTCTACTAGATAGATCCCATCATCACATTAGAACCCACTTTTATTATAAAAGAGAGTGATAAAATATAAATCTTCTCGTTTGTTCATCTATTGTTCCTTTTTCATTGTAATTATTGTAATCAATGGAACAAAGTAAGATTTTTGTGGAGAACAAACTGGCGACCACAATGGCAGAAGTCTCTTTTACTGAACACGAGATCGTGGCGTAATCCGACGTAAATAAAATTGGATCAGTCATGGACGTGCTCGTCATTGAGATCGACCAACAAAAGTATGAAGAATATCTCTCATCTGGATCGGGTGATCTGACTGAAACGCGGCGCTATCGTCGCGTGATTTCTAAAACCTGTAAATCAGATAATAAAGAATTCTCCATTAATCGGGAATCCTTTGAGTCTATGACTATAGAGCCATCGTTTGAGTGGAAAACCCTAAAAGAGGATGTCGTTCCTACCGCTGAAGAGGGCCAAGAGACTGGGCTCACCAGAACACAACTCCGTAATCGAAATCGTCGAGTAAGACGAAAAGCCCTCAAAACCCGTGTTAAACACGAGGCTGAAGTAGAGGCAGAACGCGAGGCTATGATTTTACCTCGCGAACTGGTTTGCGTTAATCGTAAGATCAGTGAAAATTGTGTAAAACGCGAAGCTAATTTTAAGCCAGCATGTGAAGAAATCTCTTCACGCGATGTTACAGACCCTGGACATAAAACCCAAAAAATTGACAACACTCACGTAAAACTCGAGACTAAATTCAGATACAAGCCAACGTGTGATGAAATTTCTCCATGCGAGGCTACTGAACTTGGCTATGAAACTGGCAAAAGTGCCAAAACTCACGTAAAACGCGAAATTAATTCTAAAAATAAGCCAGCGTGTGAAGAAGTCTCTCCACGCGAGACTACTAAACTTGAGTATGAAACTGACAAGAGTGCCAAAATTCACGTAAATTGCAAAGTAATTAAAGATAAGCCAGCGTGTGAAGAAGTCTCTCCACGCGAGGCTACTAAACTTGAGTATAAAACTGGCAAGAGTGTCAAAGTTCACATAAATCGGGAAGTAATTAAAAATAAGCCAGCGTGTGATAAAAATTCTCCACGTGAGGTTGTCAAAAAACTTGAGTTTAGTATTAAACGAGAATCTAAGAATTCTTGCGTAAATCGCGAGGTTATGCCAGCATGCGAGTATATTCCCACACACGAGGCTAAACAGCCAACTGAAGTTACACTTCTTCAGAAATGCCAAGTCAGCGTAAAACACGGGGCTAGCGTAAAACGCGAAGGTACAGCCCAGCCTAGCCTAAGTGCTCTGAAATACGAAACTTCTTCTCAGCTCCGCGTAAAATAGCCATTATACAGAATCAAGGTTGATAAATAAAATGTTCAACACATGACAGATCAGTAGTTCAGTGCTATTAGTACTGAAAAGTTTCAATAGACACACGGACTTCTCCGACAGCCAAGTGGGTCCCACACCCAAAACATAACTAAAAATTCTTCATCTCCTAAAGTTCTTGATCTCAAAGAATATTTGACAAATAAAAAGAAAGTGACTCAAACTCATCTGCACTCGACATGCCATTATGAACAATTAATATAAGCTGTACTTAATAATTACTATTGTAGTAAGAAAAGAGTGTCTGTATTTGACAGAATAACTGAGTCGGATCAAAATATTCCAAAAAAGAGAAAGAGTAATCTGAGATATAGAATCAAACAAAAAAAATTGAAGGCGATGACCTCAAATATGGTCGGTAAAAATAAGAAAGTCATAGAGAAAGAAGTTGAGTCGGATGCAGATGACGAATAATCTCACCATTTCACCCGACTCAAGATAGGTGTCGCTGCTCCTCGAAATTATAAGAAACTCGCAAAGGGTTCATACAACAATGACAGCGACAATTCAGCCATATCTCCCCACGGTCTTATGCTTCTTCCCAACCAAGAAAATCGGTATCGCATGCAATGGACATGTCCGACGACGTGGACCAAAGGTTGCAAGCCCAGGAGTAAATCATTCGAAATCAACAAAAAACTATTGATGACCTCAAGATAATACTCTTGAAAGTGGTCAAAAATACTCAGAAGATAATCGAAAATAAGGCTAAAATCTCCTCCTCGGGATCACCACTCAAAACAAACAAGGAACCAACACCTAAGATAAACGAAGAAAAAGAATATAGAGAAGAGAAAGCTTACTCAGTGCATGAAGAAGACGATAAGTTTTCCTTTCATGATCCTCATGAAGAGAGGTTGGAGAAGTTGCAGAGACAACTTGATGCATTGATATAGAAAAAAGAGCTGAATGAATCAGGAGTTTAAAGGCCATACCCGCTTGAGTGGGACTTTACTCCGTATCCCGAAAGATACAAACCCCACAAATTAAAATCATATAATGGGAAGGAATCCCCGAGCTAGCACATATATTTTTTTATCGCAAGCTGGTCATATAATGGGAAACAATCTCATAATGACTAAAGTATTCGTGAGTACTCTGTGAGAGCCTGTTTTTACATGGTTCATGCAGTTGCCCCCGGGGACCATTAATACTTGGTATGATATGAAAAAACAGTTCTTGACATGTTTTTTTGAGGATGATACTGAAATATCGGTTCATTCACTCCTTGCAACAAAATAAGGAGAAAAAGAAACAATCAAAAACTTCATAGAATGCTTCCAAAAAAAATTTGTGTAATGCCGACACGGTATAACCCAGGAAACACTGGTGAAAACCTCCAAACATAATTTCAGGACCGGTTGCTGATAAGAATGGGAGCTGTAAAATCCAAAATTTGGAAGAACTTGCTGAAGCAAAGAGAGCATGCGAAAGATATAATCCGTCGGATTGAGCAATCTCGTAGTACGAGAAACTCTATAAATAACATGCCACATTTACAGAAACCTAAAAATAAAGGGAAAGCTGTGATGACATCAGTTGCAGATCCAAATTCAAAACCCCAAAAGCCAAGAGGGGCAGGACCTGATAGGACTAATTCATTCAAGACGGAGCAAATAGGCACTCTGTTTCACTTCCTCAATAAAAAAAAGGATGTTAAAGTTTCTAGAGAACCGAAAACCAGAAGATGCAGGAAAGACAATGATCCTAATTATTATTTGTTCCACCACAATATCGGGCATCCGATTAAGGATTGCTATTTTTTTAAGAACCGAATCCAGATGTTGATAGAAGGCGGAGTTCTCACACTTAAAGAGTAACATAAGAAAGTTTTCACAAATATGACAACTTTGGTGATAGGAACCAATGAGTTTTCTGCCAGAGCGACCCCTATACCAGCAGAGAAGCCAATGTTAATCAACCATTATCCCCATAAAATGAAGTAGAATGGACTCTTTCCGGTTTCTACCAAAAAAGGAGAAACCATGGAGGTACACTCAGACTTGCTAAAAGACAAACAATCAACTTGCTCAGGTAATTCAACAAAAACCAAAGAAAATACTTGATCGACACCAAGTACGGGCAACCTGCCCTAGGGTACGCTTCGAACCACAACTGTGACAAAGTCATTCTCATTGGTTAGTAACTGGATTGGGCTGGGGGTACCGAAGATATTGACGGTGATAAATATCATATTGCTTCTACTGCTCTTATTAGCCATTGGAATGACTAATTGAGTGCTATAAATAAGAAATTTAAAAAACAAAAAAAAAACAAAAAAAAAGACAAAAAGGACAAAAAATTTAAAAAACAACGAATAACAAAAAAAGTACGAATTTTTTCTGCCCAATCTTGTTAAAGCGGTGGGAAGAGGAGATCAAGTTTCTCGACAACCCTATCATACTTGGAGTAAGAGTATGATCATCAATGATCCGAAGTCTTAAAAATAAAGGGAAGAGAAAACGTTTGGTATATGAGCCTAAATAAAAGTCTCAACAACCTATCATGTTGAGGTAAAAAGTATGAATTGCCCAATACTGTTAAAAACAATAGGAAGGAAACAAGTTTCTCGCTAACCTATCGTGCTAGGGGATAAAGCATGAACCACCTAATGCTGTTAAAGCGGCAGGAAGAGAAGATCAAGTTTCTCGCCAACCCTATTATATTAGGAGTAAAAGTATGAACTTAATAAACTCAAAGCCTAAAAAAACCAAGGGGAGAGAAAATCAAATCCTTGACAACTCACCATGCTGAGAGGAATAGTATGGCTAGCCCAATGCAAACGGTGATTTGTAAAAGCACACCAAATCCATTTATAACTGGGGGTTTGCTAAAAATCTTATAGATCTGTCATGTTAAATTATTATCTCTAACAGTAAGTTAAAGTTACGTGTAAGCGCCTTGAAGTGTCTTCACCAAAGTCTCAGGCATGTGCAATTAGGTGTCTTTGCCGAAAATCGATGATCCTAACCCGATCATCCTAGCATCAGCCATTCAAGTTACGCAAGAGAGCTTTGAAATGTTTTCGCCAAAACTTCAGACATGTGCAATTGGGCGCTTCTGCCAAAAATTGATGATCCTGACCAATCATCTTGGTATCTGCAATTCAAGTTACGCAAAAGAGGCTTGAATAGCCGTCGTCAAGTCATCAAATTGGATCCAAAATATTTCAAAATTTTCCGATCATAGCAATTTTGAAAACTTTGAAGAGGGTCATGTTGGAGGATAAAATTTCAAAAAATAAGAAAAATATCTCTGCGACCGGTTGGACGCGAAGCTATTAACAACTTCGCGTGAATAGGCGAAACGCGGAGCTAAGTTCATAGCCTCGCATCAGCCAGAGGTTAGCTCCGCGTCAAAGTAAAACGCGAAGCTAAATCCATAGCTCCACGTCCAGAGTATTTAACTCCGCATAGTCAGATTTTCAGAATCTTAAATTGATTGTAATTGAGATTTAGGATTATCTAATACCCGAATTGAGTCCAATCAGAATTTAAATTCAAGAGATTTAAATCAAAATCAAATATTTGATTAAAATTCTTAATAAATATAAAGACCTTCTATTCCTATCCTTATGCAAACTCTCATAACCAACTAAAATTTATAAATAGTCTCTTTGAGGAGACTTTAGACATCTTTTTGAGATTTTTTGGACTTTAGACTTTAGATTTTGACGAGTCTCATCATCTTCTTTGAGTAGAAGATCTTCACGTCGGATCGTCAACATGTTCTACTAGATAGATCTCATCGTCATATTAGAACCCACTTTTTATTATAAAAGAGAGTGCTAAAATATAAATCTTCTCGTTTGTTTTTCTATTGTTTCCCTTTCGTTGTAATTATTATAATCAATGTAAAAAAGCAAGATTTTTACGGAAGAACAATATCTAGGAAAGAATCATTAAATCTCGTATTGAGATACTTCATGGATATACTAAGAAATGTCTGAGCCTTTTCTGTTCACACAATTTATGTTTTTAATATGTTAAGTGGTTGTAATTGTTGATCCCGCTACCTTAGGTGCTCTCCATGCACAACAAATTAGTATCAAAGATTTGAGTTTACTCGATCTCAAAGTTTCAGATTGGTGATTTGTTTATGGGATCTTAAGCGTTAAGAAGTAGGGATTAAAATTGATTTCGAGAGATTTAAACTAAAAATTCTATGAGAGTGTAGACTCTTCAGGGGTTTAAATACTAAAGCAACCAAAATAGTATGTCCATCAAGCACAGGCGCTACTTGGGCTGGGCTTTCTTTCTACTGTTGGGCTTGGCTTTTATTATGCGTCTTATGGAGCTTGATTCATGGGCTTTAGCGCTCAATTATGGGCACCAAACGCTGGGCTTTTTCTAACTTATCTTATCAAGAGAAATTACTTTCGACTCTTTCTCACATCTCGCCAAGAGATTATCAAACAACAAACACAAAATCCTTCTCACGTGCACAACTCATTTAGATGTATGTCTCGCATTGATTGGGAAAAAAAAAACATCGAAGTTAAGCATCGAGGGAGTTAAAGTACTTAGTCTCACATTTGTTATAACTTGAGAAGTTATGGATAAAGTTAATTTTTCTGGTCATAGTCTCGCTCTATTATCAATGTCTCACAAATACGAGTTTTGTCTTTTCATAAGAAACTAGTATAAAGCCCACGGCGATGACTGGACAAGGTCAAGTATTTGGTGGCATGCACCCTAGTGTGCATAGAGGTTGATTGGCAACATCATTGGAAACAGCCAAGGCAAAATATAAAGATGATGATGGTAGCGATGATAAAGCCCTCCTACCACATCCAAAATTAATTTTATTTTTATAATTATATCACCATTAACACATAACTATTCATCAATCTAATACTAAAGATAGAATAAGCACTCTAAAGGTCCAGTTCATCCTAGTAAGGCCTACCATCATATAAATGATCAAAGCATAAATTCAGGAAAATGTACTGCATCATCAAAGGTACAGTAACTTCTGATCGATCAAGAACAACCAAATGCCAAAAATATGATAGCATTTAAGCCCGTAGAATTTACAGGATTCGTTACAATATTATACTTAATGCTAAAGAGTTGCCCTTGAAACCTTATTTTCTACAAGGTGATGTGTTTGAATCGGCCGTTGAGTCACCCAAACTCACCAAACATCTGAGTACTTCATCACGATCCTTTTCTTCTTCCTGTTAGAGTTAATCCAACCCAGAAATAGATTAGGTGGTAAAAAAAAATAAGAGTATGATTAGGTGAGAATGATTAGGTGAAGGAGGATTAAGTGGCATAGTTAAATGGTTGGTGGAATAGTAAAACATATGAAAAATATCGCCCACCAAATTTGAAAATTAATCATGTTTTCACACTATAATTTAAGCCTATAAATATGTGCTCTCAATTGATTTCATTCATCATCCATTCAAGAAAAAAAAAGAGTGAAGAGAAGATAGAGAAAGGAAAAAAGGAGAGATGAAGCTCGGTGTGCTCTGCGGGATACTCTCTTCAAGTGGTATCCATTACGGTGTTAATATGGTGTTTCTACTATAAACTACAGTTCTCTAACAAGGTTGTAGGTTTCTTTTATGTTGGAGGTAATATTGCATCATTCTCTATTTTCTGTATATTTCCGAGTTCTCTGGACAAGACTCGGAAGGCTGTACTATTTATCTATAATAGTAAAATTCACTCTTTGATTGTACCGTGATTTTTTCCGTAAAGGTTTTTCCATGTAAATATTGTATGTCATATGTGACTTGTTGATTTAATTATAACTAAGTTGTTGTTTACATACAAGTCGGGATTTTATTATTTTTCCCAACAATGATATCAAAGCTAAGATTATTAGCTATTGTATGCAAACAATTGAGTGCATAACAAGCCGCATGATTACTCTTAATGGATCTAACTGGATGATCTGAAAGCTAAGAATGGAAAATCTTTTATATTGTAAAGATCTTCATGCAGCTTTAGAAAGTGATGTGTCTAAAGCAAAAGACATGAGTGATGATAATTGGAAAAAACTTGATAGAAAAGCTATTAGTTTTATTCGACAATGGTTGGATGATACCATATTTCATCATGTCTCCATTAAGAGTACATCACACTCTCTTTGGAAGAAACTCGAGAGTCTGTATGAGAGAAAAACAGCAGGTAACAAAGCTTTCTTGATTAGAAAGTTCGTGAGCTCAAAGTATAAAGATGGTTTTTCTATTGCTGAACATTTGAATGAAATTTAAAGTATTATTAATCAGTTTTCCTCTATTAAAATGGTACTTGACAATGAGTTGCAGGCTTTATTATTGCTCAGTTCACTACTGGAGAGTTGGGAGATATTGGTGGTGTATCTAAGTAACTCTGCATTAGAAGGGATAGTTTCTATGAGTTTGGTTACAAGCAGTATGTTTAACGAAGAACTCGGATGAAAGAACTTGAGCACATCACAGTCTGAAGCACTTGTGTTGGAGAATCGAGGAAGACCAACATCAAAAGATAGAAGCAACTACTCCAGATCCAGAAGTAAATCTAGATCGAAGAAGAATATTATTTGCTACTTTTGCAACAAGAAAGGACACATGAAAAAGAACTGCAAAATTAGAAAAAGAGATGAAAAACAAAGCGTGAAGGAAAGTCTAAAACCCATGAAAATACCAGCTGAAAATGATTTAGTTGTATCTGAAAGTAATAATTTATGTCTTTGTATTACATGTCAAAATGCAGTTGGGTAATCGATACAGAAGTCTCATATCATGCTACTCCACGTAGAGATTTCTTTACAACTTATCAAAGTGGAGATTTAGGCATTGTAAGGATGAGTAACAAAGAGACTTCTCGGATTAAAAGTATGGGTGATATACATCTTGAGACCAGTCTCGGTTGTAAATTGGTGCTCAAAAATGTAAGGTATGTTTCAGATCTTCTTCGCTTGAATCTAATATGTAAGGTACGTATCATGTTGTAAATTGGTGCCAAAATATAAGGTACGTATCATGCTACTCCACATAGAGATTTCTTTACAACTTATCAAAGTGGAGATTTTGGCATTGAAAGGATGGGTAACAAAGATTCTTCTCAGATTAAAGGCATGGGTGATATACATCTTGAGACCAGTCTCGGTTGTAAATTGGTGCTCAAACATGTAACGTACGTTTCAGATTTTCGCTTAAATCTAATATCTGTAGAAAAACTAGATGAAGATGGCTTTGGCAATACCTTTTGCAATGGGTTTTGGAAACTCACAAAAAGTTCTCTTGTCGTGGCAAGAGGAAAGAAATGTTGCAGTCTTATAGGATGTAAGCAAAACTGTGCAAATGTGAGGTGAACACAATAGAGTAAGATTTTTCTCTAAAGTTGTGGCACAAGAGGCTTTGCAACATGAGTGAAAACGGAATGCAGATTCTTGCTAAAGAAAAACACCTGCTGAAACATCTTGATACTTGTGTATATTGCATAGCTGGTAAACAACATCGAGTTTCATTTGTTAGGAGTGGATCAAATAGAAAGTCTCATATATTAGATTTGATACATTCAAATGTTTTTGGTCTTATGAAAGTTAAAATATTTGGTGGTGCTATTTATTTTGTAACTTTCATAAATGATTATTCTAAAAAAGTTTGGGTTTATACTTTAAAAACTAAAGATCAAGTTACAGATGTCTTTAGAGAATTTCATATCAAAGTGAAAAGAGAAATAGGGAGGTCCCTTAAACATATCCGATCAGACAATGATGGTGAGTATATCGGGCTATTCGACGAATGTTGCAAGAGTAAGAGAATTTGATATGAGATGATCATTCCGAAGACCCCTGAACAAAATGATGTGGCAAAAAAATGAATCGCACTATCGTCGAACGGATTAGATGTATGCTATCACATTCCAAATTGCCCAAATCCTTTTGGGAGAGGTATTAAGGACTGCGATAGAGCTAATCAATTTATCACGCTCAACTCCTATAAAGGGTGATATACCAAAAAAAGGTGTGGATAGGAAAGAAAGTCTCCTACAAACACTTGAGAGTATTCGGCTGCTGTGCATTAGTTTACATTCCTAAAGATGAAAAATCAAAACTTGATGGTAAGACAAAATAATATATTTTTCTTGGCTATACAGATGAAAAGTTTGGTTACAGATTATGCGATCGAGAAAATAAGAAGGCAATAAGAAGTAGAGTTGTGATTTTCCTTAAAAATTAGACCATCGAAGATTTCAAGAAGAATGGAATAGTACAGTTTTCTACAAGCGAAATTTTAGATCTGAATCCAGTTCCTTTTTCAGTTACAAATAATGAAGGAGAAAAAGTGCGAGGACATCAAATAGATGTTGATCCTCCTATTCGAGAAGAAGAGGGAGAGCAATTCACTACAACACAACCGTCAATAGCGCCTCACTTAAGGCGATCTGTCAGAGACCGTTATCCTTCTAGCTGATACCCAACTAATGAGTACGTCCTGGTTACTGATGCAGGTGAACTCGAAAGTTACCAAGAAATGTAAGAAGGTAGTTAAAAAAACTGAGTGGCTAAAAACTATGAAAGAGAAAATAGATTCTTTGCAAAAGAGCCATACCTATGATTTGGTAAAATTACCAAATGGAAGGAAGACATTGAAGAACAAGTGGGTGTTCAAGATAAAGACCGAAGTGAAGAACTCACAACCAAGATATAAGGCAAGGTTAGTCGTGAAGGGTTTTGACCAAAAGTAAGGAGATGACTTTAAAGAAATTTTCTCTTCGGTGGTAAAAATATCATCAATTTGACTCGTTCTTGGAGTGACTGCAAATATGGACTTAGAGATCGAACAAATGGACGTGAAGACAACTTTTCTTCATGGTGATCTAGAGGAAGAGATCTACATGGAGCAGCCTGAAGGTTTCAAAGTCAAAGATAAAGAATATATGTTTTGCAAGTTGAGAAAGAGTTTGTATGGATTAAAACAAGTACCTCGACAATGGTACAAAAAATTTGATTCTTTTATAGCGGATCATGGCTCTATGAGAACAGTTTTAGATCATTATGTTTACGTCAAAAAGGTATGATGGTGATTTCATTATACTATTGCTCTATGTTGATGACTATTGATTATATGTCAAGACATGTCTAAGATTGATTAAGAAGGATTTAAGCAAATCATTTACCATGAAGGATCTGGGAGCAGCACAAAAAATTTTGGGAATACATACATCTCGCGATAGGAATACCAAAATATTATGATTGTCGCAGGAGATCTACATTTATAAAATACTAAAAAGATTCAATATGGACAGAGTAAAACTAGTTGGTACTCCACTTGCAGGATACTTCAAATTAAGCTCCGAATAATGTCCCAAAAGCGAGATGGAAAAAGAAGAAATGAGAAGAGTTCCATATGTTTCAGCGATCGGTAGTCTAATGTATGCAATGGTATATACTAGACCAGATATAACATATGCAGTTGGTGTTATTAGTAGATTCCTTGCAAATTCAGGTAAAGAATATTGGGCTGTAGTTAAGTGGATATTAAGGTAGCTAAGAGGAACTTTCAAAATAAATATTTACTTTACAGGAGGTAAGTCAGTACTAATATGTTACACTGATGCAGATATGGCAGGAGATATTAACTCAAGAAATTTTATATCTGGTTATTTGATTATTTTTTGCACGGGGTGTTGTATCTTGACAATCTAAATTGCAAAAGTGGGTTGTCTTGTAAACTACAAAGGCTGAGTATTTTGCTATTACGGAAGCTTGTAAAGAGATGTTATGGATGAAATATTTTTTCAAGAACTAGGTATGAAACAAAATACCTATACAGTTTATTGTAATATTCAGAGTGTCATTCATCTCAGAAAAATCCAAGTTTTCATTCTAAATCCAAGCACATTGATGTAAGATATCACTGGATTAGAAACATACTTGATAAAAAATTATTGCAGTTTGAGAAAATTCACACCGACAAAAATAGAGCAGATATGCTGACAAAAAAGTTACCTAGAGAGAAGTAGGACTTCTGCCGGAAGGTAAATGGTATTGTTGGCAGTGAAAATTTCTAAGTAAATAGGGTTTTCCACAACAGAACGCGGAGCTAACTCTGTAGCTCCGCGTTGGGCTATATTAGCCTCGCATTTGAGAAAAACGCGGAGCTAATCAATAACTCCGCGTTCTGGTTCTTTAGCTCCGCGTTTTGATGCGATTAGCTCCGCGTGAGTAGATAACCAGAATCTCAGATTGATTGAGATTATGATTTGGGCTTATCCAAATACCCAAATTAAGTCCGATCAGAACCCTAAATCAAGAGATTTAAATCAAAACTAAGATATTTGATTGGAATCCTTGATGAGTACAAATTCTATTTAGATAGAAACTCTCATATGATTCTAAGGCTATAAATACCCTCTTGGGGAAGCCCTAGCAGTCTTCTTTTTCGGCATATGAGGTCATTTTCTGGAGTTTTGGAGAAGTTCGAGTTACGCATAGAGCCTTGATCGAATCAAGACCAGAGAAGATCAAGATCTATAGTCGGCCGCCATCTTCAAGAGAAGAGTTCGACGTCAGATCATCCAAAAGAGCTGCTTGACAGATCCCATCGCCACACAAATCCCACAAATCATTGTAAAAGAGAGCGATTTAGATATAAAATCCTCTCGTTTGTTCTTTCTTTTTCTTGTTCACTTTCGTTGTAATTTAAGTTAATTCAATGGAAGGAAAGTAAAGAAATTCTGTTGCGAACAGGTATGGACTCTAAGTAGAGTTCTAGTTCATTCCCTTTTTGGGTTGGAAGGGGAGATTGTTATATTTAATCCAATTCAAAAATGGATTAGGTGAGAAAAAAATTAAGAGTATGATTAGATGAGAATGATTAGGTGAAGGATGATTAGGTGGCATAGTTAAATGGTTGGTGGAATAGTAAAACATATAAAAAAAAATACCGCCCACCAAATTTGAAAATTAATCATGTTTTCACACTATAATTTAAGCATATAAATAGGTGCTCTCAATTGATTTTATTCATCATCCATACAAGAAAAAGAAGAGTGAAGAGAAGATAGAGAAAGGAAGAGAGGAGAGAGGAAACTCGGTGTGCTCTGCGAGATACTCTCTTCAAATGGTATCTATCATGATGTTAGTCTGGTGTTTCTACTACAGACTACAATTCTCTAATAAGATTGGAGATTTTTTTCATGTTGGAGGTAACATTTGTCGGCAAAAAATTCTGGAATCATCTGTCAAAACAAGGCAGATACGCGAGTTCAGAGTTGAGATTCGCAATTCAGCAGATCCGCGAATCTAAAATCCAAGGTTCGCGACCCAGCTACGACAGAACAGATCCGCAAATCTAAAATTTGAGATTCGCGATACTATCCATAACTTCCGGGATGGGGTTTAATACAAAGTCGCTCGACCCAAATAAGGGAAGTTGTCATCTCGGATCGTAGAGCCAACTGCCGAACGAGTATGGCGGCATTATTTAGATCATGGAGGTAACTGCCTAAAGAATATGACGGCACCACTCAAGTAGCGGAGTTAACCATTGAACGAATGAGATGAGAACGCTGCCTTGAAACCCCTATAAAAAGCGGGACAGAAAAAAAAAAAGGATGGATCATCTTTTTCTTAAACTATCCTTTGTGATCAGAAATTCAGAGCCTTTTTGCCAACTGAAAAAGTTTGTACGGAGTTTTAACGGAGAGCAAGATCGTACTCCACAGCTATCTCAGAACTCAGCTTTAAATAAAGAGGGATTTGATTTTTCTTCATATTCTGTAAATGGGAAACCGTTAGAATTGTAATCCTTTATTGAAATAGCTTAATAGAGAATTATTTATAATTTTATGGCGAGCAACACTGTATCACTCTCTATTTTTTATAGGGTTAATTACACTCAGACCCCCTGTAGTATTTGGGATGTGTCACTTAACACCCCTGAAGTTTGATACTCTCAAAAAACCTCCTTGACTTAGTTATTTTCACTCTCCTTTTCTATTAAAGTGCACTCTTGTCCCGTAAAATTCCTATTCTATCCCCATTTCTCAAATTCCTATTGTTGGTTAAAATGAGGGATGAGGGTAGAATAGGAATTTGAGAGACAAGAGTGCACTTTAGTAAAAAATGAGAGTGAAAATAACTAAGTTCAGGGTTTTTTTTGAGAGTTTCAAACTTCAGGAGTGTTAAGTGACACACACCCAATACTACAGGGGGTCTGACTGTAATTAACCCTTTTTTATATATTCCCGAGTTCTTTGGACAAGACTCGGAAGGATGTACTATTTATCTGGAATAGTAAAATTCGCTTTTTGATTGTCCCGTAGTTTTTTCCGTAAGGATTTTCCACGTAAATATTGTGTATTATCTGTGACTTATTGATTTATTTATACCTAATATGTTGTTTACATACAAGTCGGCATTTTATTATTTTTCCCAACACTGCCGCTCGAAACAAAATAAAGTTAGGCCTTTTGGCAACTAAAACCCGATGAATCAAGTATCATGGGATCGAATTAGGTCTTCTGATCCATCTGGCTTGCTCCATCCTCAGTTTGGGTTCAGTTATAGGCGCATATTCATCCCCACAGACTCTTTTTCTTTCATCTCATGGACGTTTACAGCCGTTGATTAAATTAAATATCGATGTGATTACTAAAATAATAAAGAACTTTTGTGACGTATAAACCTAGCTATATGTATCACTGTTTTTCCTTTCATCCATAAACTAAAGTTGGTGGAACTTTATTGGCCTTCTTACGAGTAGACCTCCACAAGTGAAGTACTCTGTGGCCACATCAACAGCAACCGCATTGTTTCAAACATAGATAACAGCTGCAGAAATGTATATTGCCACATATATGACAGCTACAATATTGCTTCAACAAATGGAGAACAGAATGAAAATAATAGAAAAATAGTGGTAGTAATCAGCCCCTCGCAACTGCAGCAAATTAAGAGTGATGTTGAGTTTCCAACTTCTCCAATCATTCCATGCATCAAACTATGGCATTCTCTCACTGTACTTATCTTCCCAAACAGTTTCTTTCACAAGATTTTTAGTTGGTCCTGATATGCCTGATAAAGCCACTAGAGGAGGAGGAGAGAAGATTCCGACGAAAAGAAGTGACCTTGGATGCAAACACAGTAGAATGAAAATGATTGCTCGATATAGCAAATCAATTCACACTCCCCCCCCCCCCCAAACCACACACCCACACACACATTATGTTTAAGATAATTTTTTTCATAGACTTTAAAGTTGCATCATTTGTTTAAAAGAATATCGATATTACTCTTTTAATTTCCACAACAAATGTTGATACTAAATGTTATCGCGTTAATGAGTATATAAAGGCAAAGTAGGAAACATTACTGTACGTTTTTTTTTCCTTAGAATATAAATCTTCACATCATGACTTCACGAGTTTACTATATATCCCTTATCCATGTCAAAATGTCGCCTAAAAAGTTTGGAAAGTTAATTATCCAAATCGAAATTGAAATAAGTTTTTTTTTTTTTTTTTTTGCTTAAAGGATGTGCAACTGAATGCTTGATGTTAGATTATGAATTTTGATTGATTAGATAACCGTGTTCAAGGAAGATATCCACCCATATGTGTACAAATAAAGGCAAGTACGAAATGCATGAGTACCTTTTTACAATTATTGCCATATGGCTTTACCTTATTAGATATTTTTCATATATTTAGACTAGACATATTTTACGTGTGTTATTTATATTTTGAAACTTAGATTTAACATATCTATCACTATCCATTTGTCTTAAGATATAAGTTGTTTAATATTTCAAAAGTTGAATAGTAAAAAGGAAATAAAGTTATATAGGGTTTGACTAATACATACATACATGTAAACGGGAGTTAAGAGTATCTCCTCTAGCTAAGCTAACAATAGTTGGCTAGAGGGAGGGCTAAAAAGTCACTTTCCTACATTGTTCTTCAACCAGACTTAATTTATCCTGTTGATCTTCATCTCATTGATACTAAAAATTATGGATTATAGAGTTGATTTGCACATTGATTAGTAGCTACAAATTATTATATATTTGAAAAACATTTAGCCTACTTGATCAAAAGTCAAATCTTATTATATTCCCATAAATTTTTGAATGGTTGAACCATGATGGAATGTAGATAAGGTTATATTGAAGAAAAAAAATGTGGGAAGGTAAGCTTATAATTGTCCTTCAGACAAAGTTGGCTAGAGGGACATTCTAGCTCCCACCTCGTATGTATGCATGTGTGTATAGACACATACATATTATTTAACAATTAAATATATAGTTACCAATCTTATGATAAATCTAGATTTATATAAAGATCCAAAAGGCATAACTCAGATTTTATAATAACAAACTTGGAATCGTAGGTGACAGAAACTAGAGGGAGATAAAAACAAAGAAAGCCCTCCACATAGATCACCGTCAAGTGTACACAACTAAAGAGGTTCAATATCGATGCATGCACACCTTAAGAAACAAACGTACATCTCATGTTCAGGTCCAAGGGTCAAATTGAGGGTTCATGTCACGAGAGCAGACTTATCACTCGATAAAACTAAATCCTACGTTCCATTTGTTTGAAGACATCAAAGCTTTTAATCAGCAGTCCATTAGTCTTCTCCTGCAACCAAATGCAAGACAATCTTCAGCATTCCCAACAATTACCAAGAGCATATGGACATGTACAAATTTACAAATTAAAGTTACAAGTCAAGTTTTGTAAAACTTACATGCTCAAAACCGATTGCTTTAGGAGTACCATCCTTATCAGTAGTAGGAGCAACCAGTCCGCGAGGTTCACACTTTGCCCACTAGTCATCAACACATGGATCATAAGAGAGAAGTAAACATAGCTTATGCAAAGTAAAAGAGATTTTATGTAGAAATAAATGGAATGCCATTGCGAGTAAAATATCATACATTCTTTGCAGCTGTGCTGAAAGCTTCTCGATGTGGCATTTCAGGATTCGCAGCTTTAATTCGTTGTATCTCCTCCCTATCACAAGTTTCAAATATAAAAAATGATAGTAAATCACTACTCTAACAATCTAACCTGGATTTATAAGAGTAGAATACAAGAAAATACCACCCTCCCCCAACCCCCTGCCCCCCACACACACGCACCTCTATTAATATATTACTCTCTTTTTCAAGTGAGCTAATCTTACAATATAGGTATGTTGCATGAACTAACATTCGTCTAGACTCTAGAAATATTTCTCTGTAAAATGCTGTTCTTGTGATTTATAGAATAAAAAAATGGAAGATTCCACTGGAAAACAGTAAAGTTAGGTTAGAAGATTTTTTTATCAGAAAGATCAACCAAATGTTATGAAGATAAAATTCTTAGTTAAACCAAACTCTCAAAAATAGTCATAGTTTGTTGTCACACCAAGCTATGGCATGAATGTCATGTGCACACATACACCATTGTGGGATGAAGAAATTTTTTTCATCATTTTATTACTGTAGACCCATTTTGCACTTCCAAAGTTTAAACCACGTTTCTAAGTGCAACTATCTCAATTTTATAGGTGCTCTGACTAATTCAAGATAAGTTGTAGATTTTTTTGCTAATAATCATAGGTCATAGGTGATAGTGAGATATTATGGAAGCATAACTAAAACCATATACTGATGCTGCAGCTATAATTAATAATAGTTCACATAAATTAATGATCTTCAAACTATATAAACTTAGGTCAAGTGAGAGAGAGAGAGAGAGAGAGACCTGCTGTATTGAAGAAAGGGGTAGTCAGGATAATCTTTTGGGACATGAGGTAAACTAATATTTAGGCTTGGTCTAATTCCATGAAGACAAATGAGAAGGGATAGAGGAAGCATCAGATATCCAGCTAAAGCATGCTTAGTTAGATTGTACAATGATGCATTCTCATATAGCTTCTAACAACTATGATTAACATTTTCAAAGATGATTTAATTGCTCTATATATGACGGTGAACTTATTTCTTTGATAAGATACTTCCACCTGGGGGAATATATATTAGAGACCATTACTATTTAGTAAGTTAAAGCAAAATTTAATTTCTTTTGTTCTGGTCGTGAATACATCCACATGTGCATGATTGGAATAAGAAATTTAATTTCCTGAAAACAAAAGAAAATAACAGAATAAGAAATCATCTAGATTAAATTTGCACTAGTGTGTTTAGTTTCTTGACTATCACAGAAAGTAATGGATGCATATATAAGACATTAATTGTGTTCTCTGGAAAAGCATGAAACAGCTCTTGTGAATGAAACCCAATCATGATATTGCTTGCATTAGAATGCAGAGATATGTAATCCTCAAAGCACCGCATGTTAACTATCATTGGGAACAATTATTTACTGATATATTCAAGTTATACTGAAATGAATCAGATGTATCTGCTGCAGTTCTTAAAAAAAAAAAAAAAAAATAGTGAATTGATTTAAATGAGGAAGGTTTCCAAAATACCTGAAAAGTTAGCAACAAAATGGCAGAAGAAGAAATTTTGTTGAATTAGAATTCGAGGTTCACAAAGATCCCTTGTGCACACAAATTGACTTTGGGATTAACGTCCGAGTTATTGTGATTTCTCAAATATATAACCATCTCAAAGGAGACTTGTGGTCTATATGAAACATGGATATAGACCTAATGATTAAATATCAGCAAAACTAATAGATAGTTCGATCATGATTAAGAAGGGGAGACTTGACGGTTCAAGATTGAATGAACTGAAGTGGGATTTTTGCAGTCAATTTTTAAGGAAAAGAAAATTAGAAAAAAAGGAAAAAAAAAAAAAAAAAGGAAAAACAAACAAAAACAGATTATGTTAATACACTGGTAACTAAAAAAATCTGATTAGCCATGGGTCGCTGTTTCTGGTTCGTTGTTGTACTGGCATATGCTATATGTACTTTAGTTTCCCTTTGTATGACAATTAGGACTGACTTTTGTTCTGGCAGTTACATTTTGTATATGTTCTATTAATATTTACTAACGGAACGCGAATGACAAACTAGTCCGCTGTTGTACTTCAAAAAAGGAATATGATTAGGAGCATAGAATTAAAGCCATTTACTAATATCTTTATTCATCCAGAAATAAAGCTGGTAGCTAAAGGAAAAAAGATATTTTCATCCTTGTAGAATTACTGGGTTGAAATACAAGATCAAACCATTAATTAATTATACAAGAAAGTATATACGGAATAAAATACTGAGAGATTGAAAAAAAATAACATTGATGAATTAATACAGTAGAACAAATCCCACCATGGTTCGATATATCCCAATCCCTTTCACTCAAAGAAAGATATATCCCAATCTCACTCGTGCACCTACATGTACGTTAAATTTTGTCAAACTTTATCAATAAACAACCATAATTAATATTTCATCCTTACACAACCTTTTCATAAACTTATACTACTCTACATAATAGTTTGTTTGTTGTCACCTGACATTTGCTTATTCAGTATTCCTGTATTTACCTAAGAAACATATATAAGAGCACAATTTTAGTTAATCCTAAACTATAATTTTTTAGGTACCTATATCTTGCTCGGGCTCTGAGACGTAGTGTCATTTTTTAGCTATAAAGCATAGATCATTGGCTACAAACTTCATGCAAAATTTTTTGTTTTGTTTCCATGTATCTACTTGTCTATTAGAGAAATCATCATGCATATATTTAAGCAAAAGCTGTGTATATCCTTCTTTAAGTTGGATCTTTCCAATAGTATTTCAAGTTCAAATTGAGTTATAATTAGTAGGGGTTTCTCGAGTACTAAATATTGTGCAATCTATGGCAAACTAATTACGTATAAATTACTTTTTAACTTTGGACATAGCTGAACTCATCCACTAAACTTGAAGAAATTAATTGATGTTTATTTCATGTATTTCTCTTAATTCCCCTTTCATCTAGAACATCGTTTGGTGGCAACCTAAACACATATTTGCATTTTTCTTACCTCATGAAGCGGTTATAGGCTGATGGAAGACGGTGTTTCTTCTCCGGAGCTGCACATATACACACAAAAGATAGCAACCAAGAAATCAACACGAGTATCGCAAGAAATTAAAAAAGAAATAACAAAAAACGGAAATTGTATTCATATATGAAAATATCCGTACGCTTCACAACGTAAGGTGTTTTAGGGCTTGTCTCTTCAGATGATGCCGAAGAAGATGGAAGCAACTGCTGTTCCTTCCTACAGTCATTGCAGGGACCCTGACTCCCATTACAGAAGGAAGTAGGTTGTTAAGAAATCTGAATCTTAATTTGCTAAAAGCAAACTAATTAAAATTTCTAGCTAACTAGCTAGCTAGTTCTTGACCTAGCCACCAAAACCACTAGGCTAGAAAGAAATTAAGAAAGAATCAATGAAAGGGCTAAAAAATAGAAATCAGAAAATCATATTTCAAACATTACATATTATTTTGAAAGGCCATTTTTCAAATTTCTTAGGGTTTATACGACATAGATTTAAATGAGTTAACTTCAGATCATTTGCTTGGCTAGCTAATAGTTAACCTGAAGACCCATCTGGTGTTCAGAGCAAAGGGATTGCACGACGGTAGGCCTGGGGTTGAGGAAGGAGAGCGAGTTGCAGTGCCCACATTTCACAGTCACAGTGTCCATCATCCTCCTGCATGGGACTCCGACCTGCGACAAATTAAGCCATCATATCACAAACAAAGGATATATGTTCCTCAATATCATATAGCATAAAGAAAAATATACAAATAGAACAAGCCATAATCGGTAGAGCTAATTAACATGGAGCCTAAGATTGAAGAAGAAGGACAAATTAAAAAAAAAAAAAAAAATCCCAAGTGGGTTCTTCCCAATATAGATCAAGTACCCAATGCTAGAAAGGATAACAAAATAGAAGAAGTAAGATACACTATTTAACTTGGAAACTATCTTGTTACTTATCTTCTACAAATTCTTTTACTTGAAAAGATTGGCTGAAAGATGTTACCGCCAGAACTGTGTTGCAGTAGGCACAGCGGACGTAGCAGAGGTGCTCCTGAGAGACGAAATCCATTGCAAGATGAAGAGCAAGAGATGAAGAAGACACTGAAGGGGTGAGAGGAGAATGAAGAGGGGTAGCTAGCTGCTTCTTGTCTTTTTAATGGAGGGTGGAGGAACAGGGCTCTAGAGTAAAAGGAAGCAGACTGTTGAGAGAGCCTGTACAGTCTCTCTAGGGTTACCAGTATGCTAATAATGCCCACGGGTACACCCTGCCACATGGGTCCAACGCATTGATCACATTATGTATAGTGCTTCTACCATTATCGCTATCATCACCGTCATCGTCCTGGGGCTTTAGTTGCTTGTTAGGGCTAACCCTAACTAAAGCTCCTTAATTTTTATTTCTAACAATATTTTATTTCAAGCATCCTTGTTTTGATGTTCTTGAGTTTAACTTTCCTTTTCATATCCTTCTTTTTTTTGCTATAATATGTGCCTTTTGATGGATAATGAAGTCTTACTTATTGAAATGATATTTAAATAAAATCAAGAGTCATACATACGGCTGAATTAAAGTGCAAGGTCCACTGGTCGAATTCGAGCAAATTGTGACCATAGATACTCTCTTCAGCTTTGTCCAAGCAAAATCTATCCAATACAGTGAAGTATATAGCTAGGATTTTCTTGTTAGAGAAATAAGACATATATAGCGTATGTATATATGTATACATACTTCGAAATTAATGTGATGCAGATTGATTTATAGCCAAAAGCAACTTACCAACATATTGAGATTATGATCGGACTAAAAAGTATTGCAGCCATTTAGATATGTATATTATTCTGAATTTGATGAACTTTATACAAAAGAAATGGCTAGCTAGTTCACTGTTGTGATCAATGGACTCTGGTTTTGTGAAGGTTTCTGTTATGTCATTGATATTATTATCACTTTGCAACATTGTTCTATCAGTCTTGAGGATCTAATTAATATGTATAAATTGAGTTCCTCTCCAGAAAAAAAAATGCAAATCATACAATCAACTTGTCACCTATCATTCATTTACTTGTCGAGTAGAGGCATAAACTAAAAATCTTGAACATGTTTTTCTCAATATCTAGGCATGAAAAGGTTCACTTATAAATTTTTATTTAAACCACTATTTCAACATTCATGCAGTTATTATATATATATATATATATATATATATATATATATATATATATATATATATATATATATATATATATATATATATATATATATATATATATATATATATATATATATATATATTCTACTTTCCTTAATTCCTATCCTGGTACTCTCATGCTATAAGCTTGATAAATTTATTATTTAATCCAATTAGGCTATTTGATATTGATTAAGGATTATATTTTGTAATGGCATAAAATGTATATATTTACATTCTAATTAACATTGTTTTTATATTGCCTTAACAAAATATTAATTCCTAACAATATTGTTACTTCATATTTTCATATCTACTATTTCAAAATATTGGCTGATATTATTCTCAGAATTTGAAAGGGCTTCGACAAATATTGCTATTTTACAAGTCGCTGTTATAATTTACATGATCTTGACTTAATTACCTTTTGCACTATAGTACTTATCCATCACAGTGCTAAGGGTTATCCAAGGTTTGAATGGGAATCTAAAAAGGTAAATGTCGATTGACTGAAGAGTTTGCAGTTGATGAATTACAAAAAAAAGGGGCTAGTAATGAATGAATGTTCAGTAAGGGCCTCAAAGGGTAAACATAAAGTACGAAAAGAGGTTCAAAGACGTAGGTAATTTTCTATCCCTTGTTCGTGACTTTTAAGCACCATTATTTTGGTTTGCCATTAATAAATTTGTTGCGTTCTTTTTTTATAATAAAAATATCACGTTTGCAGACCTTTAAGTGGGCAGGCCGAAAAAATTCTGCTATATTATGTAGTTTAAAACAATGAATATTTGGAATAATGACTCATAAATAGAAATTTCAGTTTGCTACCAGTTAAAATTGCATTTTTTATGGCGATTGTGTGCGTGAATGTGGATCAAATGCCATATATAGCCTGAATTTATGAAGTTGAAAATGCCAATATATATATATATAGAGAGAGAGTAAACGGGAAATTTACCGACAGTGAAGGGAGTTCCTTCACCGCCGCTTAGGTGGCCCAATAAAATTATTATATATGGCACCACTCAAAGGGCAATTAAGGAAATTCATTTATTTGTTAATTTGAATGACGCCACGTATAATAATTTTATTTGGCCACCTAAGCGGCAGTAAAGGAACTCCCTTCACCGTCAGTGTATTTCCCATTTTCTCATATATATATATGTGTGTGTGTGTGTATAAGTAAACGGAAAATTCATCAGTGGTGAACGGAGTTCCTTCACCGCCGCTTAGATGGTCCAATACAATTATTACATATGGCGCCACTCAAATGGTGGTTAAGAGAGTTCATTTATTTTTTATCTTAAATAGTGTCACATGTAATAATTGTATTTGGCCACTTAAATGGCGGTGAAGGAACTCCCTTCACCGCCGATGAATTTCCCGTTATCTCTCTCTCTATATATATATATATATAAAGAGAGAGAGAACGGGAAATTCACCGACAGTGAAGGGTTCACCACCACTTAGGTGGCCCAATACAATTATTACACGTAGCGCCATGTGTAATAATTGTATTGAGCCAACTAAGCGGCGATGAAGGAATTCCCTTCACTGACGGTGAATTTCCCATTTACTCATATATATATATATATATATATATATATATATATATATATATATATATATATATATATATATATATAGCAACACTCTATTTCATGTTATTTTGTTGGTCATAGTTTTTGTGCTTGATTTTATTAAAAACCAATTAATCTTTTTTATTAGCTTAACCATTTCAATGTAATTATATAATAACTTACAATCTTCAATCATATGTTATTATGCATTCTTTCTGTGAAAATTCTGAAATGATTTCTAATAAGGTAATCAGTATTCAATTCTCGAGTACATAAACTACCTGGACTATACTGTATACTTAACAAATCATCTGAAACTCTTTCACTGATAAAATTATTGAGTTCATCCTTCAAGTATTCAAGCAGGTATAAATTACAGAGGATCGAGAATGTTTTAGGTCTAGGGTTTGGTAGTGGACAAGGAGGTGAGGTGGTGGGGGATGACAGGTCACTGTCACATCAAGGGGCAGGGCAGCCAGCGGCTGAGGTGATGTGACGATTCCTCGGTTTCCAAAAGAAGTAAAAGGGCGCAGTCTCACCCCCTCACTTTTCTACACACAGACAGCAAAATCTCTCTCTCTCTCTCTCTCTCTCTCTCTCTCTCCCCCTCCCTCCCCCCATGCAACTTACTTCCATCTTTTTGCCCATTTCGATGCAGTAAGAATCTAATTTAGCAAACTCCTTTCTGATCAACTTGAATTTAACTGTGCACGAGAGTTTTAAACCGCGCCTAATCTCTGGCTACATCTACTCTAGAGCTTTAGCTCTCTAGCTCATCTTCACCTTTGAATTTGAACCTGATTGAGCCTAACATTCGGTGATGGGATGGATGTGAGTTTGTCATTTACTACCACTTTGGTCACCATCATCAGATCCAAGGGATCCTCTTATCGCCAACTATTTTGGTAACTTGATTTGATTTCTACTGCTCTGGCCAGCTGCATGCCCATTATCACAACTCTCCAGCAGCTACTAGCTCAGCTAGGTAAAATCTTTTGACCTATGTGTTGCTGGCTCATGCATGCACATGTGGCAAATGAGGCTGAAAAGCTTTGGGAAAAAAAAAAAAAAAAAAAACAAACTTGTTGCAAAAGATTTTCTTCTTAAATAAAATATTATAATACTTCCGTACGATATTCTCTCTTTCCCTCCCTCGCAACTTACATACAAGCCCTTCAAGACTTACCACTTTCTATTGATTAGTGGATGGCCACTTACTACTATATTAAGTAGCACTTTGCTCAATTTGTTTTTCTTCTCAACTTCTTCGTACTGAGGCGATTGCTGAATATTACTATTTCACATATTTTTCTATTTTCCATCATTAACCGACCATGTATTTCACAAAGGCAACCGTCTTTGCACAAGTTTGTGAGCTTTGAAAATATTTCTGGTTTTAATGGCTTCGTGAAAATATCGGTAGTCCGATCTTCTGTCTTGTAATATATTAGTTTCACATGCTTCTCCTTTATTTGGTGTCGGATAAAATGGTACCTGGTCTCTATACGCTTGCTCCTCACGCTTGCTCCTCGCAAGTGCCACTAGATTTTTGGCTAGTGTTATTAGCTTACTTATTGTTGATAAAGATTTCTATTGGTGCTTCTTATTGGTGTAATACTTCCTTCATCAGACTACTAAGTCATATTCTACTTTACTATTTGAGAATTACTATTTGAGAATAAGACAATCAATTGCTTCTTTGATGACTAAAAAAAATATTATTATCCTGATATTGAATACATTACCAGAAGTACTCTTCCTTTATCTAAATCCCACCATAATCACTGTTGTTGTAACTAATTAGTCTTGGATCTTCACTCTATACATAAAGTAAACCATATCAATACATCTTTTGGCATACCTAAGAATTCTTTTACTTGACTTGAAATGCTCTTGCCTCCGTTCCTACATGTATCTGCTCACCAGTCCTACCATAAATGTTATATCGGCTTTGGTGATGGCTAAATAGAGCAAACTTCCCACTAACCTCTTGTACATACTTGGATCTCCAAAAAACTTCCCAATGAGTCTTGTCTTAGTCTCACTACAACTTCATCAAGAATTGCAAACTGAATTACAGTTGCTCATGTTGAACATCTGAAATATATGCTTCGTATGCTTTTTTCTGAGAAATAAAAAAAAAAAAAAATCATTTTCTGATTGTGACACCTCTACTCTAAAAAATAGGATATTTATCCAATATCAGTCATCTATAACTTCATGATTATGCTCTTCATGAATTCCTCAAATATCTTCAGATTATCGTCGCTGAAGATCATGTCATACACATAAAGCATAAATTATAATGTCTTCATCTTTCTTCTTGGTGTACAGAGAATACTCATACGAACTCTGCTCGAATCCATCCTCATGAAATGTATCAATTCTAGTATTGCACGCTCTAAGTGCCTAGTTCAAACAATACAATGTCTTCTTCAACTTATATACTTTATCTCTAAGGATTCTTCATGTACACAGATGGTTGCTCGATGTAAACTTCTTCTTCTACATAGCTATTGTGGAAAGATGACTTCACATCCATATAATAGATTTTCCATTGGTTCTATGACGTCAATGCAATAATGACTCATATGGTGTCAATCCTTGCAACTGGTGCAAATACTTCTTCGTAGTCGACTGCTTCTAGTTGAATATAGTTTTTTACTATGAGTCTGGCCGTGTACTTCTCAACTTTGCCATCTTGATTGATTTTTGTTTTGTAAATCCTCTTTACACTAATGGGTTTGTGGCCTTTGGGTAGAGTAGTAAGCTCCTATGTGTTATTCCTTCTTATCACCTCGATCTCATTGTTCATACCTTTTCTCCACTTGTCTTCTCGAGCAGCCACATCGTAACTCACTGAATCACATTCTTCAAGCGAGTAGAATAGTGTGTAGTCTTCCATCCTCTCGACCAGCTTTGTGCCATCGTACAGATATCTCAGATTTCTCATCCTCCTTGTTATTTCATCTAAAGAACTTACTTCACTTGAGCTGGAAGCAGGCATTGTTGCCGACGCTGATGGATTTGGACTATCTTGTGGACTTTGATTTGGACCTTATCCTATTTCCTATAAGTCATCATTATTATTATGTTTTTTTAAACATACCTTTGATGTTTGTATCTTCGTTGCTACATATCCAATAATCTTCTCCATTGAACTCCACTTTTCTTGAGATAATCCTCTTCTTGATATTTGGATTGTAAAGTTTCTATACTTTCATTCTCCTCTCAAATAAAGATGCACCTTTTTCCTTGATCATCCGACTTTTTTTTCTCTGCTCCGAGATATGAGCATATGCAATGTATCCGAATACTTTCAAGTGGTTGACATTTAACTTGATGTTGCTCCACAACTCAAGTGGCATTTTGAGCTTAATGTTGTTTGTCAAACAATAGTTGAGGAGGTAAACTATACAGTCTATAGTTTCTATCCAATAAGTATTCAACAGATACTTACATGTTAGCATGCTTCCGGTCATGACAAAAATGGTACAATTCTTTTGTTCTGCTATACTGTTCTGTTGTGTTGTGCTTGCATACAAGTCTTTCAAAACTTTTCACTTCCTATTGGCTAGTGAATAATCACCTATTACTCTATTGGGTTGCTCTTTACTCAATTTGTTTTTCTTCTCAACTTCTTTTTTCATGTTGAGGATTTTACTCCCACTTATTATTTAGAATGCTATTATCTCACGTACTTTCTTCACGCAATTTTCTTGTTGACATCATAGGAGGAGCCACCACAGGAGGAAACAGGAAGCAGCAGAAGGGGAAGAAAAAATCCAAGAAGAAAATTGGATCTACTTGAGCCCGCCTATCGGTAGGAGGAGGATCAAGAAGAAGAAACACTGTAACATGGATGGAAAGGATAGGAGGAACTGCAAGATCGACAAAGCAGGACAGGGGACATGGAGGAGTAGATCCCACCATCGACAAAGAAAGGTGGCTCTTATCAAAGTTGAATTTGTTGTAATGAAACATTGTAGTGCTAATTAATATAGTCTCCTGTAACAAAGAAAGGTAGACCTAAACTATCATATATGTACTAAGCTCGTTTCATTAAATAATATTTAATAAAGCACAGGATTCTCTCAAATATATATATATATATATATATATATATATATATATATATATATATATATATATTCATGTTGACATCATTCACCGGCCATGTGTTTCGCAAAGGCAACCTTCTTTGGACAAATGGAGAATTCTCAGTAAAGTCCACATACCATCATTTTATGTATAGTGGAGTTAATAATAAGGACACAAGTTGGATATGAAACACAAAATGCCCATTGAAAATTAGGATATTTCTCTGGCTAGCTCATAGGAATGCCCTACTCACATGGCCAGCATTACAAAGAAGAGACTGGGCAGGTCCAAATTTTTGTGTCCTCTGTAGTAAAAATGGAGAGTCCACCACTCACTTCTTATTAAACTGTCACTTCACTGATCATCTTTGGATCCGATGTGCAAGAATTATTGGGATCAACCCAAATATGGAGGAGAAAAATTGCATAGGGTGTAGACTAGGCTTAACAAACCATACAACCAATCACACCAATATACTAACTGCAGCTGTGTGTTGGAATGTTTGGATGGAGAGAAATAGTAGAATTTTTAACTCTACTATCCGCTCCCTACATACTTGCAAACGTCTAATCATGCATGACTTTTATTTGTGGACAGGCATACCTTCCGACGAGGAGCTCATACACATATCAGAGAGATTCTCGGCAGATGATCTTGATTCACTTTCACCTGACCAAACTTGATTGGCACCCCTCACCTTACAAAACAACCACTCTACAAGAAATGTTGTATTCTGGATCAGGTGTTACATTTTTGTATCTTTTCTATTTTATTTCGTGCAAATAATGTATTATGAATCACTCATTTGAAGTGATCGAACTAGTTTACTTTTGTATGGTTCTGTTATCCCCTTACTAATGGAACACGGTGGGCTTCCACCCGCTGTTTTATTTCAAAAAAAAAAAAAAAAAAAAAAAAAAACCTTCTTTGGACAAGTTTTTGTTATTCTTAACAGCAAAGAGCTGCAAAGCTTACCTGTAATTTTCACTTGTAGCCTCTTCGAAGGGATGGCGAGAATCCTTTTATTTTTTTTCTGTCTTTGAGATTAACTAAGTATCGCTCAAAACATCCAATTACTTACTTTTTCATCTGTACAAAGATGACTTGCTATTTACTCATACAGACACCTTCCCGTGATCGTTCATTTGTGCATGTGCACATGTTTGTGAGTGAGAGAAGGAGAATACAATTTGGAGAGCAAGAGACTTTTGTTACTAGAGAACATATTCTGTATTATTCCAAGTACAATGCACTCTGATAGGAAAAATAAATAGAGAGGAAGTTATTGGGCAACGTCATGTGCTGCCCGCGAATGCTTTCCTATTATTAATTGAGCTCTCCGGATGCATATACAAGAAATATCTTAGAATTTCTCCTTTTTACTATTTTTTTTTTCTTTTTTCCTTCCTTTTTTTTTTATTGGGGTTGGGGGGAGGGGTTATTATGTAAGATCTTATTGACTGATTCATTAATATTTCTAAATTATTGATTTGTAAAGGATGCGATCCAATTCGAGAGGTAACTAATATATAGTACTCCTCCATGAGTTGCAATAATTCCTACTTTTGGGTTTTGAAAGAATCATAACCATAGCAAAAACAGGCGAACAATGACAACGATAGTATGTTAGGTATGAAACAAGGCAACAAGAAATCCATCCGATAAATGCCTGGAATTATCATAAACATGGAGCATTTCCTAGGGTTTTTTGTATAGATCAAAATACTTTCCTATTCTTGGTACCAACTGTTGGTATATTTTTACCGTAGTATATTAAGTGTAAAGTGGAGGTTACTAATTCTGTGGTTGCAGATTGAAGCATACAGAATTGTTTTAGATTAACACAAAAATGACAGATTTGTAGTTAACAGATTTACTACACAGAATTGCTACTGTTATCTTATAGGAAATTAATTCTGTAATTAGGTTTCAGTATTCTGTTATCTTATTACCTAACACAGAATGAAACTGTTTACAGAAATAATTAAACTATTCTTCTTTAACTAGTTTACTTAACCTAAAGTGAATAAAGAAGAGACTGGATTATGAAAAACCTGTTTCAGATATTTGCAGGAAGACTGGAAGACCACTGGAAGATGACAGGAAGTAGATTGGATGAATATCGAGGCTAGTGTTGGACACTATCTCCTTAAAATCGATTCGTCCTCCACTGTTCGCTTCTGGATTTCTTGGACGTCGATCTCTCAGGATACAACGATCGATCTGCAGAGGGAAGGAAGCCGCAATCCCTCTGCTCTGGCGAATCTGATAAAGGTTCTCTCTGGTTTATGTTATGCAGGACTGGACTTTATTGAAACTGATGAACAGAGTTCTTCTGTAGACAGAAATTCTGGAACTTCTGTCTGCAGAAGAAGAAAGAGAAGAGAAAAGAAAAACCTGTAGTTTGAAACACTGACCCAGACCCTATTTATAGGCTTTCAACAAAGTGCGCCTCTAAAGCGCCCAATGCTCCCTAAACGCCCATTCGCCCTCGCACACGCGCGTGTGCGTGAGGGTGCGGGCGGTGCGTAGCACCACCCGTGGTGCTCAAGATTTTCCTCTTCTTACATAAGCAAAGTAAATGAGCAAGCTATCATATTCAAACCCACATCCTTACATTCCCCTATCCCATGTGGGACTATCTTTTCATCTTCCTTTTTTTTTGTTCCTTTGCTATGTACTCAACTTTTGAAGCCAATTTCAATTCACTTAATTCATTTAATTTGAACTAGTGAATTGGCTTAACAAAAGGTTCAAATTAGTGAATGAATTCAACAATCCCCCACATGAATGAAATGGCTTAGACTCTAAAGCAAATAACCAGAGAGTGTAATAGAAAGTTACCGCATCGGGAGAGGTGGCTTTTGGCTTTGAACCTTCCCTAGTGAAATATTATCGAGTTTACTCGCTAACCAGTGAACACGATGTTTTTGAACTGTTCAGCTTTTGATGTAAACTAAGACAAAAATATTCACACGATTTCTTTCAACTTTATCAGATTCTATGTTGTGTCCATTTTGGCCTTGGACAACCTGGTAATTCTGTTAGTGCTCTTAGAGAACTTAGCATTTCTCATTCTCATAGAAGCGGCCCTTTCTCACTCACATAGGTGATCTCTTATCAAGAGTATCCTGTCATACTCCACTTAGATTTCTAAGATATAAGGATCATTAAAAGCTTGGCTTATCCTAACACATTGCAGGTAATCACTATTTTATCATAGAAATGAGATAGGAAATATTTTCCTCAGTGATTCTTTCGAGTTCCCCCACAATTCGGTTGTCCCTTTGAACCTAGATCTTGGGATCTCCAGTTAGCTAGGTTGGATTGCCATTATGGAGTTACTCTTTAGTAGGCTGTAATCCCATTCCCCTCGACAACTTATATACTTGATCTCTAGTCAAGCCTTTTGTTAATAGATCTGCAATATTATCTTTTGATTTTATATAATCAAGAGATATTATTCCGTTTGTAAGCAGCTGTCTTACAGTTTCATGCCTATGACGTATATGTCGTGACTTTCTATTATATAATACATTTTGTGCCCTTCCAATTGCTGATTGATTATCGCAATGGATGCATATTGCTGACACAGGTTTAGGCCACATTGGAATATCTTCTAAAAAGTTTCGAAGCCATTCTGCTTCTTCTCCAGCTTTATCTAAAGCTATAAACTCAGATTCCATAGTGGATCTGGCTATACATGTTTGTTTAGAAGATTTCCAAGAGATGGCTGCACCTCCAATAGTAAAGATATATCCACTTGTGGATTTGATATCTTTTGAATCGGTAATCCAATTAGCATCAGTGTATCCTTCAATCACTGCTGGATATCTAGTATAGTGCAACCCATAATTAGTAGTGTACCTCAAATATTTGAGTACTCTAACTATTGCTTTCCAGTGGTTCTCCCCTGAATTACTTGTAAACCTACTCAGTTTGCTTACTGAGTATGCAATATCAGGTCTTGTGCAGTTCATTAAATACATAAGACTGCCAATGATCTGAGAATATTCTAACTGTGATATACTAGCACCTATATTCTTTGTAAGATGTAGACTCATATCTACAGGTGTCTTTGCTATATCAGTATTTCCCTTGTCAAATTTTTCGAGTATCTTCTCGATATAATGTGACTGGGATAAGGTATATCCATCAGATGTCTTGGAGATTTTAACTCCAAGAATAATATCTGCAATACCTAAGTCTTTCATATCAAATTTCCGTGTTAACATGATTTTTACTTCCTTAATTAGAGCCACCGTGCTACCGGTGATAATCATGTCATCCACATATAAACATACAATGACATAGTTGTGCATATCCCCTTTTACATATACACATTTATCGCATTCATTATAGCGAAATCCGTTTGACAACATAACTTGGTCAAACTTCTCATGCCATTATTTAGGTGCTTGTTTAAGTCCATAAAGAGACTTAACAAGTCTACACACCTTCTTTTCTTTCCCTGGAACTACAAACCCTTCAGGTTGTTCCATGTAGATTTCTTCATCTAATTCACCATTTAAAAATGCTGTTTTTACATCCATTTGATGAAGCTCAAGATTATATAATGCAGCAAAAGCAATTATTAATCTTATGGATGTTATTCTTGTTACAGGTGAATATGTATCAAAATAGTCAATACCTTCTTTTTGTCTATAGCCTTTTATTACAAGTCTAGCTTTGTATTTATCTATAGACCCATCAGGTTTTATCTTTCTTTTAAAGATCCATTTATATCCTAATGGTTTACTTCCTGGAGGAAGATCCACAAGTTTCCAGGTGTGATTTTGAATAATTGATTCAATTTCACTATTTACAGCTTCTTTCCAAAAAGGAGCTTCAGGAGTAGACATAGCCTCTTTATAAGTTTGAGGTTCTTTTTCTAATATATATGTTAGAAAATCCGGACCAAACGATTTATTAATCCTGGCCCTTTTGCTCCTCCTACATTCATCCTCATTGGTTTTATTTCCAGAATCAGACTCTGTTTCTCTTATTATATCATCACAAGTCCTTTTAGAGGAACTTGATTCATGTTCTTTACTAGGAAATACATTCTCAAAGAATACAGCATTCCTAGATTCAATAATAGAATACTTATGTATCTCTGGATGATCAGAGTTAAAGACAAAGAAACGATAAGCACTGTTATTATGCGCATATCCAATTAATATACAATCAATAGTTTTAGGTCCAATTTTAGTCCTTTTAGGAGTAGGAATTGCAACCTTAGCTAGACACTCCCACACTCTTAAGAATTTATAACTAGGTGCTCGACCTGTCCATAATTCATAAGGTGTTTTCTCAAGTTTCTTTTGGGGTATTTTGTTGAGAATATAATTGGCAGAAAGCAGAGCTTCCCCCCACATGTTCTGGGGTAAACCAGAACTTATTAACATGGCATTCATCATTTCTTTTAAAGTTCTGTTCTTACGCTCAGCAATTCTATTTTGCTGTGGAGTGTAAGGAGCAGTTGTTTGATGTATAATACCATGTTCTGCACAAATTTGTGCAAATGGTGACTCATATTCACCACCTCTATCACTTCTTAGCATTTTTATCTTTTTGCTAAGTTGATTCTCAACTTCATTTTTGTATTGTATAAACATTTCAATTGCCTCATCTTTTGTTCTAAGTAGATATACATAACAATATCTAGTACAATCATCTATAAACGTAATAAAGTACTTCTTTCCACCTCTAGTTTGAATAGATTTTAAATCACATACATCTGTATGAATCAATTCTAAAGGTTCAGTACTACGTTCTATAGAGTGAAATGGAAGCTTAGTCATTTTTGATTCAACACATATTTCACATTTATTTTCAAAGTTTATATTGAAATTAGACAACATATTCAAATTTATTAATCTTTGTAAAGTATAATAATTAACATGTCCTAATCTACCATGCCAAATAAAAGGTGACTCAGTCATATAAACAAAAGAATCAATTTTATTGATAACCTTAGGGGCAATGGTCATTACATTTATTTTGAACAGACCATTGGTCATATACCCCTTACCTACATATACACCATTCTTTGTGAGTATAAACTTATCAGACTCAAACGCAAGCCTAAAGCCTTTCTTACTCAAGACTGAACCAGAGACCAGATTCTTGCGGACATCTGGTACATTAAGTACATCAGTAAGAGTAAGTTCTTTCCCCGAAGTCATCTTCAGTACAATGTTGCCTCGTCCTTCAACCTTGGAGGTTGCAGAGTTACCCATGTAGAGTAGTTCTCCTTCCACAGATTCATATGTGGAGAACATCCACTTGTTGGCGCAAATGTGGCGAGTGGCTCCAGTGTCCACCCACCATTCTTTAGAGTTGCCACCAACTAGGTTAACCTCTGAGACAACAGATGTACAATTTACATCTACATTTGCACAAAGATTTTCTTCTTCGGCCAAATGTGCATTAGGATGCTTCTTCTTCTTCTTCGAAGAATCTGGTGCCTTTCGTACACGGCAGTCCTTTGCACGATGTCCAGGCTTGTCACAGTTGTAGCACTTGCCATTGAATCTCTTCGAGTTACCACTCTTAGAGTCTTCACCATTGTGCTTTCTCTTCCTATCATTAGACTTATTGGAATTTTCCATAACATTAGCTTTAGAAATATTGTATGGATTTTCAATTTTCTTTTCAGAAAGGCGGTTATCTTCTTCAATCCTCAATCGTACAATTAGATCTTCAAGTGTCATTTCTTTTCGTTTATGCTTTAGGTAATATCTAAATTCTTTCCAAGATGGTGGCAATTTTTCAATTATTGCAGCCACTTGAAAAGATTCACTGATAGTCATACCTTCAGCATGAATTTCATGAATGATTACTTGAAGATCCTGTACTTGGTTGATTACATTTTTAGAATCAACCATTTTATAATCCAGAAACTTACCGACTACATATTTCTTAGAGCCGGCATCTTCTGTATTATATTTCTTGTCTAAGGACTCCCAGAGTTCCTTAGCAGTAGCAACTGAACTATATACATTATACAGTATATTGTCCAAACCATTGAGGATATAGTTCTTACTCAAGAAGTCCGCATGTTTCCATGCTTCAACCGCCTTCACTGATTGTTGATCATCTTCAACAAGAGTAGGCACAGTCTCCTTCAAGTACTTGGCCAGATTCATTGTAGTGAGATAGAACAACATTTTCTGTTGCCATCTCTTAAAATCTGAGCCACTGAACTTCTCTGGTTTCTCGTACTGGCTTGAAGGCACTGTTGGAGTAACCATGACAGGAGTTATCACAGTGGATATATCAGATGTAGTAGCCATCTACAAATATTAAAATTTATCTATCTTAATGTCTTGTAATAAATTTTAACTTTCTAATAAAACAACACTCCAAATCACAAAACAGAAATTAACTAGTCTTCTCTAAAAGCAATTAAGATTACTAGTGCTTGATTACTATTATGACAGTATTTTAATCTAAAACAAAATATCAGTTTAAAGATTAAATACTATTATAACAGAGTTCTAATTGATAACAGTACTCTTAATTGATGGTATTGTGACAGAATTCCAAAACTCAGTTTTAAGAATGTTGGTTCTAAACAAAAATGTTTAAACTGTATTCTTAAAAAGTTAATCTAAAACATGCACGAAATTTGATTTTAAGAATGTAGGTTCAAACTAAAAATGTTTAAACTGTATTCTTAAAAAGTTAATCTAAAACATGCAATAATCGATTTTAAGATTGAAGGTTCAAACTAAAAATGTTTAAACTGTATTCTTAAAAAGTTAATCTAAAACATGCAATAATCGATTTTAAGATTGTTGGTATATTTTTACCGTAGTATATTAAGTGTAAAGTGGAGGTTACTAATTCTGTGGTTGCAGATTGAAGCATACAGAATTGTTTTAGATTAACACAAAAATGACAGATTTGTAGTTAACAGATTTACTACACAGAGTTGCTACTGTTATCTTATAGGAAATTAATTATGTAATTAGGTTTCAGTATTCTGTTATCTTATTACCTAACACAGAATGAAACTGTTTACAGAAATAATTAAACTATTCTTCTTTAACTAGTTTACTTAACCTAAAGTGAATAAAGAAGAGACTGGATTATGAAAAACCTATTTCAGATACTTGCAGGAAGACTGGAAGACCACTGGAAGATGACAGGAAGTAGATTGGATGAAGATCGAGGCTAGTGTTGGACACTATCTCCTTAAAATCGATTCGTCCTCCACTGTTCGCTTCTGGATTTCTTGGACGTCGATCTCCCAGGATACAACGATCGATCTGCAGAGGGAAGGAAACCGCAATCCCTCTGCTCTGGCGAATCTGATAAAGGTTCTCTCTGGTTTATGTTATGCAGGACTGGACTTTATTGAAACTGATGAACAGAGTTCTTCTGTAGACAGAAATTCTGGAACTTCTGTCTGCAGAAGAAGAAAGAGAAGAGAAAAGAAAAATATGTAGTTTGAAACACTGACCCAGACCCTATTTATAGGCTTTCAACAGTCGCAACGGTTGAGATTTCAACAGTCGCAACAGTTGGCCGTTTCAACAGTTGTGACCGTTTAACGGCAACCGTTGACGGCGGCCGGTGACTGTTAGACCGCGAAGTGCAAAGTGCGCCTCTAAAGCGCCCAATGCGCCCTAAACGCCCATTCGCCCTAAACGCCCATTCGCCCTCGCACACGCGCGTGCGCGTGCGTAGCACCACCCGTGGTGCTCAAGATTTTCCTCTTCTTACATAAGCAAAGTAAAGGAGCAAGCTATCATATTTAAACCCACATCCTTACATTCCCCTATCCCATGTGGGACTATCTTTTCATCTTCCTTTTTTTTGTTCCTTTGCTATGTACTCAACTTTTGAAGCCAATTTCAATTCACTTAATTCATTTAATTTGAACTAGTGAATTGGCTTAACAAAAGGTTCAAATTAGTGAATGAATTCAACACCAACTAGCCATCTCTCATTAACTATGTTAATAGAAGCAATTTTACAACATTTTTTTTTCTTCTTTCTTCTTTTTTTGTCTGATTAAGTGTGGCATGCGTCTCTTTTAGAAAGAGGGAGAGAGAGTATAAATTTTTTTTTTTAGTTTATTACGGCGAGCAAAGCCCTCTGCATTCTTTTAACAAAAGCTTAATATATAGAATAAGATGGTAGGAAACTACCGGTTCTAATAAGATGGACTAATTATCTGAAAGTAAAGCAAGAGGTTGATTGTTTCTTTTTTCAAATGGTGATAACATCATACATGTGAACAAAAATAGAGGCAGAGTAATTTTCCATGTGGACAAAAATGCCTAAACATGTTTAGATTATTGTCCAAATGCCTCTGCACGTGTAAGGTTAGTTGTGTAACTTGTTTGTTCAGGACTAGCTAGCTAGTCTTCCCCAATTACAAGCTTGCATAACTAATTATATAATGTTTCCAAATTCATTGGCAGAATTATTTGATTATTATCCTATCACCACTAAGTTTTGGAATATCCAATAATTAAAGACTTTCATATATTCCAGCCAAAATTAGTTGGCCTGGGGCCAAACAGTTGGTGTTTGATGAGACTAACTCCAAATAAACCCTTGCTACTGCACATATTGACATTTATATAGGTCATATATATGAATCAACCAATATTGTACGCATACATTAGTTGAACATATTGGGAGGTTACTAACTGATTCCATCTTTTGTGACTATATATGTCATTAGTATAGAAATTAGAATATGCTGCGTGTATACTAACACATTAACAAAAGCACCAAGTATATATGTTTTCTGTATATAATCTCACTCCACTGCACCACATACCGATCATTTATCATGAAAAGGAAATTGCCCTGAGCAATTAATTCCAATAAATATATATCACTGCATGCACCGACACAAACATAGAGTGCATTTCAATGATGAAACAATATGATAGAGATCAAATTTGATTTAGGAATATATTTGATTAGATTTGAATAGATTTGATTAGATTTAGATCTTGTTAGGATTTTAGAATATTTGATTGGATTCTATTTTATTAGAATTCTGATTTTATTAGGATTTTGGATTTTGTTAGAATTTGGTTTGTTAGAGTTTCCTATATATATATATGTTTGTATGGAGAATTAAAAAAGATGAATAATATTTGAAAATTTCTGGCGTGGATTTCGCTGAAACAAATCTTTCCTCGTGGACTCGTGGAGAGTGGGCGTGGATTCGCCTGGGTGGATTCCCAAATTCTGTAAGTTTTCCCAATCTATCTTTTCTTCCCCAATTTCTCTAAAAAAACCCTAATTTTCAAAACCCTAACCCTAATTTCGCCTCCGTCATGCGTCAAACTTGGTATCAGAGCCTAGATTTTCTTCTCCATCACCCTCTTCTTCTTCCACATCTCCATCCTTTTTTATTTTTATTTTATTTCAGTTTTTTTTTTATTTTTGAAAAAAAAAAGCAACAGCAACAGCCTCGAACCATCAACTTTCCTACCCAGCACCAAAAAAAAAAAAAAAAACCAGCAAGCCCTCTCCCTCAACTTCCCTACCCATAAAACACCAACACGCCATCATTTATTCCATCTCCTTCTACTCCGCCCCCAAGCACTAACCCAAGCTTCTCCCCTTCTTCCGCCACCTCGGCGTCTCTGTCGCCCTCGTCTCCATCGCCAACAAGATTGAAGCAAATATTCATATTGTTGATTGCGAATTGCAGCCTATACTGAATACAGAGTTCATGATGAGCCACTATTAATACCAGATAGAACTTTCTTTCCATCCATAGAAGTTGAAGACTCAAAAGTTCAGACTTCTGACGATTTCTCAGTAAAATCAACTGAGAAGTTTCAGCCACATAAAAATAAATCTGATGATCATATTCATAAGCAGAAGCCAATAGAAGTATCTCCTCCTCTCCTATATCACATGCCCATAAAACCGACAGTTTCTTTAGAAGACTTTCTGTTAAAATTTCGTAAGAAACTTCGTCGACAATTTGTGTTTACTGATAGTATTTGCATATCAGTTGCACATGTACAGGAAGTACAGGAACTTTCAATTCAAAGTGAGACTTTAGACAGAAAAGAAATTATTGTTGATGATGAGGTAAAAATTTCAGTTCCTCTTGAGAGATTCATTACAAGAATTATGAAGAAATTACCGACTCAACATATAAATTCATATGGAGTTTCGATGAAAATTGCTTCTACTACCTATGGCCTGGATATTTCACGGGATTCATATTCGACTACTTGCATTACAGGTATCTTTCCAGATCTACCGTGGTTCGATATAAGTTCACCAAAGAAACCAGTTCCCCATCCACCACCTTGGTTCAAATGTGAGGTACTAGATACGGTTTCTTGACCACCACAATTGCCCAATTGGGATATTTGCGGATGTTGATCAGTTCAACCCGGACGTGTTTGTCATTCCTTATCTCCGCATTCATCGAGAATGAATGCTTTAAAGCCGGGGAGAATTGATGGAGATCAAATTTGATTTAGGAATAGATTTGCTTAGATTTGAATAGATTTGATTAGATTTGGATCTTGTTAGGATTTTAGAATATTTGATTGGATTCTATTTTATTAGAATTCTGATTTTATTAGGATTTTGGATTCTGTTAGAATTTGGTTTGTTAGAGTTTCCTATATATATGGGTTTGTATGGAGAATTAAAAAAGATGAATAATATTTGAAAATTTTTTGAGAAATTTCTAGCGTGGATTTCGCTGAAACAAATCTTTCCTCGTGGATTCGTGGAGAGTGGGCGTGGATTCGCCTGAGTGGATTCCCAAATCATGTAAGTTTTTTCCAATTTATCTTTTCTTCTCCAATTCCTCTAAAAAAAACCCTAATTTTCAAAACCCTAATCCTAATTTTGCCTCCGTCCTGCGTCACAATATAGTTTGATATGTTATGTGTGTAATGTAGTAAATTATTTGAAGAAGATGTAATGACAATTACTAGATAGAAGACTCATGGATTGTTCCTCCCCATTTTTAGGGCAACCAAATGAGAGAGTGTTGTTTGTGGGCATGTACAGTACAAGGGCAAGCTAGTTGGGTGCACGTCAGCCGAAGGAATTAGGTAGCATTAACATGGCAGCAGAGGAAAAGACAGAGGTGCATTTGGGGTGGGGGTGGGGGGGGGAGAGAGAGAGAGAGAGAGAGAGAGAGAGAGAGAGAGGAGCCATTAAAGTTCTTTCCCACTTCAGGTTGTACTTGCAGTGCATGACAAAGACACCAAGGTAGGAGATGCTTGCACAAAGGGGCAAATTTTCTGTCGACTATAAAGGTTGAAGGAGGAGTACAGCTACTAGGGTTAAAAGGGCTGGACTAGATCTAGGGTTATGGCTACTAGCGAAGGTCTGCTAGGGTTTGTGTAGGGCCTTCTTCACTTTTGGCTAGGTTTTCAAAGTAGAAAGAGAGCTTAGAGGTAGAGGTAGCGGTAGCTATGGAGTTGGATGAGGATCAGACATCACATGCTCGCTCTTCACATTTGACCCACATATATTTGTACTATGATCATCCCTTTCTTCAAAGCTATGGGCCAGCATAGCTTTGAAGAAAGGGATGATCATCTTCCCTTTCTTCAAATTTAAGAAATGTGCACGCTTACCTTTAAACCCTAGAGAGGACATGTCGTAACTTTTGTGTGTTTGGAATAATCTTGCAAAGGATAAGATTATGTATGGAATTCAGGAAATATTAAAAACAAGAATTATCAAATAATAAAACTTGGAAAATAGCGTGATTTCCTATAGGATTGCACATGATTTTCTCAGTTTAAGTTAAACCTTTAGTTGTTGTATTAATTGGTCTTGTATATATATTTATGTTATAATTGATTGAACCAGTCTTGACAATTCATTTCATTTGGAAAGATTGTACTAAGGCTCAATTTATCTTCGTGCAAGGAAAAGCTTTTAAAATAAGATTAATTAGGAGAAAAAACAGGAGCTTAGCCTCCTCGAATATTCCTGCATGCTTTTCACCGAATGAGGCTCAAAAAAATAAAATTAAATTAAAAATAAAAAATAAAAGAATATCCAAAACATTGAGTCTCTAACACTCGAGGAAATCCTAAATTGGATAATTGCAGCCAAAGTTTGAGCCAAAATTTTTGCCCAAAAAAGAGAGAGAAAAAAAAGGATGAATCTATAGATGATTTAGGCATAACAAAGATGTTTTTACTATTATAATCATACAAAATCACACTAGAGACAATGGTTTGTTAAGGAACAACTTGATTGATTAGAATTGATATATGATTAAGAATTTTTTATTAATGAAATTGCAAAGACACTTATTGTTAGTCGTAATTTGCATATGCCGAGAGAAAATGCTTCTCAGTGTGCTTTTTAATACATTGAAAACTAATATATCGAGTTTAATCTACATATAACTGTACACATTTCATATGTTAGATGTTATTTGGATAGATATCAAATAATGTGATGCTTAAGATATCTTTATTATGTTTTAAACGCAATCGACTTGAATATTCATGTTTGCAAATACAAATCGGATTATATACATATATATATATATATATATATATTCCTACTGAGAGAGGGATTTAACTTAATTTCACAAGTTATCAATCTAAGAGTAGTCTACGTATTTTTCTCAAATTCCACTGCAAGAGGCATACAAATCTCCCCATTTCATACGAACAATTAAGAGGGCCCTCGGAGGGAGCGACATGATAAAAGCTACGGCCTTGTCCTTTTTCAGTTGGGCTAAACTGAGGCCCATTCTAGTTGAACCAGTGAAGCTGGTTTCCTAAGCCCTTTTCGGCCTTCTTAACTGGGCCCCAACGCGCTTGGCTGCTTCCTTCCAGGGAAATTCTAAAGGCACACCCCCAAAAATCCAAGTGATCACCCTTTCTAAGCGCACACTTCCCTTTTGTTTCTGAAAACTTCTTTACTTTCTAATCTTCAACTTAGCTGTAATTTTTTAGAACTAAGATAAAAGGAAAAAGCTATACTCGTCCTGAAAAATAATAAAAGCAAACTCGTAATACAAACCTATTGAAAGACTTTTTTACTGTACCAAAATTTCAAAATTGTAGTGAGTATTGAGAAAAATTATTTTATAAAACTACATGTGGCCATTGATATTTAAGGCTTGTTTAAAGAATTTCCACTTTTTCTTTCGCCACGGGCGAGAGGCTATTATTACCCCCGAATCTCGGATCTGGGCCGAGTCAGCAGCACCCACAGAACCCGATACGCCTCCTCTCCTCCGCTCTCATCAGATCCGAACCCGGCTCTCCACCGCATCCACCGCCACGTGTCGGTTCCCCTCTCTCTCTAAAACTCCCCTCCCTTGTTTCTATATTAACCCATAAAAAAACGCTCCTTTTTCTCTACAAAACACGCTCTCTCTCTCCCTCTCTCGCTCGCCAAGCTCTCATCTTCAGTAATGGCGAATTCTTCGTCGACGACGACTCCGCTGCTGAAGGACGAGCTCGACATCGTGATCCCGACGATCCGCAACCTAGACTTCCTTGAGATGTGGAGGCCCTTCTTCGAGCCCTACCACCTAATCATCGTCCAGGACGGCGACCCATCGAAGACCATCACCGTCCCCGACGGCTTTGACTACGAGCTCTACAACCGCAACGACATCAACAAGATCCTCGGCCCCAAGGCCTCCTGCATCTCCTTCAAGGACTCCGCCTGCCGCTGCTTCGGCTACATGGTCTCCAAAAAAAAGTACATCTTCACCATCGACGACGACTGCTTTGTAAGCTTCTTTATTTTTTTATTTTTTTCTTAAATTTTTATTCTCTTTGTTCCATTTTGGATGTGGGTTCTTGATTTTGGTGGCAATGGCCTCTGATTTCAGAACAAAGGTGAAATCTTTCTTCTTCTTCTTCTTCTTTTTCCCCTTAATTTGATAATTTTGAGGAATGTTGCTGATTTTAGGTCGCGTTTGGGGGAATTAATCCATGGGTTTTGCTTTTTGTAGATGGGGAAGTTTATTTATTGCGGAAAGATGAAACTTTTCTTTTTCTAATTTTTTTTTTTTTTAAATTTAGAAGGATGCTGATATGAATGCTTATCGCAATCATTAACTATATTTATAGATACGAATCTTAGATTAAAAGTTTCAAGTGATTAGATGGAATCTGCGATCTTGAATTAAACATGTAATTCTAAAGTAATGTGTACCATCTTGAATTAAAGCATTGCATTTGCGTTTATTTAATCCACAAATTCCACCATTCAAATTTACGTATATTATTTGAATGCCTACGTGTAGTGAGTTGCAATTGTATCCTTTACTTGCTAGCATAAATCTTCAATTACTTTGTCCCTTTAGTTTACTATTGTCACCATGTTGTGTATAAAATTTGAATCTACTCATGTCATGAGTAGAACCAAACTGCCTAAAAATTAAGAGTAATATTGTTTCTCACATTTACGTAATTACATTCACATTCTACATATGTGGCAATGGGATTCATCACATAGATTATTATATTTCCAATAATAAACAATCTTCACGCCCGCCTTTGGTTTACTATATTTCCAGTGCATTCACTTATTCAGCTACTATGAGCATCCTTGCATCCCTAGATAGAATAATGACCTTTACTCATGTAGTTTTTTTTAATATAAATATATATTCTCTGTGTTTCATTAAAAAACGATTAATGAAACAGCTAGGTAATATATAAAATAGTTACGTTCCTCGTTGAGAGTAGACAAAATGAACAATAAAAATAAAAATAAAAAAACTATAAAAGATAACCATCACTGTCCTATAACAACAACAACTAAGCCTTTTATTCCAAGTATTTGGGATAGGCTACATTATTAGTTTTTTGAGAAGAAAAACAGAGAAAACAAAGAACAGAAATTGAATGAAATAGAAGAATAAAAACAAGAAATGAGAAAAACTGATATGATGCAGCAAAGGGGAATATAATTTCATTCATTCTGGTGCATTACATTTATAGTAAAAATATCTAAACTGAAAAAGATAATGAATCCCAAAAATTACGGTAACAACCAAGATTTCTGATAACACTAACAATATCCTAAAGAATAGGACTTATTGACTGGAAAAACAAATTCTAGTTATTGACTGAAACTAAACAAAAAAAACTTCAACGTGACAGTCCTGAAGCAAATTATTAACACTCCTTCTTACTTTAGGCACTGCAAATTCCAATCATCTTCCTTAGTAACTCGAACTTGCCAACTGGAAGTGGCTTTGTGAACAAATCTGCCAGTCGATCTTCAAACTTGCAGTAAGTAAGTTTCACTTTTCCAGTTTGTTGCACTTCCCTCAAGAAGTAGAGCTTGATGTCGAAGTGTTTTGTTTTTCCATGAAATACTGGATTTCGTGAAATTGCAATTGCTGCTTGACTATCAACAAAAATTTAGTACCTTCATTTTGCACCATGTGTAAATCAGATAGAACTTTCCTTAACCATAGAGCTTGGCTTGCTGCTGCAGTTGCTGCAATAAACTCTGCTTCTGCAGTAGATTGTGCTACAATCTCTTACTTCTTTGAACACCATGAAAAAACACCTGAGCCTAGGTTGAAACAGTATTCTGAGGTACTTTTCATGTCATCAAAAGAACCACCCTAATCACTATCTGAAAAACCACTCATTTTGAAGTTCTGACTCTTCTCAAACTTGACACCACAATCAAGAGTGCCCTTAATAAATCTTAAAACTCTTTTTACTGCTCTTAAATGCACTTCACTAGCACAATGCATAAAACGAGATAAGAGACTTACAGCAAATAGAATGTCAGGTCTTGTTGCTGTAAAATACATCAAGCAACCAATCAAACTTCTGTAATAGCCTTCATCAACTTTACTAGCACCATCTTCTTTGCTCAGCTTTTCTTTTTGACCCATTGGTGTGTTTATTGCTTTGCACTCCTCTATCTGAAATCTCTTCATTTCCTTTGCATACTTCTTCTGACAGATGAAAACTTCATTTTGGCTTTGTTGGACCTCCAAGCCAAGAAAGTAAGTCATAAGACCAAGATCTGTCATCTCAAAAACCTACATCATCTCTTGTTTAAACTCCTCAATCATCTGCGCATTATCTCCTGTTACCAAAAGGTCATCAATATAAAGAGATACAATAAGAACATAACTACTCTTTTGTTTAACATAAAGAGTAGCTTCAGATAAGCTTTTTGTGAAGCCTAAACTTAGCAAACGTTCATCGATCGTGCTATACCAAGCTTTTGGATCTTGCTTTAGACCGTAAAGAGCATTTTTGAGCAAATATACCTTATCCTCTTCACCTTGCACAACAAAACCTTCTGGTTGTTCCACATAAATTTCTTCTTGCAGAACACCATTTAGATAAACTGATTTGACATCTAGCTGAAACACTTTTCAGTCTTTTTGTGCTGATAAGGCTAACAATAATCTGATAGTGTCTAGTCTAGCAACAGGAGCTAACGTTTCAGAATAATCAACACCAAAAATTTGAGCATACCCCTTGACGACGAGCCTTACTTTGTGTTTGTTGATGGAGTTATCAGTATTTAGCTTCGTTCGGTACACCCACTTTACTCCAATGATCTTTCTGCTTTCTGATTTGTTGACTAATTCCCAAGTTTTGTTCTTGTGAATCATTGACATCTCCTCCTCCATTGCTTTCTTCCACTTCGGGTCTTTAAGAGCTTCTTCATGATCAGCAGGTTCACATAGTGCCACATTACATCTTTGATAGATGTCTGAAAGTGATCTTGTTCCTCTAACTGGCGAATCATCTACCAATTCATTTTCCCACTGGTCTGTTGTCTCTTCCTCAAAAGAATTGCTTCTAAATTCTTCTGAAGGTCTGTTGGTTCCTTGTGAATTTTTCCAGTCTCATTGCTCATCCTCATTGAAGTGAACATCTCTAGTAATCACCATTTTTTCTGTTTGAGGATGATATACTTTGTAGGCTTTAGAAATTGTGCTATAGCCAACAAAGATACCTGGAATTGCTTTTTTGTCAAGCTTGTCCCTCTTAACCTGTGGAACATGGACAAAACACAAACAACCAAATATTTTAAGAAAACTTAGTGAAGGTATATACCCATACCAAGCTTCAAATGGAGTTTTGTCTTCGACGGCTATACTTGGAAGTTGATTTTGCAGAAATATTGTTGTATTGGCTGTCTCTGCCCAGAAACTTTTTGGCAACCCCTTCTCATGCAGCATGCATCTAGCCATCTCCATGACATATCTATTCTTCCTTTCACTCACTCCATTTTATTGTGGAGTGTAAGGAGCAGTGAGCTGATGTTCTATGCCAGCTTCAACACAAAATAGGTTAAATTCTGCAGAAGTGTACTCTTTTCCATTATCAGACCTTAAGATTTGAATTTTGCAGCCGCTTAAATTTTTCGCCATCTTTTTAAATTTCCAGAATACTCCAGCAACTTCAGACTTGAACTTTAGGAAATAAATCCAATACATTCTTGTAAAATCATCAATGAAAAGAATGTAATACCGGCTACCTTGAAGTGATGGTGTTCTTTGAGGTCCTCCCACATCTATATGAACTAGTTGCAGTTTCTGTGTTGCTCTCCAGGATGATTTAGGAAATAGTTTTCTACTTTGTTTACCAAATTGACAAGCATGACAATTTAGCAAGTAATCAACCAGAACTGGTAAACCTCTTGTCACTTCATCTTTCTTCATCTTGAGCATTCGTTGAAAATGACAATGCCCAAGCCTTTTGTGCCAGACTTCAGTAATGTTGACATTGGTGGAATAAGTTGTGTGCTCCTCCTCCGTAGGATTAAATGAGAAGTTTTTCCCTTTCATTTTGACACGTAAAATCTCCTTTCCAGCGGCATCATAGATGTGACAATGCAAGTCTTCAAAGAATACCTTAAATCCTTTTTCAATTAACTGACCAACACTCAGCAGATTTTGATCAATATCAGGTACATAAAGAAGATCTGAAATAGTTTTTGTACATGAACTGGTTGTCATTGCAATGGTTCATTTTCCTTTTGCAGCAATATAACCATCGTTCCCTATCCTGACTTTAGTCATTGCAGTAACTTTTAACTCCTTAAAAAGAGTTTTGTCAAAGGTCATATGGTTTGTACAACCACTGTCAATGAGCCAACTTTCTGAGGATACCTTTGTAGAGAAATACGTTGCCACAAACATCTGATCTTCTTCATCTTGATCAACTACATGGACTTCTTCCTCTGGTTTCTGAGATTTGCTTTTGCAAATCACAGCTTCATGTCCAAGCTGATTGCACTTGCTGCACTTTGCATCAGGCCTCTTCCAACACTTGAATGGAGAATGACCCATTTTGCCACAGTGTTCACAAGGAGGGAAGTTTCTCTTTGAGCTTCCACCTTTGTTTTGAGTGCGACTGCTTGAACTACTCTCAGAACTTTCCTGTTGGTGTTTGACTGATAAGGCTTCTTCTACGGTACACTCTTGTCTCATAAGTCTCCTTTGTTTTTGAGCGTGCAAAGCATTCAACAGTTCTGCCAAGGTGATCTTGGACAGATCTTTAGTATTTTCCAAGGTGGTTATTGAGACTTTATATTTTTCAAGCACCGTAACAAGAATTTTTTCAACAATTCTTGAATCATCAAATTTAGTGCCAAAAAGCCTTACCTTGTTGGCAATGCCAAGCAATCTGTCTGAATATTCTTTGATTGTCTCAGCATCTTTCATCTTTTGCAGCTCAAATCCCCTTGTTAGATTGAGCACTTGCATTCCTCGTATTTTTTCATCTCCTGCGTATTCCGTCTTCAGATACTTCCAGATTTCTTTTGCTGATTTGAAATTCATGATCTTCGTGAAAATCGTTGTTGAAACACCAGCAAACAACGCTGCTTTGGCCTTTGATTTTCTAGTCTTCTTCTCTTTGTGGCTTTTCATCTGAGCTACCATCAGATTGTTTGGCAGCGGAGCAACTTCGTAATTTTCTTCGACGGCTTTCATAGATCCAAAACCTCCAGATAAGTTTCCATTTTAACAGCCCAAAGTTGGTAGTTTTCTCCATGAAAAACATGTAGAGCAGCTTGAGAAAAGTTGGGGAAATTAGTGTCTGCTTCCATGGCTACATGAACCAAAAAAGAATCACGTCAGATCGATCACTTTGATATTTCTTCTCCATTCATTTCTATCAAGTAACAACCATCACTGTCCTCCAATACCAAAAGAAACAAAGTAGACTCCGCTCTGATCTAGGTAGACTAGCAGAACAGAACACGCACCGGCACTCCTCCTCCTCCTCCCAAGCACTCAAGGGATCTGATCTCATGCGTCCTCCTCTGAGACACTCCTCTGAGACACGTAGTTTGTTTATTGTTAATTGAGATTAATTGCATACGGGGTGGGTTCCATGCTCGTCAAGTTTACAGTTTTTAGTTATATTTTAGTTGAAACTATTTTAATCCTCGTTTTATGGATCTAGACATGTAAAAATCGAATGTTGCTTGCTTCCATTATTCCTTCCTCTTGTAGGTATTTGGTGTGCATGCATGCATTCATAAGCATGTGATTTGCATTAATTAGTTGAAGTTACAAACAAACTAATGTAATCTTTCGTGAGCTCAAGTAATTAAGGCATGCCATGTGAAATCTAGGTGATATCTTTTGATAAGATAATACTGCAATGTGCACCGGCCAGGGCCAGCTGCTCCATGGATCTAACAAGTGTCTCGTTATTTCTTGATAGGTTGCAAAAGATCCATCTGGCAAAGACATCAATGCACTTGAGCAGCATATTACGAATCTGCTTTGCCCAGCTACCCCCTTCTTTTTTAACACTCTCTATGATCCCTTCAGAGAAGGTGCAGATTTCGTTCGCGGCTATCCCTTCAGCTTGCGTGAAGGTGTTCCAACTGCTGTCAGCCATGGCCTTTGGCTTAACATCCCGGACTATGATGCCCCTACTCAGCTTGTGAAGCCTCGTGAACGGAATACCAAGTAATTATAAGATGTCCTTAACTGGTGTCCATATTCTCTAATTAACCACAGTGATATTTTGTTGGTCAGGTATGTGGATGTGGTTCTCACCATTCCAAAGGGGACCTTGTTCCCAATGTGTGGGATGAATCTGGCGTTTGATCGGGACCTTATTGGCCCCGCAATGTACTTTGGACTCATGGGTGATGGCCAGCCTATTGGGCGCTACGACGATATGTGGGCTGGATGGTGTGTCAAGGTCTGTCATTCTAACTTCACTTCATGCACATTCCCTACCTCGTTTTCGATAGTTGATTTAGTAGTTATGCATTTCCAACGATGAGGTCGTCACTGCCTTGTTACATTCACTTCTTGTGAAATATGCACTTTAGTATACTATACTGTAAAAAGATCTTTTAAAGCATATGCACTTCAAAGTGATTGTCATGTCCATAGCGGATACGTATTGGATACTGACACTTGCATGACACATGTCAATGCATATCGAACACATCAAAACCATATTGAAATTAGGAACTCAAAAATTATGTGTTGGAATCGTGTCCGTCTTAAAAAAGTTATAAAGATTGCATGTAAAGGGTTGTTCTGCTTTAAAAAGTTACAGAGATTGCATTTTGAGCAATGTAGAGTCATATTGTCCATGCTTTATAGGTGACGACAACAACAGTTGTTGTTAGTCAGAAGCCTTTAACCTCGTTGTTGGTGGGAATTCGTAGGTAATCTGCGATCACTTGGGACTCGGAGTGAAGACTGGCTTGCCCTACATCTGGCACAGCAAGGCCAGCAACCCATTTGTGAACTTGAAAAAGGAGTACAAGGGCATCTTCTGGCAAGAAGAGATCATCCCCTTCTTCCAATCCGTAACCCTTTCCAAGGAGAGCACAACCGTTCAGCAATGCTACATTGAGCTCTCCAAGCAAGTGAAGGACAAGCTAGCCAAGGTGGATCCTTACTTTGACAAGCTCGCAGATGCCATGGTCACCTGGATTGATGCCTGGGACGAGCTCAACCCCTCTGGAGCTGCCAAGGTCCCCAACGGCAAAGCCTAGAGAAGGAGTGGAGTAGAATGTAGCAACATACGACATTTTCGCCACTTTTCATTACTTAGATTGGAATTGTAAGCCCCTTGGATCTTTTTTTTTTCTGACAATAAGCCTGTTAGATGTTGCTCTTGCCCATTCTGCATCTTTGTAAAGGCCCTACATTGCCCCTGTATTTTCCCCCAGTAGTAACATAAGCCGTTATCATCAGCCATAAACTAACCTCAACCAATCTCATGCATTTCCAGAAAGTTCCATAAACTTCTTTATGGCTGACAAACAACAACAATTAGATTAACTCAGGGACAGGTGAAAATTCCAAAACCTCTGATAAAAATAATTCAGACTCAGAAGAATATTTAGTTCCCACCATTGCATCCTTCAACCATTAAAGAAGAGATGAATTATCATAGAGAAACAAAGATGTCATTGTATAGCACAAAACGTTTGTACAGGAACATGCTGTACATTTCATATACAGACTTGTCCAGCCAGCTTCAGCCCTTGGCCTCGTGAGTTCACAGGCTTTGCAAGGTCAGGCCATGGCTACCTATAACAAAAGCAGGATAACACGAGCTTTTCCTATTGTGAGTTACACCAGTCTAGCAACACCATAACTGGGATACTTAGACATATGAACTAAGTCAAAATGAATACAATTTTCTGAATTATTGCTAAGCCATATAATTGAACAGTTCATCTGTCCAGTGAAATTTGTTAGGCTTCCGAAGATGTTTCCAGAGATTATCTGGATTCTAAACGATCACAGTACTTTCACATTTGCACCTGAGGTTGAGCATAAACAAGCAACTGGCATCCGCTGCCCGCCACCGCAAATGCACCTGATTTGGCATCAATTGCAATATCGGAAACTCTTCCACCTGATATCATACAGAGAATAAAAATATTAGACATTTTTAGTTGCACTTTACCAAATAACCTATAATGCTTTGAGGCAGGCCACATCTTCCACCTGATATCATTCAAAGAAAAAAAATATTAGACATTTTTAGTTGCACTTTACCAAATAACCTATAATGCTTTGAGCCAGGCGGCATCTTAGGAGACATTGGACAATGATAAGGTTGTAGCCTTGTAAACATTTAACCACTAAACTGGATCTGATACATGTGGAGGGCCTAGGATGAGGTGTCCTGGCGCAATAATTTATTCTCATCAAGGATGGTTGGTACGATGGTAAAGGGGAGGGCTGACAAAAGGACAACCTATGTTCCAACTTCTAGTCTGGAACTCGAGTTTCTTACCACTGTGCACTATACAAAATGTCACGTCTTGGCCATAGAATTACCACAAAGATTGTAAGCTTCGAATGAGATAGGAAAGACCAGGATTCGGAAGCAACATAGCTAATACACTTTGGTGCTCCTATCACAATATTTCTCTTGGCCCGTAAGCCTCTAAACAATGTAAAGAGAAGAAACAGACCCAAAAACTGGGTTATGTTCTTCACCAGGTGTTGAAAGTTAGGCAACTCTCAAATACCTCAAAAACTTGAATTTTGGCCAATACTGCTTCTTGGTGAAACAAGTTCAGTCAAGCTAAACGAGCCTAGGAGAGCTGCCAGCCTAGAAAAGAAATTGGGCTCAGATACAAGAAAGGCACTTAGTGGCACTATGGCAACAATTGTTACAAAGTCATAAGATGCGATAATTTCTGCCAATTGTGTTCTAGTCCTATATATTTTAATTAATAGAGGTCTAATATTACTTCATCAAATCTAGTATTACTTTACTTACATTTGAAAGGGTGCAGACAAGCTAGTGGCTCCCCAGAAGACAGTTCCCATTTGTACAAGAAACCATCACACGTTCCATAAATGCCATAATTAGATGATGCTCTTGCAGCAGATGCTCTGCAAAACATCCGAGAGTAAATAATTGAGTATTCCCGGTACTATATAACCAGAAAAACAAATTTATCACAAGGGATAAGAAAAACAGTATCAAGGTGGGATTCAATTTTCTTAGTCCAACTGAATCCAGTTCAAATTCTTCGTATATTCAAATATCTCAATTTAAACAAGATTCCTGCTTATGAACCATGGTTGCTTTCTTACAATTAGAGTCAACATCCCAGCAAAACCTTGTATGCACCATAATTAACTCATGACTTTTCTGTTTTTTATAAGCCAAACGCAATTATCATGATCATCCTAGGCCCTCGAGATACTAGGCTAAGAACATGTGTTGGGTGTATGGTTTCACACTGTCTCAGCATCAAAATGAAATTTCATACCAGTAAGAACCTAAAATATCAGTACTCCAGGATAATGCTATTCAAGCTTCCACAGGGTAATAAAGACTTCAAGCTCTTACTTGATCGTTACATAGTTAATGGAGCAACAAGCACTAGCGATGGACCAAAACAAAAATGGATGGAGGAAATAAAAAGGTTATAGCAATTGCTACTTTAAATAAAAGACATTACCTTAATAGAGCTAAATGGAGGAAAAGGATTTATACAACACTGACTTAGAGATGTGGATAATGGCTTTGATTGTGGTGTTGTTAATAGATTGATAAATAACATTATGTTGTTAAGGTCTGCCCTTCAATAATGACAAATACAGCGAATTGCCATCAGTTAGTTTTAGTTAGTTTTGGTGCAACAGGAAATACCTAGGATCCAAAATGCTTCCTAGGACCACCGCATTTCTGACGAGCAGCCCCAGCCTCCAACATCCAACAGGAACCATGGTGCGCTCCTCCACTTGATGTTGCATGTCCATGCCTGAATCAGCAGATACCAGAAGCCAAACAGCAATATCTTCATCTAGTGATGATAGGGAAGGGTCTTCCCCAGCTTGAGGGCATGGATTATCTGGCTTAACTGTAGTTGCTTTAGCATCATCTGTTTCCATACAAGTTGCAAGAGAATCCTTATTCTGCCACTTGAATAAGCCAACTGGAAGAATCTGAAAGGTTGTAATCCCTGGAGAAGAAAACTTGGCAAGGAGAACCCGCTGGAAGATGTCCCTGCAGAAAACTGATATTTAGCTTAAAGCATGGATTAAGAAAACAGATGATGTATGATAGAAAATGGACAAGAAATAAGTTCTCAGAAAAAGGAAAAAGAGCAGAAATAAAAGGAAAAGAAAGCTGCCAAACAACAACAAACAACAACTAAGCCTTTTATCCCAAGTACTTTGGGTAGGCTAAAAGAAAGCTGCCAAGGAAGTACTAAATTACTGGAACTGGGTGAAGCAAATGAGACTACAAAGAGATTTTCTTTCCCCTAAAATTGAAGGTTCACTTTGAAGATTTTCAATTAGATTTTAATTGACATAACAGTTTCTGTGAAATTCGACAATCACGATGGACGTTCATTTTTTCTTGGTATCATGTTGGACATTTTAGATGCTATATACTATAATGGGTATCAGCCTAAGCTGCATGTATGCATAACTTTTCCTTTAGATGCCATTCCATATGCTATTTCGCCTTTTGAGTTGCAATTCTTACCATTACAAGTTATACTAAACATACGTTTGCAGTAAAATCATGGAAACATGGAAAAAACAGAAGATATGTTTAAAATCTATTGGGAATTTCCAGAATAAGCAATATTGGAACCCTTTAATCTTGGAAACATGGACTAAACGACATTTACAGAATTAGCAATTTGAAAATATTGGCAATATTGAACCACTTTTATAGGGTTTAAATTGTATTGGCCATAGGGAACCTCAAATCACTACAATTTGTGAGATATATGTCACTGCTGGCTGATAGTTAAAAGCTTGCTTTAATGTATCATGTATGTAAGAAGTTTCCCCATAACAGCAGCTATGTTTGCTCCTCCGGTAATTTATTGGCATCCAAAGGTTCTACTTAATGGTCAACTTGTAATGAGGCATGGAGGCATATTGTTGGCCTGAATGTGCATAACCTAGTAATATCAACTATCTAAAAGTTATTGATGCATCTCAAGTTTTTATTACCAGTTTTTCTTCAAATTGTTTTCCAAGGCTATGGAAAAGACTGTTACCCAAGTTAAAGAGAAGTAAAACTAATCAGGCAGAGAATCTACCTTTGTTAACTACCTCTTGCAACTGACCTCTAGAGAGTTTGTCACTAGCCACTTGCATCCTTTCATTTCACCTCAGTTCTATTATCATATGTATGAATCCTATGTTTATTTTTCTTCCATGTTTTACCTTCTCTTTTCTGGTACATAATCAGAGGTTCTTAAATATCTACAAGCTTGTAAATGCTAGTCCTTCTCTGTTCTTGACTGTGAATCCCTATGTTTATTGTCTGCATTTGGTGCATCATCGTTGATGCAGACAGATCTAGCTGAATTGCAGATTGGTATCCAAGGGATGCCATATTCTTCTGCAGACAACAAAAGATGATGCATTTTAACATAAATATAATGGAGAGTGTTTTACATAACCATTATTAATAATGAGCTCATAAATGTAAATCATCATTCATGTAGACAAATCTACCCAAATCTAAAACTTTTTTACATAACATTATAATAGCATTTAACAGAGCTGAATAGAAGATTGGTATCCAAGAGGATAAAAAACATCATATCAAATATTAGTACCAAATAGGCAAGCAAAATTAAAAATAATAATAAAATAAGTTATATAAAAAAACAGAGTACAACCTGGCAACAACTAGAGATAGGTTTTGTGGTAGAAGCAATGCAACATACCATATAGCGAAACCCCCTAGACCATTATGCCCTATGATGAGAGAGTTGTAGTTTGGTATTTTTTTCAACTCCAATATCACAGATGATATTTCATCAAATTTGGGCAACATGAAGTCCTCCAAGTTCACACTGCAAGAATTTAATATATCAGAATAAATTATGAAAACCACATGCAAAATAAATATGAACTATACACAATGGCAATAATAGAAACTAGTAAGTACATCAAATTAAAACAGAAATACAGAAATTCCTAAGACTGCAACAAGATGGTTTTCATACTTCTTTTTTCACCACAATCTATCAAATGTTTTAACAGATTGTTTTGGGGGCACAAACAGAATTCAATGACAACAATGTTATTTAAACCATGACACTATCAGATGGAAAATATATTGTACAAGAACCTGATGTTGCATATAGGCAAAGTGCAAGCTTTTATGTTCTGGAATCAAAATAAAGAAATCACGAAAAAGGAACAGATGTGGAGAGACCAAGGAATGCTTAAAATGTAGTAACAGAACAAATATAAAACATATAAAAAGTTCAAATGTGCATATGCATAAACTTTAAAATTCAACTCCGACAGGTTAGTAAAAACTAAATTTCAAGTAAATGTATGCATTTAGTTATTTGATAACCAGTAAAATGCACCAGAGTGGTAAATATCATAACTATCTAATGGCATGTGTCACTGATGTTTGATGGTAAGTGGAATATGTTCTCTTAAAGAAGACAAATAAATTGATAGGAGTGAAGTATATGAGGTAAAAATATGCACTGTCGAGAAACAAATTTTAGCCATCTTTTGTTCAGAACTTGACATGCAAAGTGCATCTTTTAATGACAATTCAATGTGTAAATTTGACTGCCTCTTGTATCTACCTTTCCTTCCCATCCGTCACCATTTTGCATGCCTAATCAGCTAGAACTCAGACTATGTGGTAAAAGAACTCCTTCTGTTACTTAAAGTATCTTATGTAGTCAACAAAAAATGCTGTAATTTTCTAACTGGTTTAACAGCTTTAGCCATCCAAGCAGTGGTGTAAGAAACTTAATAAAATATTTCATGAAATTCAATTGTATATTGAAGACCTGAACTTTTTTATATATTGCAGATAAAGAAATAAGCTCTCCATGAAGCTTCACTCACAGTCAAGTTCTACAGTTGAGGTACCAGATATGTGTTTACTTTGGCGAACTCTAGTGCTCTGACTCACCCGCAACCCACCCACCAACCCCACACACGAAAAAGGAACACTTCTCTTATTTTTATAGTACACTAGCCTTTATTGCCTTTTTTGGGAAGAAAAGACAGTGTCAAGAACATTTGACTAGCTGAACCCATGTATTGCTAAAATTTTCAGTAAAACTTCTCAAACATTCTGCAGCAAGAGATTAATATAAATAAAAGGAGTAAAGGGATGAGGTATATCAGAATTCTCACTCAACAACTCATAGCATTGACTCCCCATTGTGCAAGCAAACCCTCTTGATGAAACAAAAACGCCACAATTTTCATAGTGAATAAACAACAACAACTAAGCCTTTCATCCCAAGTACTTCAGATAATCTTTCATACAAGGAAGAACATTTAAAAAGCTTGCATGCAAAGTTTTAAATGTCAGCCTATACTGATACATATATCATACGGTATTTGGAGGTACCCTATACACAATATACCGTTTAATACCGATCCGATATTACTGATATTTATGATACATTTCGATAACGATATGCTTGATATTGTCGATTTTGATAATGATAGGCTAATACCAATATCAATTTCAATATTTTAAACCCTACTTGCATGTTTGCTGCATTTTTTTCATGTATCAGATAATAAACAGATGTATCAAACCAAAATATAAAAATATAAAAAAATGCAAACACCAAAGTATGTCCAGGCTTCTGAATGTGAACCTTTAGTGAAAATTTATATGACTAATATACATATAAATTAAGGAATTGAAAGAAAAAAAAAGGAAACTCGGGCATACTATGAAGCAGTGGTTACCTCCATTCTAAGTTCATTACCCAAACATGCAATTTCCCACTTTGCTCAACAGCAATGAGATAGTTTGGATCACAGGCTAATATAGAAGAAGCCCTCTCCACTGTCACCAATTTTACCACAGAAGAAACATAACCAAAGTTTACATGTACAATTTCTACAAAATTTTCTTCCGTGTAATCCAATGTACAGTTAGTGCACAAACAATCAAAACTTTGTTTCCTGACAATGGAAATGCAAGTTAGCAATCTTCATGAACATTTTCAATTAGAAGTTTACAAAGAGAATAAATTATAAACAACATCAACTAGATGCATTTACCTGCAATGAGGTGCTTTGATACTGTTGGAAAAAACAAGGGACTGTCTACTCGGGATGAACTGCAGTACAGATCTCTCAAATGGTATCTGTAAGATATACCGCACATGTTGAAAGAAAAATGAATTCTTTAGGAAATCAAACCAGAGTGAAAAAAATAACATTGTAGATAACTTACCTCTCTATAACAAGGATCTTTATAAGAAGGCAACATAAGTGAAGTATAACCAAGAAAAGAAGGGCAATTTCCTCTGTACCCATGAAGAGGGATCATATACATAAACAGTTCTCTAATATCACTATCCGCAAGGCCACACAGCACACATATTTGTAAGCTATCCTCTTTCGAAGCTAATGATATCAACAAGACTGGGTTGGGATGCAAATAGCAGCCAATAAGCTCCATGGAGTCATTCGTATCCATGGTTGACTTTTCACTTTTAGAGAGAGAATCATCTAAATGACATTTTTGGAGGATCTCGGTATGAGGTTGACCGTGATAACCTTTATAATCATGAGAAATAGTTGAATGCATAGGAGGGTCTATATCTGTATCTGAGTAAGGCAAAGATCTCAGGGCATTCATCTGCTCTTCAGACTGTATGCAACTTTCTCCCTGTAGGCACACATTACTGGCAGAATTCACACAGTCCATTAAATTTGAAACGTGGGAGGGTCTTAGTTCTTTATTTACACTCATAACTATGTCGTGGCTTTGGAAGGCATCTGGAACAGAAACAATCGGTACATGTACAGATGCAGCAATATTCTCCACAGTAATTAATTGATGCAGCTCTCCATCCATCTTTACTTCGTTAATAAGTGGCATTCTTATATCGGCATCACTAGCTGTACATCTTGCTTCATCATTTTCATCTCTATCTGGTATCTTCTGGGGAAAATGTGACTCCGGGGAATTGCAATTTTTATAATTTCTGCAGATTATAATTTCTGAAAGAGGAATAATGTAGTTTTTAGAAGAAAGCAACAAGAGTGGAATCTTCCCTATCTTGTGACTGTTAGACAGGAGCTCTTCAGATGAAAGTACTTTAGACTTACAAAGCAAAAAAGACTCACCCTTCACCGTGGAATCTGTTTTATTATCACTCCCCACATATGCGAAATGAGGACCACCAACTTGGTTCTCAACATTAGCATCCTTAAAGTCAGTAGCCACTTGGATATCAAAATTAATTTGACCAATTTGACTATAGCTGTGATCCTTTTCAGCAGAACAAACCATGTGCAATTGAATAGTTTCGGTCTTAGGAACTTCATCTCCCACTTCATAATGAGGAGGACCCTTTTCAGAAGGCTCAGCTCTGTTACGTGTGGAAAGACTTTCTCTTGGCATCCATCCATAACTTGGAACTTCTGCTTCAGTATTGTCTGCACATTCAAAATTAAAAAAATTAGGTTGTATTATGAATAAGAGGATTATATTTACTACCAAAACAACACGACTCCCAATGGACTTCACAATGCTATAGATACATTTTTCAGTAAATTACTTTTCCAAAGGGATACCCTTGACAGGAACATTGTGTCTTAGACACCCGCCCCCATCTTCCAACCACCAAAAAAACAGCCCTTTTTTCATTGTGATGTTGGTGAAGAAAATACGCTTCACGAGCATTACATAAAAAATTACCTTTCCTGTTTCCATCTGGCAGCAAAATTTCCCCCTTCCATCCATCATCTTTTGAACAGAAACAATGCATTTCTGAACTATTTTCAGGCAAAATTGGAGAATTAATGTTTCCTTCTATTCTCTCAAAGAATCCAATATCAACTTCATCAGAAGTACGAGAAGATGGTCTCTTAATTGCACCATCATGGGCATGGTCATCCCCAAAACTATCTTGTATTACAGACTTGGCAACTTCCGAACATCCATTTTCAGTAAATGGCTCAGTGGTCCTGCAACCTGCTGAAAGAGGCTCAATTCTAGTCAATTGACATAGAGAATCAGCACCAGGTAATGCCTGTGGGACTTTCATTTTCTCCTGAAGGTTCACTTCTGGCCCTGGAACCAGCACTTTAGCTACATCTTTACCTGCGAAAGTATAGACCACATATTTAGCTATTAAGAGCATCATTGTCCTTGAATTCACTATATAAATACCTGAACACTCAGCCAACAACAAAACTGAAAAAGTACACTATAGGAAGAACTGCATCCCTGCTGATTGAAGGCTGCATAAATCAAGCAATACCTTGACACACAATATCAGTTAGGTCTTTGTTTTCAACTTGTTCAGCAGAGTTTGATACTAATAAAGGAGAACCAGGAACATGTTTATTTTCTCGATTTCGATGTCTTGACCTCCGCTTCACATAGGTTTTGGTAAGTAATGGGACTGCTCGTGGAAGTAAAAAGGTCATCATAGATTTTGCCAGTTCCTGCCCTGCTAGATCTAAATCAATCTTGTCTGAACTTGGATTTGAAGAACCAGATGACGAGCCAGCTTCTGGAAGTGAATCTGTAACTACTCCTGCAAGAGCATTGACTGGTGGGGATGTACTATGAACTTCTGATATGGGATGCATGGATTTTGAGATATTACATTTGCTTTCCCTATTTAACTCTTCAGGAAAACATCTTGATGGAAAATTTGAAGCACAAGATACGGAAGTTTTCGGGACTGGTCTAGCTACATCAGGCTGACTCTTCGTGCCGCAGACACTTGCCATGCATCCTTCCAATGGAGAACCAACAATACTATCTGCAAACAAGATGAGTTTGGTAATTGGCATGTGTAAGAAACTATAGCTCAAAACTAATATATAGTGTCACCCTATAGTGTGCATTTATAAAGAGAAGAATGGAACTACGAATACAGAAACTTCAGTGCTGAAAGACAACTGAAGAGCCAGATTTTACCTTTTTCCGTATCACATGTGTCAGGAACATAAGCATCTGGATAAGTCATCAAATCCACATATTCTCCTTCGTTATTTTTTTGTGATGTTAAAGAATCCCTTTGTTCTGGTTTGGTTTCAAAGGAGTCCTCAATCTGTGAGAATAATCATTCGGTTAGGGCAGCAGAGCAATATGCTTGTAAAATTGTCAATATATAGTGCTTGAATCTTCCAGGAAGCAAACACTACCCTCAGATTTTTAATGATTAAATTAATTATCAAACTGAAAGAAAATAACAAATGCAAAGATGCTAATTATACATTATAGTCATATAGTTTCTCTGTTTAATTTTTAGCAAAATAAGGATACTGATAGGGTTGGGTGTCTTGCATCCAATGGAGCAGATAAGTTGGGGGTACAAGATGGTTTTAGTACCACAAGGAATAAGCTGAAATACGATTATACTAAAAATATAATTAGACTTAAGGTTCTAATGAGGAATTTCCTATAAAGTGTCATATAGGTTTCTAAGCATATTTCCCATGCGATTTAGTTAGGGGAGCAATGTACTATAAATTAGTATCAGAGCTAAGCAGAATTGGGCCTAATTTATGGATGAACTTTGCTGCAAGAGATTGATGAGAGAGATTGGATCTCTTAGCTAAGAAATATGAAAACCACATATAATTATATTCTCAACCTACCAACTGGTTGTTCAAAATTGACAAATACTTGCAGAAGCATAACAGAATAGGGATTACATGATAATAGGACCTGGTAAGAAAAATAAATACCTCAACAGCAATTACCTATTCCATGTTTTCAGGTTCGACTCACTGTGGTCTAATACTAAATAAAGATTTTAAATTTGTGAAAGTAAGTACCTGAGTTTTGACCGCATATGTGAGAACTGGATTCTCATGACCAAAATGATTGCTCTGCTCATGTGAGAGAACATTTTTCTTAACAAAACATTCGGAATGTTTTGACTTCACAAGTTCTTTATCTACAGCCAGCAACGAATGACAGTTTTCCTCAGTTACATTGGACAATTTCACTCGCAGTGAAGATCCAAGATCTGCAGTTCTGTCACAGTTTTTTATTGAAGAAGCACATCTAACATGATTACCATCATTCTGACACTCAGGATCAAGCAACGCAGTGTCCATAACAGCAACACCTTCTCCAAGTGAATTTCTATGATCAGATGAAGTAACTTGAATTGTATCAGTGTCCTTAAAAGAGGATACATTTTCTCCCTGAAAACACTCTGTACTTCTAGGCTTGGAAAAGGAACAGATCCTACCATCCAATTTAGAATCATTACAGACCAGACCATTTAGTGAAGCTTGACCTCGTGTCCTTTTAATTCTTGCTTTCTTGATGAGAATTTCAGCAGAAATTCTGGTTTTCATACTTCTTTTTCGAGTAATCCGTTTATTTTCCAAATATGGAAGTAGACTGGGAAACTCATGAGATCCTTCAATTATTTCAGTGTCTAACTTTGAGGCTCTGCTGGCCAAGTTTGGGGCAGCCAAACTCCTTTCTGCAACCCCATTGACATTTGCTACAAGCTCACGAAGCAAGCGTTGGACAAATGGATTTCTGAACCCAAAAAGCTGTGTATCAAAAGTGAGAAGCAAAATAAGGAACCAAAAGCCCATAATATGCATTCCAGATCATCCCATAGTAATGATACGCTTAAAAGGAGCACGCATAATATTCTGCTTAACCGAAGAAAGAAAATGCTAGACAAACAAAGGTGAATCTGATGAGATGTAACAAATATGAAACAGATGTGTTCGACCTAAAAAATTAACGTAATAAGAACAATTATTATTATAAACAAATGAGTAAAGATAATAAGGCCTATCTAACCACTTGCCTCGACACCGTCTATCTTAGAAGAAAATCTCTTCCCAAGCCAGTTCTTCACTCTGGAACAACTTTTCTTCTGAAAGTTCTCCCAAGCAATGTCTGGGGTTTGCCCAGTATATGAATCGCCATCAGGGGACGTGACCTGCACATTAGAGAATCTTGGCCAATATTAACACTGAATAGACCAGCTGATCCCTTTTACAGTAGTGCAACAGACAATCTTTGATATACAAATTTATTTACTTTGCAGAACTTTGTAAGAACTTTTGGTATTGAATTCTACAACAATAAAGAAGATATGTGAACAAACCGCAAAGACTGGTCCATTAAGACCTTCACGAATTTCCATCCTGTAAGTGATCCCAGAATGAGTTCGAACAGCCTGGTAACCAACTGGATAAGGGTATCGATCTTTGCCCTACAAAAGAGAGAAGCAAAAGCTCTCATTTATCTATATAAGTACGCGTTAGAAACCAAAATATGTATAAGACAACTAGGATGGTGAAATTTCCCTAGTTCATGGCCCATTTGGCGAGAAAGAAAAGATGCAATTAATAGAGTATAATAAAAGAAATTAGAAAGGAAAAAAGCAAATCCATAATTAAAAGAACAAGCAATGGAGTAATTTAAAAATTGCAAGCCCTAAGCAATCAATTATAAACAAATTACAAGCAGCAAGCAGAAAATTATGTAAAGAATTAGAAAAAAAAAAAAAACCCTAATTTTTTCGTGGGATGGAAATCGAACCCTAGAAGAGCTCCAGTACTTCTTGTCCCAATTTCCGCCGCAATAGAGGGAGCCGATCGAGGCGATCTCCAGATCGTCTGGCTTCTCGTCGCTCGGCTTCTCCATTGAAGATCGCCGCACGAATTCAAAAAATTTGATATCCTAGAAGAAGAGGAGGAGGAAGAAAAGGAATTTTTATTTTTTTTTCCCCCCTCTTCTCGTTAATGGTTCCTCTGCTCACAATTTTGCCGCCAAAAGCTGGGTCTGTTTAAGCTAAAAAATGGCGGTCTTCAGATTTTAGGTCCTCGTAATGAGTTGGAATCTGTAGCGGTCTCCTGTTCCGCCTGATCAACCAAAGAGTTTATGAAAAAGAATTTGAAAATATTTTTTTAAAAACATCATATATTGCGCCGTTGCCGGGGATCGAACCCGGGTCACCCGCGTGACAGGCGGGAATACTCACCACTATACTACAACGACTTTGTTGTCTAACAAATTCTCTTGATTATCTTATTCTATATTAATCCAAGGGTTAACGCAAACTTGAATAACTAAATCACAAATTCAATATAATTCGAACTAATCAAATTTTCCATCAACCATTAAGAACGGACAAATTCTCATTCTTCTCCTTTTCTCTGTCGCTCCTGCTCTTCATTAATGTCATGATCATTTTCTATTAATGTTACTAATGACTATCGTCTATCTCACCTTTTTCATTTCCAGCAGCACCATCACCTGTGCTTCTTAGCATTATCACATTCATTAGCTCTACCGTCAGCCTTTCCTTCGCTTTTATTCTAATTTTTTCATTAAAAAATTCCAAACAATATTAATTATGCATATTTTAATATTAGTGACAACTAGCACTACATTACAAAGTGGCGTTTGAAATTCTAATATTTTTAAGATTCGGTTCCGATATGTGAGCAACACACACACAAGGCCCATAAAAAAGAGCGAACTCAGCACACTAAAAGTGTGAGCTCGTAGTTTTGGAGATTAGCAGAAGTTGACTCTCTCCTATTGACCCAGTTGTGCATGAATATTGTAACCATAGCCAGTCATCATCAGATGCCAGGATTTCTAAATTCCGATAGTTACTGTGATGCCCAGCCAAGAACTAAACATGCACGCAGGCATGTAACTTGGGGAACTGAACTCAGTTCACAGTGCAAAACTAAGTTTCATATTCTTTCACAATAGTCCCACAAGACAAGATGCTAAATTAAAAAACAACCCAGTTAAGAAAAACAATGCTTAAACCAATCTATCCTGTGGGGTTCTGCTGAGGACCGTTTGGTGGCGGTGGCATCATTTGAGGCAGAGGCATCGGCCTCCCCCCCACTTGCTGAGGTGGTGGTGGCGGTCTCCACATATTTGGTGGTGGCATCCCGACTCCTGAAGAAGGTGGTGGCGGCGGCCTCATCATGCCCGATGGTGGAGGGGGCGGCATCATAGGTGGAGGAGGTCTCACCGGAGGCCGGAACTGCTGAAGCTGCGGTGGTGGGGGCATAGCAGGTTGCTGTGGTTGGCCATGCCATGACGGAGGGCCACCCATATGCATCGGTGGGGGGAACTGTCCACCTTGGGGAGGGGGTACGGGCCGAATTGATGGTGGCATTTGCCCTGCTGGGATTGGGGCTGCACCGTATGGTCGAGGGATTGGTGCAGGGATGGCGCCGTTGACCTGGGCACCACTGGGAAGGGTTGGAGGTCCGCTGGCGAACAGTGTGTGTGGCTTGCTCTTCTGTGTCACTGGATTGCTTGAAGCTAGGACTCTCTCTGCAGATTCACAAAGTAAGCTAGAACGATCAGTAAACAAAGAATAGACATGGACGTCATCATGGTTCAGATATGATACACAAATATGAGTTGGTATGAGAAGTCAGATATGGATGGGGGTTCATGAAGGAGCTTGTAGTCTAAATCAATTAGTGAAATGCAGCTGGACTGAATGGTAATCATAGGGAGTAAAAGGGGCATAATGTTACCAAAAAATGAGCGGTCTATAATTGATTCAGATGTAGAAAGAACTCATGGGACGACAACATCGAGCAATTCATACAACTGAGCCATCCCTCACAGGCTGGGGATAAAGGAAACCTTTCTGGCACGGCCCAAATTTCTATTTACTAACTTTTCACTGGCACCAAAATTTTGCTACTCACAAAAACTAAACTATCACAGATAAATGAAGATACCTGCAGGAGTGCCATGACGTTCTCCTTTGGTGTCCTTCTTGTACGCATATGAAACAGTAATTTGCCGATTACAAAGATATTGACCATTCATGGCCTGCAGAAACAAAAATCAATAAGATGAACTCCAAACTATGCAAGACTAGAGAGAAATTGGTGGGGTAATAATATTAAATTAACTACAACTAAATTTCCAAAACAAGCTACAAATGAGAAATAGAAATTCTTGTCTTTTGAAATCCATGTGGACTGAGAGTAGTGTACGGAGAAGTGAAAAATACCTCAATGGCCGAATCAGATGTCTCAAAAGAGTCATAGCTAATAAAACCAAAGCCTCGGGAATTGCCAGTTTCAGGATCTCGCATAATCTAGAAAAACAAAGCCAAAGAGAAGAGAATGATATCAGCAGCACAGTTAACAGGTACTAAAAATATAAATCATTTCAAGAAGAGGTCATTATACAAGCCTAAATGATGATGATGATTGATGAAAAGCAAATACAACTGGGCTATGGCAAGCACTGGTAATAAACAGAGATAACCTCCTTGACATTGTTTTATACGAAGAACATAGACGTCCAATCATGACAATCGATCACAAACTGGTTCTTTTTTATTTTTCGAGAGATTAATTTGATAATAATTTATGAAAGATGGAAATCAAATTAATATAACACAAGAAGATCAGAAACTTGTAGAATAAACGAATATTTCTCACAAAATTTTTCATACGAGGATATTTTTACCAAGGCTAAGCAATAATGAAACAGCAAATACAATCAGGGTGTGGCAAGTACCTGTCTATATATTTCCCTTGAGATTGTTTTATACTAATAGAAAATCGCCTAAAATAATTTGATCATGCGCACCATAGACCTACAGATATACCAGTTCTACAAGAATTGTTCATCAATGTAGGACAAGTAAAAGAGACGGCCGAAAATATCAGAAGTGATACAAAAAGATATAGATGCTAAAGGACTAAATAAAGACATATTGCTCGATAGGAATGAGTGAAGAAGGATCATCCATGTGAACGATTCGGCATGATTCTCTTTTGGTTCAAGTAGCATATCACAAGCACTTGGGATAGAAGACTCAGTTGTTGTTTTCATATTTTTATGGGCCTTCTCCTTAAAGATAAAGTTGGCAGAGCAGAGTGAACAGGATAGAATGGAAAGAACAATGTCATGGGGTAACAAGGGAAAAGAGTGAGGATCGAAAAGTTCGGAAAGTGTGACAGAATACAACGGAAAGAACAGTGACATGTTTAATTCCATAATTTAGCAATCACTGATGTTCCTCTTTCATGCAAAAGCTTGTTCGTCTATTAAATTAATTAAAATTCAACTACATGCCTAATAAATAGAACTCTAAAAATAGGGCGCATGGTTTCTGCCGGCAGTCATTCTCAATGGGGAGCTAAGAGTGACAAAATGCTACCAACCTACCAGATTCAAGTAAATATTATGTTGAAAGAACAATTCTGAATGTACATAATATTTTTTCTTAGTGAAGATTAAAAAAAGAAAAAGAAAAGCTCACCTTAGGGTTAGTGACAATAACACCAAAGGCACTGAATGTATCATATAGGAGTTTCTCATCGACATCCTGTTACCACATAGGAAATAAATATAAGTTTCACCTTGCTCAGTGAGAAGAAGGTTTTGTATGCAAATGATCGTATAAATTATGGACAGGAAAAGGTTGATACTGGATCAAGGTTTCCAACAAAAAGGTTTGCCCCCACATCTAAGCTCTTCTTGTCTTGAGAAGCCTACAAATTAAAAGGAAAAGGTGAATATTGAATCATAACCAGACAAAATTTGAAAAGAGTTTCCATTGTGCTCAAATATAAGTTTAAGCTGCAAGTCTAAAAATGGTCCTATTTCTCACTCTCCGCAAGAATGGAAACTTCAAATATAAGTGTCAATGACATTGGAAGTAATATAAGAGACTAAATATCCAACAGATCAAGCATGTATAAAAGGTAACTAACATCTATATGATCTGATACAGCTTGAGGAAAAAATTAAAAAAGAATGCAGTTTCTTGTGCAAATATTTTGCAAGTCATAATTATTCTTCTTCTTAACCAAGTATATTCCTAAGTTTTAATGTTTATCTGATCAGGAAAGGATACAACTGAACATCACATGGAAAATGTCTCACAAGTCACAAAGACTTCAAGTAAGCATACAAGCTCGTCGCACCCATACCTCTTACAATGAGAATAATTGAAAGGAGACACAACTTAGAGAATATATGCCAAAAAGTTTGTGTAAAAATCCTGCAATTGTAAATTGGGGTGTCAAACAACAGATTTGGTAATTTTACATGAATTAAGGAGGTAAACATTCAAATATACAAGGAACTGGAATTATTCTGTTATTCAGAGCTCTAAGGTGACGTATAGAGGCTTCTCACATGGAATAAATGCTCCAACCACAACCTCATCAACAGAGATGAAAAGCAACATAAATGCTGACAATGCAATGTCTGAAATTTGTAAGACTTTACGTACAAATGTAAGGCAGCAGACCAACACACACACCCACTTCCTCACAAACAACACACTATCATAGCCTTTGATTCTTAACATCTTTAATTGAGAGGAATTGTGGACTGTTCTAGATATCCTAATTGATTGGCATGTAGTCAATATAATGAATTGGCTAGAAATCTTGAAGGATCTCAATCAATTTTCCATTAATAGCTTTCTACCAATAAGGAGGAATAGTTGAAGGTTGGAGCCTTCAACGCCACTCAAGAACATACAATATAAGCAGGAGCAGACATTCGTGACTGGAATTTTTAAGATGCACCCTAGCAATGATCATGGAGATGGCATTGGAATACTTGGACCTTGAAATAAAAGGTTTTATCCAAGTTACTGGAACCAGTTATCTACTTAATGCTAACTCTCACACCCTCCTTTCCTACCTCTTTTAAAGTGTTACCTCTCTTTAAGAACTCTCTGATTCGATAGATCACCATAAGATTCAAAACAGAATATACTTTTTCTAAAAATATTTGGCATGAATAAGAACAATAATGAGTAACCTAAGATTGACAAGAAACAGATCTTGAAGGACAATTCAAACTAAGAATAAGATGAAAAATACCATATACAGTTAGTTAAGTGAAAATTCATAATGAACTTATAAGTGATATAGAGAGAAGATGAAAATCTTAGCACCTTATTAACACGTATAGGCTTCCCGTAAAGTTTGATCATGTTCAGTATCTTGATTGCCTGCACAGATAAGAAACCAAAAAGGTAAATCACTTTTGCAAAAATAATGCAAGGAAAAGCAGCCCCTGGATTCTTAATCAACATGCATGTATATAATTTGAATCAACCACAAAAGCATGCACCAATATGTACATACTTACATAATCAGCATCCTCTTCGCTCCGAAATTCCACGAAACCATATCCCTGATGAAGATTTGTAACTCTATCTTTAGGAACATAGACATTCACTGGAAAAGAAGATAGAAAATAAATATTATACATATCTTTGAACAATAAGCTTTTCTAGGCTACTTAAGGAAAGCCTATAAGAAACAATAAAAACTGTATGATATACATGGTTGGTATATATTGCTGAGAATTTTAACTTTTTATGCATTATACCTCGTGAGGTATGGCAGACAAATAAAGTTGGTGTCATAATCTGACAAATTTGATGTCAGGCAATAGACATAAGATAAATCTCCAAAAGCATAAAGCCCGCTGCATATTTCGACATGAGTGAACATGCATGCATGCATGTGTGTGTGTGTATACACACACGTACGTAAACCTGGTTTATCCATTTAAATCGTGCTGCTCTAAGCCTTTACTTTTATCTGATTGACAGAAGCCCAAAAATGGTTGGTGCAGCAAATGCATCTATTCGAGCACCATGTGTTGGACATTGCAATGTATAATTTCTAAAGATTTTTCTAAAGAAAGTGACTAATAGAGGATGAAAGAGAAGACGATTAACATGGTTATCTGGTCAGTATAAAGCCAAACGCAACTTCCTGGACAGTTGTTGCTTGATCTACCATAATTGTGACATTATGCAGACGGGATTGAGACTTAACACACAAAGACTCAATCAAATGGAAAAGGGGAAAATCCAAGAACTAAAAAAAAAATTCAACATGCATTTGAGGGCTGCAACTTCTAAAAAACTTCAGTAAACTAGAAAGACTGTTAAAATTATTATCACTTAGATCAAGTAAATACTAACGCACAAGATGTGCATAGAGCAGAACAGTTCTGTTTAATATGTAGTGTAAAAGACATAGCAGTGAGAATAGCTGTACATGTTATGCCAACGTTTAGAACTTACCAACAGGTCCTGCTTGGACAGATAATTCCCACAGCAGCTCCTCAGTAACCTGTCACATAAAATCAAAAAAGCAAAAACTCATCAAACTCCTGTATAACCCAAATCAGCAAAATTTTACTTTTATATATACGTATTACAAGGAAAGGGATGGGGCTTTTCTGCATAAGACATATACGCTAATTATGCATTGGAGATATTGGTGCTCTACACACAAGTCACAACACAAGTTTACGACTCCACCAGAATCAACAACAAAGGCTTTATCCAAACTTTGAATAAGATAGATGTAGACACAAAAAAAAAGAAGAAAAAAAAAGTAAAGAAGAAGAAAAGAAAGAGAGAAGAAAAGAAAAAAAAGGAGTGTGGAGCCCCAAGCGCGGGCCCGTGCGCAGGGTGACCTGCGTGCAGGAGAGTCCCTGCGCTTAGGAGACCTAAGTGCAAGATTTTTCTTCCATTCATCTCTGTTGAGGATCATTTACTGGTTAAATTAACCAGTATGGTATCCTTTTATCTATATTCATCCAATGGGCATACCTCCATTCCTTTTTGATTAATCAACCATGATCCTATCACAGTGTCAATTTCCCAAAATGGCACACTCATTCAATTTTGTAGCACATCATTCTGACCCTAAAATATTGATGTTCTATAAAAGTCTCGTAGAATTTTCACTTCAGTTACATGGATAGTCTATAATCTATACCATAAGCACTTATCTATTCTAGCCATTCCACTACGTTTTCTTAAAAAAAACACATCTTTCTCGACCTCACCATCATGACAAATAATCAAATATGCAAATGGTCAATGATAAGTATTCCTCCTCTTGGTCATGAATCCCATCATAAAAAATTCTACAATCATTACTTCCCACTTCCCAGGATGCTATGTGCAGAGTGGCGGAAAAAAAAATTTTATTTAACACAGTATTACTTCTAAGCCTGCAGCAGCACATGGAATTTTTTTTTTTTTTAAATTGCATAAGCAAGCAAAAGCTAAAGGTATCCCTTCTCAAAGCTAAGTCAGCCTACCCAAATCCAGTATTATCAATAGATGATTTCAGAACCCAATATGTTTTCATCCATGACTCAGATGACACAGATACAAGTGTAAGCCATAGCAATTTATAACTTTAATTTTGTTAAATACTACACCTTGTCATCTCAATGAGCTCTTATGCGTGAGAAACATAACACATCAAGCACAGATGCAAAATATATTCTCCATGTTCTTGAATAAATAGCAGAACAAACAGACATCGGGCAAAAAAAAAAACAGAAACTAGAACAAATTAGCCTATCTACTCGTATAAAGACGAGACCTTGCATACCACCAATCCGACATCAATTCCTTATAAAGAAGTCAACTTTCAGTATAAACACAAGACCTTGTTACCGTTTTATTCTACTATTTGTATTCAAATTTGTCAATTAACATTGTCATCTATTCATTCGTCAGTAACAAAAAGCAGTGGAAATTTGAAGATTTTCACGGAGAAATTAAATTTTGACGACTAATCAAGGGCTGGTGTTTAGATTCCTAACCATTTTGGAAAGAAAAATAGCCATCATCAGCACAAAACCCTAAACCCTAGACATAGAAAACGAAGGAAAGATTGGATCAAATTTCCAATAATAAATTACATACTTGAGGGTCGAGGTTGCCGATGTAGGTGGTGGCGTCCTGGTTGCGCTCGGCGGAGTGTTGCCCTAAGAGATTCGCTCCCACCCCCGGCGCGATTCGATTCGCCATAGCCAAGCTCTCTCTCTTTTTTTTTTTTTTTTTTTGTTTTCCTTTTAATGCGGCTTTCTTTAAATTTTATTTTCAAATTTCAATTCGAAATCGATATCAAAACCCTACGCCCAGACCGCTGCTTTTAGGGGAACTTCTAAAGGGGCACAAGATTTTTCCTAGTGAGCCCAGATTTCCTAGTGAGCCCAGTTTAAGTTAAGAAAAGGAGAGAATTTCTTAGTGAGCCCATATTTATTCCCAAAATACCCTTCACCTATATCTCTCCTCTCTTCTCTCTTCTCCTTCCCAAACCCACCCCCCAGCGCTCCGCTCCTGCTCTCCTCTCTTCTCCTTCCCAAACCCACCCCCCCGGTCGCCGCTCTCTTCTCCTTCCCAACCCCCCCGGCCGCTCTCTTCTCCTTCCCAACCCCCCCCCCGCCGCTCTCTTCTCCTTCCCAACCCCCCCCCCGCCGCCCTTCCCAACCCCCCCGCTGCCGCCCTTCCCAAACCCCCCCCCCCCCCCGCCGCCGCCGCCCTTCAAAACCCGCCGCCGCCCTTCCCAACCCCCTCCGCTGCCACGCCCCCCACTCGCCGTTGCCTCATTTCCTCTCTCTTGGTCTCAGATTTCTCACTGTAAGTCTCCTTTAATTTAATTTTAATTTTATTACATTTAGTTTACTCTTATTTGCTCTGTGACTGCTCTGAAAACTGAGAATTTCTTGTTTGGTCTGATAATATTTTAGAATGTGAAAATTCTAAATGAGTACATTTTTTTGTTAATTATGATTTATAATATTTAGATTATAATTATGAAGAAAATATAATATTGTAATCGTAGTTGTAAAATATGCGAAAAAATAGTTTTATTCTAATTAAAGATGTTAATATTAAAATGTATTAATTAATTTAGAATTTTAATAGTATTATCCTAATTGTTGATTAAGTAACAAAGAACGGTTTCAGTGTCTTTAAATTTTAATATTACACTATCTTGTAGGTAAAAAATCTGATATTTGTAGCAAATTATATTTTGTTAATACTTATTTACACATAGAAAATTTACTATTTTTATGCAAATCAATTATTGTAAGAAATATCTTTGTATTGCATAGATGGATCCGGCAGAATCTTCTCGCATTCGACCAACTACTTCGTTAAGGAGGAAGAAAGCAGTATCTCGACCACAAATCCAACGCCCGATATGAGAGAGATATCGAAGTGGCCGTAGATACTGAATTAAATATAGAAACTCCGAATTTGATCAGATATGATAGTGCAAGACTAAAAGAAGAGAATACTGATGCAGGAGGCTCTCAAGATGATCTTCATGAGTTAAATTACCGAGGTCCAGTTGATTTATCAGTACTGAAGAGTTTCAAGACGCACGTTGCTTTCCTGATGCACCCAATTAGATTATATTAGTTGTTTTTTCAAACAAGGAGACAGTGATTAGATTATATTAGTTGTGTATTGATATGGATGTTGTAAGGAATTTCAAGTGACCGGTGTAATTGTTTTTTTTAAACATTTTGAAGAATTTGTAGAATATATGGTTTTTGTTTGTAATGAACCCTATTATTTGCTTTTTGTTCGGGGAATATATACACTACGTTTGTTTTTGATCTTATTTCTTTAATTTGTACGAGATTTTGTTTGTTTTATACATAGGGGACCTTATTTATAATCTTCACTATATTATTGTATCGGTTATTGTATCATTGTATCGGTGTATCAGTGTATCATTGTATCGTTGTATCGGTGTATCAGGAGTATCATTGCATTTGTATATCAGGAATATCATTGTATCGGTGTATCATTGTATCGGTATATTGATGTATCAGTGTATCGGTGTATCGGTGTTGTAGTGTATCATTGTATCGGCGTATCGATGAATCAGTTTATCCATATATCATTGTATTAGTGAATCATTGTGTCGGTGTATCAGTGTATCATTATATCATTTTGCTTCATTCACTATATTTTTGTAATAATGTATAATTAGTTGTTAATATAAGTCCGTAAAGTGACGTTGAAGTGGATAAACTAATGATATATCAGTTTATTATATAAATAGAGTGGGTGAGGTGTCCGGAATAGCAGATCGAATCAAGCCCCTGTCCGGACTGACAGTCCGAACAAGGGAGACCTGTTCGGACTGTGAGTCCGAACAGGACTGGTCTGTTCGGACTGACAGTCCGAACGGGGCGTTCCCGTTCGGACTGACAGTCCGAACGGTCCGGACCCGTTCGGACTCCCAGTCCGAACAGGGAAGGCCCCGTTCGGACCGACAATCCGAACGGGAAGCGCGAGCGCAAGCGGGAGCGGAGCGCTGGAGCGGGAGAATGAGGAAGGGCAAAATGGGAAAGTTTTTTAAGGGTAAATTTGTTATTTTTTTAGAGTTATTACCTGGGCTCACTAGGAAAAAAGTTGTGCCCCTTTAGAAGCTCCCTGCTTTTAGGTCCCGACATAGCCACGCCCAGCCCAGCCCATTCTAAACTAGCGGGCCGGTTCTGATATAAATGAATTCAGCGAAACAGTGATTTAGAGAATAAATAAATAAATAGTTAATTACACTTAGACCCCCTGTCGTATTGGAGTGTGTAACTTAACAGTCCTGAAGTTTGAAACTATCAAAAAAAACTACTGGATTTAGTTATTTTCACTCTCTTTTTTTACTAAAATACACTTTTATCTCTTAAATTTCTATTTTATTCTCATTCCTCATTTTACAAGTGTTGTGGTTAAAGGGAGGGATGAGAGTAGAATATGAATTTGAAGGAAAAGAGTGCACTTTAATAAAAAAAGAAGAGTGAAAATAACTAAGTCCAGTAGATTTTTTTAGAGTTTCAAATTTCAGGAGTGTTAAATTACACACCCCCAATACTACAGGGATTTGACTGTAATTAACCCATAAATAAATAAACGGACTCATAAAAAATTGGGAAGACACGTGGCCGTTTGTAAATAAGATTTAGTTCCAAATCGGAGTTTCATAAATTTACGAGCCTAAATTCTTCAAAATGTATATATATATATATATATATATATATATATATATATATATATATATATATATATATATATATATATATATATATATATTACTTTAGATGAGCTGTCAGTTTAGAAAAAGATAGTGACAAAAATATAGAAATTTAATAATTTTTCTTTAAATTTTTCTAAAATTAGGATTTATACCTTCTTAACTTGAATAATATCAAATTTTATAAATTTTGGAGTTCATTTACACTTTCATTAAGTGGGTACAAAATATTTATTCGTTAGAAACTATTAAAATTTGTGTTTACTTGAGAGACAATCAAATCAAAACTAAAACTCAAGAAATTGGGTATAAGTGAAACATATAGGGACGAGATCATAATCCAAAATAAATTTTTGAAAGAAAATTATCGAAGATAACGGAAATGAACGTAACTCAGGTGTGTGTGTATATATATATATATATATATATATATATATATATATATATATTCCTTAGCCTACGGATCCAACTTCACATATCGAAGGTGGTTCCAGGGCGAAGTCCCCAACGACAAAGCAGCAGCTAAGCCTTTTATCCCAAATATTTGGATAACATACACAAACCAAAAGAGAATCATGTCTGACCAGTCATATGGATGATCCTTCTCTACTCATTCCTATTGAATAATATGTCTTCATTTTATACCTCAAGCATCTATATCTTTTTATTTTATCTCCATCCATATTGTTCTTCGGTTGTTCTTTCGCTATTTTAACTTGTCATACGTTGATAAGCTTCACTAATTTGAACCAGCAAGTCTATGTTGCACGTGATTAAACCATCTTAGATAATTTTCTCATCTTCTTCTCAGTGGGGGCTACTCATATCTTAATTCGAATATCCTTATTTCTTATTTTATTGCACATCCAATGAAACATGCATATGTTATGGATTACATCCCAAGTATATATATGTTCTCATACTGTACTTATGATCATAATATTATGGCATAGCCAAAAACTATTGGCAATCATGGACTTGTGCGATTTGGAATGTAGATCTTAATTTTATAACGTACAAAGTTAGCAAAACTGTAGTGGGATGAGAATGAGCGGGTTCAAAACTTAATTTTTAGCATATCCAATTCAAAATTTTTAGTATCGTATGTGTTTACAAAAAATCATTATTATTTATTGCTGTTATTATTTCTTTTGTATGGATTAGGAATCTTTGCTTACATACATGAATTTAAATGAATCTTGAATCTTGTGTGTGACATATAGACGTTCGTGTATTATATTTTAAGTCGTTGCGATGAGCCAATACTCTTCGCAATATTCTTCGCATTGTATTAATGAGATATAACAAAATAAATGATTGTTACATAAACTACAAACTCGAGATTACCATCAAAAAGAGGCAATATTGAAGGGAAAAAAGAATCTGTAAACTTTACAAAGCATTGATCAGTTGTCAGCCCTATAACTAGATCTCTCAATCACTGCATCTATTCCACTCTCTGAGGTACCATTAGGGATGGTAATGGACGTGTCCATATAACAATTTTTGATCCGTCATATTTAAAATTTTGAATTAGAAAAATAAAAATTTCATTTTTCATTCATATTTTCATATAGTGCGGTACCATCTGAACCTCCTTATAAACAAAATGGATCAGATGACAATTCACACAACACATCATCAAATCAACATCCTCAATATGAACACATACGATGCTTCAAGTCCCTCGTTGATCCAATAACTGAAGCCGACTGTATCTCTTTCGATCACCTGTCAGTTAACCAATCTATCTATCTATCTATCTATATATATGGTATCCTATGACAAGCTCAGTAGTCCCAAACACGGATGTGCAGGCCGTTGGGTGCTTCAACTCTCGGAAATTTCAGTATCGTATCCCCTCCAACCTCCTTCCATCTGCATGACAAATATACATCACGATGCCGAACAATGTACTCAGTAAGAGCATCTCATGGTAAGCCGTACCTGTATCTAGTAACGAAATAGTGTAGAAATGTAGATATCTCGGCGATTCCCAAGTCCTTCCCGGGGCAGAGTCTTCCTCCGCCCCCAAAAAGCATGAAGTGTTGGTGCGTCTCCAAGTTCTTGTTCTTCAATCGCCAATGTGATTGATTCATTCAAGGATCAGAGACCATAATGTAGCATAGCATTATATTGCAACGACCGAAAATGAAAGATATTCCAATGCAAGCTTACCGTCCATCTCCAGGGATTGAATGCTGAAGGTTCAGGATATAGAAACGGGTCGTAGTTGATCTCCCTCGTGTACACATAGATTCTCCATCCTTTAGGAATCACGAATCCTGATAATCCAAACAAAATAATTTCTAGTTTTCGTGCTTAGGAAACATGAAGTACATATTTACAGTTGTTTTTCTTTTGATCTAAGATACGAGAACCAACCTCTCATTTCGATATCTTGAGTTGTTTTCCTTAAAACTCCATTGACAACTGTTGCCAACCTCAAGGTCTCAAGTATCACTGCACGGGTGAATGTCATCGACTTGTAGTCATTCCAGTTAAGTTCATCGTCGGGCAACTTCCCTTTTCTGATCTCCAAATGTTCGTTCTGCGGCCGATAACTAACTGATGAGTAACAAATCCAGAACAAGACTTGGAAGTTTTTAATTCACTTCTTACCCTGAGCTCATCAAGAGCTTTAGGATGGTCATGGAGATACTTGACAGCCATCATTGAGGTCGTGGAAACGGTTTCATACCCTGAATAAATCAGCGCAATGATCAGATCGATGATCTGATCATCAGTCAGTTTGGCCTTCGAATCGCCATCGGTCTGCAGGAGGCAATCAAGCATGTCCTGGTGCGAGCCCGGACAAGGACAAGCCCTTCTCTCTTCAATCATATCCGTCAGCATGCCTATAACTCTCTTCCTCGCCTGCACACACCGAATTCGTTAGACACGAACGGCAACAACTTGAGCAGAAATGATCAAGCAGTGCACCTGGAATGCACGGCGATACTTCGTCCCTGGGAGGTTGATGGGCAACGAGAGTGTCCCGAGCACAAGCTGAAAGATATCGGCCTTGAGGGCTTCTGCAAACGGGCTAGAGTCGATGCTAGCAATCTGTTTCAGGCTCGATAACAGCGCCATCTGAACACATATACAGCATGCATCAATTAATTTGTTTGTGTCCTTCTTTTTACAAATGATACCATCAATATATACCTCCTTGGTTCTGTGTTGGATGTCAATGACCTTGCGGTTCCATTTGCTGAGGTGAGACCTCATGAACTGATCAATCTTGGGAAGGAGCTGGGCTCGGATCATGGATGGGCTGACAAGGCCGAGCATCGAGCTCCTCATGCTCTTGTGAAGTGCACCGCTCACCGCGGCAATGTTGCTTCTTCCCAATATATCAAGCATGGACTGAGGGTATCCTGGCACAAGCCCCTTGCATTCATTCATCAGTATGTATCTGTTCAGCTCTGGATCCATGCACACAACTGTTGGGCATCCTAAGATATGTGACCTGAACAAAGCCCCATACCTGTAGACATCAAACATTGAAATAAATAAATAAATAAACTTTTAAACAGGAAAAAAAAAAAAAAAAACTTCAGAGACTCATATTGATTAGACCCTGACCTTAAATCAGTCAACAAACACATCCTAATAGGGTGATCCGTGTGTTTCATGTCCTTCTAGCCGTATTTTTTTTTTATATGAAATCTACGTATGTAGCATATATTTTGTTAATATCTGATTAATAAAATACAGAGAGCCTATGCTAAAAAAAAAAAAAAGGTAAATAGGAGGAATATTTATCAATTCTCTTGTTCAAGTACTTTAACAACACACACATCTTGGAAACTGAGACAAGTTCAGTTTCCTGCATTATGTACTACTGAAGCTTTCATGGCCTCAAAGTCAAGAACTTAATTTACAAAGATATATTATTTTTCTTCAGAAATGACTGTAAACTAATACAGAAATTTTAAATTACCTTAAATGAGACAAACTCACTTCTCAGTATGTACTACTGCTGGTCAGGAGAGAAAGAAAAAAAAAAAAAAAAAAAAAAAAAGAAATTCCTCATCATTTTACAAAAAAAGTGCATAAGAATCAAATTCAAAAAAGATTGCATAATGAGATGGGAGCCAAAAAAAAAAAAAAACAAAGATTGCTGAATGTTTCATGCTTCAAACTGAGACTGGGAAAAGATCAAAACTTTATCTGAAATCTCACCTAGCTCTCTGATTCCTCATGAAGTCTGGCCCTTGCTTCAAGAACTCAGTGGTCTCTCCAAAGAGAGGCCAGCCCATGGTCCCTGGGGGCAAGCCCTTCTTCCTGTACCTCATCTCATTCCACCTCAGCAAGCAGCAGCAAGCAACCAAGAACCCAAAGCCCAAACCAAGAATCACTCCAAGCAAAGCCATTTTTTTTTTTATCCCCTCTTGAGCTCCCAACTCACCTCTTCAAGCTAGAAAATGAGATGGGGTTGCTCAAAGCCCTCTGCTTTCTCATCTCTCAAGTGTACAAGTCCTATATATAGGCCTCCCATTAACTAATTTAATTGACTAACTCAGTAAAAAATTTAAAAAAAAAATTAAAATTTTTTTTCACATGAGAACTCAGCTTTCAAGGCTTGTCTTTGACTTGGGATTGGACCCAAAAATCTCAGCTTTCATACTGATTACTGTATAGTATGCATTGAGATTAAAAAAAAAAATGAAGAAAATTTTGTTGGTTATTAGAGAAGTTACAGGCTTTCACATGATTTTCAAGTAGATCTACTTACCTATTCAATTAGACAAATATTTTTTTGGCAGCCTAGCTTTTGTATGTACATACTTGTTATTTTGTTTTTTTCTTCAGATTTTAATTGCAAATTTTTTTTAGCCCAGCCTTATCACAAGCATGTGCAGATGTGATCTACAAATATTTTGTGGTTGGAAACTAACAAATATGATTATAATTGAAGAGTATCTCACAATTTGATCAGGTTCAACACAAAGAGAAGCCAATTATATACTCTTTAACAATTTTCAAGTTGATTGTTTGACAAAAGAGATTGAAACATAACAGAAAAGTCAACAAAAATCAGATGGCACAGCACCTGCATTGCTTAAAAAGGCTCTTTGTTCTCGAGTCTTGTGCAATTGCACTTTTCAACACTTGTTTTTTAATTAAGTGTGTAAAGCACAATGGCGAGCAATAGCATTAGCTAGTAGTGTAGTTCCTATTGAAGAGTACTGATCAAGCTTCCATTGTTTGTAGACTTGGGAGACCACTGGAGCCATTTCTGCTTGAGCTCGTAGACTTATTTATTTGTTATGTAATCTAAGTTCACTTCTGAGTGAGGGACTGACTTATGTATAATATACTTCTAACTATTTGTTTCATTAATCACTTATTAGTGAAATATTGGGAGCATTAGTCTATCTGTTATGCAGTAACAATAAAAACTTAGCCTTTTGTCTTAAGTATTTTTTTGAGCTTAAACAGTAAATTAGAACCCTCTAGATTTGGCCACTAGAGATATATCACAAGAGAACAAAAAAAGCAAATACTTAAGTACTTGGGATAAGTTAGACGAAGTAAATGAGAATTACGCGGGAACAACTACATAAAAGTCTACCATTTAGTCAAAGGTTACCACTTACATATGATATATTTTAACTGTTTGTTTCATTAATCAACTTTTAATAAAATGATGGGGATATTAGTCTACTATTAAAAAAAAAATTTAAAAAAAAAACTTGCATTACTTATAGTAGGTAAACAATTTGGGGGAGTGAAGGGGAGTGTAGGTTGGGAAACAAATTTGTTGATTTTGATCTATCCAAGAAACTTAACTCACTTCTTCCCCTTCTTGGCTAGACACACCCTCCTATCCTTTGGTCTATGGCTCTTTGGACAAAGTGTGAGTACTGTATTCATCCATTGCCATTCATTCTTCTCCCAATTTTTTTGATTTGCTTGATGAGAGAGAGAGAGAGAGAGAGAGAGAGAGAGTAATAAGTTGTCTTGAAGTGGGGAAAAAAGCAGTTGGGGTGGGGACTTGAAGGAAGGAGGCCATGGTCCCAAGAAGATCCTTGGATGGTGATTTGACACCCAAGATGCATTGGTGCCCCATTCTATTTATTTTTATTTATTTTTTTTCTTCCTTCTTCTTCTCATTAAGAGAGAGTTCAATTTTGAAGCTTGCATTGCTTAATTGCCCAAAAAGTGGATCACTAGGCATGGGAGTCTAGCAGTTAGCCCTTCCCCTACTCCTCCTTGATGTACCATGGAGCAAGGATTGAATCAATTGAGAGCAAGTGACATGCACATGGATTTAGATATTGTAAAGCTTATCAACAGTGATACTCATATCACGGATCCATAGACATAACATATATATATATGTCACATGTAACGCTTGCTTTTGTTAGAGGATAAAATTTTAAAAAATAAAAAAATAGCTCTGCGGTCGGTTGGATGCGAAACTGTTAAATAGCTTCGCGTCAGCATAAATTTAACTTCGCGTGAATAGGCGAAACGCGAAGCTAAAACCTTAGCTTTGCGTTCAGAGTATTTAACTCTGTATTGGCAGATATCAGAATCCTTAATTGATTGTAATTGAGATTTTGGATTATCTAATACCCGAATGTCCAATCAGAAACCAAAATCAAATATTTTATTAGAATGCTTAATAAATACAAAGTCCTTCTATTACTATCCCTAATGAAACTCTCATAACCAACTAAAATCTATAAATAACCTCTTTGAGGAGAATTTAGAGATCTTTTAGTACTCAAATTACACGAGAGAGCCTTGAAAGTCTTTGGAGTTTAAGTTATGCGGGAGAACATTGAATTCATTGAGATCATCAGAGAGAGAGCTGGGGCCGACCATCATCTTTTTCAAAGAGAGATCTTCACGTCGGATCGTCAACATGTTCTACTATTTAGATCTCATCGTCACATTAGAACTCACTTTTTATTGTAAAAAAGAGTGATAAAATATACATCACCTCGTTTGTTTTTCTTTTGTTCTTCTTTCGTTATAATCATTGTAATCAATAGAAAAAAGTAAGATTTTTGCGGAGAATAGTTTTACAGTACCATGATATCAAGAAATGCTCGGAAGTTTCTCTGTTTAATCTTTTTTTTTCTCGATCAAATCATTGTGCAAATGGATTTATGCAGATGGTAGATGGATGTATGATCTGTCAAGGGCCAAGGAATCCATAATCCACCAGATTAGTCTAGGCTGTGGCCGTCACCAACATACCTTACACATTGCTAGCTTGTCCTGCCCAAAACCATGCATGCAACATGCATGTGGCCTCAAAATCTTTGACCACCACCTCATCCAATGTATGCTTCTACTCATATAAAACTTGATAATAATCGTGGAGCAATCAACATCTTAAGAATTTAATATCTAAATCTTGGAGAGGATCAAGAAGAGCTATTGGACAATGACCCATGAATATATATATATATATATATATATTGTATAGTAAATTCCTCTCCCTCTCTCTTAATTTCCTTGTTGCATCATGTGGGTATTGTACAAGTTCAATTAAATTTGTGGGGTTGCATCCATAAATTGCGGAGAGAGAGGACAAGAGAAGTAAAAAGTGTGGGTACATTACATGCACACACACGAGGGGGGAATGTTCATTGTCCGACCCACCCACCCACACACATGCTTGCTTTGCTTGCAGTGTTGGTTGATTGATTTGGAGTGGGAGAATGGAATCAAAAATTGAGAATTAAGAAAAAGAAATTAAGGGGGGGTGGGAAGAAATTGGAAGGAGCTAAATTGGATTGGATGCATGAAGAGGTTGAGTTGAGTTGTTTTTGTATAAGTAGGTACATGGAGCTATCAATCGTATCAATCAAGAGCATCGTTGCACGAGGGGCTCTTTCCTGTCTTCTTGTGCTTTTTCTCTCTGCCCCATGTCCATGTGGGGTGCCCTCTCCTTTTCAAACCTTGGATACTCTTCAATGCATGAACATGAGAGAGATAGAGATATAGAGAGAGAGAGAGAGAGAGAGAGAGATACACAATAGGAATCTATTCCTATGCACACAGGAGAAGTAAAAAATTGAGGTTACCCCTGCCCATAGCTAACACAAAACTATGATCAAATTTGATGCTCTATAATGATTGAGCAGTGATTTTCAAATTATTGTTCTATAAATCCATATTACACGATTATGCATTTTACCTTACATTTTTTCTTCTTTAAGAATCAACTCAGTGCATAATAAGATATGTCATGATTTTTTGTTCATGTAGTTATGCATGCGGTTTCATCGGCTTGAGTGCTATAACTGATTCAGATTAAGTTTTTTGATTAGATTGGTTCTCGACGAATTATAATCACTCTTTTTAATGTAATGCGAAAGAAACATGCCAATCAAACTTTTTGAAGTTAACTCTCACAAAATTAACAATACAAAGCATTCAAACAAATTTGTAGTCAAAATTAACGACACTCGTGCACTCCTTTGGTCATAATGTCCAGATCGATCGATCGCACAAGAGATATCCATTTTGGCTCTTGCACTCGATCGAGGACTGATCATTTGGCTTCATCCAATGATTGATCGATCGATCTCCATCCAATTAATTACACTCGTCCTTCGTCGGATGGCGACACGTGGCACGACGAAGATCATCTTCTTAACAATGCTATTGATGGCCATCGATCTCGAACGGGGTTCTATAGCAGTACGGATCGAGACGGTACTGCAGCACCACAAAAAGGTGTAGATGTTTTAAGGCATGCACACACACGTACGAGTTGGGAATGTCCACATGCTTGATCTTAATTTGTCATCAATAGATAGATTTGAATTATTGTGTGAATGGATATCTTTGTCCACATGCATGTACGCACGAGTGGCACCATCTCTTGTCTCCATCTACGTACCTCTTCCCTCTCCGTTGGGGTACCCGTCGTTTTCGCGTATCAGGTACGGCAAATTGCAGATAACACTAGTTCTTGTACTGTACGATCGAACAACGAGCTTACGGGTTTGTATTAGAATCTGAAATGAGACTCATACTAATGTGCGAACAAGGTAAGGAGATGATTTCATATTTTGCACGTCTCTATTCGATTCTGTTCTGATACGACAAGATATATCCTTTTCAAGAATAATACAAATCTGATTGTTACACAAATCAATAATTTCTCATTTATACCCCTAGATTATGATTCATGACTCATGAGTGAGTGAGCCCATGTAAGCTAAGAGCATGACTTCTTGATTTTTTCCCTTGTAGACAAGGATCTAGCTTACGACTTCCACACAACAACTATTGTATTTAATTCGACTACTAATTATAAGCAAGTTTGTGTGTGTGTGTGTATAGAACAAGATTTTTTTTAATAAAAAAATAAATGTTGAATTTGGTTGGATGAGGTCAAGAAGTTTAAAACCCGACCCGTTTACCAATGAGCTTGAGATTAGGGGAGATTCTAAATGAGCACCACATTTTACTTAGTGAGCACCACATCCTATAGAAAAGGGATTTACAACACAGGCGGAAATGGTGCTCACTAAGTCAAGTGTAGTGCGCATTTAGAATTTTTCTTAGATTAGTGACGGTAATGAATGCATTCGTGGATCAAATTTTATCCCGTTCTATACAAAATTTCGAATTATGAAAATAATTTTTTTTATTTTTTATTCAAAAATATGTATTAAGCGGGCTAAAAATTGATCTGCGAATACGTTCGATCACCATTCCTCCTACTTGAAATTCACTCTGCTTCGGTGGGCTTAAAAAGCCCACCAGAATTTGTGGTGGGTCGGCGTGTCTATCGGAGATCGAAGTTTTTGATTTGCTAAAGCCACGATCGTGTTCATCCCTATGCCCTGTGGCGAGGGGCCCGAGGCCTTGGGAAGTAGGTCGGATCGGATGGGATCCGAAAAGATCCAAACCTTGGGAGCTTCCAAAGGAGCACAGCATTTTTCCTAGTAAGCACACTTTATAAGTTCCAAGCTTTGAGCCCGGACAAAAAAAACAAAGAGGAGTGGGCGCACTAGGAATATTGGTGGTGTGCTCCTTTGCTTTGACTCTCATCAGCTTCAGCTGTTCGACCGGCATAAAAGGACAAGCAACTTCCACGTGCGGCTCCCCGCCCGCACGTGCACCTGCTCTCTGTCTCCCTCGAGAAGGTTGGTGCGTCCAGTCGTGGGCCCACTGCGTCTTGGCTGGTGGGCCTCAGCTTGTTGCAGCGGGCCTTAGTCCGTTCTTTTGTTCTTTGTGAAATATGCTTTGTTTTTTAAAAAATAAAAAATAAAAAAATAAAAATTACCCGATTAATTTGAAATTTGAAAGGCAGTAGCAATTTCAATCGTCTTTTAATTTAGTTGATGGTTAAATCCTTTTCCAAACTAATATATATATTATATTTTTATAATTTATACTAACATGTGAGTCGTGAAAACACGTTAAATTCTATTAAACAGCTTTGTAGCATTAGTTGTATAATTATAAGACTAAAAGGTTAGGATATTATAGTTTGGTATCGTATTATTATTTAAGGCAGCGCATTATTTAAACTCTGAGATGTATTTTTATTGTAGGACGCTCATGGTCTAATTGTATTTATGATAGAACACAAAGAAAATATCCTCCTTTGTTTGTAGGAGCGAAAATTCAATTTAGATAATGTTATAATACATATATAAATATGAGTTTGATTAAAAATGCAATTGAGAAGCATTTACAATCATAATTACAAACTCTTATAATTGTAACCATAGCTATTAGCTGAACGTAAGAAACTCAACTTTTCTATAAAGTGATTACAATTTCAAACGACTTTTGTGCACACACTTACATAAGCAACCGAACAACCTCGGGATCGATAAAAGAAGAAATGAATAATTACATTTGTACACGGTCACATCTCACACACATTAAACAAGGTATTTATAATGACCAGACCAAAACCAAACTCCTTAATCAAGCATTTCAATAAAAAGTGACCAAAATAATATTCCTAATATATATATATATACGTGCCTTGTCATCCTTATATAGCAAAATGGTTAGGCGCCAAAGTAAAGATTCCAACCAACATGTTGCATACCTTGAAATCTTGAACCTTTGCATTGCATGGCTCCACCCTCTAATAAATTTAATCTAACAATAATAATAAAAGATTATTTGGGTTAAAGCTTACTTGTCTTGTTTTCTTACGAAAGACTGATGTCCTCCATGTTTCATTAATAAAATATAGAAAAAGTAAGTACATAAACAATATCGAAGCAAGAAGAAGCTACAGAACAGTCCAAAATATATCAAACTACTATAAATTAAAATATAAATTAAAAGAAAATACAAAAACAAATTAAGCTTGCTTGCTTGCTTGTCTTGTTCTCCTTCTCTTTTCTAACTAATCTTCTTCCTCCAATTCTTTCTTCTTCTTCTTGTGTTGTTTATAAGCGGGTGGGTTCTCTTAGCACTAAATATAAGCTCAACCCCATGTGATCTCATGTCATTAGTTTGGTGGGTTAGGTCCATTATTTGGTTTGAAGTAATTAAATCATTTTAATCATAATTAACATATGCATTTCTTGAGACTGCTAATGTATTTAGAGCTGCTAATTAAGCCTTCAAAACCTCCTGCTCCCTTGCTCTAACATAATGAGGGGCTAATAACTTACAATGAGCACAATTAATTAATTTGTTTTATGGGGAGTTTTGCATGTTCCAAGAGTAACCACAAAGGAGAAAAAGCCTTGATTGATTCATTGCACCTACATGCATAAAAACTGTTGGAACAGTTTTCAAACTTTACACACCTTGACTGCATTGGAGATCAAATCAAGCATGCTAATCTTTTATGCATGTCTTTTAGTCATCATTTTTATTTTATCTCTCTCACATGCAGACTAAATCTTGCTCACATGCAAAATAGAAAAAATGTATAAAGTTCCTCAATTTCTTGCAGAATCACTGGTTTGACTTCCACACACCAACTTTACAATATTATTTCAATCTACATGGTCCTAACATTACACACACAAGATGCCAAAACCTTGGTGAGATGTGCAAGCAAGCAAGCAATCCAAAAAACCTTATATATATATATATACATAATTTATCACCACATTCTTAATTATAATCCTTAAGATAGATAGATAAATAAATTACTAGATGGAGAAGTACCATTATTTATGGATATGACCAGGCCCAGCTAAAAAAGCCCAGCCCAATAAAACCCCCTTGAAGGATTCTTAACCAAAGCCACTAACAAAGATACTGCAGAATATAAATTTCAAAAGAAATTCATTCATTTATCTGCTCTTATGTGTAAAAAAAAAAAAAAAAAAAAAAAAAAAAAAAAAAAAAAAAAAAAAAAACATAATAGACCTTTGTACATGTACAACTTTTTCATGCCAAGTCTTAAATTAACTACAGCTCCAAACTCTCATTCTTCACCAATTTCGATTCATTGCTACAATTCCAAACAAGTTCTGCAAAGAATTTCTAAATTTCTATCAGTCGGTTTGCTGAATTTCTACACTTGAGAGTTTCGTGCACTTATCGTTGCTTTTTTCTGACACCAAGGACTTATAAGGCCACCGTCGGTGGTGGAGTGCATGCTCCAGAAGTAGAACCAGCCTGCACAGTGAAAGGGGATATTACTATATACAATCTTCTAACTTTCATCGGTATCTCTTCATGTTATATCATTAATCATGTAAAAGTGTTCGACAGAAAATGCAATCTTGTTCTCTGTTGCCACTTTCGTTTTCAATTGGTGAAACTTGCAGCAAATAGAATAAGAGATTACAATTGTTTTTCTCTGGTTAACAGGGAGAAGAAAAGAGTTAAGCTCTCTCCTTTGTTGATGTGTGGTCTTTGGATTTTAGAGCTTTCCTTTGGCTCCTCTTCGGGCTTTCTCCAAATTTTACCGTCTATATAAAGCTACTTGGATCATTAGCATGACCTTGATGATTTAGTGCTAGATTTCACATATCAACATTATTAGTATATCTCACTAATTTAGGAAGATATCATGATATTTGACAAATCCTCCTAATTTATTAGCATATCTCACTAATTTAGAATATCTTCCTAAATTAGGATATTTGACAAATTCCCCTAATTAGGTTGATTATGCTGAAAATTTTATATAATTAGCATCAAATTGTATGTTCTCTTCCCTGTACATTGTACAGTTTATACACACTTCAGAATATAAAGCTATTCTCCATTCATAGTTTTTATCAAGCATAATCTGTTTTCCCATTGATCAACAAGGGAAAGAAACAATGACTGATACACCATGTATCAGACTCTCAGTGTGTGCATGTGCATGTGCATTTTCGTGTGTCAAACTCTCATTAAACTATATCTCACATTTTTTGGGGTAGAATGGTTGTAGCTTGATTTTTGTATCTCATTACTACTCGAAATGGAGACACAACTAGCATTTTTATTGAAATTAAGGATTAGGGAATATGGCAAGCCTATATATCATGCACAAAGAAGTAGGCTTACCGCGCATGCATGAACATCATCACACCCACATAACAGCCTCCCATTCAGCATGTCTGTCGCTTGGAACGAGCCTCCTCCTTCACTTCTCTACATTTGAAAAAATGTGAGCCTTCGATTATTACATATCCTATGATTTTAGGGACATCCAATGTGACCATATATTTATTTAGTTTTCAGATACTATATGAAGATGATCAGTGAACTAGCAAATAAGCTATATCCTTGTTATTTTGCTTGTAAGTAATGGCAACATAACAAGAAGCGCATACCTTGTAGAAATCTACGGCCACAAAGTTAGCCCAACGCTTGCTGGCAGCACCATAACAAGTATTAAGCATGTTTATGAGTGGTTCTGAGTTGTGCTCACATGTCAAGGCTTTCACCGGTATTGAAGGGAAATAGTTCACCAGAACTAGGGGTTTGCTCGTGTCATTCAGAGGGGCAGATTCAGCACGGTTAAAGCATTCTCCATCTTTCATTCCACCATCACCATCTAAATAGTCCACAAGACATTGTGAAACCGAAACTCTTAAAGACTGCTCGGTTGAGTAACCATAGAATAACAATTCTTCATTAAAAAGTGGGTGATTTGCTACTCACATTGGTTTTCAACCATGAAGTTCCATTGATAGGCAATCCCTTCGGTGTCTTGTTTTGATCTTATTGATGTGAATACAATGAGGCGTTGGTTTTTCCCAACCATATCACTTACCAGTGGCCAATCTTGGCCATTCTGGGGCATAATCGAGAGAGGGAACCAGTACTTCAACAACCCTGATGTGTTAAAGACATTTGTTAACCCGTTCGGGGCCTCAACATAGTCTTCTAGTATCAATGTAACAATTTCGGATGGATTTGCTGATAGAAAGGATTCGATTTCCTTCAGTGTATCAATAGCCGGTTCCTGATATTGCAGATTGTACGAACGAAAAAAGAATCAGACACACACACACACACACACATCCGTGCCATAATGAAATTTAGAATTACCAAAAAATGAGTGAATTGTGTGGCAGATAACTTTGGGAGGCAGGAGAGAATGGTCGAGGAGTACATCTACATTTATGCAAGTTTGTGCATGAAACAAGTTTAGGTTCTATTATGATCTACATTTATTTATTTTTGACTTCTTTTTAAATTTGAGGTGCAGTATCAGCAAATGATGTCTCCATAACTAATTATCCTTCCACAGTCCTGGCCATATTGTCGCCTGATAAGGCCTAGGAAGCTAATACAATTCTCCTTCATGTAGGCTAGAAGTTTACTGCTCTAAACAACGGTGTACCATAATTGAGTATTTGTTTAAACTTCCCAACTTCTACCATCGCAAACAGTCCCTCACAGATCATGCCTTCAGTCAAAATATAATTTTTACATGTAAGGTGGGTGCTATTGCTTATGCATTAAAATTTGGTATCTATATTAGTGTATAGAAGACTTTGGAGATGTATCAAATGTACTCACAAATGCAGTTAGATCGTTACATTTCCCTCCGCTCGAATGGCAAAGCCAGACGTCACCATCAAAGTCGTAGGTGTCTAGCATCAGGGCTCGCACTCCATTCTCCAAAAGCAAAACAAATATATGAATAAAGATAACCATATTCTATAAGTTCAGAAGTAATCTAGGAATAAAAACTCAAAGGCATAAGTTCAAGATGATGTACAATTAATTGCTGAGTAACTGTATCCTCTTGGTTGTTGAAGGTAATACGAGGAACTCCATGTTGAAATTATTAGTCCCACATCGAGTGTGGGACTAATTTGAAAGGGAGGGGAAGGCTATAAAATTAGCCTTCCCCCCTCCCATTAATCTCGCCCCAATCTCCTCTCCTTCTTGTATTATTACTTCTGTATAGTAATAAATTCTGCTGTCTTGTCCGTGGTTTTTACCCAAGAAGGGGTTTTCCACGTAAATCTTTGTGTCTCCATTTCTCTGGTCTGTGGTCATTTGCTATTTTCCCACTGGTTTTCTTCATAACAGTGGTATCAGAGCAAGGTCAGCAAGGTTGTGGTACTTATAGTATGCTCTGTGGTTGTAAGTGGATCCTCCACATTTGTGGTTGCCACCCTCCACATCAGAAAATAAGTATTTGCTTCTTTGTGGGACCTACTCGGTATACTTGCGGAGTCCACCCACTTGTTGTTGTTCTTGTGTGAGTAAGGTCAATAAAGTCGTGGTACTTATCGTATGCTCTGTGGCTGTAAGTGGATCCTCCACATTTGTGGTTGCCACCCTCCACATCAGAAAATAAGTATTTGCTTCTTTGTGGAACCTACTCGGTACACTTGCGGGGTCCACCCACTTGTTCTTGTTCTTGTGGGACCCACTTTCTTCCGCTGGTTCTCCCACTTGTTCTTGTAGGGCCCACTTTCGTGAATAGTGTTCTTGTGGGGCCCACTTCCGTGAATAGTGTTCTGGTAGGGCCCACTTCCGTGAATAGTATTCTTGTGGGGCCCACTTCCGTGAATAGTGTTCTTGTGGGGCCCACTTCCGTGAATAGTGTTCTCGTGGGGCCCACTTTCGTCCACTTGTTTTGAATAGTGGGAGTTGTGTTGGAGTTGGGATATAGCAATGACACGCAAATTTGAGATTGAAAAATTCACTGGAGGCAATTTTGGTCTCTGGAAGATGAAGATGAGGGCTATCTTGGTAAAAGATAAGTGCCTTCCTGCTATCGGTGAAAGGCCAGATAATATCTCAGACGAGAAATGGTTGGAAATGGATGCTGAGGCTATTTCAGATCTCCATCTCGGATTAGGAGATGATCTATTGTCCAGCATTCAAGAGAAGAAGACAGCAAAGGAGATTTGGGACCATCTCATCAAACTGTACGAGGTAAAATCTCTCCACAATAAAATTTTTCTTAAGAGGAAGTTGTACACCATTCGGATGTCAGAATCCACTGTAGTGACGGAGCACATAAACACCCTCAACACTTTATTTTCACAACTCAAGAATTTGGGTTATGATATAAAGATGGGTGAACGTGCTGAAATTCTACTCCAAAGTCTACCGGATTCATATGATCAACTCATCATCAACAAAACAAGCAACTTGGCTGAAGATCGCCTCGACTTCGATGATATTGCAGCTGCAGTCCTAGATGAAGAGAAGCGGCGCAAAAATAAAGAAGAAAGGCGAGCAAGTTCACACCAAGCAGAAGCATTGTCGATGACGAGAGGAAGATCAATGGAGCCTGGCCCCAGTGGGAGTCAAAGTCACGGTAGATCCAAATCACGGAGTAAGAAGAATGTCAAATGCTACAATTGTGGCAAGAAGGGTCACTACAAAAAGGATTGTTGGAATTTGAAACAAAATTCCGGTCCTCAAGGAAATGTGGCAAGCAGCTCAAATGATGGAAATGCCCTAGTATGTGAGGCAGCAACGTCACACGAAGGCAGAAAAAGATTACAGGATGTATGGTTGTTCGATTCTGGAGCAACATTTCACATGACTTCTCGCAGAGAATGGTTCTATCACTATGAATCAGTCTCTGGGGGAATGGTTTACAGCTGTAACGATCATGCCTTAAAGATCGTTGGAAAAGGATCCATCAAATTGAAGATGTTTGACGGGACAGTTCGCACCATCCAAGAAGTGCGACATGTGGAGGGAATAAAGAAAAACTTGCTGTCTTTAGGACAGCTTGACGACCTCGGGTGCAAGATGGAAGGTGAGAAGGGGATCATGAAGATTGTACGAGGCGCGCTTGTGATCATGAAAGGAGAAAAGCTAGCTGCAAACTTGTACCTACTCAAGGGAGAGACTCTGCAGGAAGGAGAAGCATCAGTTGTCACAAACAATGATGATGAGAAGACTGCAATGATGTGGCATCAAAAACTTTGCCACATATCGGAGCAGGGAATGAAGATTCTTGCAGATAGAAAGCTACTTCCGGGTCTCACGAAGGTTTCTCTACCATTCTGTGAGCAATGTGTGACAAGCAAGCAGCACCGGCTAAAGTTCAGCACATCAAATTCTAGAAGCCTTCAAATTCTAGAATTGGTTCACTCTGATGTATGGCAGGCACCAGGTATGTCTCTTGGAGGAGCAAAATATTTTGTAACATTTATTGATGACTATTCCAGGAGATGTTGGTTGTATCCAATCAGAAGTAAGGCAGATGTGCTTCCAACCTTCAAGATTTTCAAGGCGCAGGTGGAACTTGAGACTAGTAAAAGGATCAAATGTCTCAGGTCAGATAATGGAGGAGAATACACTGGTAATGATTTTGATAAATTCTGCAAGCAGGAAGGTATCAAAAGACAGTTCACGACGGCGTACACCCCTCAACAGAATGGAGTGGCAGAGCGGATGAATAGAACGTTGCTTGAACGTACAAGAGCAATGTTGGGAGCATCAGGCTTAGAAAAATCTTTCTGGGCAGAAGCAGTCAACACCGCCTGTTATGTGATCAATCGGACTCCATCAACAGCAATTGAGTTGAAAACGCCGATGGAGATGTGGACAGGTAAACCAGTAGATTACTCTAATCTTCATGTTTTCGGAAGTTCTGTATATGTGATGTATAATTCCCAAGAAACTACTAAGTTGGATCCAAAATCCAGAAAGTGTATTTTCTTAGGGTATGCTGATGGTGTAAAGGGGTATCGTTTGTGGGATCCCACTACCCACAAAGTTGTCATCAGCAGAGATGTCATCTTTACAGAAAAGAAGATCCAAGATGATAGCACTTCAAAAGCAGAGACTGCAGTAATACAGTTGAAAGATAATTCCTCTGAAGCAGTTAGAGAGAACCAGATTCTAGAACCTGTTGATTCTGGTGTGCAAGAGATCAGACGATCAAGCCGAGAAAGAAAAGCTCCAGTTTGGCATTCTGACTATGATGTGGATAGCAATGTTGCATATTGCCTTCTAACTGAAGATGGAGAGCCATCAACTTTCCAAGAAGCAACGGTCAGTTCGGATGCATATCAGTGGATGGCAGCAATGCAAGAGGAGATCGAAGCTCTTCATAAAAATGAAACTTGGGATCTTGTGCAACTACCACCAGGAAGAAAACCCATTGGCAACAAATGGGTATACAAAATCAAAAGGAACAGTGATGATCAACTGGAGCGTTATCGTGCAAGATTGGTGGTCAAAGGCTATGCTCAGAAGGAAGGTATTGACTTTAATGATATATTTTCTCCTGTGGTTAAACTTTCTACAGTTCGAGTAGTTCTGGTTATATGTGCTATCTCTGATTTACATCTAGAGCAATTAGATGTAAAGACAGCATTTCTTCATGGTGATCTTGAAGAAGAAATTTATATGCTCCAACCAGAAGGTTTTGAAGAAAAAGAAAAGAAGAACTTGGTTTGCAGGTTGAACAAATCTCTATACGGATTAAAGCAGGCGCCGAGATGTTGGTATAAGAGATTTGATTCTTTCATCATGAGCCTGGAATACAATAGACTCTATGCAGACCCTTGTGCATATTTCAAGAGGTTTGATGATAACAACTTTGTTATATTGCTATTGTATGTAGATGACATGTTAGTTGCAGGCCCTAACAAAGGTCAGATTCAAGAATTAAAGGCTCAGTTGGCTAGGGAGTTTGAGATGAAGGACTTGGGACCAGCAAACAAGATTCTAGGGATGCAAATTCACCGAGACAGAAGTAATAGGAAGATTTGGCTTACTCAGAAAAACTATTTGAAGAAAATTCTTCGAAGGTTCAATATGCAGGATTGTAAGTCAGTTTCTACCCCTCTTCCTGTTAATTTCAAGTTATCCTCAAGTATGTGTCCTAGCAATGAAGAAGAGAGGATGGAGATGTCTCGAGTACCGTATGCATCAGCAGTGGGGAGTTTAATGTTTGCTATGATCTGTACAAGACCAGACATTGCACATGCAGTGGGAGTGGTTAGTCGATACATGGCAAATCCTGGTAAAGAGCATTGGAATACAGTAAAGAGGATTCTACGATATGTGAAAGGAACCTCAAATGTTGCATTATGTTATGGAGGATCAGATGTAATTGTTCATGGATATGTTGACTCTGATTATGCAGGTGATCTTGACAAAAGTAAATCCACTACTGGATATGTGTTCATTCTTGCAGGTGGAGCTGTAAGCTGGGTTTCAAAATTGCAGTCTGTTGTTGCAACCTCAACTACAGAAGCAGAATATGTAGCAGCTACACAAGCCAGTAAAGAGGCGATATGGTTGAAGTTGGTGATGGAGGAGTTCGGGCACAAACAAGAGAAGATTTTTTTGTTTTGTGACAGTCAGAGCGCTTTGCATCTTGCAAAGAATCCAGCCTTTCATTCAAGAACCAAGCATATCCGAGTTCAGTATCACTTCGTTCGTGAGAAAGTGGAAGAAGGAACGGTGGATGTACAGAAGATACACACTAAAGAGAACCTAGCAGATTTTTTGACAAAAGGAGTCAACACGGACAAGTTCATTTGGTGTCGATCCTCTTGTGGCCTAGCAGAGACGTAAGCAACATGATGATAAGGCAGAAAGAATGGTGTGAAGATTAATTGAAACTCAATTAAATCTTCAAGTGGGAGAATGTTGAAATTATTAGTCCCACATCGAGTGTGGGACTAATTTGAAAGGGAGGGGAAGGCTATAAAATTAGCCTTCCCCCCTCCCATTAATCTCGCCCCAATCTCCTCTCCTTCTTGTATTATTACTTCTGTATAGTAATAAATTCTGCTGTCTTGTCCGTGGTTTTTACCCAAGAAGGGGTTTTCCACGTAAATCTTTGTGTCTCCATTTCTCTGGTCTGTGGTCATTTGCTATTTTCCCACTGGTTTTCTTCATAACACTCCAGTATGTGACGGTTCCCCTTCAATTGCGTAAGCATTATGTGTAGTAAGATATGCATACTTGTTGAAAGGCAATGAGTTATTCTGGAAAACAGAAAGAAGTTGAATTTGTTAGCATTGAGTAGGAATTGCCGTAAAAAAATATATAAAGTTCTAAGAGACCTTACAAAGCATTAATGTAACTATCGAATAGATTTAGCATGTTCCTGTACAGACAAAATTTCCTTGCAGACTGAAAGGAAAAGACAACGAAGTTGCATGTCTTAAAGTCTTATCTTCAAAAAAAGAGAAGAAAAGCAGAAACAACAACAAACAACATCAATAACAACTAGGCGTTTTATCCCAAGTAATTGGAGTAGGCTACACGAACCAAAAGAGAATAACATATCCACTCATTCCTATTTAGCAATATATATTCATTAAGCCCCTAGCATCCATATCTTTTCATATAACCTCCATCCATGTTTTTTTTGTTTGTCTCTTCGCTACAAAGGTTTGACTATGTATGGAAGTTCTAAGGGTTAGGAGACCAGACAAAATCGAAACTACACACACACAAACCAAATGTTCCAGCTTGTTGATGGAGCAACGGCAGAAATCTCAAGTCGCAAGAGTTACCATACATGAAGCAAGGAAATTGTACTGATATATTTTTCAAGGAATGAAATTTTACTGATAGATGTCGTGTAATATACTACAGCATAAAAATAATATATCCAATGATGTCTGCATACTCTCTTTTTTACTTTTCCCCGAAGTCTAATTACGAAACCTTCATTATGAAATTTTCTGAAGGAAATTATTTTTAGTTGAAAAAACCTGTCTGGTTGTTTCCAACGTGAAGTCATAATGATTCATATTCTTAGACCTCACAAGAAACTGAGATGGTACTCATAATCCATTGATCCCTTACTAATTGAACCTTATATATAGGTAATGCTTAGAAAATATAAACTAGAGCATATTTCTAGCTGATCTTTTATATTATAGATTATCCACAGCTGACTCTTTGGGTTGTCCGTTTTTTTTTTTTTTTTTTAAAAAAGAAGAAGAAGAAAGGTTATAGATTATGTTTTAGAAATACCAAATCATCCATCGACCATTGTTATTTGTTGTTTTCGTTTAGTTTTGATTACTGTGTGTGCTATTTACGAAGAGATGTTCTTCTAAGCAATAGAATGAGCTAAAATCCTCCGCATTCTATCAATAAGATATGATAGAACAACTTAACTTCATACAAAATAAACGTACTGTCCCAACAATTAAGCAACCGTCTAAAAACCTAAGCTACAAAAGGAAAAGAAGCAAAACATAAAACAGAAAAGAAGCGATCATGGAGGCCGCATTCCCAGTATCCCGAGGAATCACTCCTCCAATGCCTGATCAGTCCTTGGTCCCATGCCTTCTACAAGAGCAACCTCTCGAGGCTGGGATGCCTCAATCAGAGATACTTAGAGATGTTTCGTTAATCACTAATCATGGTTATTTCTTAAAAAAATAGAACTAGAACATAGTTCCTTTTTTTTCCCCCTAAACTTAGGAATAAATATCCCATTCTCTAAAGAGACTCCAAACAATGTTGATCTGAGAATTTAGTTTGGGTAATTAATCAGGATATCACCATTTTTAGTAAAGTATAAGCAATCAAAACCTCAATCATAAGCAATACAAGCATATTCTCCAGCATCTATTAGCATAATATCCGCCATTGACTACCCACCCGTTTAATTAGAATATTTTGATACATTCAACACCCACACTTTAAATGAAAAATAGAAATAAATTAAATTAAAAAAACACAAAATAAGAAATTACCACAAGCTTGAATTGATCAGTGACAGTGGACCTAATGCACCTTGAGCCAGAAAACCCTTGTGGGCATGAAGAACAGAACAATCCAGCCACACAATCTCCATCAGATGAGCAACTATCAAGAAGCTAATCAAACACCAAAACCAAAATCAAATAAAATAATTTTTTTTTTTTTATAAAAAAAAAGTCAAAATTAAGTAAGAAAATTGGCAATGGCCACAAATTTTCTAACCCTGCAAGTTCCATTGGAGCAGGCAGCCGCAAAGCCAACAAGGGCCATTGAGACTATCAACAGAGAGCTGATTTTGAGAGCACCCATTTGGAGAAAATCTTGAAATAAACCAAAGAATTGTGATGGAAAAAAAATTGTGAGGGAACATAGAGGATGGGGTCTTATAAAGAGAGTTGGTAGTTAGTATGATCATGGGAAATGGGGAAGAAGAGGGATTGGGGGGTGTTGAGGGGGTTTTTTGAGAAAAAAAAGGGATCAACGGTTCATATTACAAGTTTGCCACTTGAATTTTTAGACAATCTTGCCCTTGCTATTAAACCCATGATAATGGTTGTTCGGGTTCTAGGTCCGAACTGAACGAACTCATTCTAGTTAATAGAATGCGGACTAAATGAATTCCAATAGTGCTTCCCTTTGTATAAAACTATATTATAATATTATGAATTTGACGATAAAATTATAATCTCGATAACTTACTAAACTAAAATTTCAAAGTCAGGAGAGAGATAAAATTTCATGACAAATAACAACGGATACATACAACAAGAAAAGAGTGCGATGTCCAAAACCTAACACATAAATAAAAATACACATTAATTTATCCAATAATTTAATAATTTGTTTTTTGTTTTTGTTTTGAGGAGAAAATAATTAATTTATTGCAGAATATATTTCACCTTGCCCACACCGCAGCGTGCCTTGAACTCTCTGCACTCGGACAAAATAACTTGCGGTAATCGTGATGGAAATGTCGTTTGCATTTTGTGAGAAAATGACTTCAGAAACGGCCAAATTCAAACAAAACAACACCTATTACATTGAAGTAATCGGTTAATAAATTGCGTTAATTATAGTTAGACTCCCTATAGTATTTAAGTTGTGTAATTTAATACTCTTGAAATTTCAAACTCTTAAAAAAATTTTTAAACTTAGTTATTTTCACTCTTATTTTTTTACTAAAATGCACTCTTGTCCCTCAAAATCATATTATACTATTTAATAAAAAAGGAGAGGAAGTGGACTGGTTAAAGAGAGGGATGGGTAGAATAGGAATTTGAGGGATAAGAGTGCATTTTAATAAAAAAAGAGAGTGAAAATAACTAAGTACAGGGATTTTTTTTTTTTTTTAGAATTTCAAAATTCAGAAATGTTAAGTTATACAATCTCAATACTATATGAGATCTGACTGTCTGTAATTAACCCTAATAAATTAAATAATTAATTACAGTGAAACCTCCATATTTAGAAGCAATACTATGTATGATATGTATGATATTGCGGGTTACCTAACCTGAATCCGAATTCGATATTTTGAATCTCCAAGTGCAGGATCCGACACGTACCCGACCCGTTTGTTTTGATGAGCTCGAATGCTGCCACGTGCCAAGTAATTCTAACAGCGCCTCGTTAGTCTACCGATCGAGGGGAGAAAAAAAAAAAATTTTTTTTTTTGGTCGATATTCTGAGAATTTGAGATGCCGACGATCACGAAGCTCTACTCCATGCAGGAGGCGAGCCAGCATAACACGAGAGAGGACTGCTGGGTCATCATCGATGGCAAGGTAAATCTATTTCTGTGTTGTTTTCTTGATTTTTGTTTTAATGGATCTCTTTCTGCTGAGCGTAAGGTTTAGATTGATGGGTTCTTTTGGGGGTGGTTGGGTGGGGTTTAGTTTAGATTTGCTTTTTATGCATTGTGTAGTTGTATGGGCATTATAAATTAATGGGTTTATGTTTAATTTGATGATTCTGTGTTTGTTGGGTGGTTTAGGGTTTTATTCTTGGAGGAGCATATTTGATGCTTTAATTTGAAGTTAGATTGCCATTTATTTGTGTCAAATAGAAACTTAGCCTTTTTTGGGTTCAGTTATGGGAGTAGTGATTTGATTGTTGAGCGAGAGCTATCAAGTTTCTGGCTAAAATAGACAACTTTTACTTGTTTAAAGACTTGCAGCACCAACTATTGAGTAAGGAACCCTTTGGTGGGTATAATGATCCGATGCAATTGATAGTGCACAACTGACCCCCTTTTTGAGATCGGCTGAATGTGCCCAAGGGAGAACATAAGGGGAGAGAAAGACCCTTATCCTCATTATGCCTTGTTTCCATTATTTAAATTCACTAAAACTCATTATTGAAAAAACTGAAAGGTGGAACTGCCTAGAACCTAGACTTTGTCTTTTAGTATAAATGGAAATACCTAAAGTAAATCCTTCTAATCAAGAATGAGTTCCCAGTTAATTTTACATAATCCACACATGAGGTGCGGGAGTCCATCACATGGATGGGTTTCTGTAGGATTTTTTTTAATAAACTTAGTTGATTGCTTTGTGGGATCAGTGCAGATGTGATTACTTCAATGGGGAGATATTGTAGGGACATTTGATCTAAGTAAATACAATATGAGTATCAATTAAAGTTGGTTTGACTGCCCATGCCAAATCTTATGGTAATTGTTCTGTCTTGGAGATCATCTGAGTTTAATTGCAGGAGAAAGTGGATGGGGTAGGATATCAAACGGTTAGCTATTAAAATGAGAGGGATTTGTTTTTTTTTAATCTCTTTTTTATTATTATTTCATCGAACGCCTATCAAGTGATATAGGCCTTGAACGTGCCCATCAACTTAAGCAAGATGAGATCCTATAATTCATTACAAGTGGTTTCACTAGGATTTGTGACCAAGTGGGTAGAAAATTTTCTTGTAATTTAATGTGTATGATACATGCGGTTTGGACTAGTTTCCTTTAGCTTAAAACTCCTTGTTTTATTTTTTAAATCCTTTATTTGTAATGAATAAGCACATGGTTGTTACGTAAATCATGGGAATAACATAGTTTTTTATGAACTAACGTCTTAGGGCCTCAAAAATCAGCATAATGATGTAGATCATCAAATACATGATTGCAAGCATTATTCTATCAGAGAAAAGCTTTCCATGATGTATGATATCCCACTTTCTCCTATAGCCAATAAATATTTAACAATTTAATATTTATAAACTAGTTCAGATTGCAATGTAGAATGTACAAGTGGACAGCTAAGATCAATTCACTTGTCCAAATCATCAGCACCCAACCATTGGTTACAACTGACTTTTCCAGATGGAAGTAGTTATATGGAGCAACTACAAATTAATCATGAGGTGAAGTAGGACTAGATCTTCAAGGGATAAGTACATGTGATATTTGTTGGAGGGGAAGCAACTAGAGACTTGAGAAAGATGAACATGGATAGGGGTGAAAGCTCAAGTTGAACTTGAGGTGAATGGTGCTGCTTCTGTGAAATTTTCTTCTCTTTTTTTCTTGGAGGAATGGTAGGGGTTATGTTTTCTTGAGTTGATAATGTTGTAAAAGTAATATGGCAATGGTGTACTTAGAAAAAGAAGGATTATATGCATGATATGAGCATCTAGGTCCATGCCTATATGTTGCATGAGTAAGTAGGCTAGTAGAGAGAAATGTTGTGCTAAGAGAACATGTGGATGAGAAAGGATGGAAGAGTCCCTTCTTTGTAGGGTGAGGGGTGGTAGATGGTTCAATTTTTGTGCCAAAATACATGGTTTTGCTTATTTCAAAAAACTTCCAACAACTATGAGTATATGACCCTTTGATTGGGTTTCGGGTTGTGTTCGGTGGGAGTTGTTCAAGAGTTTCAGGTGTATGAGCATGTGCAATCGCGAGAGTAATGATCTCATGCAATTGGTAATGCATAATTAACCCCCTTTTGAGATTGCTGGAATGCCATAACAGAGGTGTCTGAACGTTGTTGTGAGAGCGAACAAATCCTATTGAAATTTGGAGAAGGATATGGGTCATTGGATGAAATTTCTCGTCATGCGCCATAGGACATAAATAAGTGGAGAAGGACCTTTCTTCTAAGTCGTAATTATGCTTTCTGTCTACTCTTTAAATTCACCAAAATGCACTTAAAAAACAAAATATAGAACTCCTTAAAGACACTGCATTTTGGATTAAAGGAAATGCCTAAAAATTGTAAACGATCTGATCTATCCTCTAGTAAGAATGATATCCCAATTTGATGATGTAGTCCCGACAAGACTTGTGAGAGTTCATTGCATGGATATGGGTAAGAATATCGAATATGATATAGATATGGATACATCATATCATGGTTACATATATTTCAAAAATCATGAATACCATACATTATGCAGAAATATAATATTTCGAAAATCATGGATACCATCCGTTATGGATACGCCAAACTAATTAACTCTTTTATAATTTCCATGTAATTAAAAAGATCATAACCTTTTAAATATCATAAATGCATAATTAAATATTTGCTTTTAACAAACAAACTAACTAGCAAAGTGGATAAGAGTTCCTACCTAACTTAGGTGGTCCTTGGTTTAGTTTCTATGATCATCAAATTTATTTTTATTTCAAATTTACACAAATTAGAGAGTTTGGACTCGAACTTGGACCAATGTTCTAAAATGGATTTGCGTGCATACGTGGTTATCGAAGCCTCATATGCATAATGGTGTATCATAATTAATACGTAAAAGATTCGGGTATGCAAGCCTCAGATGCATATCGGTGTATCATAACTATCACATCTCAGTGTCTATATAAGTTGGATTAACTGGCTATGTAGATGCCGGTGAAATCCTTAAAAGTGCCATGTTTTGGTTAGAGACAACATGGTGGGTTTGGTTGAAGGTTAAAAAGTGTGTTAGGGTTTTAAATTTGTAGCTAATATAACTAAGAGAGATTGGGTTTCTTACCTTTTTTGTCTTCTTCAAGTAATACAGGCCCTATGTGTGGTCAATGACTTTTGCAAAATGAGAACCTATGGCTTCATTTGAAGAGGTTTCACATGCTCGGATAACAAAACTGGTAAAAATAAAAAAATTATGCTGTAGAATTTAGTTGATTGTTAATCTTATGTTTTCTATGATAGGTTTATCTCGTGTGCTGATTGTTAAACTTATGTTTTCTAAATTTAAGTTATATTTCTTGCGAAAGGAAAAAAAAAAATTCGGTTGTTTTATATTTATTTATAAGAATTTATTTTTACCTCATTGTTGTTAAACAAAATAAAATCAAGTAGAGGAAGGAATGAATCTTCTTATATTCAAGATAGCATGTAACCTATTATCATTATACTTTACGTAGGGTTTATATCCATTTGGATCCAGACCATGTCTAATTTCTTCCATGATTTATTAAAGATATTTCAAAAATTCCCCTTAGCGTATAATTTGTTCTTACTAAATGAGAATTCAGAATCCAACCATAGTTACCTTGGGGCTTGAATAGAAGGTAGTGCCTTGTAGGCAATCCGCAATTTCAATGGGGCTCAAATGGAAGTTGAGTGCCTTGTAGCCTTTTGTATAGGCAATCTTTAATATTCATAATTGAGGTCATCTTTTGTCAGATGGTTCAAGCCCAAGTTGGATCTGAATCTTTGACAAGAACTGGATGAATTGACCTAAATCAATAGATTAAAAAAAAAAATCAAAATATAAAAGTTATTTATATATATATAGAGATGGAATACAAACTTTTTATTAAATCTTAAAAGTTAAATTTAACACATTTTTCACCATTCATTTACAGTGAGATATGTATTGGTCAAAATTTTGTATTAAGATATGTATTGATCAAAATTTCAATAGGTGAATAGTAAAAAGGGAGTAAAGTAATGATGGGCTAATACTGAATATGTGATGGAAAAGTGTAAAAACTAAATTTTTAGATTTAATGGAAAGTTTGTAGTCCAACCCAAATTATGTATATAATACATATATGTGTGTGTGTGTGTATACATGTATATGTATTTATGTATGTGTGTGTGTTGGGGGAGGGGTGGGAGAGAGAGAGAGAGAGAGAGAGGCTACACTACTATTGATAGTATTTGCATATGGATACTTTCAACTAACTTCAAGATTTAAGAATTGGCATCCTAAAATGAAAACCCATTATGGTAAATTTGATCTTTCATAAATTAGCTACAAAGAAAATTCATAAAAATTGGGTGGTGATCTACTAATAGATCAAGCTCAAAAAATTAGTGAATTTTATACAACAACAACAACAACTAAGCCTTTTATCCCAAGTACTAGGGATAGGTTATATGAACTAAAAGAGAATCACGTCGGATCGCTCACACTGATAATCCGATGTAACACGTCGCGCAATAGGGAACACTCCAACTAAATTCATTTTTTGGCTCATGTCATAATACGTGCGTGATAATATTTTACGTTGGCTGTCAGAGGCCTACCACGACTCTTCTCCTTTATTCTGGTTTGGGATAGGCAGTGAAATGATAAAACTTTAAGTATAGTACTGGCGGAGTTAAATTAGTAAATTTTATGAAAATTTTAATGCATTCATTTTGTTTGCATTAGATTCATGATTAAATTAGATCCAAATTATATGAAATTTTATCTGTAGATAGTTTATAAATGATAATCAAATCTATCCGAATAGATTTTCTTTGTGGGTTGTCTGTTCTTATATCTTGGTTGATAATATCTATTTCTAAATTCTATCAACAGCCCAACCCATCTCTCTCTCTCTCTCTCTCTCTCTCTCTCTCCATTCTCTCTCTCCATACACATACACATTAGTTACGATGAAATTATTTTAAATTGTGGATGCTTTCTGTATCCATGCTACAAGGAAGTGTTATTTGCAATTCATGCTATTTACTAATGCTGGAAGCGGAGACCACTAAGAATTAAACTTATTTTACAATGGTCTCTTTAAGTTATGCAATGGTCTGTCTTGTTGGTAAATAGTCATGTTATAGGAATAGAAAGTGTTAGTATTAAGCTTATACTACTCGAAATTCGTTTCTTTCTTTCTATTATTATAGAAAGAGGTTTAGTTGTCAAAATAGAAAGACTATTTATCACTAAGACTGGAAATGGTGGAAAGTTGAGAGTCATGGGGATGGTCCTCTTACTCCCGTAAATAGAAAACAAATCTGATGCCGTCCAACTGCAACAAGAAATAGATGATCCATATATTTATATATGCAGTTTGCAGTGAAGTAAAAGGCGTGATTTACAATCTACACAACTACTTATGGGGATCCAGTCCTTGTATATGCTTTGCAGAACATTGGAGGGGTTTTCAGTTCAAGACTAATGTTTTCCAACGATTGTTTTTGAGGCCATGAACTGTATAGAGGCTGAAGTGTGTTTTTGAGGCCATGAACTGTATAGAGGCTGTATAGAGGCTGAAGTGTCTATGTTTTTGAGGCCATGAACCATGCACTGGAACCCCCTGTATATGCCCATCACCACCATTATCCCTCAAAAACAAGAGATATGAGACCTCCAGCTGCATGGATAGATGCCCAACACTGGATCTGTAACTTCCTTTTGGTTCTTCTGATTCTTCTATATATATTGGCACGTGTCTCTAATTATTGTGACACTCCACTTGAAATAGGGTGTGCTCTTATCATGTAGTGCATTTCCTATGTAATTGTAATAAGCTTGAAAAGTAGGCCCCAATGCGCGTGCCCACTCTCTCTCTTCCCAACATGCGCACACACAACACAAACAAAATGACCTTACAGATTGGGGAAATATCATAGCAACATGCAGTCTGGGGCAAGAGTTTCTCATGTTCTTGTGAAGGTGTTGCGTAAATCTAGAAAGGACATGCTGGTTTTCTTGCAGGATTTCAAAGATCGATCTGTGTGAATGCATATGGAATGCTGACATGGTTCTCTAAGTCAATATACTAAAATATGGTGTGCAGAGATTTCTAAATCAACGCATGGATGGTCAATAGCAAAAAATCGGAAGTACACAATGTGCTGAACTAGCAAAGATTAACCATTTGTTTATATGATATGAGCTGCTTAGAAGTCACGCCATAAGACTAACTTTTCTGAACCTTTGATTATTATGAATGTTGGTTATTTTGTAATGATGCGTGCAATTTACTTCAGCAGGAAAATATATGTCTCTGCTAAAGGGCATATCACTTTGATATCTGATTTGGCATGTGATTCCATTAGAGTTTGAAACAAATGGCCTGTACTTTTGTTTAAGGCTTCTTGTTGGTAAATTATTTTAGAAAATATGATAGAAATGGTTGTAGTTTTTTTTTTTTTTTTTTTGGGTTTACTAGCAAAGATGCTACTCGTTGAGCTTGCTTTCATATATCAGTTGGTTCATGGCAGGTGTACGATGTGACGAAGTATCTGGATGACCACCCTGGTGGAGATGATGTTCTCCTCTCTGCAACTGGTATTTTTTATTCCTTTCTATTAATTGTCTTTGATTTTCCGAAATTTAAAACATGATTTTAATTCTGAACTCGCCATTGTAAAAATGCCCTTTTTTGGTCCTCTTCAGGAAGAGATTCAACTGAAGATTTTGAGGAAGCTGGGCATAGTTCTGATGCTAGAATGCTCATGGAGGACTATTTCATCGGAGAGATCGACACTTCTTGCAACACCATCCCAGAGCTCACGATATTCACAAAGGATCAGCCGTCAGGTTTCACCGGCCAGTTCCTGAGGAAGACAGCTGAATACTGGTCACTCCCAGCAGCTGCAATCGGCATCTCTGTCGTGATAGCTGCAGTCTTCTACTCTCACAAGAGATAGAACTGTGTTACATGCACAGTGTTTATTCAGGCATGAGACAATCACCAATTATTTGCATGTAGGTGAACATTCCGATTCACGCCCAATCGCCAAACTGATAATCTCTGTCTATTTAAACGTGTGTTGTGTTCGAAGGCTTAGTCCAACTTCTTTGTAGGTCCAATAGGCCTAAACTAATGAAAGCATCAGATGCAGATCCCATCAGTACTGGGGGTACTCGGACGAGTCCCTCGGAGGGTGATTCATTTTACGGTATTGTATTTAGTAGAGTTACCATTCTATTAAAATATTTTATCTTACTATACTTTAAAATAATTTTATCTTCTATCCTAATAGAAAGATGCTTTTATTGTTTGATTCGATCTCGATGGTGAGGAACGGTCCCCCCCTTGGCTATCAGTACGCTTATCTTGCCGTCATATGTTCTCCTTATGTTTATTTATTTTTATCAGCTTTGTACAGAATACAGAAACTGCATGATATCTAAAATTTTCAGCTTTGTACAGAACCCTGAACTCGAGAAGCAGGTGTTCAAACATATGACAGTTTACAGATATGACATGCTGATATTGTTTACTGCTATTCAATCTCTGTTGGTGTCTGAGAAGAATCTGTTGAGTGCAGGCATGACCTCAGGACGGTGCTGGCTGAGGAACTTGCGGAAGCTGTGCTGGCTGTACTTGTACCCTTCTTCGGCGTTCTCTGGGACTGCAGCGCTGCGATTTGCCTTATTGATTCTGCATTTCAAAATCCAAAGTAATTCGGTCAGTTACCTAGATTAGCATTCATGACACTCGGGAGAGTTGCAAACTGTCTTTTGTTGTTTTTTTTTTACTGTCATACCTGACATCAGGATTCATGAACAAGTTCCTCGTGAGCTGGAATATGCAGAGGCCCGACACGAAGGACATGGCGGCCATCAGCGGGTACACCTCCGGCTTCACCCAACGACCCATATCGATATATGTTTATGGCTATGTTGAAAGCTAATACGTTGCTTCTCCCTGCATGAGGCTTGTGGAAACATATATAGAGAGGCTGATGAGGGGTTGACAAAATCAAAGAGAAGGAATTTGGAGGAATTGGCAACCTATGTATCTGTGGGCTGAACTCTAAATGTATGTTTAAGTTTAAAAATTTATGTTTATTGTCAAAACTAGGTGCTTGGCTACCTGTTTTGGTGCAAATTATTCTTAGGATTGAGCGCAAGTCAATACTGCGTGTTAATCTTCTTGTGATCCTTTCTCTAGAAAATAAAGAGAACATCTTTATCTTAACAATATGTGAGATAAAGATTGGCTAATTTTAGAGATTTGATAAAATATCTGATGGAATTTATGCAAGTACTCATTGTTCGTGAAAAGGCCCGTTACTCGGCCCAAAAGGGGATGATCGTTTAAATACCATGAATTTGAAGATATTTCTACGTTCTCTTCCTCATTCAAAAACTAATATGCTGAAAAATTCAAGATGCAATTTCACAATTTCTTTAAAAGACGAGGGCATAAATGCTAAATACTCACATGAAGGGGAAATTCTAAATAAGCACACCACTTGACTTCGTGAGCACCATTTTCCCATGTGGCTCATCACTTTACTTTAGGATGTGGTGCTCACCAAGTCAAGTGGTGTGATCATTTAGTAATTTCCCAAATAAAAACGACCCCTCTCTCTCTCTCTCTCTCTCTCTCGTCGCTTCGATTCAGTCGGAAAAAAATCAATGGCGGTGGCGAACGCCCAACAAGTCCAGAAGAACACCCTCTACGTCGGCGGCCTAGCGGAGGAGGTGAACGAGTCAATCCTTCACTCGGCCTTCATCCCCTTCGGCGACATCAAGGACGTCAAGACCCCCCTCGACCAGGCCACCCAGAAGCACCGCTCCTTCGGATTCGTCACCTTCCTCGAGAGGGAGGACGCCACCGCGGCCATGGACAACATGGACGGCGCCGAGCTCTACGGCCGCGTTCTCACCGTCAACTACGCCCTCCCCGAGCGGATCAAGGGCGGGGAGCAGGGATGGGCCGCCCAGCCTAGTAAGCTTTCATCGATCTTTTAAGAGATTTTAAACGAAACCCTAATCGCAATTTTGTGCGTTGTTGCATTTTTTAAAGGAAAGGTGCAATCTTGTCACCATCTCGCTGCTATAACCTTAAAATTTTGAATTGATTGAACCTGCAAAACTTCCTAGACTACTTCAATAATGATCACCAAATGTTTAGATGTATTTGCAACTGTGTTAGGGTAAGTTGAGATAGCAATTTCGATGTAGGGAAGTTATGAGAATCTTGACTCAAAATTAGGAAGACAGGAGCTCAAACCAAAGTGTCATGTACAAAGCTGTACAATTGAGCATTACTGTAAATCAATTTAATAAGGTTTCGTAAAGCAATTTGATGGGCACCAATGGGATGTGCATAAACTGCATCTTGACACTGTTGAAGATAGGGTTGTAGATGGGATGTGATACCACATTCATTAGGAGTTAGTTACAAATCCTTTTGGGATATAATCTGTGTTGTTTTATTTTAGAAATGGATGATGATAAAAAATTAAACTCAACATTAAAATTATGTCAATTAAGAAAAGGATGAGCATCGAACCATGGTTGATGGATGGAATTGTGAGGACATATATTATGAAACAAGGAAAGCTAGTGGCCTACCTAATATGACAAGGATGTAAATTGAATTAGGGTTTGAATAAACGAAGCATTTTTTTTTTGGTGACACTGGAAGCACAAGTCACAAAATGTAGTTCTCACAAGTTGATGAATTTTTGTCACTTGATAGTGCATTCGGTAATTATGTTTAGTTGGAATAATAATTCCAAGGATTAGAATTAGTTTTACTTTACATGGAGATTCTATGAGATACTAATGCTTACAAATGGACTTTTGGTGCTAACCTTTGTGGGAGGCTTGACCTATCTAAAGATTGCTTTATTTGTAGCATGCATAAATGATAATGATTGTTGGGGTCAGCTTGATTAGCCCCTTACTGCTATTCATATTTTAAAAATTACTCATACCTTCATTAACAATTAGCCGTTGTATAATGTTTGGATTTCCATCCAAGTTGAATCCTTTATTTACATTGGTCCAACTTTAGCTCATGCTTTATAGCATAAATGGTCCTTGCATTTTGGATATGTAAGTGGAGTTTTGCTTAAAGGGTCATTTCCTAATTTTTGTGACAATATTTACTTGCGTAGGCTACTTTAGTTTTCGCTAAAACTCATGTGATAAGTTTGGTTACTTTCGGTGCGGATATTTAGTACTTTGTTTGTGATTTCACTTAGTTTGCATAGGTTGAGATTTCTTATAGTGTTATGTTAATTTTTATAAATTTTATTAGCCTTACCAGTTTATTCCATTATTTGGATCTTTTGATTGTTAATATCACATTGTTATTTGAGGTTTCTCTGTGGTTCTAAAGTGTGTTTCAGTGTGCTCTCCACTTTACATAAATGTAACTAGCTGCTTCCATTTTGTGATAGCTCTTTGGATCCCCCCCCCCCCCCCAATGCAAGTAAAGGCAGACCCCTGTTTGGAGGGGTATTTGTACCCCCCACTTATCCACTGAAAAGCCAATTGTAAATATCCCCAATTAATTGATAGGATCACCCCCCTCCCCCCCCCCCCCCCCAAACGAAAAAAAAAAAAAAAAAAAAACACAAAACCCCTCACACACGCCCCACTCAAACAAAAGAAGGCATAAAACCATAACAACAATCAGCATAATAATTTCTTTGCGGGTATTAATTAATGATAAAGCTTCAAGTGTGGAATGACATTTAAACACTATAGCTGTGGCATTATCTTTTAGCATCAAAACCACGTCCCGAAAATCCACAAATTCCTACCACCCTAGATCAAATAATATCCTCAACTCAAGTTCCAAAATGGTCTTACCTTTGTTTCATTTGAAACTTATATTTTTCTTAAAATTTTCTTGAAGTTTTTTCTCGAAAAATTTGCAACTAAATTGATCTTGCGTCTTCTTCAAATTTTATGAAGAAATCAATGAAATTTTTCGTCTTCATCAAAAGCTTTTGTTCTGTTTGTTTTTAATCAGGTTAATGGACTCTTAGCTTGCATGAGAAACTGGTGTTTGTATTCTAATAAAGTTGACTGAATCAAGATTTAGTATTTCTTTGCTGTATGTGTATGGACATTCACATTTGACGTTTTCTTCCAATCAAATAATTCATCAATATGTTTATTTCTCATTTGAAAGTAATAATGTGGTATTGAATATATTTCTTTGGTACTTGATTTATTATTTGATACATGCATATAGTTTAAAATCAATGTTGTATATTTGTTAAATAGGTTAGTGTAAATGAATTAAAAGAACCAGAGATGGGAATCTGTAATAATCTGTGCTGACTAAGAATTTTGAAGTGCTGATTGGGAGAGATCGGACGGTTGAGATATATGTCTGGTATATGAAATTGCAGCACTTGTCAAGAACCAATCCTTCTTGCGCACAATCAACGGGAAAAATATAATTTACTAATGTCTATGTAGGCACAATGAACGTTGACCTATAATTTACTCAGTGTTACAGGCTTTAGAATGAGGAAAACATGTAAGTCTTGAGGTAGGATTAGAATCAATTGCACCATTTTTTGTGATATTTTATTTTATACTGGAGCTGAGGGACAGTACAAGTATGACAAAAATATAGTTCAGTAGCAAAACTAAGCCAAAAGTTTTCATGAATTTGGCTTTAAATAGTTGTGATAGAAGACAGTACCAAGATTAAGGGATTTGCAGATTGTAGCTCTTATGCTCTATTGCAGATCGAAATTACCATTTGGATTCTACTTATGATTAAGTAGATCCTCTCAATTAGATGGGAAGAATTAGAACTAGAATGTTATCTAAATAGTGAACCAAAGGAGAATAGGTCATAGGGGACAGTGATGCTTTAATGGTAAAAAAAAATCTAGGTCCAATCAACCACTAGCAAATGAAGTTCAAGGCCCATTCTTCATTATAACTGGTTTAGTTTTTCCAAATGATACCAATCAGATGCATGAAGCAAAAATGGATTTCAGCAATGACAGTCATTAGCTATTGGTACTTAATTAAAAGAAAAAGTAAATAAGTTAAAGCATTTTGAAGGGTATATAAAATAAATGAGTAGGTATATGTGCATGAGCTATCTGGATTCTGCAGTGCCCGACAAGCCTTGTTAATTAAGTAAAAATGATTAGAACTAAAGCAAGTTTTCATGAGCTCATAGATATGCTGATGAAGTGCTTGTGGCTTTTAAAGAGAAGAGAATGTGGTCTAGAGGAGAATAAGGGAATACTGTGATGATGAGGTAATAAGTTCATGGTCTCATGCCAGGTTTGATGAATGGAAAGAAGATTAATTTAGCCTAGGTTCAAGCTGATCGTTTTATGTGTAAATGAGCATAAGTAGAGCGAATAGTGATAGAATATGATACAGGACAAAATCCTAAGTGCCAAATAACATTGTACTTGTTATCATACTTTTGGTCCTAGGATAAGTTTGAGATTTGATCGTACACCAAGCTCTATTAGATGTTCTTCAAGTTTTCGTGTAAAGACCTCGTCCGCCATCTCCTACTTTCTAGGCTCATTCTATCTAACCTCCTTTAGATGTTCATGGCTTTCTTGCTATAATAAATCTAGTTTAGAAAACATCCTTAGGTCAACAATCTCTCCCTTTTGATGAAGCCAGTCCATCTATATAAATCATATACTTTCAAAAGATAAGCATGATAGAAAAGCAAAATAAGCAAGATATTGGTGTATCATATATGCACTAATTTCGTATCACAGTATGTAACAATTATGCTCCAACTTGTGTAAGTATATGCCCACAGCAAATCTGTTTTCATTTTGTCATGGGCAAAATGGTAGGAGGTTTGACAACTAAGAAGAATGAGTACCAATTTTAACTAGGAAGGATATACTAACTTAGTATTAGATTCACAACTCTTCCCATTTCAAATCGATATGATTGATGAAGGACCATACTTATGAAAAGTAAATGTCGACGAACGCTGGTCATGAAAGCACTTTAAAATGAAAATCATCATGAAAGTGAAATATCAAATTATAAAGAGTTGGAGTGGGACTCCTTCCTCACGTGTCACGACTTACATATGTTAAAAGAACAATCGTGTGTGGTAGTAATAGACATATGCTAAGCAGTAAGTAGAATGATTATACTCTTTTTTAATAAATATCACGGTATCCTTCATAGACCGTTATAGATGCATATGTGAAAATTATATAGGGACATGCATAATTTTAAACAAGATAAGGGATTGCTCCCCCTTTATATATGCTAATGGAAATGACCTAGCAAGATGTATATCAGGAATTGTATGCTTTGGCTTAACCTCATTGGATGCTACCGATGCTCAGTTGAATTATATCGAAGAAGTGCAAGCTTAACTAAGATCACATGTTATCATGATGTACATGATAACAAAAATTGAAGCCTTCATTTCACGACAAACATTGTCAAACTCATTGATAAAAGAACCATGTTTAGACAAGGATTGGGAGATAATAGATATATAAATTGAATTACCATATATTATCACATATGTATTAGAAGATGCAAGGAAAGAACATATATAAGTTTAAAACTCTCCAGGTCAATATGTAGCACAAAGGATCAATTCTAGCATATTAGGCACTCTTAACTGTTTTAAGTGTTCCTCCTACTTATATAGCATATGTGTGTGTGTCTATATGGTATGAGAATAATGAAAATGAGCCACCGCCTTACGGAAGCTGGTATGAGAATAATGAAAATGAGCCACCGCCTTACGGAAGCTACCTGAGCTGTGATTTATTTCCGCTTCTCTAAAAAATAAAAATGCATAGGACATATGTATCCAACACACGTATAGGATACACGTATCCAAAATACGTTTAGAATGCATGTATCAAACACACGTATAGGATACATGTCTAACATGACAACTTCATGATAGAAGTGTTAGTGCTATGTAGTTCAGCATGGTCTAATAACTACTCACTTTTTCACTGTATTTGTCGTCCTTGGTTATTGCACATTGCCTAAGAAGATAATTACTCCAATATCAAAGTTAACAATCTTGCGTTATGTTTCTAACTGAGAACATAAATAACAAAAAAAAAAAAAAAATCAATTCTCTCATTTATAATTTTCCCATTAGTTAATGGTAAATATGAAAAGATAACAATAACTATGAAATTTTCAAAATGTTAAATTTGGAAACAAGTCGTCTCCGTATGACAAATAAAGTGAAATGAGGAAGTACATATTTTCATGCTGCTTCTTTGCTTTCCTTATATGGCGAATTGGCTGGCCTTCTCTTTTATTTCTTGGCTTCTGTTTTTTCTCAAGGTTTAAAAAAAAAAAAAAAAAAAAAAAAAAAATCTTTCTTATCTGTATAGTAATTATTTTGATTGAAGTTATCTGAATGCCGTAAACTCTGTGCATATTTCAATTCTAACAATTTTGCCTGTTCATTAAAGTTATTTTGTGCTGCATCCTGATTCCAGGTGAATTTGATCTGACGGACGTTGCTTTCTGTTGTTTTTGCAGTTTGGGCCGATGCAGACACATGGTTTGAAAGGCAGCAACAAGAAGAGGAGATGAAGCGCATGCAGGCGGAAAACCAAGCTGCTATGCAAGCAGCAGAGGAGCTGCATCGGAAGAAACTGGCTGAAGATCGTGAAGGGGAGAAGGATGAAGAAGAAACAGCCCAAGCCAATGGCGGTAGTAGCGATCCTATGGCTGTCGCTGAAGCCGAAGCCCTGAGACAGAGTTGACGAGGACCCCCACTGCTGAAATCAGAACCAACTCTCCCTGAACCACACCATCATGCTATCATTTTCGCCTGGAAGCTAGAGAGAAATATGTATTACCAGTGTTCTGGAACGTAAATGTGAGGGTTTGACATGTCCTGCCTGTATTCTGGAATGTAAAACACAACTATGACTTGTTTGCAATGTTATGGCTGCATGAACTATTCTTTACTTTGATAGATATAGGATTGTTATGCTATGAGAATTATCTCATGATAGTTGTTTCCTTGTAGGTGGTAAATCGAACTGTTCTTCAACAACAACACTAAATTTGTATTGCATTACATAACACAGCACTGTACAATATACTGGGACCAATGCCTGAAGCTTGCTCCTGTGCGGAGAAAGCCACCCGAAAATTTTTCCAGTTGCAGGCTTAATACTGTTGTCATCCACTAGAAATAAATCAGCAAACATACCATAGTTGTCCAGAAGGTCATGAGTGAGAGAATAGATGGCCTCTTCAACACAGGACTAGCATTTGGTAACCATGGATACGCATCTGGAGGCGGCATGACACAGTTATCGCCGTTGAAGTACACCCGCCTTGGGAAGGCCCATCCTTTGTCGAAGGTAAAGATGGACTGGTCCTTGCGGAACAGGAACTCCGACTGCACATTTCCATAAGGACCTGCTGCCATGAGCAAGTCATTGTAGAATTTGATTCCCCATAGCATCGCTGTATCATCTGACAAGCCAGACCATAAAAAATGTCAAAGTGCAGTACAAAGTAGCGGATTATTTTCAGAGTAGAACAAAATTCATTTACCAAGCTTGAATTGGTTGCAGTACGTGCAAATAGCAACAACAAAATATTTTGAACCAGCTCAAGTTAATAGTGGCAATATACCAGTCATACTATAATATTGTGAATTACTTCATTTTAGGATTTGGAGATTGCTGCTTATAATTCGGAGAGAATCATTATCAACAAAACTTCATTGATCTATTTTATATCTTGTGAATCTGTTACATTTTTTTGTTCAGATTGAAAGTAGATTATTTTTTTCATGTATGATGGTTTTTTTGTGCAACCATCAAACTCAAATAGAACAGCAGAAATACTTGGTTTTTTTTTTTTTTTCTTTTTTTAAAAAAAAAGCAAAACCATGCTAAGCCAAAAATGAAGGAGCAAGCTAAGATTGAGGTAACTTACTGATGGCTGAATAAGGGTTCAGTGACTTGTAATTGAAGCTAAATATTTTAGTGAGATTGTCGAAATTAGGGTGCTGGATGACTAAGTTCCACTGAGTGTAGTTCATCCGGTAATTGAAATTTGTTATCGTGACCTTCACTCGCCAGTACTCTTTGTAGTTGAGCTTAACATGCCAGTGCACTCTAATTGGGCACATATGAGCCGTGCATTGCACCAACGGAGTGAAGCTGCTTTTACCAGGACCATTAACAGCAGAAGCCAAATAAGGTGAATCTCCCCTGTCAACAAAGGATATGACGTTAAAACTCTACTTCATTAAACTGTCAAGATAACAGAACCAAGATATAGCAATTTGCACTTACTCCACACAACTTCCAGGTTGTGTTATATTGTTTTGGCAACCACAGGAGCATATCGGGCAGTTGACGATTGTATCATTGTAGAAGGACGAAAGCGAAACACAGCAGGTGGGTGTCTTCTGAGCAAGAAATTGGGAGTACGTGCAGGTAACGTTCCAAGTCACTGCAGTGACAAGTAGAGACGATCATTTTCATAACGGGGAACAGGACCCAGCTGAATTGACAACATCAAATTGTAAAATGAACTACTAATGGCAACAAAGAACTTCTACTTAAAATCTTATTTCGTTTTGTTGCATCAGCTGATTCTTTCCAACTAAACCAGAATAAAGCTCATGATCATTGAACTCTACTAGGATATATAAACAATAGTAAAATCGTCAAGTTAGCTAACTCCATACTTCCCTCCTAAACCTCCATAAAACTTTGGAGACACATATATGTTAGTGTGCAAGAGTTGACTCACTAATACTCGCATTCTTTCTGCTGTGCACAGAGAAAAGATGCCAACTATCATATTGTTACGATTATGTGACACTAGCACAGCTGGTTTCATTTTGATGTATCAGTTAATTCACAAAAACCTAGCTAGTTTTAATAAGCCCACGATAGCTTTTCAGTTTAATCAACCGTGCAGAATACGTGCTCTGACAGAGAGCTGCACAATAAAAATTACCAAGATTGCATGACTAGCATAAATCAACATATATCAATGCTTACTCAGAGCTTGGGTTGTTCTCCTTCCGTCCTGCGAAATGAACCTGCTAGGCTTCACAATCTTTGCAACGCCACATGTATAGCCAGGTCCCGGTGCTTTGAGCGTGAAGTTCTTGGGCAGTCGAACGGTTTTGTTGGTGGTCCCAGCATGACCCACACTGACTTGGAAAGAACTAGCGGAGGTGGCTGGATCCTGAGCCCACGAGTTAATTACCCCTCCCTTGCAGCAATTTGCTAATTGCTGGTTATACGGAGTTCCCGGCATCAAATCAACCACCGTGGGATCCTTCTTACAGCAATGTGGAATGTTCCCCTTAAATCTCGAGCAGTCACCTTGGTCCGTGGTTTGGGCTCCCATCATGTTCCAGATCACTTCCTTCTTCGCCCACGTCCAACCAAGGGTCCATCCGGGTGCTTGAATATGCCGATATTGTTGGTAATTGAAGATAGTAACAACAGCCTGAAACGGCATATCATCATATAAATTTTAATTCTTCTCCTTTATATCTATTTAAGCGAAATTTTGTTTCGTTCTTTCCATATGACGTATAGATACGTTCTCGTCACTTGGAATAGGGAAATAGTTCCATCGCTCTTTTTAATCTTAGAAACATTAGTGTGATGCTTAATACTCACAACGTAGCCATCTGGAGTCCACGACATAATATCCCACTTGATTGTTATATTTCCATTAGGGTCAAGTGAATCATAAGCTTCTGCAAAAGATAAATAAAGATCGACATATTAGCACTAGGCTCTCGTTCTCAATCACATACAAAAAGATCTTCATAACCGCTTTTAACTAGAATTCCAGCCGAATCTCAAGAAGTTTCCAAGGAAAGTTTGATCAATATCATAATTCACGCCAATTTCCTAAAAGTGGTATTTGCAAGAGGCACGCGAGCTATGAGACATATACGCCAAATTGCAAATTAGGAGACCAACCTCGTTAAATGGCAGATTAAATACTGTTTTTGCCGGAGTTTCATGTAGCTACTATTACTCTCATAATGTTAAATCGGGTTCTCTTACGAATGATCATCAGAAACATCAACTAAATTACCGATATTCTACGGATTGAGCTGCCAATGAATCAACATTACACATCGTTAGCATCAAGGTGTTTGAAGTTATTATTATTAAGCTCAAACAGTTCAATGCCACAAAGGCATTCAAATAATTTCCATATCTAAAGCCAGGAAATTTCATCAGCCCTGAGTTTATATTATGATCAATAAAATTCCAGTAAGAGGAATTATTCCACTAAACATTAGTAAGTCCTTCAATCAAATTACACAAACTGATAAAATAAAATAAAAAATATATATAATTAATTAAAAATAATAACTCTAAACATCTCTCACCACCCCAACTCATGAGAACCAAAATTGCCAAATTGAAGCAATCACATGAGCAATCAATGGGCTTCCCAACAAAACCCAGTAATCAAACCAACCAATCTCAACATCCACATAAAAAAGATCAAATCTTGGAAGGATTGCAACCAGATATACAAAGAAAAGAAACTAAACAAAGTTATGTACAAGTTGGGCACAGAGACTGACCTGTTACTGTGAAGCAGGAACAGAAAACAAAAATCAAAATGAGAATTGACAAATCCCTGAGCTTTGTCACTAATCTGAAGCTGATGAATGACTCCATACTAATTTCAAAAAAAAAAAAGAAAAAGAAAAAAGAAAAAAAGGAAGTTTGATCAGAAACCCTCCGTCAGTGGAAAAAAAGGGAATCTTGGAGAAGAGAGAGAGAGAGAGAGAGTAAAGTCCTGTTCTTGGTTCTGTGCATTAGCTTTTCACAAGTGTCAAATGGACAAAAGTTTGGAGCTCTTGAGGGGATAAAAATGTAATTTGCCATCAGTGTTCCCACTAGATTTTTACCAAAAAGTCGTCTACTTTGGCCATCTTTACTCTTTTTTCTGTTATCTATAGGCCTTTATTTTCATCAAATTACATGAGTGACACTACACCATTGTCATAGTTTGATTTTTAGAGAACTAGAAACTTCTTAACTTGTGATTAGAAGAGAGCCATGCACATGCACATGCACATGCACAACAAGTTTAGAGAATGATCGTTACTGCTAAAGTTGAGCTTGTTTGCACACAACCGAAGAAGAGTCTAGAGAGAGAGAGAAGAAAGAGTCAAGGTGCTATGTCACTTTCAAATTGCTTCCTAGGTATTGTGGACCACCAATCATAGATTGATGGTGGGTCCTCATGTTCATCACCAAAGAGGAAAGAAAAACACGGCCAGCCAGCTAGCTTTCCTCAATTTATGCTATATTCATATTCAAATTCAAATTCAAATCCAAATCCAAATATAATAAGAAAGAATATTATTCAGGTTAGGTTGGTAAGACGATAGTATTTCTGCAAATGAAACAAGTGATCTTAAGCAGGTCGGAAAATGAGAGAGGTGGGCTGGTGCAGCTCTTGCCACTAATTCTTGAGTGCGCTAGAATCTCTAGCGTCATCTACACAAGGAGCTCTCACCACTTATGTATTGTTTTTCATCTCACCTTACAATGTGTAAGGATCAACTCATAATCCAAGGATTTTATGATTAAAAATATTTTGAGCTTCAGACTGACGTAAAACCAAAAGATGCAACTCAGATGTGTTGATTAATTGTGTTTAGTCCTACATCGATTGTGGGACTAAAGAGCTAAGAGAGGAGAGGCTATAAAATGGCCTCTCCCCCTCACAACTAAAACCGTCCCAATTTTCTCTCTCTCTTGTAATTATTACTTCTGTGTAGTAATAAAATTCTTCTGTCTTGTCTGTGGTTTTTACCCAAGAACGGATTTTCCACGTAAATCTTTGTGTCTCCATTTCTCTGGTCATTTGCTATTTTCCCACTCGTTTTCCATAACAGTGATATCAGAGCAAGATCAGTAAGATTGTGGTACTTATAGTATGCTCTGTGGCTGTAAGTGGATCCTCCACATTTGTGGTTGCCACCTTCCACATCAGAAAATAAGTATTTGCTTCTTTGTGGGACCTACTCGGTATACTTGAGGGGTCCACCCACTTGTTCTTGTGTGAGTAAAGTCAATAAGGTCGTGGTACTTATCGTATACTCTGTGGCTGTAAGTGGATCCTCCACATTAGTGGTTGCCACCCTCCACATCAGAAAATAAGTATTTGCTTCTTTGTGGAACCTACTCGGTACACTTGCGGGGTCCACCAACTTGTTCTTGTTCTTGTGGAGCCCACTTTATTCCGCATGTTCTCCCACTTGTTCTTGTGAGGCCCATTTTTCGTGAATAGTGTTCTTGTGGGGCCACCTTCGTGAATAGTGTTCTTGTGGGGCCCACTTTCGTGAATAGTGTTCTTGTAGGGCCCACTTTCGTCCACTTGTTTTGAATAGTGGGAGTTGTGTTGGAGTTGGGATATAGTAATGACACGCAAATTTGAGATTGAAAAATTCACCGGAGGCAATTTTGGTCTCTAGAAGATGAAAATAAGGGCTATCTTGATAAAAGATAAGTGCATTCCTGCCATCGGTGAAAGGCCAGAGAATATCTCAGACGAGAAATGGTTGGAGATGGATACTGAGGCTATTTCAGATCTCCATCTCGGATTAGGAGATGATTTATTGTCCAGCATTCAAGAGAAGAAGACAGCAAAGGAGATTTGAGATCATCTCATCAAACTGTACGAGGTAAAATCTCTCCACAATAAAAATTTTCTTAAGAGTAAGTTGTACACTATTCGGATGTCAGAATCCACTGCAGTGACGGAGTACATAAACACCCTTAACACTTTATTTTCACAACTCAAGAATTTGAGTTATGATATAAAGATGTGTGAACGTGCTGAAATTCTACTCCAAAGTCTACCGGATTCATATGATCAACTCATCATCAACAAAACAAGCAACTTGGCTGAAAATCGCTTCGACTTCGATGATATTGCAGCTGCAGTCCTAGATGAAGAGAAGCGGCGCAAAAACAAAGAAGAAAGGCGAGCAAGTTCACACTAAGCAGAAGCATTGTCGATAACGAGAGGAAGATCAATGGAGCCTGACCCCAGTGGGAGTCAAAGTCACGGTAGATCCAAATCACGGAGTAAGAAGAATGTCAAATACTACAATTGTGGCAAGAAGGGTCACTATAGAAGAGATTGTTTGAATTTGAAACAAAATTCCGGTCCTCAAGGAAATTTGGCAAGCAGTTCAAATGATAGAAATGCCCTAGTATGTGAGGCAGCAACATCACATGAAGGCAGAAAAAGATTACAGGATGTATGGTTGTTCGATTCTGGAGCAACATTTCACATGACTTCTCGCAGAGAATGGTTCCATCACTATGAACCAGTCTCTGGGAGAATGGTTTACAGCTGTAATGATCATACCTTAAAGATTGTTGGAAAATGATCCATCAAATTGAAGATGTTTGACGGGACAGTTCGCACCATCGAAGAAGTGCGACATGTGGAGGGAATAAAGAAGAACTTGCTGTCTTTAGGACAGCTTGACGACCTCGGGTGCAAGATGGAAGGTGAGAAGGGGATCATGAAGATTGTGCGAGGCGCGCTTGTGATCATGAAAGGAGAAAAGCTAGCTGCAAACTTGTACCTAGTCAAGGGAGAGACTCTGCAGAAAGGAGAAGTATCAGTTGTCACAAACAATGATGATGAGAAGACTGCAACGATGTGACATCAAAAACTTTGCCACATATCGGAGTAGGGAATGAAGATTCTTGCAGATAGAAAGCTACTTCCGGGTCTCACGAAGGTTTCTCTACCATTCTGTGAGCAATGTGTGACAAGCAAGCAGCACCGGCTAAAGTTCAGCACATCAAATTCTAGAAGCTTTCAAATTCTAGAATTGGTTCACTCTGATATATGGCAGGCACCAGGTATGTCTCTTGGAGGAGCAAAATATTTCGTAATATTTATTGATGACTATTCTAGGAGATGTTGGTTGTATCCAATCAGAAGTAAGGCAGATGTGCTTCCAACCTTCAAGATTTTCAAGGTGTAGGTGGAACTTAAGACTAGTAAAAGGATCAAATGTCTCAGGTCAGATAATGGAGGAGAATACACTGGTAATGATTTTGATAAATTCTGCAAGTAAGAAGGTATCAAAAGACAGTTCACGACGGCGTACACCCTTCAACATAATGGAATGGCAGAGCGGATGAATAGAACTTTGCTTGAACGTACAAGAGCAATGTTGGGAGCAGCAGGCTTAGAAAAATCTTTCTGGGCTGAAACAGTCAACACCGCCTGTTATGTGATCAATCGGACTCCATCAACAGCAATTGAGTTGAAAACGCCGATGGAGATGTGGACAGGTAAACCAGTCGATTACTCTAATCTTCATGTTTTTGAAAGTTCTGTATATGTGATGTACAATTCCCAAGAAACTACTAAGTTGGATCCAAAATCCAGAAAGTGTATTTTCTTAGGGTATGCTGATGGTGTAAAGGGGTATCGTTTGTGGGATCCCACTACCCACAAAGTTGTCATCAGCAGAGATGTCATCTTTACAGAAAAGAAGATCCAAAATGATAGCACTTCAAAAGCAGAGACTGCAGTGATACAGTTGAAAGATAATTCCTCTGAAGCAGTTGGAGAGAACCAGATTACAGAACCTATTGATTCTGGTGTGCAAGATATCAGACGATCAAGCCGAGAAAGAAAAGCTCCAGTTTGGCATTTTTGACTATGATGTGGATAGCAATGTTGCATATTGCCTTCTAACTGAAGATGGAGAGCCATCAACTTTCCAAGAAGTAACGGTCAATTCGGATGCATATCAGTGGATGGCAGCAATGCAAGAGGAGATCGAAACTCTTCATAAAAATGAGACTTGGGATCTTGTGCAACTACCACCAGGAAGAAAACCCATTGGCAACAAATGGGTATACAAAATTAAAAGGAACAGTGATGATCAACTGGAGCGTTATCGTGCAAGATTGGTGGTCAAAGGCTACGCTCAGAAGGAAGGTATCGACTTTAATGATATCTTTTCTCCTGTGGTTAAACTTTCTACAGTTCGAGTAGTTCTGGCTATATGTGCTATCTCTGATTTACATCTAGAGCAATTAGATGTAAAGACAGTATTTCTTCATGGTGATCTTGAAGAAGAAATTTATATGCTCCAATCAGAAGGTTTTGAAGAAAAAGAAAAGAAGAACTTGGTTTGCAGGTTGAACAAATCTCTATACGGATTAAAGCAGGCGCCAAGATGTTGGTATAAGAGATTTGATTCTTTCATCATGAGCTTGGAATACAATAGACTCTATGCAGACCTTTGTGCATATTTCAAGAGGTTTGATGATAACGACTTTGTTATATTGTTATTGTATGTAGATGACATGTTAGTTGCAGGCCCTAACAAAGATCAGATTCAAGAATTAAAGGCTCAGTTGGATAGGGAGTTTGAGATGAAGGACTTGGGACCAGCAAACAAGATTCTAGGGATGCAAATTCACCGAGATAGAAGTAATAGGAAGATTTGGCTTACTCAGAAAAATTATTTGAAGAAAATTCTTCGGAGATTCAATATGCAAAATTGTAAGTCAGTTTCTACCCCTCTTCCTGTTAATTTCAAGTTATTCTCGGGTATGTGTCCTAGCAATGAAGAAGAGAGGATGAAGATGTCTCGAGTATCGTATGCATCAGCAGTGGGTAGTTTAATGTTTGCTATGATCTGTACAAAACCAGACATTGCACATGCAGTGGGAGTGGTTAGTCGATACATGGCAAATCCTGGTAAAGAGCATTGGAATACGGTAAAGAGGATTTTACGATATGTTAAAGGAACCTGAGATGTTGCATTATGTTATAGAGAATCAGATGTAATTGTTCGTAGATATGCTGATTCTGATTATGCAGGTGATCTTGACAAAAGTAAATCCACTACTGGATATGTGTTCATTCTTGCAGGTGGGGCTGTAAGCTGGGTTTCAAAATTGCAGTCTGTTGTTGCAAGCTCAACTACAGAAGAAGAATATGTAGCAGCTACACAAGCCAGTAAAGAGGCGATATGGTTGAAGTTGGCAATGGAGGAGCTCGGGCACAAACAAGAGAAGATTTTTTTGTTTTGTGACAGTCAGAGCGCTTTGCATCTTGCAAAGAATCCAGCCTTTCATTCAAGAACCAAGCATATCCGAGTTCAGTATCACTTTGTTCGTGAGAAAGTGGAAGAAGGAACAGTGGATGTACAGAAAATACACACTAAAGAGAACCTAGCAGATTTTTTGACAAAAGGAATCAACACAGACAAGTTCATTTGGTGTTGATCCTTTTGTGGCCTAGCAGAGACGTAAGCAACATGATGACAAGGCAGAAAGGATGGTGTGAAGATTAATTGAAACTCAATTAAATCTTCAAATGGGAGAATGTTGATTAATTGTGTTTAGTACCACATCGATTGTGGGACTAAAGAGCTAAGGGAGGAGAGGCTATAAAATGGCCTCTCCCAATCTCCTCTCCCTCTTGTAATTATTACTTTTGTGTAGTAATAAAATTCTTCTGTCTTGTCCGTGATTTTTACCTAAGAAGGGATTTTCCACGTAAATCTTTGTGTCTCTATTTCTCTGGTCATTTGCTATTTTCCCAATTTTCCCACTCGTTTTCCATAACAAGATGCACAACTTAATTGGTAGAAAAGGGTGTCCATCAGTGAAACTTCACCAACATAATCGCAATACGTACACTGTTGGACACTGATAATTTACAATCCCTCATTAAAGAACGGAAGCTCAATCATATCCATTTCAAGATTATGCATTTTGCTCTAAATAGACAAGAACCCATCAATGAGGTGCACAGAACAGCCCAACAATATATTAGAAATGTCACAGTGAAATAAAAAATGGAAGACTTCACAAGGAAAAATATGAAATATTTGCTTCCCTACATCATCTCGCAGAAGTAATATCAGGTTCATGATGCCAACCATGATTACAAAGTGTTAACTGCATCATCGAAAAGGTTAAAGTTTTCAAACATTTTTTTTTAATTTATAAAAAACTATAAGAAATACATCACAGATGTTTGCTTGAAGCACAACCCATTGAATTAGCTTCTGCATAAAACCATCAACTCAATGCAAAATATTTGCATCTCATTTGCATATAATATCGTCATCCTCATCCTCGTCATCACTTTGCCTTGCAGTTTCAGCATATTCATCGAGGGAGGTGGCGGGGAAAAGATCTCCCTCTCTGCTTCTATCCCCAATCTTCGGGATAGTTGATTCTGCTCCAGCATTTTTTCCATTCATCTGCCAGCAAAAGGTATGAAGAAACTTAGAATAGAGAACCAGAAAAAGGTATTTTCTTCCGATATGAGACACACATGACAACAAACACAAACAATACGAAGATCTACAGAGAAACTTGTAAACAGAAACCATATGGCCAGAGGATTAGAGTTCAGTAATATCAAAGGGTACATAACGATGATTAACAAATAGAAAAATCGATAGTCAACATGTAAGCAAACTTCCTAGCTACATAGACAAGTCACATTAATCTTTTTCTACAGCCAAATTCCAGCATCATGATTGATTCCTTTGAAAGAGTTTCTTCCATGGTTTAGTTTTAGATATTCTATTTGGTCAGTTGATGTGGGTGATATTCATCAAGTTTATGAGAATATGGTTATAACTCGTGCAAATAACACTGGACAGAAATATTTTAGTTTCCCTCATTAGCCCCAAAATTTTGGAATAAAGGCTTTGTTGTTGTTCAATTCCACCAGTATATCCTAACTTCCACTTTGCTAGACCACCAACTTTGTTGTTTATACAAGGTATACTACATCTAATCAATTAATTCATAGCCTTGTTTGGATCAATCTTTGTGGGAGTAACTAAACTTGAATTTTTGTGGGGGGATTCTATTTTATAGTTCCTATTGCAAAGCTCTCAAGATCCATAAAAAAGGATGCTCCTTTAACAGTTGAGAGTCTTTACAGCAAGCAATACATTAGGAACCCCCATAAAAGTTTTGCGATTCTTTTGGCATTCACAACTTGTAATAACATAATATATCCATCTTTCAGGAAGACTGAAGTAGAAGGGTAAGGTTCAGCCTTAATATTTCTTTTTTCTAATCATTCTCCAGCATTACTAGGCTACCCACATGCTAAATGCTAATAATCTTGGAGGAACACTCTATGACGAAAGCATATGTACTGCAAATCAACAAACCTAACTACTTTTCTACGTGTTTGATAGATGAACAAACTTCCCTTTGACATCCCAATCTCTATACAAAAGGACTGTCACTCAAAGGCAAAACCAAAGACATAAACACAATGGTGTGTCGAAACATATTCTTACAGCTCTTAGAAGAGTCCTTCTCTCCCTCTCCCGAGCATTCTTAATAGCCTCCTCAAGATCCTTACGTTCCGCCTCCACTTCCGAGATATCTCTACACAACTCAAAACCTTTAGATAAGATGACACACAATCAACCTCAACTAAAAACTTGAAAAATGAATAAATAAACAAACAAACCTGCCGACAATCTTCTGGACACTGCAGCAGCATTTGGCGCATACTTTGTGTTCCTTTGCACATCCTAAACATGAGAAAACAATTTAAGGGCAAAACGAAAGGTTTTTTCTGATTGTTTTAATAATTTCATTTCTCTGAAAATCATAAAAATCATATCTTGCCCGAACACACTAACCGGAACAAAGATTGTGGTAGGCCTGACGAACTGCCCTTTTCCCACATTTCTGACTAGAATCGATTAATACACAAGTTATTTCATTTTTCAAACATAACTTAAATAAAATGTCAACAAACCGAAAAAGATGAGATTTTTATCACCATTTCGCTGGCTCCACTAGGGGCTTGTATTTCCCATACCTAAAAAAACAAATTTTAAAAATAAATAGAAAAAATTGATGAACATTCAAGACCCTAATCAGTTCAATAAACCCTAAACCTGTAAATTTTATAAAAAAATGGTAAAAAATAAATACTTTCGCTTCCAGTCGATCTGATCTTTACAGCGGGGGCAGACTCCGGTGATCTCCGACAACGGCCGGAACTTGCCTCCCACTTCCTGCACGCGTTTAGATTTCAATTAAGTGAAAAATCAAACTAAAAATTAATAAGAATCACGATTAAAAAAAAAAAAAAAATCCAAGGTCGCGTTTTAAAATTTAGAAATCTAAATCAAAATTAGAAAATTTCTCACCGTTTCGTTGATTTTGACGCCGGCGTTAGGTTTCCATGCGAACTTGTTCTGGTGCTTCGGCGGCCCTCTCCTGCTCGACATCGCCGCGCTGTGCTCCCAATCTAATTTACAATAAAATTCATTATTTTACAAATCTATATAACATGGATGGACCGAGCCGGGCCGGACCCAATTAATTTCAACAAAAATTATTATTTTGTAGATATATATATTTTTTGGATGGGCCGACTCTGCCCCTCCATATTGGGCCCGGCCATCCAAACGCCATGTCCAATATGGATGGACCGGGCCTGTCATCGTTAAAAGAAATCTTACACATGGATGGAAATTAATTGGGTGATGAACTTGATGATGTTTATACATAATACAACATAATTATATTGCGAAAGAAATTAAATTTTTTAATAATAATTTTGGATATAATATTATACAAGTTATTTATAATATACAGAACTAAGATGTGTCTACTAAATATTCAGTAAAATATTCTATATATATGTTATGATGCAACAACCAAAGTCTAAGATTGCATTGATGCATGGTAAAGTCTTCACCACAAAGGAACATGAAATCTTTCACTCGACAATCAATTATGTGTTAATTTGACATTTAACACAATTCGATCGATACTATTTGTGGATTATTTATATATTGTATTAGACTTTTGTTTTCCTATTCATTGAAGAAACTAAAACCACATTTTCCACATGTTAATCAGCGATTATTTTTCAATAAGATGGTTTTTTTTAGCATAAAAGTAAACGGGGTTTATAATTTATCAAAAAAAATAAGATTTTTAAAATATTAACATGTTTAAAAGATATTAAAGTTATTATTATACTTTGTTAATTCATATATGTTTAGTCTTGTTTACCTTATAGTTTTTTTTAAATATAGAAATTCATATTTTGTTAGCACTATTTTCATTTAACTATGAAAATGAAATAATTTTCGTATTAAATAAAATTAAGTTATAGATGTAAGTTAAAAAAATTATAATAAATCAATCAAATAAGTTTACTTTTCTTAACTTGAATATATTTTAATCGCTCATACTTAATAAAACTTGATTATTGTTTTGATAAAAAAAATATTAATATGTGTTGTAAAATTCATAACAAATAAATTCTATTATTTATGTTGGACTCCATAATATGAGTTTCGAGATGGAATTAAAGTTTGGAAATATATATATATATATATATATATATATATATATATATATATATATATATATATATATATATATATATATATATATATATATATATATATATATATATATATATATATATATATATGTTTAGCTAAAACTTTTACTTCTCTAACCGAAGTTGGGTCCTTTATCTTAAGGTTTCTCTCCCGCCACTGAATGATAGTATCTATTTTTTTTTTTTCCAAATTAATTTTCTTTTTCCGCCTGACTCTTTGGTCTTAAGAATGCTGGTTTTATTGCTTAAAATAGCGAAACATATTATATTTGTCAAAAAATACAAAATAATATGGAGATAATATTCATTGTGTGTTTTGACCAATTATATCATTTCCTTGTGTATTTCTATACGAAGCTTTTTTAGGTTTTGTATATCTATTTCTGGCACTTTTTTTCCCATGAAGATATTGAATAGAAAGAACTATTTTTAGTGCTACTGTAATTTTGAAAATGAATGTGCAAATGTCCATCAAAGGTGAGTAAATAAATCCGAAACGTATAAAATGCGGTCAATCGTGTTGTAAAGGAAGCTACTATTGCGAAAGTTGGTGAATACAACCAACTATCATGAATAACACGAAGGAAGAGTGTACCTAATAAAAAGGTAATTCTTGTAATTGAAATATATTTTGTTAAAACGCCCATAAGAACCATACTTTGACTTTTATCTTGTAAATATCCAACTATGAGTTTCATTGAATGAATAATTGAACCGGATCCAAAAACAATAAAGCTTTTGAATAGGGAATATATATCCAATCAATCAAATATGTTGCCTTTTCTCAACTTGAATATATTTTAACCACTCATACTTAATAAAACTTGATTATTGTTTTGATAAAAAAAATATTAAACTATGTTTTAAAATTTGTAACAAATAAATTATATTATTTATGTTGGACTCCAAAATATGAATTTCGAGATGGAAAATTAAATCTAAATAAAAGAAAGATAACTAAAGAAGGTTTTTTAATTTTTCAATAAAAAGAAATTTTAATAATATATTTAAGTGATATTTAAGTTATTATCTATACTTCGTTAACTCATATTTGTTTAATATTACTTGCTCTGTATATTTTTTTTAACATAAAATTTATACTCTATTTGCACCAATTCCGACTAACTATGAAAACTTTAATATTTTTAGTATTTGATAAATTTAATTAAAATATTTAAATTAACATGACTTTGTTACTATTTTCAAATAAAGAGATTTTTAATTAATAGTGTGCTACAATAAAATTTATAAATTTAATTTTCAAGTGGAATTTAATATATATAAATAATACGAGAAATAAGTAAAAGTGGGTTATCCGAGTTGGCAACACCTCAATCTCTCAATAGAATGGTTCCAAATATGATTCCTGGTAATGTTGGCTATGGGATTTAACTTAGATAATTAATCAGGTTGCAACCTAATTATCAAAATTTTAAAAAAAACAAGAGAAATAAAAATTATTTAGATATAGACTGGCAAAAGTAATAATTTATAGAGTCAAAGATTAGGAAAAAAAAAAAAAAGAAGAAATTTTTTGAAATTAGTGGTTGGAAAATATTTATAGAAAGAGCATTTCAATATTTATATTTGTTTAATGTTGATTGTCTTATAGGTTTTTTTTTTCCTTAACATGGAGATTATATTTTGTTTACAATAATGTCAATTTATTATTAAAAGGAAAAATAATGTTAGCATAGCTAAAACTTTAAGTGAAAAGATTTTACCAATGAAAGTCAACTCGAATATATTTCAACCGCTCATATTTGGTAACACTTGATTATTGTTTGGTTGCAAATTATATGTTATAAAATTCGTAAAATATTATTATTATTATTATTTTAATCTATATTAAAATCTATTTTATACATGATTTATAAAAAAGTATAAACTTATTTGATACTCTAGAATTTCTGAGCTAATTAGGAAAATTTAATAGCTAATTGATCCAAGAAACAACTATTCTCCTCAAATACAGAGCAATCAATAGGTAGATATTCTTGTTGAGAATTAATTAGGGGGTGGTTTATATCATTAAAATACAAATAATAATAATAATAATAATAATAATGAGAGAGAAATTAAGAGAGATTGCTCATATTAATTAAGTAAGATGTGTTACCATCCATAATCTCTAAAATTAAGGAGCCTATCATGCTGTATTCTATTATATATTCACTCACGTCTCTCTCTCTCTCTCTCTGTCTAGTTCTTCTACAATAACCAACAAAGAGGCAAGAGGAGGAAGAAGATAAAGCACCTAACCATGGCAATCAAACACTTAATGTTGAGTGTTCTCCACCTCATCGTTGTCTGTTCGTCCATCACCATTAATGGGTTTGGTATGTGTTCCATTTGAAAGTAGAATAATAGTGTACAATAAAGTTGCTCATTTTTCTGTTTCTGTTGTTGTTGTAGGGATTGCATTGGTAGCAGGACAACATTGTTTTTACATCGACGTGCCATGCAGTGATAATTTTTACTGCAGAAGAACCTGCGCCCAACAATTTTATCTGAATGGTGCGATATGTATTCCTAATGTTCAAGGAAAAAGGTGTTGCTGCTGCCTTGCAGATAGCAGCTGATCGTTTGCTGGAGGCAAAATCACTCTAGATGTGGAAGTTGCCTTCTTAGGGGAAGGCAGAAGGCTGCGTACGTATTAATAATCATTTTTAATAAAGTTTTTCACCATGTTGAAAATAACCGATGTTTATTTGGATCATTGGTTTTTTTTTATAGTTTAATTAATCTTTAGGTCTGATGGTTGTTTATGTATTAAAGATGTCTCTCTCCACCACAGTCAACATAAAATCTCTCTCTCTCTCTCTCCCCCCTACAAATTGGATTGAAATGGTACTGCAGCAAACGAAAAAGGCTTATTGGTAACTAGTTGGTCGTTACTTTGACAGAACACATAAATACATACATATGCCTTCTTTATTTGCGGTCAATGACAAATAATCATATAAAAATTCACATGACAATCAACATATACGCAAAGGAGCCAATTCGTTGGAATGGGAGCCCTTTCGTCAGGGAGGAAATTAAAAAGAAAGAAATAAAAAAAAAACCATTTAAATCAAAAGTCCACAGATGACATGAAATTGTAAACATTTTGAAATTTCAATCCCGTTAAAATTAAAAAGAATATTGGCCTGCCATCCACACCAGAATAGATAGAGATTTCCAAAAAAATCTGCTAGGGTAGAAAGATCTCCTAAAAGTAGGAGATACATGGCTGAAGAAAGAGCCAAAATCAGTTCCTATATTAGACCAAATAATACAAGGCGAGCAACAGACCACACTAGAATATACTTGATTGGTAAAGGCAAAGATCAATTATCAAAAATGCGAAAACTACAAGCATTTATTTACAGGGGCAGACAAGCAGCAGTAGCAGGAGCTCAGCAAGCGTATGAATGGCGAGCATATGCATAGGAACCTTGGGGTTTATAATTGTAGAAGCAGCATGCAACCGTTTGGTTTGATTATATACAACTAGATTAGCGGAAGGTCTCCCTCTTTGGCAACAAGTGACCAGCTGAAAATGAATCTCGTCTGCCACTGAATTATCAGATACCTCTGCCTACTTTTGCTAAAGCTACTGCCCACAATTTTTGAAGCAGTGCCAGACAGCGAATTACTGAAATCGAGAGCTGATTTGTGCCTAAACTTATCTATGCTGCTGTCTACAACCGCAAAATAGTTCGAAGGGTATCACAGAGGTTTTGAATGCTCTGCTGCTCTTGCAGTGCTTGAGGCTCTTGAAAAGGCATGTCCTCATAGCACCTGTGAGAAGGAGGGGAGAAATAGATTCAAAGCAACAAAGAATTAGGAACAACAGAAGCCATAATGAAATTCGCCATCAGCTGAGAAAGCAAGAGTGACAATTCTTACGCTTTGTGATAAGCCAAGGCCTGTGCTAAATTCATAAGTGTTGGACTTGATGTCAATCTTTCATATACCCCTGGAGGAAGTGGTATCTGCAACCACAGACAATGACAGGGAACCATTTAAAACCTTGAAAATGACGTGATTAACATCAGTCAAAGTAGATATAGAGGGACGGATGAAAAATTAAGACAATGCAAGAAGAAGAACCTCATTCTGTCCCCTTCGTCCCTTCTTTGTCTGTCCGTCACCATTAAAAAGCTCTTTAACTGCTTCCAAGGCAGCACTACTACTAGTTCCTGACACATTTTCCCCTACTATATTTTCTGACACCAGAGAGAGCGGGGAAATGTCGATTGCCTTAAGGAACGGTATAGGAACAGTACTACCAGCAGCATAGATGGACCAAAGCTACAAAGACAGCAATTAAAACAAAACTCCTCCATTAAATTTTTATTTTATATATATATATATATATATATATATATATATATATATATATATATATATATATATATATATATATGAGAAAAATGGAAATGAGCTGACAGCTCACGCAAGTTACCTGAGCTGCAGTTCATTTCCACTATCTCCAGTAATCTTTTTTAAAAATTTTCTTTTGGATTATGATCTCGACCCCCTAGGGTTCACTCATATCCAATTTCTTGGGTTTTAGTTTTGATTTGGTTCTCCATTAAGTTAACACAAAATTAACGGTTTTCAATGAATAAAACATTTTGTATGCACTTGATGAAAAGGTAAACAAACTCCAAAATCTATAAAATTTAATCCGAAAGAAGTTAAGGAGGTAGAGACGGTAATTGTTAAAAAAAATTAAAGAAAAATTATTGGATTATTATAGTTTTGCCGCTAGCTCACGTAACTTTTCCTGAGCTGAAGGCTCACCTACAGTAATCCCTATATATATATATATATATATATATATATAGACACACACACACATACTGCCTCTGGAAAATGCCGTTCTGTTATTTTCACTCAAAGATCTTAGCCACTGTATTTGGAGAAATGTTTTCAGATAAATACCTTATCTTGCACTGAAAAGGCCTTGCGGCCAACAGTCAGGTTCCTCAACGTACCCCATCCACCTTCAGCAGTAGAATTGTTGGTTTGACCTTCTGGCTGAGAATTGCTATCCACACTTGCCATTTGTTCTGGCAATCCGTTCGAAATAGGTAGACTATATGGTTGTTTCGTGACAGTACTACCAGTTGCACTCTCAACCCTGACAGCAGACCCTAACGAATAGCATTGTTAATATAATACAATGCATTAACTTGAAATGCAGAACTTATCAGAAAACTGAGCTATGGAAATATTACATGGTCAAATAGAAAATTTGAAAGATAGAAAGGTTTTGAAAAAAAAAAACGATATTCATGAATCAAAACGGAGCAAAAGAGTTTCTCATAGTTTCCGTTGCAAGACTAGGGCATTATTAAAAGATCAAAGACATGATCTAAGTTGAAAAATGAAATTGGCGCAGCTAGTTGGGCACTATTAGTTTCTCTCTACCGGAGGAATGCTGGTCCTCCTTTTCTTCTCTCTAGCCAATGCTACCTGCTGAATTTTATATGCAACCAGTGATGCTGACCAAATTCATTAACCTCACTTCTTAGGAGATTTTTTGAAGAATTTGTGATGCAGAACAGGAGCGGATTAGGGTTAGAAATTTGAAAATTTAGGATTTTTGATAGATTTGGTGAAGAATAAAAAGGATTCGAAAATCCACCCAGGCGAATCCATGCCCATTCTCAACGAATCCACGAGAAAAGATTTTTTTTGGAACAAAGCAAATGCATGCAGGTTTCTCAAAATTCAATTCTTTATTCATTGTTAATTTTCAAATCCGATATACAAGGCGTATTCATAGAAAATCCTAACAATATAGATAAGAGTAAATCTCTATCACAAAATCAAAATCTAAATCAAACTATAACCAAACTCAAACTCTATCTAAAAACTATATTAAAATCAAACTCTATCTACTGATCTTATCCAATCTCCATCAATTCTCCTCGGCTTCAAAGCATCAATCCCTGATGAATTCGTAGATAAGGATAAACACGTCCGATTTGTACTGATCTGCGTCTTTCTACAAGGCATTCCAATTAGGCCAGAGTCGCGGTCGAGAAATTGTAACATGTGCATCACATGAGAACCAAGGCAGTTGAGATAGATCTGGCTTCTGCAATACATCTTGCTAAAATAGAAGATGAATCTGATAAGTCACCTTCTGAATAGGGTTTGCCTCTCTAACATATTAAATATTGCTTGTAATCTGCCACAGCTGTCAAAATTTTATCACTTTGCATCATGTCATTCATCTTTGCTATTAGAAATCTGTGTGGTAGCTCCATTGGTGGTAGTAGAAAAACTAAAAAATAATGTATATATAAAATTTCAGAAGATAATGACTTTGAAATCGTATGTGCTACCTCACTTCGGACTTGAAATTCTTGTACTTCTTGTACATATTCAACTGATGTGTAAATACTATCGGTAAATACGAATTATCGGTGAAATTTCTTACGAAACTTTAGCATGAGACTTTCCAAAAAAACTACAGGTTTCATGAGCGTGGCATATAGGAGAGTAGGAGGTATTTCTGCTGGCTTCTCATAAATATGACCATCAAGAGCATCTACAGACGGCTAAAATTTCGCAGTTGGTTTTGTAGAAGAATCTTCAAAAATCTGAGCCATTGAATTTTCAACTTGTACGGGCGAGAAGGAAGCTTTATCTAGCACTGATTGTGGCTCATTATGAACTTTTGTATCCTGCTTATGCTGCAAAACACATTAGCCATGAAAAATAGAAATATCTCCTCACTCTGGTTCTGAAATAATTTTGTTCAACCTTTTCTTCGATCTTGTTGAGTTGCGATTGCATTTGTTAATTATATCAATTATAATTTGAAGCTTTGCTTCTATTCTTGAGGAAGATTCATCAGTAATTGTCTTGGACTTAGATATAGACTCTTTTGCAATCTTAGATTCGAACAGTGGAGTCTGATGAGATGAAAACAAAAACTTTGGAAGGCAATGTTGAGCATATCAATTACGAAGTAGACGTCGCAAGATATCTCAATCCAAACATAGTTTATAATCTCTACTCCAAGTATAAACTTCTCCACTCAACTTATGTTAGGCGTAACGGCATTTTTGTGCTGATGTCAGATCAAAATATCTAAAAAATCATGGATATGATTCTCCTAATCTTTATAATTTTGTGGATGTCAAGACCGTAAAAAACGGGTATAGTAGCATACATATCATACTCAACTCGTGATATTTTAGCATTAGTGTTAATATAATGACTGTAGAATATGAACCTCATATATAATCAACTCAAAAGTTTAACTCAAAGAGTTCAAGAAATATCCAAGGATCAAGGCAACTCGAAACTGGCTCAGATTCAGACTCCAAATGGACTTTCGATCACAAATTTTTCTTAACAGGTTTGTTTCTGCTTAATGGGTCTGCTTTGCTGTAACTGAACCTAACTTGAAATTGAATTGGATTTGGAGTTGGTCGAGTCAGAATTGGAATAAAACCCAACTTCTTTACTTTTGGATGAGAGTTTGCTTAAATTAGATCTAAATTAAATCCAACCCAAACCCAAAATTAAATCCGCTGTTTCTTGTTCCAATCCAACCAAACCCAAGTTGCTGATGGTGAGGGTTTTGCGGGATTTTGTTGCTGCTGCTATTGATGAGGGAGCTGGCGACAGATCTGATGCAAAGGTCGACGGGGTCGAGGAAGGCAGGGACGAGGGACGGGGCAGCAAAGTTATTGTGAAGGTCACGACTTGGATGACGATTGGGAACGGCGAAGTTGCTGCGATGACTAATGGCTGCCGGGTCTTTGAAGACGGAGATGGTGGGCGCTGGAGGAGGCCGTAGTTGAGAGGAGGGTGAGGATGAAGTTGGAGGAGGTGGTGGTGCTGTTGGGAGAGGTGAAGGAGGGTAGTGCTGTTGGGGAGAGACGAAGTGGGAGAGGTTGAAGTTTAGGATTTCTTTTTCTTTTCTTCTCAAATCTGAACTGTTTTAATTTTTTTTTTGAATTTATTTCTCTCAAAAAAATAAATAAAAATAAAAAAACAAAAATAAAATCAAAGAGAAAATGAAGATGGAAGGGAGATGGAGACAAAATTTAGGCTCTGATACTAATTTGACGCAGGACGAGAGCAAATTAGGGATAGGGATTTGGAAATTTAGAGTTTTTGATAGATTTGAAGAACGGAAAGGATTCAGAAATCCACCCAAACGAATCCACACCCACTCTCAACGAATTCACGAGAGATTTTTTTGGAACACAGGCAACCCACATAGGTTTTCTCAAAATTCAATTCTTTATTCATCATTAATTTTCAAATCTGATACACAAGGTGTATTTATAGAAAACCCTTACAACATAGATAAGAGTAAATATGTATCATAAATCAAAATCTAAATCAAACTATAACCAAACTCAAACTCTATCCAAAAACCATATCTAAATCAAACACTATCCACTGATCTTATCCGATCTCCATGGTTTTTCAATATAAGATAATTGGTAAAGTCTTCAGCTATCATGCATCTAAAAGCCCATGTAAACTACTAAGAACAAAATAGGTTTTGAAGTGTCCCTATCTGTTCCCAGATCCATGGCCAAAATGGCTCAAATAGGAGGTAGCATCAGAATTGAAACTACCATGCACTCTTCATGCCTACATGGTAATGACAGCCCAAAAGACTGCACTTTAAACCAGTGAAAAACATGAAAATCATTATATCAGACAAAATTTTCATACAGAGAAACCCATTTGAAAATAATTACCCTGGAGTTACAAGTCATGAATAACAATCATCCACCGAATTTTCTTAATAGTACACATGTACCATATGCCAGGAAAAAGGTACCCATCTATTTTACGGGAAAATATATAGCCTAAGCCTATATGTCCATATCAGGCAATCAGAATAAAAGAAAATGTCCACGCATTTGTGTGAAGAGAAGGGAAAAAGAAATTATCTAATTAATCAGAAGTGTCAGAACAAAGGAAAGGTGACCTAAGATTCCCTTGGCAAGGAGCATAAATGGTTGCCTATGTGAAACAAAAAATGAACAAGCATAGTATAGAAAGTAGAAACATGAAACAAACCAGTTATTTGAGCTTCTGATATCACCAGGGCCAGTTGACATTTCATTTGCATTGTAAACAGATGCAGTATTGCCCTCCTCACTCGTTCCAGCTTCAGAGCGAATGATGACAGTCCCAAAATCACCTAAAATAAGTACTGATTCAGAGTCTCAAAAGAACAAATCAAGAAACATGATTCTAATATAAATCTTTCATAATGGTGAAGCATGCAACAACATAAAAACAATATAGAATTTGAAGATCAGAAAGAAGTTGTTTATAGAGTAATGAATGATGAACATATTAATGATATCTCTAAGGTCTTAAGTTTCATAGCCTTGACAAAACAAACCAAAGGCAACAACTGCAGTTTCTTTCATAGTTAGGCTCTGAATTGATGTTTAATTGCATTAGCATTCCATGATCCTCCATCTGTATATATAATTACAGTCATAAGAACATCTTTAAGATGAAAAAAGATAGATATGAACCGACCCCAAAATTTGGTAACTAAGCACTGTTGTTGGACAGCTAATAACTACATCAGGCACGTCATGCTTTTGCAAATGGAAATAAAACATCTTGCCCAGGGATGCACCCTCACAATCTTCTTTGTTTAATGCTAAGCATGTCCGATTAGGGCTGAGCATAAAACCGAAAAAAACGAACCAATCGGTTCGGTTTATTCGGTTTTCGGTTCGGTTTAAAAACCGAAATTAATTACGGTTTTCGGGTCGGGTTTCGGTGGCTTTAGCTCCAACCGAACAAACCGAACTTTTGGAATTGTAGCTTTTTTTTTTTTTTTGATTTATTTTCAATGTGTTTTTCTTTTAAATTTTTAATGAAAAATATGTGATTGTTATTTTAATAGGTAGAAAAAGAAAAAAATAGAAAAAAAATTATTATTTTTCTATAAAATAAATGCGTTTATCACATAATTAGTTTCAAACCCTAAAAACCGAAAACCGAACAGAAAATTCGGTTCGGTTTTCGGTTTTCACTCTTATTCGATCGGTTCGGTTTCGGTTTTATATGTTCGGTTCGGTTTTCGGTTGGGTTTTTTTCAAAAAACCAAACCGAACCGACCGATGCTCACTCCTACATGTCACCCCAAAAACTTCTGAAATCACAGCCCCACAGTATTAAGTAACAAGTGATTGCACATAACCACACAGGCAAGCTGATGGAGACAATAAATCAGTAGGATTAATTAGTGAGTAGGACTAGTTTGTTCAGTTCTCATTAGAGTTTGATTAGGATTTGAATTTTTTTACTTAAATTTAGTTTATTTACGTGTTGTGCATGTACTTGGTTTCCATTATATATATATATATATATATATATATATATATATATATATATATATATATATATATATATAGTATGAGAGTCGTTAAACTTCCTCAAATTTATTTTCGTGAATCGTAAGAGTGGGCATGTAATTAATCTGGGTGTCGACACCTGAATCCTATCTTCCTTATATTAAACCCCAAACCGTCCCCGTAATCCCCAATTTCCACCACCAAACTTCAATTTCGCTTCCGTCTAGCGTCAACTTTTGCATCGGAGTTCAAAAGATCCATTTTTTCAACTTTTTAAAAACCCTAACCCTACATCCACCATTTTTTTTCTTCCATATTTTCTTTTGATTTTTAGTTTCTGAGAAAAAATTAAAAAGAAAAGAGAGGTCAGAAAAGAACAATAAAACGTTTTAATAAGTTGCAAAACAATATGGATATCCAAAGATCTTCTCATTCAGTCCCATCTGACAAGATTAGTATGATCATGAACAGTCATGACATAATATAATAACTCATCGTTAGAAAACATTAACCAAGTTACAAAGGAGATAGTGCATTGCAGAGTAGCACAAAAAGAATATGAATAGATTTTTTTTAAGATTACCTGATATCAAATTTAGGACACATAATGTTATATGCTTATTTATCTAAAAACTGCATAATATATTTTATGCCCTGCAAGTATGTGCAAGCATGGCATAATAGAAACATTAGTCAAGTTGATCACCATGTGCTTTATGAGGCTTACCCAGAGCTCCACCTTCATCTTGTACTTCATGAGCTGGATACCTTTGATGTTTCGAAGGAATAGTCTCTCCATAATTTTCGTTTACAAACACAATCCTACTCTGAGCTGTTTGCTATTTTGAGTTCGTAAAACAAAAATACAGGAAATCATTAGCGAAGGGATATGAGATTTTTTTTTATTTAAAAAAAGAAACATTTGGATCATACACTGATAGGAGACGACTCAGTTTCTGCAAGCCGTTTTTGTGCTTCTGCATCCATTGCTGCTCTAATTTGCCTTGCCTTTTTTATTTTTGGAAGCATCTTTGACGCACCCTTCTCGCTTTTTTCAAGAAATTTGTGCTGTAATCCAAATTCATATGCAAAAAAAAACTTCCATTAGCTAACCATTTCATACAACAACTAAGCCTTCTATCCCAAGTTCTTGGGGTTAGTTAGCTAACCATTTCATATTATATTATTGCTTATAACAGGCCTCCAACGAGAACATATCAGCCCACTATTGCATGGAAATTTCAGGTGAAAAGCTAAATATACAGCTATCATGTTGGAATTAGAATCAACACTACCACAACGCTCTTTTTGTTTAGAAAATACTAGATTCTTGGGAATATGCAATTGAAAAGAAAATGTAGCAATTTTTTTTTTAAGAAACATGATTTTAAAAGAATTTTATATCGAGGAATGACTACATTGGAAAGTTAAAAAGTTAAATAAATCATTTAATACATGGTCGTTAAACTTTATTGTAATTATTTTTTTCTAATGGAAAAAATACTTTATTTTTTTTTTAATGAGCGGGTGGGAGTAAAGAAGTTAGCTCATAAACATAAATTTTGGTTGGCATCATGGAATATAGGTTCCCTTATAGGTAGATTAGCAGAGTTAGTTGATGCTATGATTAGAAGGAGAGTTAATATTTTGTGCGTGCAGAAGACTAAGTGGGTAGGTGAGAAAGCTAAAGTCATAGAGCCTTGGGGTTATAAAATTTGGTATACGGGTATATATAGAAATCGTAATAGGGTAGGTGTGATTATAAATAAATAATTACTTGGGGATGCAGTGGAGGTTAGGAGGAAAAGTGATAGAATTTTATTAGTTAAATTTATTTTAAATTTTAAATGGAGAGATTTTTAATGTCATTAGCGCCTATGCACCACATGTACGACTTGATGAATCCAGTAAACATCAATTTTGGGAGGATCTAGATGGGATAGTACAAGGAATACCCGCTAGAGAAAAACTATTTACTGGTGGTGATTTCAATAGGCATGTAGGAACTAGTCGTAATGGGTTTGATAGTGTACATGGAAAATTTGGTTTTGGAGAAAGAAATGAAGCAGGTAACTCAATTCTAGATTTTACTTTATCTTATGATTTAATTTTAGCGAATACTTGGTTTAAAAAGAGAGTTTCTCACTTAGTTATTTTTAAAAGTAAATCGAATGCAAGCCAAATAGATTTCTTTTTAACTAGGAGGGTAGATAGAGATAGTTGTATTGATTGCAACGTAGTGCCAAGTGAGAGTATAGTTACCCAACATAGACTTTTAGTTTTAGATATCCAGATTAGACAGAAACTTAGAAAAATTAAGTGTAAATTAGATCCTAAGATTAAGTGGTGGCGATTAGAAGGTAATCAAAAAATTTTTATAGATAGAGTAGTACAAGAAGCAGATTGGAGGGAGCATGATGATGCTAATATAACATGGAACAAAATGGCTAACTGCATTAAAAAGATAGCTAAAAATATATAAGGTGAGTCGAGGGGCGGTGCTCCACCATGTAAGGATACATCATGGTAGAATGAAGAGATAAAAAATGCTATTAAGATCAAGCGGGACCTTTATAGAGATTTGAATAATAATAATAATAATAATAATAATAATGAAATAAGTTTTGAGAAGTATAAACTAGTAAACAAGGAGGCTAAGAAAACTGTTCGGGATGCAAAAACTAAATTATATAAACAAGTGCACGAGAAGTTAGATAATAAAGAGGCAGAAAAAGATATATATAAAATTGCTCGAATAAGAGAGATAAAGTCTAAAAACTTATGTACTGTAAAGTGTATTAAACATGAGGATCAGACAGTTCTAGTTCGAAACGAAGAGATTAAAGAAAGATGAAAAAATTATTTTGATAGATTATATAATGGTAGTTTTACTCAAGATTTGGGAGATCTTACTATTCAATGTGAAGATATGAATCATAGATTTATGCGCATAATCAAAGAGTCTGAACTAAAAGAGACTTTTAAGATGATGAAATCAAGAAAAACTGTTGGTCCAGATGAGATTCCTATAGAGATATGGAGATACTTAGAAGAGATTGGTGTGAGGTGGCTAACAGATTTTTTTTAACAAGATTTGGAAAACTAAGAAAATACCAAATGAATTGAGGAAGAGTACCATAATATCTCTGTATAAGAATAAGGGTGGCATTCAGAATTGTTCTAACTATTGGGGAATAAAACTCATGTGTCACACTATGAAACTTTGGGAAAGGGTAATTGAATATAGATTGCGACAAACTGTTAAAATATCGGAGAACCAGCTTGGATTTATGTCGGGGCGATCGACGACAGAAACTATTCATTTACTTCGTCAACTTACAGAGCGATTCTGAGAGAGAAATAGAGATTTACATATGGTATTTATTGACTTAGAGAAAGCCTATGATAAAGTTCCATGAGAGATAATTTGGTGGACACTGATGAAAAAAAGAGTTCACATCAAGTATATCGACATACTTAAGGACATATATGATGAAGTAGTAGCCAATTTTAGAACATTTGGTACTTTAACAAGTAATTTTTCTATCACAATTGGATTGCATTAAGGATCTGCATTGAGCCCATTCTTATTTGCTATAGTGATGGATGAGCTTACTAAAGCCATTCAGAATGACATACCTTGGTATATGTTATTTGCTGATGATATTGTCTTAGTTGATGAGACAAGAGCATGGGTAAATGCCAAGTTAGAGTTATGGAGGAATACATTAGAATCTAGAGGTTTTAGATTGAGTAGATTTAAAACAGAGTATATGGAGTGTAAATTTAATAAACGACAGATCATCACTATAATGCTGTAAAACTGGATAGACAAGAGATACAAATGAACAGTCAGTTTAGATATTTGGGTTATATTATTTAGAATGATGGAGAGATTGATAATGATATTAACCATAGGATACAAGCTGGCTGATTGAAATGGAGGAGGGCAACGGGAGTTTTATGCGACCGTAACATTCCGTTAAGATTGAAAGGAAAATTTTATAGGACTGCTATTAGGCCAACTTTATTATATGGTACGGAATGTTGGGCTATAAAGAAACATCATTCACAAAAGATAAGTGTAGCAGAGATGCTCATGCTCCGTTGGATGTGCGGCAACACTAGGAGAGATAAAGTGAAAAATGAAGATATTCGTGCTAAACTAGGTGTAGCTCCCATCGATGAGAAGATGCGAGAAAATCGCTTACGATGGTTTGGTCATGTGCAACATAGGCTTATAAGTGCACCAGTTCGAAAATGGGAGTTTATCAATATAGGACAAGTTAAAAGAACGAAGGGAAGACCAAAGAAAATATGGATAGAGGTGATACACAAAGATATGGAGTTTAGAGGTTTAAATAAGGAGATATTACTAGATAGAAATGAATGGAGAAGGAATATCAAAGTGATCGATCCGGCGTGATTCTTTTTTTGGTTCATGTAGCCTACCCCAAATACTTGGGATAAAAGGCTTAGTTATTGTTGTTGTTGTTATTTTTTTCTAATGGAGTGAGAAAGTACATGAAACGACACAAATAATTGCTTTACATTGGTACTATGCCCTAATAAGTGGTAACAACATTGACCAGCTTCTTAGTCAAGTGTATGAACACATACAAGATTTCTGGATAGCTTGGAAAAGTGACTGGCATGAGTTAAATGTATTTTAAACCTTGCTACAAGCTTCTGCATTGCATAGATGTACGGATGAATCAGTGACGCTACAATTGAAGACAGAATGAGAATGAGTGCCTCTACAATTAGCTAGAAGTAGCTTCAATTTCAAATGAGAATAAAGTGTGAGAGAATCGGTTAAATGACAAAAAATGTGTTTAGACGAAATGAATAAATGCAACAGAAAATGAAGGTATACAGTACACCTGTCAGGAGGGGTGGCAGGCTTGCAATTGAATGAGCTAGGGATGAACCTAACTGCACAAGAATTGAGGTAATAAGGATAACATAGTTCCTATTTCAACAGATAATAAATCCTTTATCAAGAGGTAAGTAAAGAAGAAGATTAACGTAACCAACCCCAGAGTTTGGGTTAAAGGCTTCATTGTAGTTACTGTTCTTAAATACTTGTTTTAAAAAATTAAATTAGTATATCACCTCAGTAGTTTCAACTAAACATAGGTAATAATTTTTTCACATTGCAATTTCTGTTCGTAGGCTTTTCTCCCTTCTGCTCCTCCCCTTTTGTCCTTTCATCTCGCTTTTCTTTGCTTATCTTTTCTCTATTCTTTATCGTATCTCTCTTTTCAACCATACTTTTTAAGGCCAATACTTGGATAAAAATAAAAAGGTCCAGTATGTTGACTAATTTCCATTTGCATTTCGGTTCAAATCATGTACTAAGTGAGGAACTGGAACACAAGAAGTTAGATCTGATGATGAAGACTTTAGCTCAAACAAGTTCAAGAAGCGAAGAACTCAAGTGATGGCATTTAAAGTCAAGAATCATCAAGTCTGTCACTTGTGAGAGCTTAATAGGTATATTTTTGTAAGTTCCTTAATTTAGCTGATTTACTGATCTGAAGTTATAACATTAGCTTTCATATTCCAAGTCAAAACAATTTTCAAGTGGCATTACAACGAATTTACATAGTGTGAGAATCAAAACTGGCCATGTATCTGACCGAGGTGAATGAATAGCCAAACCAGTAAGTTCCAGTTTTCAGTTAATGGCCAAGTTCGGGAATTAGCACTGTTGCATGACTGATCGGTCAACCAACCAATCATCAGAGAGTACTCAACTTATTTATGTATTGCCGAGAGCCAATTATCCAGCCAATTATCCATTCTTGCATCTGATAACCAGACGACCAATAAAATGAACAATAGATCGACCAATCCTTCACTAGTTGTGATTTTTTGGGCAAAAAACGTGTCATGTTTTGGAGTGTTATGATTGTATTAGTTGAAACAGATTTAGAATTTGTTCATGGTCAGAAATTTCCTTGCTTCAACGGTTAATTCTTATATCATCTTCTTTTACAAATATTTTAAAATATTAAAACAGATGGATATTTTAAATGCTTGGCTCTACTTGATTGTCCTCTCATCTTTTTTACAGAGATAACTCATGAGCTTCTAGAGTAACTGGCTCCTCCATTCAAGCTCTCATTTACAAACCACTTAGAAAGCTCTTTGCTTGCAATCATTCACTCATAAGCAAAGTTTCCACTAGACCTGCCCAGTGGGCCGTGCCGGGCACGGCACGGGCACGGCCCGTGCCTGGCACACCTCCCAAAAATGGGACCTGTCGTGCCTCCGGCACGGCACACCTGCCCGGGCTCGGCCCGGCACGCCGGGCCCGTGCCGTGCCCGTGCCCGTGCCGGCCCGTGTTATTAAAAAAAGAAGAAGTAAGATTAGGAGACTACTTAGTTTCATTTAATTGGATTTAACAAGAAGTAATAACAATAAAAATTTTTTTTATTATATTTAATCTCATTACATTGATATAATTGCTCTATAAATCTCTTTAGAAGTTATACAAAGTCCAAAGAGAAGGAAGAGAACCCTAACCATCACTCTCAACTTGTTCTTAATATTTTTTCTAAGAGATTTATGAATTAAAAATTACAAAAAAATTAGAAAATACATGAAAATCCAAACAAATGTAAATACTTTTAGGGGTATTTACTGGTTTGCCCCTCAAATCTTTATATATTATGATTTTGCCCCCCAAATCTTCATATTTAGAATTTTGCCCCCCAAATCTCATAAGTTACAACAATTTTGCCCCTCTCTAACTTTCCCTAACACAGTTAAATATTTGACCATTTTACCCCTCTTTTCCTCTTTTATTTTCCTCTTCTCTTCTTCTCCTCTCTTCCTCCCCTCTTCTCCTTTCTTCATTATTTCTCCTCTCTTCTTTCTCCTCTCTTCCTCCTCTCTTCCCTAACACAGTTAAATACTGAAAGAAGAGAGGAGAAAGGAAGAGAGAAGAAGAAGAGAAGAGGAAAATAGAAGAGGAAAAGAGGGGTAAAATGGTCAAATATTTAACTGTGTTAGATAGGAGGGTAAAATTGTTGTAACTTATGAGATTTGGGGGGCAAAATTCTAAATATTAAGATTTGGGGGGCAAAATCATAATATATAAAGATTTGAGGGACAAACCAGTAAATACTCCATACTTTTAATCATGATTCATTTTCTTCTGGTAAGGTCTCTACTACTACTTCATTAGCCAAATTTTGTTCCCTATCTTCTGTGTCGTACCAATCCTTCAAACAGAAACATCTCCAATGTGTCCGGCGCCATTGAGATTCTCAACTCCGTGAGCACTCTACCACCTGCGCTAAAAGCATATTCCGATACTACAGTAGACACCGGAGGAGTTAGTAGATCACGGGCCATGTTGGAAAATACGGGATACAGTGTTCTAAAAAACGCCCTATGCGGGCACATATGCGCCCGCATAGGCATTTTCGCCCCAAAACGCATGGAAAAAGCAGAATGCGCTCCATTATGCGGACAAACGGGTTATCGGGTTTCGAACGTTAAAAATTCACCCGACCCGCACCCAAAACCCGACCCGTACCTACAACCCATTACTTATTTCCCTTCCTCTTCCTCTCCCGAATCGAGTTCCCGAGCCCAGCAAGGAAAAAAAAAAAAACCCTTATTCTCCGATCGCCTCTTTCCCCCTCCGATCTCACCGGCGACCCGACATCTCCTCCGGTGGCTGCGGTCCTCAAGGCGAGCTCTCCGGCGGTCAGCGAAAAAAAAAAACCCTAATTTCCGTTCGCCCTTTCCCCTCTCCGATCTCACCGGCAACATCACCTCCGGCCGATCATCCCTCCAAACTAGTGAAAAAAGACCAAAAAACCCTAACTATCCGATCTCCCGAGCTGTCGAGTCCCTGCTTCAGCGAAAAAAAACCTTAACTTCCGTTCGCCCTTTCCCCTCTTCGACCTCACCGGCGACATCTCCTCCGACAGCTGCAGTCCTCAAGGCGAGCTCTCCGGCGGCGCTGATCAGGTAAAGTTTTTTTTCAGTTAGGATTTTGGATCTATTTAGGGTTTTGCAGTTTATTTTTTTTGGGTATTATTCCTGTTGAATATTTTTGATGATTATTTAAAATTTGGTTAGAATTTGGGTATTATTCCAATTTAGTTAGAATTTGGGTTGCTGCAGTTATTTGAATTTGGGTTGCTGCAGTTATTTTAATTTGGGTTGCTGCAGTTATTTTAAACTGAGTTGAATTTGAGTTGAATTTGGGTTGCTGCAGAATTGTGTTGGATTTTGCTGGAAATCCAACACAATTGCTGCATAATTGCTGCAGAATTGTTGTTGGATTTTGCTGCAGAATTGCTGCAGAATTGTGTTGGATTTTGCAGAATTGCTGCAGAATTAACTGATCACTGAGTTGAATTAACTTTATTTGAATATAAGTTGGCGATTTGTTAATTGTATAAGTTTATTGTAGTAGAATATAAGTTGAATTAAGTTGAATTATTTTTTTAGAGTTTTATAGCATTAATATATCCATTTTTTTTATAATTATTATATTAATATATATTAAAATATTAATATTCCGCATAATTCCTCGTAATCCGCATAATCGGCGCGTAATCCGATTATGCGTTATGCGGTCTTGAACCGCACGCATACTGAAAACGCATTCTTGAACATTGACGGGATATGTTTTTCCCTGTGATTTCCACCAGGCCAAAATATCAAAGGCTTCATAATTTTCAGGGGATGCGTTATCTTTATAGTTAGCTCTTTCTAAATAATAATGTAATTCATTAAAATATGTACTAGTTTGCCTAATCTTTTTTCGGTGAAATACAGATGATATTATTGGATTACGGATTTCCCTAGTAGATGGCTCTTTTGTAGATTGTGTTGGCACACCATACATATCTTCATATGTTTTATACATAATATCTAAATAGATTTTAATATCATTAACTAAATCCCTTACATTATCTTCATATGATATATTTGTATAAAATAAATCTATTAAAATTTCAAGTCCATCTAACTTGTAACGGGGATCCACAACAGTTGCAAAATATAATAAGTATAGAAAATTTTTAAAATATTTATTAAATTTAGTTTCCATAGGTTGAACAATATTTTCAAGTATTGGGTGATTTCTACATTTATTAAAAACCGAACTAATTTCGGTTAGATAATATAGTGCAATATGTGTAGTTGGGTAATAAGTGCCTGACAGTACTCTAGTTGTATTTTCAAATTTGCTTAAAAACTTAGAAATGCAATTCAACTGGTGTCATTCATTATTATCTAAACTATACATTAGTGACTCTATTTCATTAAAAGTATTTATTACATTTTTATACTGAATAGCTATGTTTAACATTTAATATGTAGAATTCCATTTTATTCTAACATCTATAGGTACAATTTTAAGTGATATTTTCAGATTCTTACATATTTGTTTAAATGATTGTCTTTTTGACCCACTATTTTTAATAAATAGTAATATATACCTAAGTTTCATTAGTGAATCATTTACTATTTTTAATCCATCTTGAACGCAAGTTAAGTATATGACAAATACACCTAACGTGGAATAATTTTCCATCTAAAATTGATTTTGTAATATTTTTAAGAATTTCTATTGCGGCCGTATTTTCGGAAGCATTATCGAAAGAAATGATAAATATTTTTCTTTCTACTCCAAATACTGAAAAAACACTTAGAAGGGATTATGATAAATTATGTGCATTGTGAGGAAATTCAAATACCCTAAACCCTATTATTCTTTTTTGTATTATAGTGAGCCGTTACGCATAAATAATTACACATATTTAGAGCTTCCCAACAATCTGCAATTATAGCAACTCTAAAAATTAAAGAAGTAAAAATAGCTATTAAAGTGTCCCTATGCTCTTTATATAGTTTGAACATGTCGGATGTAGATGTTGAACGTAGGAATTTTTTATATTCGTCAGTAATTGTAGTTTTACAAAATCTTTCAAATTTTTGATTTTCCGAAAAAGTAAAAGGTTGTTCGTCATGTATTATAAATCTTGCTAAATTTTCTCTTGTTTTTATTAGATCATATTTACGTATACCTAACGATCCACTATATGTGCTTATTTGTGTTTGATGTGGTTCATTTGGTGAGAGAGTTTTGTTTAAGTGTCTTTTAAGATGACCCATTCCGCTACCTAAAGAAAACGAATAAATTTTTTGACAATATTTACACTTAGCTTTTCTAACACTATTTATTATTTTCTCAAAATGTTTCCATATGTCAGATCTAATAGTATTAGCATTGGTGGTTGTTTGTGTTTCGGGTCTGATTGTTTCAGTTGGTGCTTCCTCAGATACAGAAAATGGTACTTGAGGAGCTTATTCTAAGGGTTGGCATAGATTTTGATATTCTTCATCAGTTAAAAAGAAAGAAAAAGAACCTGTAGCTTGAGAGCAAAAAGTGCCGGATGAGTGTGGATCCATTTAAAAAAATCCCAAAAAAACGAATAAAAATTTTCAAAAAAAACAAACAAAAAACTTTAAATTATAAATACCTGTTGACCGATGAACTATTTGAGAGATAGAGTAGAAATATCTAGCTAGTGAGATGAAGCTGGAAGCCGAAAAAGCGAAGAAAACCTTACTTCAGAGAGAAAACTTGCTTGAATCTTGTTTGGAAGACTTGCTTACTTGAAACTTCTTGATCACTTGATTGAAACTTGGTAGAAAGAGTTGAGAATTTGAGATTTGAGAAGAGTTTTGAGAGAATGAATTTTGTTGTATAAGTATGATAAATATAAATAGAGGAGATAATGAGGTATTTATAGAGAAAGAAATATTTTAATTTGCAAAAAAATTGCGAACCCCCCCCCCAACGGCTATTTTGACCGTTGGGGGAAAATTTGCAAATTAAAATTGCAAGAAACCCCCCAACAGCTATAAAAATAGCAGTTGGGGGTTCTTTGCAAAAACAAATTTGCAAAAAGCCCCCTCAAATCCCCCAACGGTTCTTTTTTAATATATATATATATATATATATATATATATATATATATATATATATATATATATATAAACGTGCTAGGCCGTGCCTGGCACATGCCAGGCACGGCCGCCCTCGGCTCGGGCACAGCCTGAGTCGAGGTGCCGGGCCGGGCCGCCCGGCCCACTTAGCAGGTCTAACTTCCATGTAAAAATCAACTTAACTACGTGGGTAATAGTGAGCAATTCTTCAATTATAAAGATATCATGTTTCCTGCTTTTTTAGGGATTAATCTCCATAGATGAAAATGAAGTGTGAAGAGGCTGGTCCATCAACCAAGGTGTCTAAAGTTGATCTCCAGATTTTGGCAGATAGGACAGTGGAATTAAGTAGGTGAAGAAGGTTGTTTGAAGGATTTGATGTAGGCATCCTGCCGAACTATAAACCATTGTTTCTCGTCAACTTCCAGTTTTTTAAATTTCTTTTTAGACTTTACTGTTTCTACTGATAATCGTTGCTTGTCATTATTTAGCAATTGAACTATTATAAATCTATGCTGGGGGTGAAATTATCATTGTATCATACTGTTGTGAACTGCTACAACCCCTTTTGTAGGGTAAGTTACACGCTGTATCCATGATGTAAATTAAACTACTTAAACATGTCATGGTTAACATATTAAGTGTGCAGCTATGAGAATATCCTGCAATAAAATTTTGTTTATTCAAATTCTCATACTGAAATGAACCTTCGTCTACTTGACAAAATACAACAGCTACAAAGACCTCGAAATTAGCTGCCAAAGAACCAGTGTAGTTAAATTTTGGAGGGAAGAGAGAAGATTTTTGCTGTGTGGGTGGGAGGGCAGGTTGGTGGGGCTGTGGGAGGTTTGCTTTGGGTTTTGGTGTTTGGGGGGGGGGGGGTTGTAAGAGGTGCTTTATGCTACAAAAAACCTGAATATGAGGCACACATACCTTTAGCATCTCTGGTGCAGTAGGACGTGCACGTGGATCTTTAGTCAAGCATTTGGCAACAAAGTCATGGAAAAGAAGAGACCTAATAAGAGTTAATAGAGAAAGGATAAGCAACTCATCTGTTTAATGTTAGAAAGCCTTCCATAAACTTGATAGAAGTAGAAACTAAAATAAACCAAAATAAGCAAGCGTATGCCCTAAGTTAGGTATTAGCTTCATGAGGTCCTAGTCCTGCATAAGCGAAGAATATCATACTGATAATGTTATAAGTATCAAATTGTCTCGAAAAGGATTTGTTTATTTTACACTAATTCATGGATATTTGGACTCTTAAACTAAAAGACAGACAGTCCCACAAGAACTACATCTAGGTATATAAATAGCTCCAACTTCAGCGACTTTCAGAATCTAGAAATGCTGGAAGACAGATATAGGCAAATAATCATGGGGACCAGAGCCTTGAGGGGATGAATTTAAAATGCTTAACAGAAAAGTGAATAATGAACATTAAAATAACAAAACATAAACCTAACATTTGGGGAACACATATTACTGACTATATGCTAATAATGAACATGATAAACTATTTCAGAAATCATGTATAGAATCCCTTACCCTGAAAAAAGCACCAGAAATTAGCCAAAAAGAATCGTAAAAAATGATGATCATGGAGATTAAAAAAAATAATAATAACAGAAGGTAAATAAATGAACACATATTCTAAAAATCATCTGATATATTTTCTTCAGCTAATGTTACCTCATGCAAATCAGATTTGAGGAGGTAAACAATAAAAAATAATAAAAATTTAGATACATGCATACATATAAATTGTTAAACTTAGTCATGAGCTACCAGCTCATATGGAGGTGGGAATCATGGGGTTTTGCAGATCCTGTTTCCCCCTATGGCAACTAACCTCCAATGTCATACCAGCACATGTGACTGTACATGGAAGTTGATCTACATTGTTTAAGGGTGCCAAAAAACCAAAAATTAAGTGTTCCTAAATTTTTTTTTTCCCTATGCATCAAGATGGTGTAAAATGAAAGGCTAAAACGGCGAGTTGCTTAACCTGAAGGTTTAAAATATTTGCGATCCACCAAAAGTTGGTGCAAGGATTTTTTCATGTCTAGATCATGACGGAATGGTTGGATCAAGCACTCTTATACGACCAAACCATAGATCAAACCAACTACTAATATTCTGCCATACATTTTGTGTGTAGTTGACGCATCGACAAAAAGAATTTAAATTACTTGAACCTTACGAGAGTTTTAAAGCAAATATTTTACGTACACATGATCCATAGGTAAAACATATGATTCTTTGTTTCTAGATAGATTACAGATTACAGATTAATGGTAAGAAGATTCAATCAGGGTTATCCCTCCCCCATCTACGGTATGAATATGCAATCTAAGTAGTCCCTCCCTCCGCTCCCTCTCACTCACACGCACAAACAACATGCACACACAAAAAAGCAAAATGCTAATTCAACAGCAATATGCTAATTCAGCCCTCCATTTTGCTTGTAGTTAATGCGCAAATAAATAATTAAATCAATTAATTTTTGGCTTTAGGCACTTCCAACAATGTGAATCAGCTTGAACGGAATGGATATGTGATGCAAATGGCCACTCATAATTATTTGGAGTCAAATCCTTCACTGAAATTTTTAACTTGAGGCAACTCAATATCGAAGACCCACTCCACTCAACTTGACCTACATCATTTGAAGTGCCTAAAAGAAAATTCAACTTTTCAAATACTTTTTTCCTGTAAATCAAGAGGATAAGAACATATCATATTGAAAATAGTATGTCCCTAAGATATATGGTTTAGGTTAAGCAACTTCTCAGTCAAAACACTAGAACATGGTTTAAACAATTAAAACACCTTGCGCACCATCAATTCTTGTTTGGTTTGAAACAATCTATACTATTAAAATAATAACATGCTATTTTCGACCATTTATTTTGTGCCTACATGAAATATGGGCACACTAAAAGATATACAACATGAAGGAGTGGATTTTCCATCAAATCGCCTAGCATTGAATTTGAATAGAAGTCCAAATCCTTCAAAAGTAGCCGAGTCATTATTTTTTTGTTTTTAGCCACTCTACATGGTGTAGATCAACATGAATAGAGTGAATTTTTCATCATTTGGCCTATCAATGAATTTGAATGGAAGGTGAAATCTGTCCTGAAGGAGAAGTCTCTCTTTACCCAAATATGTGAAAGAACTACATATGTCTTGCTAGCTACACTATAGCCCAAACAGTTGGACCATACAAGCACATGACTTACACCATTAAGCATGAATTCTATGCTCAGCTTCAAAGATAAAATCATGCGATATAAGGTCATTTATCATTAGAACTTGAACTTAAGAGATAAATTTAGACCACTTGATTCATAGGTGGGTGCTATATCTTGAATATATGAAAGCCACCCTTAGAATCTCATATCACCTAGTAACAAGATAATACACCAGTGTTCGTCTAGTGAGGTCTAGATTCTAAACTGGGAGAATAAAACAGTCCAAGCTAGCAAAATAGTCTCACATCCCATATGAGCAGGTATTTCAGTCACTGACACTAAGCCATTCGAGTTGGTGGTTCTAGAGTCAGGGTTAGCTCAATTAAAGGCAAGAACCCATGCCTCCAACTTCTTTGCTTACTGACTTTATGAGCATCCGATGTTCCGTCCATCGAAGCAAATCTTCCTCGTGGTCAAGTTATTGAGTGCACTACCAGTAGGAATTGGATAACTGCTTTTGAAAAAGGTAACTAAATATGTAACCACTACTTCCGTATTAGATGTTCATGTTGAGTTGAGGCTTTTTACTTACCTGCTGCCCAAGTATGAGTTCCAGTCTTTTCTGCTCCGGAAAGAATGGTTGGAGGGCTAGCTAGTGAATCAAAGGAAGTAATGTAGTTTCCCATAAACTCAAATTATTTCTACCATTTTTAAGAAAACATTGGTACTATAGATTAAGCTTATTCGGGCGGGAGTGATATGGATGGATGACCTTCTAGGAAGCCCCCGTTTTGGATATTACACTTATCTATCATAGTTTTTTTTTTTTCTTTTTCTTAATTACCGATAAAATTAGACTCAATAATGGGTATTAACTCAAGTCAGTTGAATGATCCTATACCTGCATAATCTAGTAAGTGAGAGTAATACTCTGCATTCAGCTAATTATTGGATGCCCACTTCATTAAGGGCACATAATCTTAACTCGATTAAGTTTGATCCTGCTTATGCTTGCATAGCTTTATAAGTAAACACATAAACCACGTTTTGAAATAATGTAGCAACATACTATATAATAGTAAAATATACCATATTACACTATACTACATGTAGTATAATATATTATCTAGTTACTCTATATAGAATGCTACGGTCTATCTCATAAACACTACTTATAAAAGCATTTTGGAATATGCCAAAAAGATTTCATATGTCAAATTTTGCCCAAATGCGAATAAAAGTTATTACTCATTTCTAAACTTGATAAATATGAAAATATAGGTATTTTTTTTTAAATTAGTCCTTTAAATCTTCAATATTTTGATAATGCTCCCTTAAATTTTTATATTTTTAATTTAGTTCTCCAAATCTTACCAGTCAATCCAAATCAGCCCCTCAAGTTAGTCTCCATTCCAGTTGAGGAGAATATTCTTTCAATCCTAACTTTTTATATTACTCTTTTTGTTATATCCTCATTTTGAATTATTGAACTATTCAACTCTCTCATCTAATTATCCTTTTATTTAATTCCTCACCCACTAAACATAACTCATGTACATTCCTAACAGTAACACCCTCACAGACCTAACTTAATCCTACCCTAACTAAACCTGTTAACCTTTATCCCCCCATAACCTAGTCAACCTTACTCCTCTCGACTCTTTACCTTCATTCTCGAAACCGTCGATGATAGCAAATCAAACTCATTTCCTACTGCTAACCCAGTCAAAACCCAACCTCTCTTCACTTAAACTTCAAACCATGCACAAATTTCTTTATCATACACAAGTATATAAATACCAAGCAAACAGTTAGTGTATATAGAGAGAAATATATTAATAAATGTCCTCTCAAATTTTTTTCACACGAAGATAATAATTAAAAAACAATAACTCTTCAACAGTATCTAGTGGCGAAAAAATCTCATTTATTTTTCCCCATTCAAAAGAACTTCAAGAGTAACTTAACATTAACCCAGTTTAACATCCGCATCCTTTCAATTTGCAAAACAATCACAAAGAAATAGTGAGAATGAAGTACTTCTGTGTATATAGCTATAAATATCTTTGATTCCATTACCAAAATAGGTTCTTTCCTGCACAGTGCTCGGACTGCATGCACAAGGTGCAAAAGGGGTGGCCAGCCCATTGTTCGTTAGCGACTCATTCCATCCTAGCAACCTCTGCTTTAAGCCACTCGATCTCTGCCTAGTCTTGTTGCATCTTTATGAGACTTGTTTGAAAGGGGCAAGCCTCTATTTGGTAGCTTAAATCACAAACGAAAAAAAAAAGAGTTTATTCTAATACCACAATATCGTAGTTGCTAATTCCATTCAAAACTCTTATAGGTCATTTTGAATTATCATAAATCTTATACAAATCATGTCATACTTAAGTTTAGATAAATATTAATTCAAAAGTCTGAATTTGCTCCTTTTTGGGATAAGCACTAGGCTAAATGTCCATTTGCCCCAAATTTCTAAATTTTATCTCTTTATTTTAAATAAACCCATGTCATACCTAAAACTTCTTGACTATCTATATTTAATAAGTAAATCAGATTTTCTTATTAAAAAAACTATTATTTAAATAAATTATTTAAAGTTTTTTTTTTTGGAAAAAATTTACTATTTAAGTTTAACTATTGACATTATACGAAAAAGTTCTCTTAAATGTGCAAAGCATGTGCAGTTAAACTAGTATTATATAATGGAATCTTCCATGGAGCTATTCGGAGAGCCTACAGTGAATTGATGTGATCACATTTCCCACAGTATTATTGTTTATCCAAAATAATTGAACTAGTTTCAAGGCATGAGAGAAGCTTTAGTAAGAAACTCCAAACACTAAATTTATAGCTAATCTAGTGGAGTAAAAGGATGTCTAGTCAGCTGCACTGTAAGTTGTTACCTATAGGGACATGCAGGTACATTACATTATACAAGTATAACACATACATAGAAAAACAAATAGGCAGACAGGCTTGAAAGAGCTTGGCTACCTATGGAAGGATTTTGAGTCGAACACTTCCCGTTCAAATCCCACTTTAGACCATGTATGTGGAAGAACCACGCCACTGAAGTTTCATCTAAGATTATAAAGTGTCCAAGAACCAAAAATGAAGTGCCTAAAAAAAGGTCCACACATCAAGGGGCATAAAATCACTGGTTCAAATAGCAAGTTGTTTAATGGTGAAGAATGTTTGTGATTTAATAAATATTAATATGTAAAAATTTTATTGAAAAGGACCCTAGTCTCCCCACCCGCCAAAGAGTTGAAGGCTTTGGAACCAAATCCTTCCCTTTCAAACTTAATGTTGCATCAGTAATGGAAGATCTATTTGTTAAAATTAATCTACAAAATTTAAAGGCCCTAAAAACTAAATATCAAGTGATCTAAATGTGTCTTATTCACGCATACAATCTTGGGGCAAAATGGACAGTCAGAGGTAGTGCTTTGATTGGATCCATGGGTTTCGGCATACAAATCCTCAATTCAACCAGTTGGTAATGATTTAATACTTGAAATCCTTGACAACCTTTTTTTTCTATCTCAAATATTATACATGGTTAAACCAACAAGTCACTATATATTTAAGCCATCCAACTTGCATCCGCTTAATGCATAATGTAGATCAACTTGATAGAGTGGATCTTCAACTAGGTTCCCTACAACCAATTCCCATAGTTTTTCCGAATTTCTTCAAATTGGAAAGATCTACTTTCAAGTTCCGCAACACCCCCCTCCCCCCCCCAAAAAAAAAAAAAAAAAGCACCTCCCTCCTCTCTCTATTAACATGAAAATTAGAAGGATGAATGCATTGTTCTATGAGGAAAAAGGGTAAATCGGGAAAGCAATGCCACAATAAATGATCCCAACAAAACTTAAAACCATTCTGTCACAGTGAACCGTGGTGCCTGAAATGTAGTTATTTTATTTAATAACTGTAGCAAATAAATTTTTAAATAATTCTTTATGTTATTAAGGTTCTTCTGTACGACCACACAACCCAATAATATATAACAGTCTTGGGAAATTGCCATCAATGCCCTGTCAGACAGTGCGAGTGTTCATCTTGCAATCTACAAACTCGAATCTATGTCCACAGACCATAGGAGAAATAGGTAGCAATCCATCCATAGTGGTGTTTATGCAAGTGTTTTCTTAAAGCCAAGAACAATGTTTCATACAGAAGGTAGCATACAGAAGAATCCAACAACAGGTTAATTTATGAATATCATTACCATTTTTCTTTGTCCTCAAGCATTGGAGCAGGCTCGCTGGATATCATGAATAGTACCTAGCATGAAAGAAAGTCAAAGTCAAGAAAGTGAACAGCTTAATTAATAACAAAGTGCATAACTTTTGCCAGCTGTTTACAAGCAGGCCTTATTTAGTTCAAGGATGGCAGGATAGGAACAATACCACTTTCCTGGAGATTGATCAAGGGCAATCTATGTCCAAAATATGATCTAACTGCTAGACATCTCCCAAAGGACAAATGGCTACCTGAACTTGATCCTAGACACAACAAGCGGTGGACACAGATAGGGAATCTTGGTAAGGTCAAACATCTCTAAACAGAAGTTCTAGCAAAACCTAACAACATCTTGACCATAAATCAAACTATGTATCCATCAAGAAGTACTAATTAAATTAAATAATGCACAGATGTGACACCTACTGTGATCACATATGAGTTCTCTATTTATAAACATAGATCAATGGCTTAATTGAGCTTTAAGACATGTACTATTCCTTCTATATTACACAATTGCATTTGAAATAGTTTGTTAATTAAGCTCCAATACAGGGAAGGAGCCACATCAGTTCACGGTGGGGCCATGGCCCTACCAAAATTCACAAAAAATCCTCGTGTATTCCCCTTTTTATGGTAAACTTTGTATTTGCACTAGCTATTTAGCCCCATCAAAAATATTCGAATAGATTTAGATGGTAACTACCCAATGTGCTCCTAATTTGAATCCTAATTTTTAGCCACTAATATCCTAACCACTAACCAGTAACCACTGTCATTATAATTTTGTATGAATCTTTATACTATTTACTTCTTATATAAAATATAATTAATCTTAAGTAAAGTTTAAGTTTTCCATACATAACTAATTGTACTCCTAATAATCATCCAATTAATATCCAATTATGACATGTGGCTGGATTCTAGAATGAGGATGAATTTCACCCGAAAGACTTTATTTATTTAAAACCTAAATTCTATGGCCTTTCTTGGAAGACCATTTTATATCTATATAAATTTTATTCAGATACAATAAGAAAGAAAATTCAATATTACATACACATTGTCCTGTTCCTTATTTACTTTTTTAATTTATTTATTCTTTTATTGTGGAAAAATATGAATAACATCATGATTTATGACACTATAAAATGGCTAACTGCTTCAGACTTTTTAATTTAAATTTTACGTTGTATTGTAAACATATATTGCTCAATGTAAGTTATTTTAAATTCTAGCTCTTAAATATAGCTGTTAACTTCAAATAAATGAGTTCATACATCAAAACAAAAGAAAAAGGGAGACATTTTAATAAAGAAGAAGAAAGGCTTTTTGGACAACTCTTGTTAAGTGAATGCCTAGTGACCAAATGTCGAACAGATTTTGCAGAAACATGCTCATTTACATCAGTTGGTGTGATTTCCTAACGATTACAAGATTCTGAAAATGCAAAAAAGATGTAAAGATCACGATCAATGGCATCCTCAAGCAGTAGGCAACAATAAAGGTCATGGTGGAACACCCTAGCCGCTTAACAGAAAAAACATACACGCACAGGAAGGGTCTGCTCTGGCAAGAACCTCCACTTTGAAGGCCATACTCGTAGCATTACCTAATTCCATTTTCTCAAATTAGGTAGTTGTATCAAGCTTGGGTGGCAAAACTAGTAAAGTATTTTTAGTCCCTCTTCTTCTTGTTGCTCATTCAAATTAGACTGACAGGAACAGCTATCAGCGCCCTAAACCCCGTCGGAAGGTGATTGGTTGTAAGGAAAAAGTAAATATAAAAAATTGGGGCAAGCCCAAGGTCCATCAACAGTGTCAAATAACAAGTATTACCCCTAAATAACATAAAATCTCCAGAATGTTACATGATTCTTGGCCCTTCAGTTTTCAGATTCTTTGTTGTTGTTGTTATTGTTGTTGTTATACTAACAAGCAGCAGTAATAGAAGCAACAATTGTTTTGTTTTAACCAAGGTTTAAAATCTCGGAATCAGATTAATATTAGCCGCCAATGGTTTATGGTATCGGCAATATTAGTTATAGCATAACAGCAGTATTAGACATATTGGTAAAATATCGGAAATACTGCCAATAACAATACCCATATAATAAGTTCTATATCACATCCGCTACGTAAAATTGGCTACAACATTCATGACAAGTACCTGTATTGGCTGACAATCAAAACCTTGATTTTAACATAATCCAAATGCCCACGCCAATACATAGGGCCCTCACCAACAACAACAACAAATAAGACTTTTATCCAAGCACAGAGCCCTCCATTCAAACAAACATGAAAAATATAGACAAGTTTGTCTCGGGTCACAAAACCTAACTCAACCAGCCAAAAAATTACACCCTTATGTTTATCATTTGATGAACATATTCCAACTAGCAAACCTTACGACTGAAAAAAAAAACAACCATATTAATCAGAACCCACTCATTCTAAAACATGTCTCTGTAAGGTTACGTCCACTCATATTGCTCATACAAATGGTCCAGATAACCTCAGAAACTAAACAGCAGGGGGAAGCCCATGCAAATAAAAAATAAGCAGTATAAACATAATATAGGATGCACAACTACAGTGGTATAAGGAGAAGCATATGAAGGATGAACATAACATTGATTTATCACACAAAAAGTAGTCTTTAGTTGGGAAAAATAAAATCAGATGTAAGCACTAACTCTCATTGGATGCACGGTGGATCTTGGTGGAAAGCCCTGCAATTCGAAAAAGATTGAGAAGAATTAGTGCTTGAGTCATTATGGTTATTATATAAATTTGTTAAATATAAATAAAAATATATCAAAATTAAAAAAGTGGTTTATAGGACTCCTATAGTTATGAAATTGAGGATTAAAACTCCTTTAGTCAGTGTAAATACGTGTAAAAGTTTCATATTTTATTTAATGAATAGAAATTGTGCTACAACCTTGCTAAATACGTATAAAAATTTGCCAAAATAAAAGAAGTAGTATTTAAAACTCCTATAGTTATGAAAATTGAGGGCTAAGCACATTTAGTGTATGCATGTGGCAAAAGTTTCATATTTTGTTATTGAATGGTCCGAAAATTGCATTAGGAATTTATTAAATACGTGTAAACATATATAGGAAAACAATCTATAGACCTCCTATAGGTATGAAAATTATGGCTTAAGCCCCACTTAGCAAGTGTATACATGTGGAAAAATTCCACATTTTATTAATGAATAGCTTAAAAGTTATGCTAGAAATTTCGTAAATACGTGAGAAAATATTAAAAAAAAGAAAATAACCTATCAAACTCTATAGTTATGAAAATTGATGGTTGGTTAGTGTATACATGAGAAAAAGTTTTATATTTTTATTAATGAATGGTTTGAAAGTACACAATAAATTTGCTAAATCCGTATAAAAATATGCCCAAATAAAAAAGCAATCTATAAGACTTATAATTATGAAAACTGAGAATGAAATCCCATTTAGTGAGTGTAAACACGTGTTAAAAATTTTCATAGTTTATTAATGAGAGGTTTGGAATTTACACTCAAAATTTGTTAACTACATGTAGAATAAGCCAAAATAAGAAAAATGGTCTCTATGACTATTAAAGATAAGAAAATTGAGAATAATGCCCATTTCGTGAGAGTATACACATGATAAAGTTTCTTATTTTATTAATTAATATCTAGAAGTTATGCTAGAAATTTTCTAAATACATGTAATATGCCAAAATAAGAAACACTAGCATATTGACTCCTATAATTGTGAAGTTGAAAGTTAAGCCTTATTTAGAGAGTCTTATATACATGACAAAGTTCCATTTTTTATCAATGAATGGTACAATAGTTACATTAGGAATTTGCTAAATACGTCTAAAAATATGCCAAAATATGAAAAACGGTCTATAAAACTCTCATTGTAATGAAAATACTGGGTTAAGACCCATTTAGTAAATGCATATACGTCGAAATGTTTCATATTTTATTAATTAACAATTTGAAAGTTACGCTAGAAATTTGCTAAATACATGTAGAAATATACCAAAATATAAAAAAGTCATATCTACAGTTATGAAATTGAGGGCTAAACCCCATTTAGTGAGTTTATACATGTTGTAGAGTTGCATATTTTATTAATGAATGGTTCAGAAGTTACCGTTGAAATTTTGTTTGCTAATATTTGTAAAAATATGCTAAAATATGAAAACAATATATAACGCTCATATAGTTACAAAAATTAAGGGTTTAGACACATTTACTGAGAGTATATACATGGTAGAGTTTCATATTTTTTAACCAATGGTTTCAAAGTCACTAGAAATTTGCTAAATAGATATTAAAATATGCCCCAAAAAAACGCTCTACAAGACTCCTATAGTTCTGAAAATTGAGAGTTAGACCCAATTTATTGAGCATACAAGGTAGGGAAAGCTTGGTATTTTATTAGTTATAGTTTGGAAGTTATGTTAGAAATTTGCTAGATACACAAAAATATGCTGAATAAGAAAAATTGCAAGTTTATACATGTGGCAAAGTTCCATATTCTATAAATGAATCGTTAAGAAGTTATGCTGGGAATTTGCTAAATGCCTGTTAAAACATGCCAAAATATGAAAAACAAATCATAGGATTCCAATATACATGGAAATTGAGCTTTAAGCCCCATCTAGATAGTGTATACACATGACAAAGTATTCTAGTTTATTAATGAATGACTTGAAAACTATGCTAGAAAATTGCTCAATATGTATAAAATATACGTCAAAATATGAAAAGCAATCTATAGGATTCCTATATTTATGAAAACTGAAGGTAAAGCCCCATTTAATGAGTTCATAGACGTGATAAAGTTTCAAATTTTATTAACGAATGGTTACACTAGAAATTTGCTAAATACATGTAAGAATATACCAAAGTAAGAAAATAATTTTACAAGACTCCTATAGTTATGAAAATTGATGGTAAAACACCATTTAATGACTGTATACAATTGGAACAGTTTCAGATTTTACTAATTTATGGTCTGCAAGTTACAAAAGAAATTGTTAAATACATGTAAAAATATGCCAAAATAAGAAAAACAATTTATAGTACTTTTATAGTTACGAAGATTAAGGGTCAACCTCCATTTAGTGATCGTATACACGTGGAAAAGTTTCATATTTTACCAATGAATGATTTTGAATTTATGCTAGAAATTTGCTAAATACGCATAAAAATATGCCAAGTAATAAAAGCGGTCTATAATACTTCTATAGATGAAAATTAAGGGTCAACCCCCCATTTTAGTGAGTGTATAAATGTTCAAAAGTTTTATATTTCATTAATGAATGGTTTGCAAATTACGCTAGAAATTGCTAAATATGTGAAAATGTATATTTTAAAAAAAAATAAGAAAATGGTATATAGGACTCTTATAGTCATGAAAATTAAGCATAAAGCCCCATTTAGGGTTTATAAATGTGGCAAAATTTCATATTTTATTAACTCATGGTTGAGAAATCACGCTAAAAATTAACTACATACATGTAAAAATATGTCAAGATAGGAAAATTGGTCTACTGGACTCTTGTAGCTTTGAAATTTGAGGATTAAGACCCTTGGAAGTTATACTACAAATCTACTAAATAACTGTAAAAATATACAAAATAAGAAAAGCGGTCTATTGGACTATGTAGTTATGAAAATTGAGTGCCGAGGCCCATTTAGTGAGTATATACATGTGGTAAAATTTCATATTTCATTAATAAATAGTTTGGAACTCATGCTAGAAATTTGCTAAATATGTGTAAAAATATTTCAAAATAAGAAAACAATCTATAAAACACTATAGTTATAAAAATTAATGGTTAAGCACCTTTGGTGAGCTATACACGTAAAAGTTTCATATTGTATTACTGAATGGTTGGAATTTACACAAGATAGTTGCTAAATACATATAGAAATATGTCAAAATAAGAAAATCAGTCTATACAACTCCTATTCATAATAAATAAGCAACAACTCTTATTCATAGTGATTTATTAGTTACTATACCATAGGAAATATGAAAAATAAAATAAAAGAAATGGGAGTATTAAAATGCCGAAAAATTTAGCATTTAACAAGATCCTGTAAGAATGACCAAGCAACTTTATCATGCAGCTTACTCACCTCTGCCATTTCAATTGCAGAAACACCAAGGGCCCACACATCCACCTGAAAATAGTTGTTATTCAAATTAATATATGTATACGAATTGATTTAGTTACAGAATGAACGTGCAGAGGAACGGGGTTGGAGGAGGTGGGGTAGGCAAGATTCGGGAGTATATGAATGATGACATGGCTTCAACAATAAATAACAAAATAGAAAATAGTATCCATAAAGTTCTTAGAGCAGACTTTCAAATATTTTTTATAGAACTAGAACACTGATATGTTGCATAGCTAAGACGCAAGGACATGGAGGACATGTATAAGGCACAAATACAAAAGTGGAGACATGACAAATCCTTTAGGAGGAAGATAGAGGGACTTGGTGATATGTCTTTACTGTGTGGGTGTGCATGTATCCGAGTCCATATTGCATGTATTCGAGTGCATGCAGAAAGAAAAACATCATAAATTCTTAAGAAATTTAAATTTATAGGTTCAAATCAACCCTCAAAACAAGCCTATGGAGCTCCAGGCATATTTGCTAGGCAGTTGGGTTCCATTATCAAGATATCCTTTTTGTGTAAAAGGGATCTGTTTTTATATGGTCTTTAAGCCACAAATGGCTCCATGATTTCTGATGCACGCCTTAAGAAATTTTTAGAATGCCGACATCACTCCGACACAAAATCTTTAGGTTCTACAAAAATCCAACATGTATCGTGTAATATGCTGTGCAAATGATAGTGTTTAAGACACAACACTCCTGTTGTAGCCACGCTTCATAGCTTCATAGAATTTTACTTAAGATACCTGATGGAGATCAGGATTAGATTTGATTTGATTTGATTTGATTAGCATTTGGATTGTATTAGATATTTGATTTGATTAGGAGTTTGGATTTTATTAGGATTCTGTTTGTTAGGGTTTCCCTATATATAGGGGTTGTATGGAGTATTGAAGAGAGGAATAATATTTTGAGAAATTTTCTTGAGAAATCTCTGGCGTGGAATTCGCTGAGTAAAAAAAATCTTTCCTCGTGGATTCGTGGAGAGTGGGCGTGGGCCTGGGTGGATTCCCAAATCCCAAAAGTTTCCCCAATCTATTATTTCTTCCCCAATTCCTCTAGAAAACCCTAGTTTTCAAAACCCTAACCCTAATCCCGCTTCCGTCCTGCGTCAATACCCCACAGCTTTATTTTATATTTCTCCAATCTGATTTGTTGACTCTAGCTTGATTTCATGTTCCACATAACATAACCAATAGTCTTGGATGAAAGAGGCATAGGATCAAGTTGGTCCCTAATAAGTTTATTATTCAACCAGATGTTCCTATGCTATATGTCAGTATTGCTCATAAGAGAGCCTCTATCCCAAGTTTTTAAATATGGGTAACGGATTTACTTTTCCGTTCCTCAATCTACATTACAGGCCACAACCCCATTAAACTGGTAACTACTCTTTTTTAACTTCTCAATCCGTATCTACAATGGTCCGACTCTAGTCCTAGCTGTTTCTTTAATTAGGATCCCACTCCTAACTGTCTGTTGGCACATGTTTAAAACCATCTATGCAGTTAATCTTCATATATCTTTTATTGAAGCAACCACCAACTGTACTAAATTACTACAAATGCACTCATTTCTTGCCCCAACCTTTATTGTGTGTCCGACTGCTAGTATATTAAAAAATTCGTAATTCATATGCATTCATATTTCTTCAACAACATTCTAATCCATAAAGCATGATGGTTATATTCACTGTTAGGTAGCCACGAATCTAATCCACCATTGAGCCACTGGAATTAAAAAAAAAAAAAGCCTAATTAATATATCTTCCTCATTAAGAACGCATTTCAATATTCAGAAAAAAAAAAAAGATCTTTTTAGATTGCAAGCAGTAGAGAAATAATAGGAATAGAAATTCAGATTATATGCCATATATTTCTTGATCATAATATGAAACATGCTGGCGAAGAAAAATTGACTTCTAATTGCTTGTATAGAACAGAAAAACTCAACAAAGATAGAAGCAGGTACCAAATAAAATTGTTACCTTCCCATCGTAGCGATTTTCTTGTATAACTTCTGGTGCCATCCAATGCGGAGTGCCGATAAACTGTAGCAATTATGTAGAAATCAAGATATATAATACAAACCTTAAAAGATAAACAAAGTTGAAGAAGAGATTTTTATCTGAAAAATTCATACAACCTGTTAACAATAGAATGGATCCCTTATACTAAAGGGGTGGAGAAAGTGAAAGTCATAAACTGACTTTCATTATCATGTACATGAATTGCATTACAATATAAAAAAAGTCATCGGTGAGGATTCATCAAATTCTGCGGTAAAAGAAAAACACATTGATGCATTAACAAGAGAAAGTGGTACCCCTGAAGCTTGTTCAACCTTTCAATTTCCTTGAGAATATTTGAGATTAGTTTTCACTGTGCAGGTCATCTATTTATATGTAGATAAGTGCGAGGGTTGCTTTGATTAAAACCAAAGGCATGGCATCGACACAATTTAGCTATGTCAATTGGGATCTAGAGAAATCTAATTGTGGATCTTGTACGATGCTAGTACCCTAACTGCAAACAACGGACAACTATGCAGAATCCCCAACGCAAACAAGGAATCAGAAGGACAAGGCACATACAGAAAATAATAATAAACTAACAGTTTCTGGAATGAATTTATTTTCTACTACACATGGTACCTGTTTAGTTTTCTGCTGGTTATTTTCTACTACGCATGGTGCCTGTTTAGTTTGCGAGGTAGCCTTCAGAAGCTAACACCATCCATGGATTCATGATTTATCTACCAAAAACCAGCTTCATCATCTTCAAATTAATCCCAAATATCTTCAAATTTTCAAGATACAAATTTTATGATTGTTGGAATTTCTGTACAGCAGCTAAAGCCTACAAATCACTAATACATTGAGTTTACTGGATACAAACTTTTCCACATTTTTGTAGCTTGTTTATGGCCAGTATTCAAAAGTTCCAAAGGAAGGTTACAAGGAGATATGGAAACATAACGTTTGTCCCAACGACAGAGCCTCCCCTCCTCCCTAACCAAATTCATTATCATTTTCATGTTCCACTTTGAACATTTCCCATCATGATCAAATGATAGCAATATTCTTTTTACCAAACCCATTGGGATCAAATAAAGATCTCTAATCTAATAAGAACAAAAGTGCTTTCCCAATCAATCCATTCACCCTCATTCTTTGATAATCAGAAAAATCCTTACCAGGTTTGAATTTATTAGAGCTCTTCTATTTTGTAATTTTAATTCTTTATTTTATTTCAAGTTTCTTTTCCACTCTTTTCTTCCATATTGTTCCATTATTTCCACCATTCTTTCTTTTAGTTATATTGATAGCAACATCTGATACATTTCATCGATGAGGTAGCTATACAAAATAATCACATTAAATTTTTTGATCAAAAGTACTCTGTTAAGCTTTCAATTTTCTACTCTTCATTTATCCTTATGACATAGCATTATTATTCCTTCTTGAAATCACAGTAGAAAATCAAATTGGCTAGAAAATTGACAGGTTAGTGAGAACCTATTCATGAGGTTAAGCACTCCATTTTAGGAATCCGTTCTTCGAAATACCCTAAATTTTCATTCGAGATCCTTCCAATGATCTATTGTTGGTTGAAGGGATATCCACATGATCTGATTGTTTGTGTAAGGCCAGATAGTATATTAGAATAAGAAAATCATTGTCTATTATATTAGCATATTACTTAGTGCTCCTTGTTCAACGAGTCCCTTCTTACATAATGATTTCTTATGGTGTGTTTAGTTGGTGGTAGTTGATAATTGGAATTTGAATCTGGTAATTGAAAGGAGAATGAAATGTTGAGTTTTGTTGGGAGTTCCTATTTCCCATGCAAAATTTCAAAATAGGTTCAATTACAAACACTAATTTGTATAGAAATTAGGAATTCCCACCAAGATTCAAACTTTCCCTCTCTTTTTAATTACCAAAATACAACTCTCGAATACCAACTACCATCCCGCAAACACATCCTATATTTGCTATACATTATCTTCGTGGAAGGTGGAAAAAGGTGGCTCTGCCGGAAGAGGCTTGTACCATGAGAAAATAAAAGTGTAAACTACTTCAATGTACATCGCTTTCTGACAATGCAATGGAGTTGGAACCTATCATAACGATCTGGTAATGCATCTTTCTATAAAGATAGCTCATTGCCTAAAAAACAAGAGGATAGCATGTTATAAATAATATCTCGATGAGATATGTATTTCTTTTTCCCCCTCTTAAAGGTATGGGATATGCACTTCCGTTAGACTATTACCATGAAATTAATGAAATGAAGTACTAATGATGGGGTTACCATTATCCTTTTACTAATAATGTCCCTAAGCAAAAAGATTTCCATTTTTTCGAAGGCCTTGAAAAAAGAAGTGTTCTGGAAACACACAGAAAAATATAGAAAAACTATAATGGAAATTGTAAAGAACTGCAGCTACAATTTCTTCGAAAATAATAAGATATTAGGCATAATAAGAAGGGGTGATCCATATCATCTCATAGTGTTCTCATTCCCTCCTTCCTATTTAACAATACCGAGTCCAATTCTCCTACCAATATCCAATAAAACATGCTAACATAAAATTATCTTCATGGAAAACCTGCAAGGTATATATCAGGAAAAGCGTATGAATTTTAAATAACTGTATACTATGGCTCAAATCCGTAAAACAATCAAATTTCTAATAGGAGCAATTGAACCCAAAATTTCCCCATAATAGTGTGAAAAGAAGGCCTAGATCCACGTTGTTCCAAACTAAAAACATCAAACTTCTCAACCCACTGTCTAAGGATTAGTTAGTTCTACCACTAGATGAGGTCAGGAAGGGATATACCTAAACAGTAGAGTGTCACTTTGACGTGGTGGAAGTCATTAGTTCAAGACTTTCAAGTCTGGTTTTCCCAAAACTCCATGTGTCTTATTTCTATTTCAGTATTCTGACTAGCTCATTATACACGATTGAACGGCAATGGATAAGGGGCTTGCGGAATTGACATGATACGGAAGGGATAACTATATGAATGGAGAATACTCCAAGCTAGAATGAAGTGCATGGGTCGAACACATGCTTAGAATAAAAGATTCCAAACACCACTTCGCATATAAACAAGTTATAAGTATTGTACTTATGAATCCACTTATGAATCCACTGGGAGTTCAATATTAGCTCAGGATGAATGCAAGCACCATGCTCAAAACATGCACAGTGGACAGAAGTTGGCGTTTCCATGGTGAACTGACTAAAGCAAAAGATTCCATGAGAGGAAAACAGTGAGAAGGCTCATGGTCATTAAATCTTCCTAGTCAAGAAGCAATGACGATATTTGAGAAATAAGCATTTGCTAACTTTGTTCTAACAACAACAAAAAAACTGAGAATGCAAATATTGTTTAGAATAATTAGCTTCAAAGACCCTGTAAATAGTTAAAGATCCTATAAGATTGCAAGGCTCATCCATGGCCAGACAGTGGAAACAACCAAGCTGGTGCATGATAGCAGCAAAGAGAATTTCTGTGAAGCTATGGGATACATGAGATCAGGATAAACATCAAGAGTAAAAGCACTTCATTTGGTGACACTGACATTGAGAGATGAAAGCTAGAGGAGAACTTGCTAGGGGAGTATCAAGTATCAACCTATATGTATACAACAATACTACTTGATGTGTGTATCAACCTGTGCAATACTATAGCTAACATGGTTTCTTGCCTAGGGAGTATGTTACTAAGAATGAAGCTCAAAGGAATTAACAAGGGCTCACATAAAGGTGGAGTTATAGCTACTAAAATGCAAAGCAAAGATCCAGGTCCTGCAATGCTTGACATGTCATAAATACACTTGAGATAGGTGCCCTTCGGATCACTTTTGATAGTATTTAGTTGTCACAACTGAGTATGACACACTAAACATACAGTTGGCGATAAATCGAAAGTGAAGATGATGCTAAGTCTTCATGGCCCTTAATTCTGGGCAACACACTCAATGCACATGACAAAGGTGAACTAACTTCAAGAACCATCCTCAATGTAAAATGCAAGCTTCTATTTACCAGCATGAAGTTGAAACACTAGTAATTAGTGGTCAACCATAATGAATTCATTCCCGAACACTGTATAGACCACCTGTCACACAATAAGAGCTCGTCATGCCGAATTCGTTACCTTAACCACAAGAAGGGGGATGTCAAATACAGGTCTAATAAGTAATACCTAAAGTGAAATTGTGAAACAAGATAGCCATATTACTAGGTGATCACCTTTTGCGGAAGACCTAATAATTATGCTTGTTAAGTATTTTGGTTTGATAGTTGATATTGGTTCCCACCGAAAAAGAGTGTACATCGGAGTTAAAAAGCCTAGATGTTGAAGTCATAAGTCTTGATTTGCTTCCCAACAGAACAAGTTTACAGGAACCCACATTTTTTATGTCACCATGTGGCTACAAGAAGAAGAGATAGGAGAAAAAGGAAAGATAGGGTTTCTTTCCCATTTGGCATAGCAGACCCAGCCATACAACTTTAGCTGAAATTATGGTTCATGCTTGTTTTATCTTACAACATTTCTTCTGAAAGCAAATGTGCTTAAAATAATAGATAAATATGTTAAAAAACATGTTGTCCTCCTAATACTCTAATCTCAATTTTTCTTTATGGCAAAATTTAAAAAGAGGAACTCATATGACTTGTCCATGTCTGCTTAGTCTCAAGTCTCGACATGCATAACTTCTCTTCATCAGCCTTAGCAGTACTACATGACCTTGGATTAACACTTTGTGCTCAACAGAAAGAGCACGCTGAAGCACATGAGTAGCAAAATAGACCATGTGTTAACCCATTTTCCTTGATGTGGATGCTTCATCATGTGTAAGCCAGCCGTCTACAAGTCTGAAAACAGTCTACCACCTTGTTTCAAAGCTCCTAGAAAAAAACTATTGGTTATCTTCCAAGTGGCTGCATCATAGGTGAGATGATTTACTTCCCGGAAAGGTCGCTAGTGCAAGTCCAAGATGGCCTAACATGTCACGGAAAAGAACAAAAGAAGCATCTGACCCTTCTCAACTATAAAAAGACAGGAGACTATCTACTCCCATGACCTTGGCTCCGAATACAGGAAGTACTAAATCATATTGCATCAACAATTATTAAAGCTAATGTCTGCAAATTCAAGATACCGCTCATCTAACTCGGACGAGGCAGAAAATTTATTACTAACAACCAAACTGAGGGTAATCTGGCATTATCTATTATATTTTCATCTTTTTTCTGCAGTAGACATTAGAAGAACCCGCTTATCTTCCATCTCAGTAGAAGTAAAGACTTTGTATGAGTGCCTAGTGTTGAAGCCATGTCCTTCCAGCAACATGTGCAATTTTAACCCATAATTTAGCAATAATTTGCTAAAGTATTTAGGTCATAAGTCAAGGGATTTGGTGCTCATAGTGAAGCTAGTTAGATAAACAATAAAGTTGCTCTGGGAGAATTTCCTAAGAACAAGCAACAATATACAAATTATGCAAATCTGACTTTTTTAAAATTTAGACAACACAATCCCATTTAATCAGAAGGAATCAATAATTTCACATTCATGATCAAACTTATATATACGAAAAATGCAGTACGAATGCTGTTTCAATAAAGTATCATTTTGATTATGTTCATGGTTATAACAGATCGCATATAGAATGGATTGTTCTTCATCCCTTTTAATTTCAAAGCTATTATTCAATTTGAGGTAAGAGTTTCACTCAGCTTCTTTTCTTAAGCATAATGATTTTGTACATTTGGACAGTGTGTTATGCTATAACTGCAGATTACGGCCTACTCTCCTCAAAAGTTATGGTTCGCAGGATTCTTTTGATAGGGTTAGGGATCAATCATCAAAGTAAATTAAATATCATATAAGATTTCAACCACTTTAAGTCTTGACAATTTAGTGACTCGGCTTTTCTCCCAACTCATATTTGAAACTACAAACAGTAAAGGTGGCTGCAACTAGAAGTGCAAAAGTTTACTAATACATAACGAAACGTTGTATTTATTAACGGTATAGTTATAATTATTACTAGGATCGTATCAGAAGAGGGCATTCAGAAAAAATTGAATATAGAGAATGAACATTTCTATTACCAAGTATACTTCAAACTTGCCTGAATCTGGATTTATGAACTTTGTGCTTCCAATATATTTAATTTTTGAAAGGAAATTAGTGCCAAATTTAGGATTAAAGTGTCTAGAAAGTTATAAGAACAATAGGCATCACCATAATCAATAAAGTAACACAAAAAGAAACACAATAACTTGTAACCACTGCATCTTGAATGTTAAGAAGCAAGAGCTTGATCAAGTAAGCGAAACATACTGTATTGCGCTTTGACATGGTCCGCGTAAGCTGAGCAGCAACACCAAAATCACCTGTTTGTATTATATTAGAAAGGTATAGTACATTTCCTGAGTGTCTGTGCAAATTACACATCATAAAATAGAAAAGCCAATTGCAGTTCAATCATGGAAGTTGAGTTCATTGCCAATTAAAGAAGTCTAATATGATATGGACAATTTTGATGTAGGAATATAAACTATGAACTATGTTTCTGTCCAGTGCTCACCCAACTTAACTTCTCCCTGGTCAGTGAGTAATATATTGCCTCCCTTGATGTCTCTGTGGACTTTAAATATTGAATGCAAATAAGAAAGGCCCTACACCAAGGAAAAATTAAATTTTTACTATATTGAGAATAAATCCTAAATAAATAAAACTCAATCATCAACTCAAACAAGTGTGCAATAACAACATAGCTGAACAATAAGTAGAGACCAAATCTAATAGCAGGAATCAGATGATTAAAGGTAAAAAGTTTTAAAATACTAATAAACATCTACATACAACTAAGTGCATTCAGGATAGCCAAGAACAAAAGAAAGTAAAAGCTGAACTCCAGTTTGCTTATCCAACAATCTATATTCATAATCCTTCATTTAACATAACCACCACCTTTTTCCACCATGAATCTTTTGATCAAGCATAGGAATGTAGGATAACTATCTCAAGGTCATCGTTGGCTGGAATCGAAATATCTACGAGATCTGGGTCACAATTTGTATCAATTAAACAAATCGTCGGAATTCCCAAAATGACACATTCTCGAAGAGCTGTATATTCTTTTTGTTGATCAACGATTATTACAATATCGAGCAATTCAGTCATATATTTAATCCCACCCAGATATGTCTGCAAAGTAGATAATTTTCTCTTCAACAATGCTGCATCTCTTTTAGAGAGACGGTTGAATTTCCCCATCTTTTGTTCTGCTCTTAAATCTCTGAACTTATGAAGTCTCATTTGCGTAGTGAACCAATTTGTTAACATACCGCCAAGCCATTTTCCATTAACATAATGACATCAAGCCCTTGTTGCAGTTAATGCTACTAAATCTGCTACTTTATTTTTTGTACCAACAATTAAAAAGTTTTTTCCTCGACTTGCTGTATCAAAAACTAAATTACAAACTTCCGATAAAAAACGAGCAGTTCTAGTGAGATTTATGAATACCAAGGTACACAAAAGATTAGTAATGGAGATAAATAAGATATCAAAAAATAGTATTTTTATAAAATTCGTTGAAAATGATTCTGATATAATTCATGGCCTATAAGAAGTAGAAGGCGCTCTGGCGGGATCCTCACGGACAGAAAAAGGTTGCTGTCAGTTTGATAATAATCAAGTGACATTACTTTTTCGGTCCGAACCAAGGAATCCACTAGATATGTTGCATAGGATTCATTTCTTATCCCAAATATTCACTTGTGGCAACACCATATCTCAATGGATTGACGTATTTTTTCTACAGCATGTACATTCCTATAATGATGGTGTTTCTCCAAAATCAAACTTTATTGTTTAGCATCTTGAACTAACCATCCTTCAGAAGGTATTGTTAAAAGATTATCAGAGCATCAAAGAATTGCTCTGCCATGCAAATATAACTTAAGGAAGATGATGAAAACAAATATGACTCGCGGAAGGGCTCCCAAGCAATAAGCTCCCACGCCGAATGTCCTGGAACAAAAAAAAAAAAAAAAAAAAAAAAAAAAAAAAAAAAAAATTATGGTCATGGCAGGCACTGGAATAATATATCAGGAGCATCCACAAGGCGCATTTAGTTGTAGCCACGACAAGGCGCATTTAGTTGTAGCCACGATTTTGACGTTCTAAACTATCACTAACATCAATGCATATTACTTTGACGTACCAAATAGCTCCAACCCATTGTTACCATATGTACCTCATTGTGAACTGGAAGAAGCTATATACTACATAGCTTTATAAGATATGCATTGATAATGTGAAAAATTCTCTGAGAAATAAGATAATCAACAACAGTCATAACATGAAGATCTACCACATCCGTCAGTGCTATCCCTTGCCTACAACTTGGTCCATAATTGAGTTCGACCAAGTGCCAAAATGGTAGTTGAGAATGTAAAAGAGGATTCGGTGTTCAAGTTAAGAAACAATTTGTGGCAAGAGAAGAGTCTATAGATTTGGAGATTTTCTTTAATGGAAATAGGCCAAAATGTGTGTGTGAGCATGTGCGTGGTTTTGAAGTTTATAGCAGAAAAACGGCAAAGGTAGATCTGTCGGCATCAAATCACATCTTTTGAGTGGAAATGGAAATATAAGGTAACAAGCTATTATCTGAAAAAGGAAATACAAGCTAAATATGTGCGTCAAAACCCAGTACATAACAAATAGGAGGTATAATTAATAGAAAATATGTTGAACAAGAAGACAACATGCTTTTCATAGACTTAAAGGAGCATACAAAATCAATAGAATGTAGTAAACAATAACTTCACTTGCAGAATATAGGCAAAGTTTGGATCTCTGTAGAACAATTCCCATTGCATAAAAATATCCAAGGAATAGTATTACGAGCACAAGATTGGAGAAGAACACACGAGAACAAAATCCCCTCAGGAGATGGAGCCTGCATTGTTTTTGCACCCAAGAAGATATCCACCATTTGGGGGTCTAACTTTGTTAGAGATTCATGCACAACTAATAAATATAATATTGGGAAGAGGCTTAGTAGACTGAGAGTGAGAGATCCAAGATGACAAAAAGAGGCTCTAACATTGTAGATTCATCCAGTTGCTTTGCTTGGGAAGAACTTTACTTGCTATGGTCTCGAAGAAATATGTTCATTCACTGAATTTGTAACTGTTGAAAGATCCAAAATCTATCCAGGGCTTTCAGTTCTATGTTTTATTTGGTAACTTTTCATTCCACACAAGGTCCCCCAAATTAGCTTAAAGCCCATGAACTTATCCACAAAGGAAAATTCTATAGCCATCTCAATAGTGAAATCTCCCCCACCCCACACACACACGAGAAGTCATATTTGTCAACACTAGCAGTAGTGTAGAACTCCTCTTCAACTATACAATTTGCAACCACATTTCATGCCAAATGATTATATCACACTATCACAGCCATGCCAAGCAATTATGTAGTCACCATAGTTCTGCTTACAGCTCTAAGCATTTTCTCTAGCCGAAAATCGATTACCTTATGAGCAACGATGAAAAAAATCAAAAACTTGTTTAACTCTAGCATCTCGTGCTTGAGATTTATTGAAAACTATTCAAGATGGGTAATGAGTCATGGAGGTGGCAGGTGATTTTAAGGGATTTAACATGAGAGAAAGCAACATATAGTCCTATAATTTTTCAAGTTAAAGTTGACCAGCTGAAAGAGAGTATCCATGGAGATACACCATCAGAAAGCAGAGGTATAAAGCAACTGCCTTATATAATTTGAGGGGGACAGAGAGAAATACAAACATTGTGCAGGAAATGGATATAAGATCAATGGGGCATATGTAGGGGAAAAAAACAGGAGACTAACACCATTTTTCCAAATGACTTGATCATTCATTAGGTCAATCCATAGTCTCGAAGAAGCGGGAGCGAATATCAATAAGTTAATATGCAATAAATTCATCAGGCAAGCCAAATTCTAGGAAGAGTATAGTACATTAAAACTTCAAACATAGTTATTATTTAAGAATTATAGTTCTTATACCTACTTTACTCTCTAGCAATGTAGAAAAAAACGCGCTCCGTAACGCATTTTAACGCGCTACGGAGCGTAACAAAGAAAATTCACTCCGTAACTGTGCGAAATAACGCCCCGCTGCGGAGCACAGAGTTTTTTTCAAAAAACATACGTTACGTTGCGTTTTTTCGTAACGTACGTTTTTTTCCTACTTCGAAACATATAAAACTGCAGGTGAAAAAAAACCCTAACCCTAAAATCGATCGTTCTCTCTCTCTCCCCCGAGCGATTTCTCACCCGAGCAATCTCCCCCTCTCGACTAGTCCCCCTCTCCCGACCCCCTCTCCACCGTCGCTCCGTCTACAAAATGCCGGCGAGAGTCTCCAATCAACCTCCTAAGCTATCAGCTTCCTCAAAATCTTCGATCGATCGAAAATTCGACGCTTGCCCCTCCTCAGCACTCCGGTTATCCCTCTCTCCCTCGACGTTGAAGCTTCTCCTCTTGCCCTCTCGCTTTCACCCCCTCTCGAAGAACTTCCTGAAGCTTTGAAGCTCTGATCGGCTCTGTAGCTCCATCTCCGGTCCAGCAGCTCCATCTCTGGTTCCAATAAGCTCGGTCGATACCGAATCGGCCCCCCACTCTCCCCCAGCGCTCCGATCCCTCTTCGGTTCAACGAAGGTAAGCTTTCCAACCTAATTTTCTTCAAATTCTTTATAAATACTTAATTGAATTAATTCTATAATGTTGGATTATTCATTGCTTGATTATTTGCATTGTTGGATTACTTGGATATTTTGCAATTTTACATCGAACTTTTAATTGGATTATCATGCTAATTGGACTGTTAATTTTACATTGGACTGTTAATTGGATTACTTGGTTCAACAAATGTGTGAATTATCTTGATGTTAATTGGATTATTGTTGAGTGTGCACTGTTGCAGCTACTGCAAGCCTGCAACAATGGATTTTTTTTTGCTCAGGGTTTTTGCATAGGGTTAATGTAAAGAAAATAGATTGTAGAAAATAATTTTGCATAGGGTTTTTATCTTCGGTTGCACTGTGCAGTATGAACTGTGCAAATTGGATTAATGTAAAAGAAAATGGACTTGAAGTAATTATTATAGAAAATGGATTATGTGAAAAAATGGAATGAATTAGTTGTAAAGAAAATAGATTTAGGAGAATTATTGAATTAATTGTTGATTCTCGAATAATTGAATTATTGGTATGTTTGTGTAGATTGAATCATGTCAAAAAATTTGGATCCAGCCAGAGAATGAGGAATTCACAAGGAAGGGGAAACTCCAAATTATTTTTACTACAAATTCTGTAATCACCACATTACTACAGAAATTACCCGGCTTAAGCACCATTTGGCCGGTACAAGACATAGGGTAAAAATGTGTAAACGAGTCCCGCCAGATGTAAAGAAAATATGTAAAGATATTTTGAAGTCTACAGAAGTAGAAAAGAAGGAAAAGGCATCTCTAAACTGTGAAATTGACAGAATGAGGGAACCAGACACTGGATTGGTGAGCGAAAAGCTTGAAAGCGTCACCGGTAGCAATACTCAACCTCGAACTTTATGAGCAATGAATAAATTTATTAATCTTGAAACTCGACAATCGACGTTGGAGACAGTTTTAAAGGAGGCAAGAGAGAACTTTGTTAGAAAAATAAACAAATATATCTATGCAAATGGACTGTCATTCAATATCTTGAATGGTCCTTATTGGAAGGAGATGATCGAAGCAGTTGGGAATTTCGTATTTGGCTTGAATCAACCATCTCCGTACGACATAAGGACGCGGGTTCTTAAGGCCGAGATTGAGAATATTGACAAGATTAAGGAGAAGCACATGGCGGTTTGGGAGAAGTACGGTTGTACAGTAATGTCAGATGGGTGGACTGACAGGAAGAGCAGAAGTTTAATAAACTTTCTTGTGAATTTACCAGAGGGGATTTTTTTTTTTTACAAGCCCATTGATACATCAGCTCAATTCAAGACAGGAGATTACTTATGGTACTGTCTTGATATCGTAGTTGAGAACATTGGAGAGAATAATATTGTACAAGTGATTACAGATAATCACGCTTCATACGTCAATGCGGGCACAAAACTTATGGATTCACGAAAACGTCTTTACTAGACTCCTTGTGCAGCTCATTGTATTGATTTGATACTGGAGGATATAGACAAGATGAAAATCCATAAGGAAACTCTTGAAACAGCAAAGAAAATCATACAATTCATATATAATCATACAATTTATTTGTAGTTTTGAGTTTGATGCGGACATACACGAAGGGAAAGGAATTGCTAAGGCCGGTCATCACTCAATTCGCTACGTCATTCTTGACTTTAAAAAGACTATAAATTAAGGCAGCCATTGAGAAAGTTGTTTGCTTCTCATGATTTCACCAAGAGTGCTTGGGTGAAAAAACCGAATGCAGTGAAGGCAAAGAAGGCAGTGTTATCTAGCAGAAGCTTTTGGGGCCAAATTCTATTTTGCTTTAGCACCACACTGCCACTGGTCTACATGTTGCGAGAGGTGGATTCAAATGTGAGGCCTTCCATACCCTTTCTATATGAGATGCTTGACAGTTGTAAAGAGAAAATTGCCGATGTCTGCGAGAGCAGTAAGAGAAAATACATGCTATACTAGAATTTGATTGATAAGAGGTGGACAGGCATGTTGCAGAGGCCCCTCCACGCAGCGGCTTACTTTCTAAATCCTAGATAATTCTACAGTGATACATTTTCTAATGTTCCTGAGGTTAGGAGAGGTCTTCATGAATGCATGCAATGAATGATCTCTGATCTCAATGAGTATGCACAAGTTGATGTGAAACTGGATCAGTATAAACAGAACCTTGGAGAGTTTGGAACTCCGCTAACTCAAATGACCATAACGCTCGAAGTACAGGTATATCGTAATTTATTAATTTGTTTCTTAGAAATGTATTTGCAGATATATCATTGACATTAAGATATTTTTTTGCATTTTTTAACGCCAAAATTAATTATCTATTTTAGCTGCCTGGTGGGAAAGATTTGGAGAGGATGTTCCGACGCTCCAAAGGTTTGCAATTTGAATCCTTTCTCTTACGACTAGTGCTTCTAGATGTGAACGCAATTGGAGCATTTTTGAACAAGTATGAATTTAAAAAACTCAATATATTATTTTTAAGTACTTTATTTATTATCATACTCATATAACAATTCACAAATTTGTTAAAATTGTATTCAAAAAAAAGATGTCACTTGGAGCAAGAACGCCTACATTCTCTCGTACACGTCATGTACAATATTAAGCTTAGAGAGAAATATTCAGAGGAAGCGAATAAATTTGAATCCAATTTTGATTGATGAGGAATAGCTTGTTGAGAGTGAAGAGCCTTATCTCCCAGAAAATCTTGAATTGCTAGATGGGCCTACTGATGACGATTCTAATACAAGAACCAATGATTTTTTAGAAGTCACTACAATTAATAACAATCAAAATATTTTTCCATCCATTGTGGATAAAGGAGACAAGCAAGATGAAACTGAAATCTCAGCAAAGAAACGAAAGGTCGATTCTTGTAAGTTATCCAATTTTTACATTTTAATATTCTTAAATGAATACTATCATGATTTGAGTATTTAATAATATCTTAATTTGTACATCTCTTGTATAGCATCTTCTTCGGACAAAGCAAAAGCAATTGATGATAGTTTTGATGAGACGGGGGATGATATCGATCCGGAAGATGCAAACTACATTCTGGAGGAAGATGATCTTGTTATTGTTGATTAGATGATCACACGAGTTTATCTTCATATTATAAAGAAAAATAATATTTTGTTGTGTATGACTTAAAAAATTATTGTGATATTTGCTATGACATTTTATAATTTTTCTACGCCTTTATATTGATTTTACAGTATTTTACATGATTTTTTAGATTTATTTACTTATTTATGGAAATTATTAAATATAGTTTTATATTTATTTTAATTAAATAAATAGAAAATTACGTAACCTACGTTATATGTTATGTTATTTGCTACATAGCCTAACAAAAAAAATACGTTACGTTAACGTTATCGTTATTTTAAACATTGCTCTCTAGAACTAGGTTGCCCGGCAATATTCTTATGGATAGATTGGATGATAACCCCTCCCAAAGACTGAATGGAAAGTGGAGACTTGACTATTCCTACTTTCTATGAAATAACTTTCATAAGAAAAAGAAAAACATATTATCAACAAATGAATAAACAAATGTTTTAGGCTAAAGCCTTCCAACAACAAATCAAAGAGATGAATGTCTTATTCAGAACAATTCATTCATAACATTCCACAAACATTTATAAGATTAGCCGAGCAGGTCCATGCAAAAAATTAAGAAATTTTGACTTTTAAGCATAAAGCTAATAGTTATACAAAAGATTTGTAAGAATAGTTGAATATGTACATGTAAAAAGAAGTAGCTTAAAGGTTGAGGAAATACATAGGTAAACAAAGCACGAAGGGGGCATTTGGCAACAAGTGGGTGGTTTGCAACTGCACTTACTGCCAGTGGGAGATTTTGCTATTGGGCTATAGTTGTAGTTGTAAAATTTTGTAACTACAGTTACAATCAGTTACACATTTACACATTTACAGTAATTGCAATTGCAGAAAAAAGTGCTTATGACACTTATACTCTTCCTTTTGCTAAAAGTGATTAATTATTGATAATATGGTACAACTTCATAACTTTAGAAACTAAAAAAATTAAAATGTGAAATTTTTGCAACTCTAGTTACCACTAGCAACTCCTAATCCAAACACATTAATATAAGTTGCAATAACTCCCATTACTACAACTTCACTTATAGTAACACAAGTTTGCAATGCTACCTGCAAGTATCCAAATGGCCCCTAAATATGGGTCTACCTAGCTCTATAATCATAAGTTCATGAAAGCTTTTAAAAAAACATATGATACTTTAACCATAAAGAAAAGAGGATACGAATCTTGATCTAGCTTAATACAGCTACAAGACATAATTATGAAATGCCAACCAATGTACCACTTTCAATAACATGGATTCATATATTACAGCCAATTCTACAGTACCTTCAAAGCTTCCCTGCAAATGTATGCGATCTGGGATTCTTCTAATGGCTCCTCTGTAACACTCATCAAATCAGCAACACTACCCCCACCACAATACTCCATCACTATCTGCCATGAAAAGTGTCCACATAAGTTCAGCACACACACATATAAAGAGCAGATGCTGATGAGTTTTTGAAAAACTTGATAAATGCACCAGTATAGTCACAAACAAGTAGTACAAGAGAACAATGAAATAATGAAACAAATGGAATAATGATGTAAGCCGGTTCTGAACGTGTCAAATATTCAGTGATTAGATGCAGTGCCGCCACATACTTCTAATGACAACTAAGCATTTCACCTGATTAATTGGGCCGGGCTAGGGCCTAAGCCTCTTGGTCATATGGACCTGAATGGTTATATGGTTATTATCTACAAACCTAGTACTTGATTGTGTCCTATGAAGCAGCATGACTCATGACTCAGCATAGTACTTACCAGCTGATTATGTCACAAATGCCTGCCTGCAATCATACATTGATATTTCCAAGTCAAATTTGATTGAAACTTCTGGCAAATGCATTTAGTAGCAGGCACATAAAATTAGAAAGTGTGCAATTGGTTGAGTTTACTTATGTTGGGATGTTCTAGAGGCTTTCAATTTATATGAATGTTTAGAAGAGGATGGAGCGCAGGACACATCAGGATGGAGCACAGGACACATCAGAAAAAGGAGTCCTTGTCACAAATCCTCCAATCGCATTTTGAATGTGAGGCGGAGTATTTGTTAATCTGAGCTTTTTCTTTTGTTACTTTTTTCCAATATGTTATGACATTTTGAACTCATCAGATTATATGCTTTAGGATTGAAAATGTTTTCATAGCCATTGTCCAAAAATTAAGACTTTAAACATTACAGATGTGCAACACATACTGTGTTGATTTTGGGGTCCCAATACCAATATGCAATGTGCCGTACAATATCGATCTTATATTTCTCATTTTGCCAATATGATACATCCAATATTGTTTGTTCCAACACAATAGATCATCGGCCAAGAAAACCAACTTCAGTATTTTGAACCTTGCTATAAACTCAACTTACAATACGATTACGAAAACAAGTAATGGGTATTTCTATTCAAAAAACAACCTCCCATTATATTCATTTTTTATGTGGATTTAGTTTGGGAGTTTATAATAATATCAAGAAACAAATGTGGTGATTCCTGTTGATGCTTTAATCATGATGTTCTATATGGATGAATTAGAATATTAACCTCTTTATGATGATCAGCTGAAACTAATTTTTCTTGCTCATTTTCAGACTTTATTTTTTTTTTTTTAAAAATCAGCTCAAAATAAAACAATAATCAGCTCAAATTGTCTATTTTCCTTTCTTTTTTTCTTTTTGCTCCTTTCAACTCAATTCCGATCAAAACCAATCTGTGGTGGCCTAAACAGCTTGGTTTTTTCCACCCAAGTTTCCATACCATGGTTCGTAGTCTCCAAAATTCAGAAACTTAACTTTTAAACAAGATAGGATGGGTGAAATACATGTGACTAAATTTAAGGCTCAATATTAAAACTTCCCCAACACAAATCATCTCAATAGGAGTATAATGGGGTCTACTTTACATGGACTACATAACTCACAAAATATTAAAGGGAATGAAAAGAATCAGTATATATTTGCTTCAATGCTATATGGAAAGCTATAACCATATTATATAATAATTCATTCTATGCCTTGAAAGATCAAACCAGATGACACTAAAATATGTTGAAACCAATTGTTGCTTCCTCTTTACTTTGTCCCCCACCCCCCCAAGAAAAAACCCACATCCCCCCCCCCCCCCCCCCCCCCCCCCCCGCTTTTTTATTTTGGTACAAATCCATGCAAAAATAAAGTTCCACTTGTTCCCCCACACTATGTAGATTACAACCGCAATGAATGACATTAATAATGTGATGAGCATTCTATCAGTGAAAATGCAAACATTTATTTTAGAAACTCTTACCATAATAGTAGTCATTCCAAGGACTATTAAAAAAACATGCAATTCATATTAAATTGAAGATGGCCATATAGTTTGAGAGTTTTTTTTTCATACCCAAAGGTACTCCTCTCCTTGGTAGCTTCCATAGTAACGCACCACATTGGGATGGCTACATTGCTGCAGCATCTCTATTTCACCTCGAATTTCATCATATCCCTCCTCCTGACACATTATGTTACAGATGATACAGTAAATTATGGGGGGGAAAAAGAAAAAAGAAGCATGCATTGCAACATTAATACACTAATTGACTATCAAGGACATTAATTTTAACCAAACAGACATTTGAGATCTTAAAAGATATACAACACGAATGGACACTTGAAGACGTAAAAATGTTAAGGGTCAGTCAATCAAGCAACACAAGATTTAAAGCTAAGTAGCTAACAAATGACTTGGATCGTCAAATCTCTATCAAGCAATCATATGTTGATTTAGTGAAAGAAAGTTCACAGGAGTACATTAAATTATGAACCAAATGTATAGAAGAGGTACCATGCAATGAACTATCAGAAGGAAAAAAAAAAAAAAAATAGGAAGCCAGTAATGCCGCATAGGGACCCTACTTGACCTGGTGTATCAAATAATATTAAGTGAGATACATAAACATGAAATCACTTTTAAGACCTAGCAATTTTGAGGCTGCGTCCTATGAAGCAACATGAGACACAAAATTGAACACGAGAACATAGAAGGTATACTGATTCTCGGTCAACCCAATTCATATATCCCTCAATGAAAAAGGGTTCATAAACACCAAGTAAAGTGCTCAGATCTTGTAAACCTCATTTCCAGATAGTTCCTCTACACAAGCTAATTAAGCCAAGCTGTAGAGTAATTCTAGAGCTACTAGATCACAAAATGGAAGAAAACTGATATTATAGATATTTGTTTTTTTCCCAGAGAGAGAGAGAGAGAGAAGGAAAAGGAAAAAGAACAACAACCAAAAGGCCACTGTCTTCCAGCACACAAAATGTCTATCCAACAAGCTGATCCGGCACAACCTTAACATTTCACACTTATTTATAGGCCCAAGCCTATAAATTTAGACTAACTGAAATAGGCAACAAAGTCATCTCCAAAGTAACTCATACAGTCATACTTATCTATAAAACACCAAGGGAAGGTTGTTTTTATAATTTCACACTGCATTCGTGAATACGTGTTCCATATGAATCCCATAAACTAATGAACCTGCTATTTAGTATAGCTGAACCCTTATTCTCTTAGGAGGTGTTAATGGTTTGGACTTTTTTATTTGGATGAGGATAATTATCCTATTTGGAGTTTTCCAGGACATGGACTATGTCTGGACATTTTAGATAACCACATGATGGTTTGGACTGAAAGATGGACTAAAACATGGACAAATTAGTTAGACTTTTGACGATATGAGATTTCATTATTTTAATTTCAAAATAAACTATGCAACAAAATTATATTGAAATACTAAGTAATTTAATTACTAACTAAAGTAATTACTAATAATAATACCTAATTCATAATGTTAAATAATATTTTCTTACAACATTAAATCATTATAATTTTAACTAATGTATTACTAATTTCAGGAACACTAATGTTATTTTTTTAGACTTTTGATATGTCACACTTACTTGTAACTCTAAAAGGGCAAAGCTAAATTTTATTGCTAAATTAGCACTAATTAGTAATATTATCATTATTATTATATATAAATGTATACAACTAGTCATAATACAATTATATAATAAATATTTTTAAATAAATAATAGTTTATTATTTATTAAAAGATTAACTTTTTGAGAGTGAAAACCCATGAAGGAGTTTAATGCTAAAAGGAGAGTCCAAAGTTTTTTATTTAGACTGTTTTTAGGCTTGAGCCTACCCCAAATACTTGGGATAAAAGGCTTAGTTGTTGTTGTACTGTTTTTAGGCTTGGACTAATTAAAATATATAGATTGTATTTGGACTTGGATTATAGAGTCCAAGTCTGAATTAAAGACCAAGTGTGACCAAGAATACTTGATTTCAAAATCGATGTACAAATGAGTAACACTATATTTCAAGATCCAAATCCGAGTCCAAAGCCAATAATACGAAACTCTAAAGTCCAGAAAAAAGACATAGCCCAAGTAAGAAAGTCTAAACCTATAGCATCCCCTTAGATTTCTCTCTAATTTGCCTCAATCTAAAAGCTCCAAAGATGTTTACTGATTTAAAATTATACAGATGCCTAATCTCACTAATTCTAATTCAAAGGCCTTCCTAGTTTATATTTCTACTTCTCATTTGCAAATAAAACCTCTAGAATCTGAATAAAAAAGAAATCTTCACTTCTATCAAGAACCTTAGCTAACAACAGTTAATTTCCAACAGTATGTTAGTAACTTCTGCACCTTCAGGACCCATGCATGAGTCTCTTGTAGTTGAAACACAGTAGCCTTCATGAACTTGGTGGTGACTACCTCGCGTTCCTTTAACAATTGTAGCATATGAAAGTGACATAGGAAACAATAAGAAAGCCGGCAACAAGTTGGCTGGGATGACATGAACAGAATGATGGCTAACAGGCAGAACAAGGTCTGGATTTACAAAGTAAATCAATTTAGTACTAGAATTTTGCATCGAATAATGTGGAAATGTATCTGGCTCATCTATGTCATGGCTAAGGTCAAGCTTATCATAAATGACACTTGGATGCTGGAGCATACCAGTGGACGGTGAAAGAGGTAGAGTTTGAGTAGGGAACCTTTCCTCTACGACTTTATAAGGGAACATGTCCTTTCATTGGAGAAAGAAACTAGTCTCTAATTGGGGCGAGTCACTAGAGTTGGTGGTCATCATGCTTTGAAAAATTCCTTTTCAAGGATAGGGACTAGGACGTGATTCGTGGAAGGGGAGGATGATAAATGAAGACACGGGGCAAATGACTGAATTGAGGAGTCTACAGAATACCCAAACAGAGGCTATTGCCATTTAGTGTGAATCTACAGTTACTACATCACAGAAGGGAGGCAAGTGGGCAATCAAAAATTAGAAAATGGCCATATTATAGAATTGGAGGCCATCCAAAAATGATACAAAAAAGAAGATGAAGGAAAACAAAGTAGCAGAAAGATAAACAAAAGACTAGAGTCTTCTAACAAACTAAACTTTCATTTGTAATCTTATCCGAAAACTGAATAACCATTATATGTGTTTATGGGCTGATTCAAAATGAGAATTATTGCAATACACAAAAACAGAACCAAAAGAATGAAAAATGTATAAGGTTTATCCCCAAACATCTTGTTTAAGATATTTTATTATTTCCACATGGAAATCAAAAAAGCTTTTGTTCCAGGTATGTGGCAATCAACAGATAAAGAGATAAGTATTAATTTAAAATCAAAAGAAAAATATTAATTTAAAATCGAACATACTTCTTACCCAACTAAGGTTGAAATTCTAAATTAAACTTCACTTTTTGCAAAACAGGCAATATAAGTAGCTAAGCCTAATCATCAATAATGTCAACGACATTAAAGTTCTGATTAGTCCTCTCGAATTACCATTGCAAACCATACATATGCCACACAAGTATAACTAATAATGTGGGTTCTAAGTCCATATCATAAGAAAAACTAAACCATGATGGCAATCTGTCCTTACCCTAAACAAGAGCTACGCGTTAGATCCTATTTATGTTAACCTACAAAATGGATATCATAAAACCCTCAAACATCGACAGAAACCTGGTTTTGAGGATATGGCCATGCATGTAGTGGAGAAAAGCGTGATGATTGCTAAGAGAACATAAGACAGATAATATACCCCCTCAGATAATGATATCACTTTGATGGCAACAAGCTCTGAAGTCTTCAAATCCCTAGCTTTGTAAACAGCACCATATGAACCTTTCCCTATCATTTTAAGAAAGAAATGCTTATTACAAATGATACACAAGAGAAGTCAGCATAACAAATGGAGTTTGAATTAAGAATTAACAAAAAAAAAAGTGCATCCGTTTTTTACCAGCAAAATGGGATACATATTATCAATGATACGTAAGACACTTTTCCCAACCAAAAAATTAGCACCTGACCTATCAAACATGACTCTGTGTCTCCACGTCCGACATTTACAAATATGTCTACTTTTATTGATATAAAAAATGTGTATAAGATAAAGTAAGTTATGCCAAAATTTTTTGACTAAACTAATGGCTTTATTGATCGATTACTGTTTTAGCTTTTTGTATGTGTAACAATTCATTAAATATAAATTAAGTTAAATATGTAGATATTAGTTTAGAAGAAATATACTCTTCATGTCTAGATATTGGAATAACGCCATATCGGACACGTGTCCATGTCGGAGCATGATACTTGTATATACATCTATAAAATATAGCATATTACAATAGAAGTGCAAATGGGTTAAAAATTATTTTCAGACCTCATGGGACTAATTGAACACACTTTGAAACAAAAATAGTTCATACTTTTTCAAAACTAGGAATATTCCCATATTTCATCTCTTTTCAGTTTTCATGCTTACCAAAAGTCCAATTTACATTGCCACTGTTTTAATGATCAATCTTAATTCAATAAGTTTGTAGCAAGTTTTCATCATTTATGCAATTCTTTAAAGAGTTTTGGCTCGTTAAGAAAAAGGAGGAAAACATGACCAAGTTCACATGCAGCATCGTCTCTTTTACCAAAAGAACGATGCAGATTATAAGATATAAAATTAGTCAAATTCCTAATTTCCTTACATAGTTTATTACAAGCTCATAACACTTTGGTTTACTCTTTCACTTTAGTCTTTAAAACTTTCCATATATGTAAACACAAAATTGCACATGTATACATACGTAAGGAAAATATAGCTATGTTCACAGGATAATTTTCCTACATCTGAATTTTGGATAATTTTCATATTTGGTGTCCATGCCGGTGTTAAGATACGACGCTCATGCATGTGTCAATAAGCCACAAATGGAAATACTAGACAGGACTATATTCACCCGAGACACATCAATCAATCACAAGTAAACTATAAGACATACAACAACCAAATTTAAAACTATGAGGGCCCCTACTCAAAAGAACACTCCCAATGATAAAACTTTCAACTTGAACCCACATAGAATTTCAGAATGGGTATAAAAATAACCATTTGGTTCCACAAAATTTGTTTTCTCATACAAATTTGAAGGTAGATTTGTGAAATCTTCGCATAAGTTCCGTTAAGATCTTGTGTTGGAGGAAACGATGAATTATGCAATTTTACTTCTAAATTGTAAACTATAGTTCATAGGCAAAAATTGTTACTCCTATTTATATTAGCATGTAATTGTGATAGATTTTTTTAATTCAATACAGATTTGATACTATATTTATCCCTTACACTCTTTAACTAAGACAAAGATAGTCTACGCTTGTTCGTAGTTAGTTTGACAAGTAAAATTTGCCTACACACTTTTATTAGCATGTAATTAAACCTTCAATCATCCTCTTGGGAGTGCAGAGTGTTACTAGCTTGGCTAGTCTACTTTCACCAGTTCAAACACAGGACGAATATATATGGTCCATTATTTACACAAACCATTCGTGTTAAACTGAAATTTACCTATTTTTGCTAGTAAAGTTCTTAGCTTATATGCTACTAAGAAATAACTTCAAATCCTCTATAGCCCATTAAGTTTTTTACAAAATGTGCATCCACTCACACTCATCACCATGTAGTTCCATCCATGCAAGAAGCGAGACCAAAATTAGACATTTTAAAAAGCCCATGAATTATACATCCGTTAGGGGCACATTCTAACTGTAACATAAGAAGCTTCTTAGTGTACAAATGAAATGATTCTCAAAGGAAAAAAAGCCTATTAGGGCCAGAGAGCTTCATAACAGGCAATCCTACTATTGATTTATAAATAAGAGGATGCATATTTCTTGTTTGTGGTACATATGGCACTTTGCCTATGAAAAATGAGAGTGTCCGCCAATATGCATGCTCAAATCATGTATGAATATTCGTACAGCAGACACTAAAAGTATAGGTTCTGTAATTGATAGAACCGAAACTGACAAGAACTTACCTATGGATTATACCGTCACGTAGCCCAATGTGCTAAACTCAATTCTCACAATGAAAGTATGAAGTTAACATTAGGGGTGAACAATCGGTCAGAGGAAGCGGAGGTCGGAGCATTCCGACCAACTCTGATTTGGAGGAGAAGACAAGGCGAGGAGAAGACAAGGCTCCAACAATCTCGCCGGACGAGCTCCAACCGATTTTGAGTCGGCCGGATACGATCGGAATTCGACAGTATCGATCGGAGCTTTAATAAAAAAATTGAATAATAAGATAATTATTTTACAGAGAAAGACGGAGTGGGAAAGGAGAGAGGGAGAGACAGAGTGGAGAGAGGAGAGCAGGGGAGGGAGGGAGGGAGGGAGAGAAGGGGAGGGAGGGAGGGAGGGAGAGAAGGGGGAGAGAGGGAGAGAGAGAGAGAGAAGTGGAGCGGGTAAGGGGTAAGGGGAGCGGGAGAGAGAGAAGAAATAAGCCCATAGTAATTAGTTTTGGCTGGTTGTTGGCTACATGGCATTTACTTCTCTCCTTGACTGTATGTGGAGAGAACTTCGAGAGGACATTTATTTCAATTTATTGCTCTCCATCTCCTTCAGCTCTTCATCTTTTCATATATAAACTCACGGACTGAAACCGCCAGCAAGAGTAAACTCGGCGACTTCGGCGATATTCCGATCGACTCCGGATTGGTTTTTTAAGTACATGACTCCGATCGTACAACTTTCTATACTCCGACTGAATTCAGACCGATTCCGATAAGAGGCAAACGGAGTGATAAGAGCAGATGTTAGTATTCATCTCTAGTTAACATTTATGTTGTTTATGCAATCTCTTAGGCAAATCAAAACATAGCAGCAAGTAACCACAACAGTTTTCGGGCTCAGGGTGTAGTTCCTACTCCAACAAATTAATTTTCCACATTGCCACTATTTAAGCAAGTTTTTTTCATCTTTTTGTGCAAATTTAAAGAAATTCTAGTAATAAAATTCAACTAAAGAATCAAAACACTTACCAAGTTCATGAAGCATCTCGTACTTGGTCGAAGGATCCTCTCTGGTGAGGCTTTCCGGCACCGAGCTCACCGACGCCTTTCTCCTCACATGCTCCTGCTGCCTGTCCTGCCGCTCTCCGCTCGCCCTCATGCTCTCCACCGCCTGGCTCATGAACGGCGACCCGAACGCCCCGCTCCCGGTCCGCCTGACAAAAGTCCCCGACATCGAGGACGAATCATCCTCCGCCTCCTCCTCCTCCCCCCTCGGCCGCGATCTGACCGTTGATTTCACCACGAAGGTCGAAAAGTTATCATCGAGATCAGACCGGCTCTTCCTAGTGCTCGACCGCCGCAGATCTTGGAACGGCGAGCGTAGGGTTCGGCGGGCGGAGGGGGACGGCAAAGGGGAAGGCTTGCCCTTACCCTTGCCCCTGTCCTTCTTGACGATGAAGGTGCCGGAGTAGTCGACGGAGTCTTCATCGGAATCGGAACCGTCGACGACGCCGAAGTCTTTGGGGAGGCGCTGGAGGAGGGGAGGGAGGGAGGAGGCGTCCTCTTCTTCTTCGTTGTCGTCATCGTTGCATTCGGGTTGCGGATCTGGATCCGACCCGTTATCGCCGTCGCCGCCATGGATGACGACGGTGGAATAGATATCCGGTTTCTTGCGAGAGAAATCCATTTGATGGACCGAGGCACAGAGAGAGAGAGAGAGAGAGAGAGGAGATTTTGTATGTTTGCGTTTGTTCTGGATCGTAAAATGGGCCGGCCCAAAACTTAATTTATTGAGAAAATTGATCATGTGCTCGCGCCCTTTGGACTCTTAAAAATTGCAGCCCAACTTTGATTACTGATGTTCTTGTGAGTCGTATTCCTTAAGCCCAGCGATCAAATAATTTACTGTCAAATTACTAAGGGCACCCATCAAACAACTTCCGAAATATCCCACGTCCGGTCTCTTTTTAATAACTTTGCCCTCTATTCTTAACAGCATCTCATAGAATCTTCGATTGATTAGCCAAAAAAAAAAAAAAAAATCTAATTGAATCTTCTAAAAGCACCAAACTTAGAGTCAAAAAAATATACTCCCAATCCAATTTTGAAACATTAAGTAACTTAAGAGTGTCCATAGGTTGATATTCAAATTTCATTGAATGGCCTTGTAATATTAATTACTTATTCGTAAGAGACATTACAACAATAATTCTTGACGTATCCTTAATAATTAACTGTATCTATGTATTTATACTAATTATAATACGTACATGAAAATAAAACATAATCGTAACTAATCTCAAGGTGGCAGAGAATGTACGCCGAAGACGATCATTATTAAACTGTACTTAATTTTTATAGTTAAATTTTAAAAGCGTCCCTCAGCTGACGGTAACGGGCTAACGGCGACAGTGACCAGAGGACCGCTTGCAGTACAGTTTTGACGGCGAAGTACAGCAAAAAAAACATAAGTGGGACCAGTCCCAAGTGCGCAGCCGCATCTGTACCGCCGTGCTTCGATGGGCGCAAGGCCCAAGCCCGAAGCCCGAGGAGCCCGACCGCCAGCTCAGAGGGCCGATGATAGGACGTGCTGTATCAATGTCAGCCTCTCACATGGCGCCACGTGTACATAACTGACGGCCTACGTGATGATTAGCTAGCCGCCGCCCTCTGCTATAACGGCCAAGGAGAGCGTGGGGATCGGTTTCGTCGTTCTTAACGTCCTTTCCACTTCCTGTCACCGCCCGGTGACCCGATCCCGCATTTATCTGCTTGACATTTCTACCCTCATACGGAAGCGCCAGATCTTATCATACAGGGGTACATGTGTACTTTACCATTTCTCAAAGGGCTGAGATTGGATTTTTTTTTTTTTTTTTTTATATGGGTGAGAAAAAGGAAAAAGAGAGACAAAAAAAACTTTTTTAAGTAAAAAAGTTTTTTGTTCATTAGAAAATGTCAAGCCAGTAAATATTTTCTTGATTAACATTATGATGTGAAACTCCTTATTAGATTTTAATTTCTAGGACTCGATCATTTAGTATAATCCATAATAAATGAGTATATTTCTTTGATAGCAATTAGAAATACCTATTAGATGATTATTTTAAAATATAATATATGATTAATGAAAAAACATTAATATACTTCCCTTTCATACTTTACTAGACTTATCTAGAAATAAATTAATAGGGATTAATAGGCTGTTTGGTTTCTTGTGCAATTGTATAAATTGGTTGCTTGCCGGTGACATTTTTTTTCTATTTAGTTTTAATTATAGTTTGCAATTGAATTGTAATAATTTACACACTTATAATAATAATAGCAGTTGCTAAAAAAATCCTTTTCTATTTAGAGATTACATTATTAATAAAAGGAGTATTTTTCAAAATTCTTCTAAATAATAAATTAATATTAAAAAATTCTTTCAACTCTAATTACTACTTATACCTTCTAATCCAAACAAATAAGCTATAATAATTTATATTTCTACGAGTTTAATCCTAATAATATAAATTGTAAATTGCAATATAAAATAAAAGTTGTTAATCATTATTAAGCATAAGTAATATATAAGCTACCGAAATTAACCCCAAAATAAAAGAAGCAATCGGGTTCGGGTTTCTTTACCCGCAATTATCCGGTTCGGTTATCTTTTCAAATTTCAAACCCGTACCCCCCAAACTCCTATATAAACCCCGCCCTCTCTTCTCCTTTCTCTTCAACCTCCGTTCATGACTCAAATCATCTTCTCCCCTAAAAACAGAGAGATTTAAATATAATTATTTCAATCTTTTTTCGAGTTTCCCCAAAACTCTCCAATGGCTTGTGCCTCCGATCTGGACCCAGCCTTCACCACCTTCCTCCTCCTCCTCCTCTCAAACCCGCATCTCCCCCATCTCATCGCCCTCCTCCTCCTCCTCCTCTCTCTGCTCTATCTCAACCCCGGTGGCATCGCCTGGGCCCTCTCCCCCCGTCGCCTAACAATCCCAGGGCCCCCCGGCACCGTGCTCGCTCTCTCGGGCTCCTCGGCCCATCGGGCCCTTTCGAAACTGTCCCACTCTCTCAATGCCGCCAAGCTCATGGCCTTCTCCGTCGGCCTCACCAGATTCATCATCGCTAGCCATCCCGGCACCGCCAAGGAAATTTTGAACAGTTCGGCCTTCGCTGATCGCCCGATAAAGGAGTCGGCTTACGAGCTCCTCTTCCATCGGGCAATGGGCTTCGCACCGTTCGGGGAGTACTGGAGGAAGCTGAGGAGGATATCGGCGACTCACCTGTTCAGCCCGAAGACCGTGTCGGCTTCCGGGGAGCAGCGGAGGGAGATTGGGCTGGCAATGGTGGAGGAAGTGAAGGGGAGGGGAGATGGCACGGTCCAACTGAGGAGGCTGCTGCATTTCGGGTCGCTGAACAGCATCATGTCGAGCGTGTTCGGAAAAAGATTCGATTTTGGGACAGAGGAGGGGTTGGAGTTGGAAGGTTTGGTGAAGGAGGGTTATGAGCTTCTTGGCGTGTTCAATTGGGGGGATCACTTGCCATTCTTGCGGTGGCTCGACTTGCAGGGGGTCAGGCGGCGGTGCCGGGGCCTGGTTGCTAGAGTGAACCTATTCGTTGGGAGAATTATCGAGGAGCACAGGAAGAGGAGAGTCGTTGAGAGCATCGGCTGTGTCGGGGTGGCCGGAGATTTCGTGGACGTGCTGCTTGATTTGGAGGAGGAGGAGAAGCTCTCTGATTCCGATATGGTTGCTGTTCTCTGGGTAAAGTTATTGCCTTTCTATCAAAACACTTTCAGTTTACAAATGATTTAAAAGTTTAACAGCCAACTTTGCATGGCTTAATTTGCAGGAGATGATCTTTAGGGGGACTGATACAGTAGCCATCCTACTGGAATGGATAATGGCCAGAATGGTTTTGCATCCTGAAATCCAATCCAAAGCGCAATCCGAAATCGATAACCTCGTCGGATCGAGGGCTGTCTCCGATTCTGACATTGCCAGGCTGCCTTACCTGCAAGCCATTGTCAAAGAATCGCTGCGGATGCACCCGCCAGGCCCTCTCCTCTCCTGGGCTCGCCTCGCCGTCCATGACGTGCACGTTGGCGGGCACTTTGTTCCTGCAGGGACTACTGCCATGGTCAACATGTGGGCAATAACGCACGACGAGGGGATTTGGTCCAGGCCCGATGAGTTTGAGCCCGAGAGGTTCGTGGCGGAGGATGTCAGTGTTCTGGGGTCTGACCTGAGGCTGGCACCATTTGGGTCCGGTAGGAGAGTCTGCCCGGGGAAAGCCATGGCCTTGGCTACTGTCCATCTCTGGCTGGCTCAGTTGCTCCAGAATTTCAAATGGCTGCCTACGGATGGTGGCGTCAATCTGGACGAGCGTCTGAAGATGTCGCTGGAGATGAAGAGCCCTTTGGTTTGCAGGATTGTTCCAAGGTCATGATCAAAAGGCTTGAATGGAGATAAATTGTGCTGCTATCTCCATGTTTTTTGTGTTTGTGTGCATTTGCTCTTTCTGTACTTCTGCACGGGCTTGTTATGCAATGTTTATAGCTTAGGGCCAAAACTGTTTGATGAATATGGTTTGATTTTCACATTTTAAGTTTTTAAATTTCCAAAGTTGAAAATTTCTGCAGATACCTGATACATTTGATATATGATTCTGTAAATTATGCCAGTTTCATATGCTTTCCTTCATTAGTTGGTAATTTCTTTAGAAAGATTCGTCGCGTGGCTCCTCCTTCTGCACTGGGTGAATGTGTATTCTAAGTAAGAAGCAAATCCGATTGAGCTTGGAAATGTTAAGCTACACTAGCATCTGTACTCACGATATTATCTTTATTATGGTAAAAGCTACACTAGCATCTGTACTCACGATATTATCTTTATTATGGTAAAAGCTACACTAGCATCTGTACTCACGATATTATCTTTATTATGGTAAAAGCTACACTAGCATCTGTACTCACGATATTATCTTTATTATGGTAAAAGAAATTAAGTTGGCAATAAACTTGATTTTCTCGTGGTTAATCTTACTGAACATGCATAACATCAATCGAAAGCATGCACAGAATAGTTTAGAAGGATATCTTGATAACTTTGATAGGTCTAAAATTCCAAACCGAAGAAATTACATATGCATCTACATTCTGTATGTTTACTGACATTGAACATTTATAAATTTGGAAATTAATATATTAACCTTGTGTATCTTTTGTATATGCATATTGCATCCTTATTTAAAGTTAAATTTTGTACTATTTGCTTCTTTCCAATGTGTTTATGCAAATATTAGATGCAATATGTCATAGTAATTAGTGGTAAGGAGAATCCTATACCGATAACTAAAGTTATTCGTCTGAAATTTGAACTTGGTTGGACTCTTCAGTATATTGGCATTCATCAAAAGAGTGAGATATATCATCATAAATCCTATTGTTTCTTTCTCTCTAGCTATCATGAACATACATTGCTTTGTCCTGTACACATGCATATAAAACTATCTAACTAACTTTTCCTATTATGCTTTGGTTATATTAAGATTTTACCAAGTTGGCCGTCCCTTATCTATTGGAAGTCTATAAGGGGAGTACACGTGATTGAGGAATCAAAGGTGATTAGATTGAGATACGATTCCTTGGTATTACTCTTCTTTAGAATCCGAATCACCTCTACAATACTTGGAGCAGATGAAAAGCATGCTTACTTTTATGGCAATCGAATATCCTGACTGCATTCAACTTTATGGCATATATGTATGATGAGATCTTGATCTTATACATGTGGGTAATTAGAAAGCAAAAGGCAATAAAAGGCTTAGGCCTCTACTATTTTTTGTTGACCACTGCAAATGTCTGACACCCAGAGAATCCATACACATTGCAAATGATATGAGAACATGATATTGTAAGGTTCTCTTCTTAAGATTTTTCACCTACCCATCTTCTTAAAATTTTAGATATATATGATTCGTAATCGTCCTCATTGCTATATTAATTTCCTGTAACTTGCTTCTTTTTAACCTGAAAGTTACACATATATATAAATGCTAATCAAATTTTTACGCTTGTCAAGTTTCCAGGTTGATGCAGCGTAACTAAACTGACAACCAACATATATCGGTTTGCTTGCTTTAGTCCAAGCTCACTTTCCTTTGAATACTGATGTCTGAAGTGAAGTTAGGCAACTTAATTTGTCACAATATTTTTTTTTTTTTCTGACGATAACCTGTTTTGGAACAATATTTAAGCATATACAGTAGTACATGCATTAGATTGATTATTAAACCTGTAAGTATGAACATATCATTAATTCCTACCACTTTATCCACTTGGGGACAGACAATTGCTTTTCATGTGAGCTCATCATCGCACCTTGACACTCTTTTAAATTTTATACTTCATCTCATCATTGCTATATCATGAACCTAAGCATTTGATGAATGCATGATTGCAAAGCCTTCTAGTTGCATGAACTGGTGTAGCTATCATCTGATCGAGTACATACAAATGCATGCATTTCCTCAATCAGCACATGGAGGAGGTGTTTGCTCTTGGAAGAAGAAAAAAGATCGAATGAAGAACTGTCAATAAAAATATTTAGTTGTCACATTTCTTTCACGTTCAACTCCAAGCCGTAATATTATTCAAATGCCAATGATCCCTGAGAGAGAGTTTTATTGGAAACTAATACTGCACACCTGCAATTATATTTGGCGGGTGATTTGGCTCGAACTATTTGTCCTTGTAAAGTAGTTGAAAAAGATGACTAGCAATGTTATATAGATCTAACACGAGAGGAGAACATGCTCTAATTCAAGTCTGTTCTTTAAAAAAAAAAAAAAAAAACAGTCTTAATTTCTTCCCATTTAGCATAAAAATTTGAATCATGCTTGCAATTTCTTCTCCATTTCTTTCAACATGCACGAACTCATGGACGATCTCTAGCTAGTTGAGCATGTCTCTGTCTTCCGTAGGTGTTCTCAAAGCGAGAAGAATCTGAAGACAGCGATAGATTAACATAGCATTCAACTACATTCAACAAGACAATTTTTTTTTTTGAGATATATATAGTATCCATTGCCCGTGTGGATTTCATTGACAATAGGTTTATCTATCTTGACATTGGCGCAGCCGATGAGTTGGTTGAGAAATTAGCCAGATAAGGTAAGATCGAAACGTGGAAGTTGCTTTCCTGTCAGGCTCAGCTCAGAAATGGCTCTCCCGTTAGGAGACAAAGCTAAATTTTATCATAGCAACGATAGTGACTCCAAAGGAACTAGTTATCCAAGCAACTCGTTGGAACCTCCGGCCATGGTCTCTTGCTCACATCGGTATTGACAAATGAGAGCTAACAGATTCCTTTGATTGAGGGAGGACATGGACTAGCGATAAGCTCATACTCTGTTATGGCTGAAGAAAAAACGAAAGTCTGTTTCATTTTTTATGACGAAAAGAAAGAAAGAAAGAAGACATCAGACATTTCAGGATATTTTGCAGCCATGGATTGCTTAATCGTGTGTGTTCGTTAGCAACGAAGGTTGGAATCAAACTAATTTATAATCTTCTTTTATTTTGATTAGCTCAAAGGAAGCAATTAGATATATATGTGTTCCTCGGTTTTTACTGATTTTCACAATACCTAACAGAACCGATTAAGTATGGGAACTGCAACTAAACTGATAGCATTCAGTTCTGTTTGGTTATTTAGTTATTACTTTTAAAAAAATTTATTTTAAAATTATAATTTTAATCAATCTAATAACAAATCTTTCGAGATATACAATTGTTATTAAATTTATTATCTTATACAAACATACATACACACATGTACCTTTTTATACACACACAAGTATATAAGTATATATATTTGTATAAGTATAATATTTAATTAATTTGGTCGGTGTTGTTCGGTTTCAGGTTTTTGAAATCGAAAGTTGAAGGAATCATTTTGTTTTTTTGTTTGATTTTTACTTATTTGAATCAGTTTTAATAAGTTATTTCAGTCTTAACCAAACTCTTTTCATTTTGTTCTATACAAAATTTAAAATTTAAAATAAACTTATTTTTTAATTTAATATTTTTAATTGCAAGTGCCAAAAATTAACTCTGGACATGTCTACAATCCATAATATAAGGTAATCCATCATGGGATATCCGTCTATATACATCTCCTATTTTCGAGCCCAGCCCACTATATCTTTTTGGGCCCAGTCCACACCATATTGTTTGGTCATTTCAGAAATAAAATCTTATTTTAAGACCAAATCATGCGCGACCATGATGTGACCACTCCAAAAAAAAAAAAAAAAAAAAGACTTTTTTTTTCCCCGCATGTGACTGCTTGACTGCGCCCGCTGCTTCCACGTCTGCTCCTTTGTCCTCATTGGATCGAATCGAGAGCGCGAGTGACAAAACAAAGATTAAAGGACAAGAATCACGAGAGAATATCTGACCCAATAAAGGGCAAGATTCTCGATCCATTGATCGATCGGTCGGCCGGCTGCAGCAGGGAGAGAAAAGATGGGGAAGAACTCGAGGATCAAGACTGCAACCTCCAGCGCTACAGCCCCTCTCTTGACCCAACAGCAAGTAAAAATTTCAATTTTCTGGTCGAATCATTATGTTCTTAGGATTAATTTAGAGGTTTAGGCAACTGGGTCAGCTTTTTTTTCTTCAGGGAATTCGTGTTCAGTTTTGTTGTTTGCTTGATTTGGGAAAGACCCATCTTGAAATTTGTATCTAAAGTTGTTATTTTGTTTGATTTTTCGAGAGACCCATGTCCTTATTTTTGCTAATTTTAAAGGAATTAGCCAATATTTATTCTCTAGTGAGGGACTCTAGCATGTAAACTTTGTTTTGTACTAAGATGTTTCGTTAAGCTCCTTTTAATGAAAGCTGGGGGCACTCAATTCCCTTTTTAATTAGAACTGCAAGTTGATACTTTTGTGGATTGCTAATGGCAATTACATTGTTCAGGAATCAAACAATCCTGCTGTGTCGGATCTCGAGCAAGGGGATGCTGTGCAGGTGCTTGCAGTTTTAATTACTTACATGGAACTTTTGGTTCGAATTTGGATTGTAATTGTTGTTGGCAAAGTTGGTACTGACAATTTTTATTTTTATTTTTATTTTTTGCATTTTGGAACTGCAGCCTGCAAATGTTGGGGTTTGTAGGGTTTTACAGCTCGTAAGTAGATTTCCCTTCTTGGGCTCGTTGTAATTGCGTATCTGTGTTATTTGATGCATGAAGTTGTCAATCATTGGCAGGCAAAACCTGAAGCCAGGAAGCTGGTCATTGGCACCATAGCATTGTTGATCGCGTCGGTGTCTGGTATTCTAGTTGTAGGTATTCTATGTAACAGTTTTCCCTTTTTTTCCATTTTTGAAAATTCTGCTTCCATTTTTACAAGTGCATATTGTTAATCTGGAATAGAAACAATTACCATATGTATGACTTGGCTTCGTCTCCCTGAACAACAACAGAAAGTGTTAGATGTAGGAGGTAGTATTTTTATTCTTATTATCTAGGTGAAAGATCTTTTCAATTTTGAACTTAAGAGTCCTAGGTTTAGTTATCATTGTGGACGTCCAATGGTGAGAGGTTGCTATCTTAAATGTTAAGAAACAGAGAACTGTACATCAGTATTCATTCTTTTTCTTGACCTATATATATATATATATATATATAGAGTAGTAGTAAAAGTTGGTAGCTCAGCTGGTAAAACCTCTTGCTTGCAAGAGGAGGGTTCCAGGTTCGATTCCTAGCCGTGTTTAACCTGGGGTATTACTCAGACTATGGACTTACTCTTAAAAAAAAAAGAAAGTTATAGATGTAACAGTAAGAATATATCATGATACAACTATATCATTTTTCTTAGTTCACAGCGTAAGGCTGCTATGTGAATCTCATCATGCCATAGTTTCAATTCTTCCTTTTGAGTGAATTTAAACTTCTTGCATGTCCCTCACCAATTTCATCTACTTTAATCTATAGGGGACCATAGTGCTAAACACAGGCTTTTGATGACTAGCTGGCAAGCAACTTGCAACTCCGAGTGCTATATTGAATATATAATTTGTGCGGACAAGTTCTGGATTAAGGGGCAAATGTTTATCACCCCAAATAAATTAAGATGATGCATTAAGGAGAAATAAGAAGGATTAATTATCCATTCATGTTGAAGTATATGATGCATCTCTTAATGTAGTCATATCTTAATCTTGTTAACTAGGTTTAGTACCTATTGGATGCACAGATAACACCTTTATTATTTCTTAATCACAATTATGCATCTTTCGTGTCGCCAGTCTAACAAATAGCACATTCTACCTTCCTAATAGGGATTAGGCATCTTTCTAACTTATTAGTGCTATCGCTAATGTTACAATTTCATCATTACTACTGCAATCTCTTTTGAACTTCAATAATCTTGGCTCCTAGACTTGTAATCAGTGCTCTCACTCTTTTGTATTTCTATGTGAAACTGAGGACATACGTCGTAATAAAATAAAATCAGCACCAAAACTATTTATCTAGGAGCTTAATAACTATATGATAACTCTTCTTTAGAAATGAACTAAAAGTGATATTTGGTTGTGATGTAGTTTTATATAAAGCTCTTATATGCTGCAGCTACAAACCATTTTTCTCATGGTTTCTATGTTTTTGCAGCCAAAATTTGGTGGTCAGATAATAGACATTGTGTCAAAGGATGTGAGAGAGCCTGAACAGAAAGCTAAAGCTCTAGATGCTGTGAAGGATACCATATTGTACATTGTGGTGATAGTTGTTATAGGGTAACAATGGCATCTTCCAATCTCTTGCTCTGATATTAAACATTAGTTGGTTTGTATACTAACAAAAAATATACCTCCCGAGCTTTACACTGCCTTTTTTTTTCAGCCATATCGTTCATATATATTATTACCTAATTGATTTCCTCCTTATTCTATAAAGTCAATATTCATTTAAACTGCAAATTGTATGAAATATAAGCCAACAAAGGGATTTGGTGGTCGAATTTAGAAATTTGGTATATGTCAGTGCCTGTCACACAGTTACACAGAAGTCGAACAAAGGAAAGAAGATAGAAAAGGAGGAGGAAAAGTTATCAAATGACCTCATTCTTTAAGGGAAAAAAGAAATTTCATGATTGCATTCAAAATTTTATGACTTATTCTTTCGACAAACTTAACTTGATAAATTCATTTGAAATGCTATTAGAAACAATTAGAGCATTTACATCATAAATAAAGAAAAATAAAATGATCAAAATACCTAAATTACCCTCCACCCCAACAAAACACTAGGACACCACGTCAACTTGTCTTAACATACTCTTTTTGCTGAACCTAATACTCTTGAGAGATGTCTCTTGTGAATAACTCTATATAACTCTATATACATGTATCATTTGATCATTTGGATGCTTGAATTTCAAAGTTATGACCAAGGTTATAAATATTGGCATATGAATATGTATAGAAAATATTTTCATTTTAAACATTAAGTGATGACTCTTGCGCATCACTTTGATGTCATAATCAATCGGTCAATATCGATAGCAAATTCAGTAGTTTAAACTTTAAACCTTCATTAAGAGTTTAAGACTTGCTAAATATAGTAATTGCCTAAAATTCAAAAAGAAAAGGGGAAAAAACTATAAATTGGCTAAAATGAGCTCATATTGACTTGGAATTGATCTAGATTAAAACTGTTACAGAAAATCCAAGATTTCATACAAAAGGACCATGCACAAAACTACCTAAAATAAAAAATAAGAAGATTGATCTATATTCGTAGGTGACGGAGATGATTTAGTATATCAGATTGAGGTACAAATTGGTGGAGGAATGATCAAAATTCATATACTCAATATACCTCAAAATTTACGTGGCTCAAATCCCAGATCTGGATGCAACATCATATGTATACATCATGGTTTTGGTTGTTTCATCTAGGTTTTGTTGCTTTTGAGAGTCTAATTTGGAACTAGTAGAAATTGCAGTGACTCTAAGTTTCGGTTGTTACACATTTGTTGTTGGTTGGTTTCGGTTTAGTTTTGGATAGTTTGTTAATTTCAGTTGAAACTTGCTGGTATTTGCCAAAACTTAATCAAAAGTTCAAAATATAAAGGGTGAAAGATAAGTTAATGTTATTAGTTGTTTTTTTCCCCCCCTCATATCCCTTCAACTCTATAGCCATCCAAATCTTAATCTAGCATGTTTAATGTGAACATGCTTCTTTTTTTTGTTTTAACTTTGATAGTAGTATTTATTTAACTTTGAATTAGTAGCACTATTTTTTTCTTTGAATTAACTTTTTGGTTAACTTGTTGAATGTTGTGCAAGTTTGGTAATTTTTTGGTTAACCTATATGTTTATATTATAGGCTATTTAGCCCTGTGAAGAGCCAATGATGCAACATTTTTATTGCTTTATGCTGTTATGGACACTTTGTCTACCCTTTCTTAGTAGGAACTTAGTTGAGTGAAGCGTGGCCGGTTGAACACTTAGTCTACATGTGGATATACTCTAAAATGGAAATGCCAAAATGGAAACTTAAACATTTGAAACCAGCAAAGCCTATAGAAACATTTGAAACTAGTGAAGCCTATTGAAACTTTTTATGCAATGGAGGTCCCAAATAGAAACTAGATTCTTGAACTTTGACATACATACATTCGAGGGGGAATGATGTAAAAGGACAAGTCCAATTTGGCCTTGATCCTAAGCCCACCGCCAACCTCCATGAAAAAAAATTACAGTAGAATTTTTCGTATGGGTTAGAGTGAGATCGGATCATATAGCTGGGTCTTGAATCAAAGAGTGATACAACAGAAACTTATATGTGACGATCTTATTATAGCTTTACTAACTTAATACGATCATACTCATAGTCAATCTAAACCATAAGACGACTTTGAATGGGTAACTTCATTAATTCTTTATTAAGAAAAGAGAAACTCAACTATTTTTCAGATCTATAAAATGAGATTTACTGATTTTGCGAGTTTTGGGATTGGCGTAATCATTTTTTCCTCAATTACCTTTTATTTTGACTAGACTCTTGCAAACCCACATTCCCATATATTTGAAGCTTAGTCTTATGACGATCTAAACTACTGAAAGACCTAATACCACATATAGACATAGAGAAGTGGTAAATGATAATGAATAGAGAAGGATTTCAAATTTTCTTGTTATCCTTCTTTTTATTGAATTCTAAAATGGCGGATTTCCTCTTCTGGAGATCTAATTCGATTGAGGTTCTAATTTTGTTCTGTATATTTTTAATTAGATTTATTTTAGGGCTTTCTTATTTATTATTTTGAGTCAATTTCACATGCAAGTACGGCATCATGGGCATCAACAACATGCCTTCTTGAATTATATAGTAGTAGAAATTTAGTGTATTGATGTAACACATAAAGAGTGCCATTACCCTAAGTTATTATCATGAGTTCAAGAAATATCAAAGTAAAATATCCTGTAAGTTTAGCTAAAACAGATTGATCTTATGGTGCCTCGTATTATTTATTCCATGTTGGTTGTTCCTTATTGATATTAGTTTTGTGCCCATTTTACCAATTTGATGTGTTTTATTGAAGTTGAGGAGTGGGTAAAATGGCAAGGGAAAAAGAAAAAGAGACTGATCCATTGGTTTTTCATATAGTTCTATTTGCACTGCTCTGCGAGCGTGGTTGTTTAGTTCTGCCAGTGAAAGGGTAGTTGCTCGCTTGAGAAAGGACTTATTTAGTCATCTAATTAACCAAGTGAGTAATACTCAATATAAAAGTGCTTAGGTTGCTATGCATAAGCATTTCTATTTGGATAGCATTTTTGAGTTTCTTTTCTTTTTGGATCAGGAAATAGCATTTTACGATGTTACTCGAACAGGGGAGCTTCTAAGTAGACTATCTGAAGATACACAGATCATAAAAAATGCTGCTACAACTAATCTGTCAGAGGCCCTACGCAATCTCACTTCTGCATTTATTGGTCTTGTTTTTATGTTTATGACATCATGGAAATTGACATGTAAGTAATGTTTGGAACTGTGAATCATGTACAGTTTACTCAGATGCTTCACTTTTAAACTGTTCATGATTATCATATTCGAAAATGACTTAATGTATATGAACCGTATTGTGTTAAACAGTGTTGCCTGTCAACAACCACCAGGGAGATGCCCATGCTGTTGGTTGTTTTCTTAGATATTGATATAATTACTACTGTAGAAAGATTAGAAAGATATACTGTCTATTTCAACCAGAAAAATGATATTAGAGAAGAAATCTGAATTGATATTTATATATATAAGCAGTTTACTTTTAGAAAAGAATCAGAATTATATATAAGTATAAATACTGTAATAAGACTAATAAGATTATATTTTATTACATACTATTATTAATTAAATCTAGAGATAGAATTAAAATATTTTATGTTAATAATCTAATATAAATGAAAAACAGAATTAGAATACTCTACTGATTGGAAGCGAGTGTATGCAGAAGATGATCGAGGCTAGTGTTGGACATTATCTCGTTAAAATCGATTCGCCCTCCACTGTTCTGCTTTTGGATTATAGTGGACGTCGGTCTCCTAGGATACAATGATCTACTAAAATAGGAAGGAAGCTGCAATCATGTTGCCTATGGTGAATCTGAATAAAGAACACTCTCTATTTGAATGATGTAGTGCAGGACATAAAATGATAGGAAAATTCTTCTGGAGAAGAAAACTGGTGTCTGGAGAGACAGAGGTTTCTTCTCTACAGAAGAAAGAGAAAAGAAATGAAAAACTATGTTTAATGAGTCTGAACAGGGGCCTATTTATAGGTTTTCAGATTAACAGACGTGACGGTTAAGTTAACAGTTGTGACCGTTTAATTGTAACTATTAACAGACGACCATTGGATCTCAACAGTCGTATCCTGGCTAACAACCCTTAACGGGCAGGTCGAATCCAAGTCTGAAAGCTTTTCGCGACGATGCATACGTGCGAAATGCCAAGTGCGCCACTAAAGCGCCCAATGCACCCTAAACGCCCATTCGCCTTTGCACATGCGCGTGCGGGCGGTGCGTAGCACCACCCGTGGTGCTCAAGATTTCTCTTCTTATTACATAAGCATTGACATGGAGCAAACACTCTAACCGATGTGGGACTATTTTTTCTTTTTGTTCTCTTTGCTGTGCATTCCACTTTGAAGACATTTTCCATTTACCTAATTCATTTATTTTCGAACTAGTGAATTGGCTCAAAGATTTATTTAATGTTCAAACATATATGAATTCAACACATGCTTACGTGATTTGCATGCTAGTTGAAATATCTTATAATTATGTCATTGACTATAGTTATAAACATTCCACTTAGAAAACTATATGAGACGAAGGTACCTAAGTATATGAGTATGGCAATGACTACAAAAGTAAGCAAGTGTTTAGGGAAATTTATCATTTCATAGTCGTAGCTACATAACATGGAGGGGATATATTCATGAACAATTTCCTGGTTATCTATGAATCATGGATATGGATTTAGGACAAGTGTGCAATATTGAAATGTACACGGCAATATGGCAAATCTTTAGGAGTAGGATACGAAGACATGACTATACAAGTAAAATTGTCTATGCGTATGTCTGTAAATACATAACAAAGCCTGTGTTTTTAGAATAATGTTTATGAGAAGAAAATTAAAAGAGAATAATACATTGATGATTAAAATAATAGAATTTCATCTATGTTAAAAGAAAAGAAATTAAAAGTTCAATCCAGTACAATGCACAATTTAAATCTAAGAAACCTTTCACATGTTTGCGAGGCATTTGGATTCTATTAACATAATATTTCTTATGTTGAAAAACCTTTTTTTATTTTTTTAAATCAATATATGTTTTCATGGTGTCCAACACGCAATCTATAGGACTTAGCAAATATGATTCTGATGTGCAAGTTTTTAGGTTATTAAAATTGAATATGGCTTCGAAGCATCTGATATGTGTCGAGCAAGTATCAGTATTTGGCGTCTCTTACATGTCTGGCAAGCACCAGTATGTAATAGTTTCTAGCACGGACACGGTATTTACTTTGAAGTCTCATGCGTCATAACTAGTTATCATGAGATAAGTTATTTTCTGTATCCTATTTTGTGTCCATTGCAAACATTGTCGTATGTGCAATAAAAGCTATCAACTAGTTTCGTTGACATCAAACTAAATATGATATCTTGTCTCATGCTGTCTGCTCTCAGCATTGTTGTACGCGGAATAAATGCTATTGACTAATTGTTTCAAAATCAAACTAAATACGACATTAATATGTTGTTTACTTATTCTCGGTAATGACTACTTGTTATGTCATTTTATTTCCTGAGTTACTAGTTTATGTTACATATAGATTTCTAATACCCCCACCCCCTCCCCCCCCAACCCCCTCACACACACATGCACAAACACCATAACCTCACACCCTCAACCCTCACGAAATCATTTACATTCATTTCCTTCTTCGTCCATCTAAAACAATAATGCCCAAGCTTATCCATTATACTAATGCTAATCTCTTTTAATAGTGTTGGCCATGGTTATTGTGCCCGCTCTATCTATTGGAGTGCGCAAGTTTGGGCGTTATCTCCGTGAACTTTCTCATAAAACTCAAGCTGCAGCTGCTGTCGCTGCTTCGATAGCTGAGGTTTGTCTACGTCATGTTACTTATTTATGTATTATTTTCAAGTCAAGTGTCAGAGCAATAATCTAATATCATGGAAACCAATTTTGGCTCAAATAATAGTTTTTTTTTCACTAAACATTAATAAGCAAGTTTAGTTATTATGAAGTCATTTTTAATTGTAGTTATCTTCTTTGTGGATAACTCACTGGGTTTTCATTCTTTTTTGCGAGTCTCTCTGTCTAAAAAGCTGCAGTATATTAGATATTCTGATTTACTAATTGTTTTTTATCCTTCATAGATGACATTGCAAGAGCCAAAAGTTATCCATATCTATTGCTATAATATATTTTCTACATAGGTAAATACTAGATAGAATGCATTTATCAGATAGTGATGATACTAATCAATACTGAGGCATACTTGCTATCAGAAGCAATGGGGATGCTTGTACTTGTTGTATCCTAACATTATGCATTAAAGAATATGATCAAGTGGACATACTACTAAATAGACTTTGACTTAGACAGGATACATAAAGAATAAGTAGACCCAGATGGTAAACTGTACACACGTTATTCTGGCTTCTTCTGGAGCCACACACTAGAACTTTTGTAATGGTTCTCAATAGTTCTCACATATTTTAGTGTGTTGCTTCCAAATTGAAGAATAATTAAAAGTTTTACCTGTGCATCTCCTGTTCAGGAATCTTTCGGAGCCATACGCACAGTTAGGTCCTTTGCTCAAGAGGAGCACGAAATTTCGCGCTACTCTGAAAAAGTAGACGAGACATTGAAGCTTGGGCTACAACAAGCTGTCAGTTCGTCAAACTCTTGATGCTGTTTGTGTCTTGTAGATTTAAAAAAATTCAATTTCTTTTTCATACAGAAAATTGTTGGTCTCTTTTCTGGAGGACTGAATGCTGCTACAACTTTGTCCGTTGTTACCGTAGTGATTTATGGAGCTAACCTAACTATCAATGGGTCCATGACGCCAGGTTCTCTTACATCGTTCATTCTTTACAGCCTTCAAGGTAGTTCTTGATGCTTCAACTAATTTGGTACTAATTTTATTGTAAAAATGGGTTGACATATGTAGTTCAAAACTTAGAATCTTTCGTAAATTATCCACTTTCTGTTTTTTTCTCTCCTGCAGTGGGGGGTTCATTGTCTGCTTTATCAGGACTATATACAACGGTAATGAAAGCTGCAGGTGCAAGCAGGAGAGTTTTTCAGCTTCTGGATCGGGTATCCTCTATGCCAAAATCAGGAGACAAACATCCCACATGGTTGGCATCTGCCTGTATTGAATTTAAAATTTCTCAAGCCACTTATCTTATTCAGGACATGCACTAATACTAGTGAGGCTTGTTGGTAGTGAACAAGATGGAGATGTCGAGTTGGATGATGTCTGGTTTGCTTATCCTTCTCGTCCTGACCAAATGGTACTAAAGGTAATCGTGATCTTATATAGCACTCAGGCCAAGTAAAATGTTCTTTCATCGAATATATATCTTCCTTTCATATCAAATCAAATGGCCATAAAAATGATATTTCCTGCTCTTCTTTTGTTAAATTTAGAGACAAAATGTTTGCTTGTGGGGACAACTATTGGTTTTTACATCCCGGAACCAGATATATCAGTATCTCACTTTATTTCTACTTTCCGCAGGCCGTGATAAATCCTTGTTAGATTCATATGACAAAAGACTGAAACATTTGATACTTAATTTCATTATAATCGAGCATATGCCAAAATGCTTAAGTTTGAACCTTAGACGCAATGATAGAAAAAGTACAGGGAGAAGGAATTCTCTTCCAGTCACCAAAAACACAACTCATGACTCACAACCCAAAAGCACCCAAAAAAACATAAAGAGGAAAGAAAATATCTGTAGAGGAGCAACATACTCTCTTTAACACTACTGTTTCATGATGTTTTACTTGGTGTTAAAAAAATATGACAACTTTGGATAACTCTGGGTGTAAAAAATATTAATATGCTTGACCCTTCCTGTTCCTATTCTTCTCTTACGGATTGCTTTTAGTGATGGTTTCAAATCCTTTTCCCTTTTATTATAATGATAACTTTGTTTACCTTTTCATGTGACAAGGGCCTGAGCCAAGAGGACGCGATTTTCTGAGTGTAGTGCCATGATAGAGCGTAGGACATGCAAAATTTTGTAAAAATGGATTGTTCACATAGCACTGGCTCTGTGAAGAGTCTCCCAAGAATCTCCAAGCTTCTAAGGGGTCAAATCCAAATTAATGGTCACATCTAGGAAATGCTATCGGCTTCTCTTAGAAAATTTTCATTATACTCTGTTCGTGTCTGCCGTGTTACTTTCAAAGGTGACCTCGTCATTTTGACTCTCCATTTTGCATTCTCAAGCATGTTCATGACCATTGCATTCGGACGAAGGCTGTTTTTATTCTCCTTCTGTTCTTTTTGTTATTTAGAACATATCAAGATCATTATCAACGTAGCCCTTTACAATCTAAACGTGGTCATGGCACAAGGGTCCTTGAGTACTTCAAAAAGTTTTATGAACTGATTGTAAAAAACCTCTAAATTAATGAAAATTTCCTGGCCAAGAGAAACTACGGAAATAAAGAGGATTTCTATCAATGAGAGACCAAAAAAGGAAACTTGAGGTCCCAGTCAGCTACTCCCTCCAAAATTCTTTTTGATTAAAAAAGAGTCTAGAACAAGGAGAAAGATAATATGTTTGTTATAAGATACATTGCTAGCGGGAATTATATTCAACTTTGAGGCAATGGTCATGCCTAAGCTAAACTGGACACACTCCCCACAAGTAAATAAATATGTTTTTATGTGAGTATTCAGGAAGGCCTACGAGTGACTAGGAGCTAAAATTTTGTAATTGAAAAATTAAACTCTTCTAATAGTTCTGTCAACTTTAAGTTTTCACATTATTATACCCTCTCAATAGAAAGTATAAAGTAGTAACTTGTAGATGATTTTAGTAGATGATCTAAAATTTTGAGCCCTTTTTTGGTTGCAGGGTATTACTTTAAAGTTGATGCCTGGATCAAAGGTTGCTCTCGTAGGACCAAGTGGGGGTGGAAAAGTAATTTAATTTTCATTTGGCATAAACACTGCCACAATTTTTTGTTTCTTTAATGTCTGATCCTGATAGAGGAGATAATTTTTCTCACATACGATCTAGTGGAACATTTCATACTTACATGTATCTCATGACTGCTGTAGACTACCATCGCAAATTTAATCGAACGGTTTTATGACCCACTCAAGGGAAAGATCTTACTTGATGGAGTTCCTCTGGTGGAAATTTCACATCAGTATCTCCACAGACAGGTACATTTGTTATGGACTCTGCTACATTTATAATTTAATATGTGCTATAGCAGCTACAATACAACAACTAGTAAGCCTTTTATCCCAACTATTTAGGGTTAGGCTAATTTTGGCTCATGTCATAATATGTGACAATGTTTTATGCTGGCTATCACCGGCCTACCACAGCCCTCCTCTTTTATCCTGGCTTGGGACTGGCAAATTTTTAAGCACAGCACTGGCGGAGTTGCTATAGCAGCTACAATCTTCATTTTTATACCATGCAGAATATGCGATGCTCATGTTCTAGCTTATGCAACATATCGTTTCTAGAAATGGATTCTTTTCATCATAGCCGGAATGGTTGAACTTTTTCATATCGCTATAGATATATACCCATTGGATAAGTTATAAGAATAAGAAGGATGAAATATCTCTATATCAAACAAACATGTGTATCTGAGTAATCTCACATGTCTCTCTGTTTATTTAAAGGAGGGCAGCCTCTAAATTCAGATCTGCAAGCTGATTAGAGGCAAGTTGGAGAGCAGTTCTCGTTCCCTTCTCTCTAAAATTCAGGTCCGTAGTGTTTTATCAGTCAGTCATATATGGCGGGTTAATATGAATGCATAATTTAACACGTGAAATGTCAATAATTGCGTTAGTAGACACGTAATTTGTTTGACTGTTAAAAAAATGTTCTATCTATGAGTCTCATTCTCACACTTCCCCTCGCCAGTTAAATACAAGCAGCTTTCTTGTGTATTTAACCTCTACTATCCTCTTAATTGCTTCTGACCTTGCTGATAGTATGATCCTTTATTTTTGTCATTTGTGAATAGAGACTGGAATCCTGCAGGGGTGCGGGGTAGTGAACATGTGGGTTGTGGTATTGATCAATGCTTCCAAGTTTCACAATCGACGTGGTCTTTTCTCTATAAGAGAAAATGGGTTAAGTTTTTAAGGTTTGATAAGCCTGAATGAGAATGCTCCATGGAATGATGTAAAAATTTTGACCGGTTGTCAAACTGATGTTAAGCATCATATGAGCTCGTGCCTCAACTTCCTGAATGAGGCGGGCAAGAAAGGATGCTCATTCTAACTAACTGAGTCTGCGACTTCCACAAACCTCCCATTTTGATGTCCATTTCTGAAAGTTTGAGCATAACAGTCTGAACACAGACCAAGTAGAAAGGGACTCTGAACAGAAATATTAAATTGGCTACTGAAGGCATTGTTATGTGCAGGCAATTCTAATGTTAAGCACAAGACAGGTTAATAATTTTGGTCAACCCAACACTGTTCTTAGGAGCGTAATTACTAAAATTTATCAACAGAGGGGAAATAAATGATTTCTCTTCGTCTGACCTAGGATCTCTTGCTAAGCTTTGAATACTGCTTATAATGATTGTGGGCTGAATACCATTGCTGCAGTATGGATTGCTTCTTATGATTGATTGTTCACGACTTGCAGGTCAGCATTGTGAGCCAAGAACCTGTCCTTTTTAACTGCTCTGTTGAAGAGAATATCGCATATGGGTTAAATGGAACTGCCAGCACTACTGACATAGAAAGCGCTGCTGTAAGTTTTGACTTCCATTGTTGGGAAATCTCTCTCTTATTACTACTGCTGCTGTCTCTCTATATGTTGCTTCTGCCTGTTTAACTGCAGAAAATGGCTAATGCCCATGAATTTGTATCAAAGTTCCCTGATCAATACAAAACTCATGTTGGGGAGCGTGGGGTAAGGCTTTCCGGTGGCCAGAAACAGAGAATAGCAATCGCAAGAGCCCTATTGATGAACCCACGTGTGCTCCTCTTGGACGAGGCTACAAGTGCCCTCGACGCAGAGAGTGAATATCTAGTGCAGGTGTGATCTGCAAACTGAAATTAATTACTCTCAGTCACAATGGAAGAAAAATTAATCTTTAAAGATACTGTATGTCTGTAACAGCAAAGATATCTTGATTCCCTAATATGGCGAGCTATATGTAGTGAAATACAACAACTTTATATCTTTTAATTTGTTTCTGATATACATATAATGTATCTCACAGGATGCAATGGATTCCCTAATGAAGGGACGGACCGTCCTTGTCATAGCTCACAGGCTTTCAACCGTCAAAAGTGCAGACACGGTTGCAGTAATATCAGATGGTCAGATAGCTGAAAGCGGCACCCACGATGAACTCCTGAGCAGCAATGGCATCTACACGGCGCTAGTGAAGAGACAGCTCGAAGGACCAAAAGTTGAAATATAGATTGACAGGACAAAGTTGGACGGACCAGCATAATAGGTCATGCAAGCAAGCAAGCAAAGCAAAGATCACAGTAATGAATCGTTGGACATACTGATGAATATATAGTGATCTTATCCATTCTTGTTAAACATTTGATACATATCTTATTGAAGAAATAATGATGTAGCTCCAGTTGTGCAACTTTATGCTTAAGTTCATTATGCTGAGCACTTATTGCATTTCCTTTGCTCTCCCTACGCTGTTCTTTCCCGAGCAAATTTGATTTGGCATCAGATAGACATAGCAGTTCAGGGAATGGAACCGTTATTTAAATGTTAATATGATTTGATTTCACTCCAAATATATCTCTTGCTACAAATTCAGTGAGGTTAAGCGAGAAAAACCATTGTCAATCCATTTTCGAGCCCAGATTTATACTCTCTGTAATGAAATCAGATGAAAAAAGTTACAACTAATCATCCTGGCGTTCTGCATTAACGAGTGACTCCTGTTATCATTCCTTCAAGAACAAAGTAAGAATGCTATGCAGATTCTCTTCCAGCACAATCCAATCCATTTGATCCAAAATAGCATCACAAGCCCACACTACAGTCTCCCATCGCATGCATGTTTGGACCTGGAACTTTCCAGTACTAGGATATGTTCATAATGTCTTTCCTTCTGGTCAAGAATTTATTCCCGAAGACTAATCACCGAACGGTGTGAAAACAATGTGCAGACGGTTAGGAAGAGAAGATCAATCTCTTTACGAAGGGTGGGCTCACTGAGTAAAGGGATGTGCTAAAATAGAATTTACCTCGTAATCGCCCATGGGTCCTGGTTCCCCAGTCCACACGCCTACTCGGGAGTTTTTGAAGGGGCACACCATTTTTCCTAAAACCAAAAATACCCTGCAGTGGGCTCACTAGGAAAAATGGTGTGCCCCTTTAGAAACTCCCCGCCCACTCTTGACGATTCGGATCTGGATCCAGTCCTAATACCCGGCCCATTACCGAGGATTCTCCTATACGGGCAACCGCATGGACAAAAACCGCAAGTTTCGAAAATCGGTTACCAAAAAGGCGCGACTGAGCCTTTCCTCTTTAATCAAAGTCCTCATAAATAAACTGTCTCGTTGCATGCTGCATCTCTCTCAACCTCAGAGATGCGGAATCTTTTTCTCCTCACCAGTCTCGTCTCAAACCCTAACCCTAGATTCCTTCCCACTCCCAATTCGATCTTCAGATCATGGCGGCAACGCTCTCTAGGGTTCATCACGTTCCGGGCTCTCCCGAAGATGACGATTTCAGCGAGATCGATGCCCTCTCGCCCTCCTCCCGGTTTCAGGGCATCGATCGATTTCGGGATTCAATCCCTCAAGCGCAAGCTCTTCAGGAGGTAAGGGATTTTGTTTGATGCAGCAAGATTCGATCTTTTCAGTAATTTCCCTTGAAATGTGGCAACTTTGTTACAGGAGATATTTTCCGAAACCAGATGGTGTGGTTTTAAGCTTGCTTGGAGCTAATGTAACTGTTTTCATCCTGTGGATAGTCGCCGATCCTACATTTATGAGGAAAAATTTCATGGTCAGCACAAGAATTTCTTTTCTTTTTAGCGAGTATAATCTTTATTTATTAACCATGTTAAGTTTTAATGGGCAGATTTCACTAGACAATTTCAAGAGTGGGCATTTGCACACTTTGTTGACGAGCGCATTTAGCCATTCAAATCCTGGCCATCTTTTGAGAAACATGGCAGGCCTTTGCATCTTCGGGACAAATGTAGGATTACCATTCAAATATTCTCGCCTTCTTTAAGTCCGTAAATGGTGTGATCAATTGGTTTTATCATTGTTTCTGATGAACGATTCAAATGATTATATGCCTGAAGTAATTTTTCGAACAGAGAGCACACGTTTGAACATATTGAGTCATCAAAGCTCCGGATATCTCTTGTTTAGGTACTTGGGAGTCTTATGAAGTTGGTGTAGGGCAAGGATTTATCATAATTTATGGTATAAGTTTTTAACTAGGCCATCAAGTTCATTTCTAGTACTATTTTTAAGTTAAAAATTATAGACGATATTAGGCTTTGTCAAGTATATCTAGAGGTACAAATATTCTTTTTGTGGGTGAAGTAGCAAAATTCAATGACATTGTATGCGTAAAGGTCCTAAATTATTAGGAAGTACATGACATTGAATTAGCATTCAAGACAAAAACCTCTAGCATCATCCTACAAAATAATGTTTTCTGAAGTTTCAACCACTTCCTTTTCCCGCTTCCATATAATGTGCTACCCAATGAAGTCGTGAAGAATCTGAATTTTTCCTTCTTGTCATTCCAAGCAGATTGGAAGACTGTTTGGACCTCGATTTCTGCTGAAGCTGTATGTAGCTGGAGCTTTAGGTGGATCGACATTTTTCTTGATGCACAATGCTCTAGTTGCTCCATTTTCAAAGGTAATGAACAATCTTAACTGTAAACTAACGTTGGCAATAACTTTCTGTTGGTTTGTCGATTAAAAGATGGCTCTCTAATTTTTAGATATCCTACGTGAACTCAGGGTACGCAGGGATTGGATTACTCAAGGATATCTGGATTGGTATGTCCACTTCCGATTCTTCTAGTTCTCCACTCGTACACAAGTTATCCAGATTCAAATAAATGAGAACGTCAATATTCTTCAACCTTGGAGATACAGATTTGTCTAAATATATCTTGATTCAAGCATTGTTCCCCTAGTGCTAAATGTATTCGGATAACAACTTTATTTTTCTTCTAGACTCTTTTGTTAAGTTGCTCCTTGGTCACACTAGCTTAAATGGCATCACAAATGACATACCTGCCAGCATTCTACGATTTATGGCAAGCCCCTATCTTTAGAGGTGGATGACAAGTTAATAGCTGCAGTTAATATTTTGCCGAATATTTCATGGTGCAATCTTCCCCATGGCTGGCCCCATTTCAATGGGAAAGCTTAGATGATGAGGACGATGCAGCATCTACATTGCTTACACATAAGTTTTTGATATCCCATTCTTATAACACCTAATTCTCATGTGGCTTTGGTGCACATACTCCCCCATTTCAATCTTTCTTTAAATACAGATTATGATAGTTGCAACTTGACATCTCATTCCTTCGACACCTAATTTTCATATGGCTCAGATATCGTACTTCCCCATTCTAATATACTAATCTCATTGGTGGTCCAACATGTATACAGGGTGCAAGTGCTGCCGTAAATGCAATCATTCTACTTAAAGTATTTCTCTTTCCTAAGGATACAATCTATCTAAACCTCATTATTCCTGTACCTGCAATGTTTGTGGTGAGTTTCAGCCTACTTTTAAGTCAGAAAACCTTTTTTTAAGCTAAACAAAAAAAATACACACTTACACAATGTGAACAATGTCAATGTAGGGAGCGTTAAAAATTGGAACTGATTTATGGAGAGTCAAACAGGTATGTCAATATTGAATTTGATTCATGTACTAAAGAATCTTATGGGCTTTTCTATCTGATCTGAGTTTATTTTTATGGGATCGGCTGCAGGGTGAGCAGGAGATATCGGGATCAGCTCACTTAGGTGGTGCCCTGGTTGCTGCATTGGTATGGGCTAGAGTCAAAAAACGTTGGATTTGATCGGGCAGCTTGTGTGGTAGTGTTCATGATCTTTATATATACAAGCAATAGAACACGACTTACAGTTACTTTAGTCTATTATGTTGTTCTCCTTCTTTTACTTCTTTCCAATATGCTCATTTCATGAAACAGCCACTTTAGCTTCTTCTGCTGATTTTAGCAATCCTGGTATCTTCTGTAATATATATTAATATGTTGTATGCAAAGTTATAACAGACGAGGGCTATTTTTACCTGCACATTTCCTCTTCACTATTTTTCTCATTTTTATTTGGTTTTTATCTTGCTTTTACTTTTCAATTTGTTGAGATATAATTAAGATATGATTATTATGCTAAAATATTTTGAGATACTTTTCTATTAGATATTGAGATATTTTCTTAAACTAGAATAGTTGACAAATTTTTGATTTGACTGATTTATGATAGTTGACAAATATCTTATTTGACTAATTGAAAATTTTATGTAATTAGTATCAATTACAGATCCTATAATTATTCTTTTTATTGCCTCCTTCACCTATAAAAAGATGGCTCATTGTACAGTTCAATAATAAGAAAATATACAGAAATTTCTTCATTCCGTTTTCGCTCTATTTTCTTCAACATGGTATCAGAGCTATCGGAATTCTGGTGCCTCTTCTATCTTCTTTTGTGAGTGTATAAACCACCATAAGTGAGTTTTTTTATCTTTGTCCTCACACATCTCGAAGCTCTTTGTGCCCGTTTCGGCCATTTTGAAGTCAGATCTCGACAATGTTCTACCTTCAGATTGTTCGTCTTCCTTCGATCTCCTTCCATCAAAATTTCAGCTCCATCGGACTTGAAAAGCTCTTTCACGCACTGTGTGAAGTCTCTACAAGTGGTCTTTATGCACCTCTCTTCTTCAACGCGTGAGCCCCACTTGTCCTGATCAATTCTGTTCTACAATCAGGTTTGGCTTTTTCGGATGCTGATTTGTTTTTGGTTGATTTTTCGGGAGTTGAGTTTGGCATATCCATTCCAAAATGTCTTCCCAAAATGATATTGTTCGTCCATTTGATATTGTTTTGGATGGAACCAACTATAGTTTTTGAGCTTCCAATATGAAACTTTTTCTCAAAGGAAAAAAATTGTGACGTTATATTTCTGAGGATTCTCCTAAGCCTGTTTGTGCTAAGAATGAGTCCGCCGCTGATTACGCTACTCGCTTGAACGACTGGAAGAGTATTCATAGCAAAATTCTGCAGTGGATTGTTAATACATCAATCCCATCTATTAACAGTTTTCTACTCAGGCTCGAGAATGCAAAAACTGCATGGGATTTCTTATTTATTCAATACGACTGCTGCAATGATGCTTCTCTTCAGTTTCAGATTGAGATAAAACTTTACCAGATGCGTCAAAAACCTGGTCAGTCAATTACTGAATTTACTCTCAAGTTGCTCTTCTTTGGGATCAGTTGACTGCTGTCGAACGTCAACTTTATTATGCTGCAGACATCGAGCTCTTTGCAAGATATCGGGACCGCCGTAAGTTCAAGCATTTTATGATGGCTCTTCGTGATGACTTTGAGTCCACTCGGGCAGCCCTTCTTTATCATACGCCACTTCCTACCATGAATTTTGCTGTTTCTGAGTTAATTTCCGAGAAGTATTGTCGCCTTACTATGAAGCTACAGTCTCCCGATCTTATTTTAGCTACTGTCTCTTCGGCTTCCTCCCAACGATCTGCTCGACAGTCATAATCTCCTTCTCAAAAGTTATTTTGTCGGTATTGCAAGAAAAGCGGCCACTTGATTACTGATTGTTTCAAGTTGAAACAAAAAAAGACACGAGACTCTCGTAGTTCCCTTCAACAGACTGCTGCGGTTGTCTCCACTGATCCCTCTATCTCTGAGTCTTCTTCTCGAGTCTTCTTCTCAGTCTACTTCACTTACTGTTGCTGATATTGAGACTTTGGTCTATCAGGTTCTGTCTCGTTCATCTACTGCACTATCTGTCACTTCAGGTACTTCTTCTTGGTTTATAGATTCTGCTTGTTGTAATCATATGACTTCTGATCCCACTATTTTTTCACTAAATCTGCACTAGACCCTAACCATATTATTTATACTGTTGATGGTTCTGCAATACCTATTAGCCATATTGGTTCTATTTCTACCTTTGACATCTCTGTCGATAATATCTATTTAGTTCTTAAGTTATCATCGAATCTCCTCTCTGTTGGCTAACTTATTGAGTTAGGTTTTGAGCTTCATTTTTCTTTTCATGGTGTTGATATGCAGGATTCTCGGTCGGGTCAGATCATTGGGACATGTTGTAAAGTTGGACGTATGTTTGAAATGGTGAACTTGCAGATTTCTTCTACTACACCTTCATCTGTCTTTGCCATCACCTCTAGCGTTTGGCATTCTCGTCTCGGTCATACTTCTTTATCTCGTATTCAGCAGTTAGCCTCTAGTGGTCTCCTTGGCTCTGTCACTTTTGATAAATTTGATTGTCTTTCTTGTCAACTTGGAAAACAAACTCATTTACCTTTTAATACTAGTGACTCTTTTTCTTCTGCTCCTTTTGATCTTATTCATTCTGATATTTGGGGCCCTTCTTCAATTTCTACCGAGGGGGGCTCCTGCTACTTTGTCATATTTGTAGATGATTTTTCACGTTATACATAGATTTATCTTATGCATAAGCGTTCTGAGTTGTTTGCAATTTACAAACGCTTTCACCAAATGGTATTTACCCAGTTTTCTCGTGCTATCAAAATTTTTCATTCTGATAATACTCTGGAGTATAATAAAAAATCCTTCATTGAGGTTTTGCAACAAAATGGAACTCTCTCTCATCGCTCTTGTCCCTATACCTCACAACAAAATGGTCGAGCAGAGCGTAAATACCTCACATTCTAGACACCGTTCGATCTCTCCTCATTTCTACATTGCTTCCTGAGTGTCTTTGGAGAGAGGCTGCTCTTACTGCTGTCTACACCATCAATCGTGTCCCCTCACCCATTCTTGATAACAAAACTTTTTTTGAACTGTTGTATGGTACCATTCCTGATTATAGCTCTCTTCGAGTTTTTGGTTGTGCCTGCTTCGTTCTTCTCCCCCCGCATGAACGAACGAAGTTAGAAGCTCGTTCCAGACTATGTTGCTTTCTTGGTTATGACATTGAACAAAAATGATATCGTTGTTATGATCCTATCACCAAACGCCTTCGTATCTCTCGTCATGTAGAGTTTTGGGAATATAAGTTCTTCACCACCCTTTCTTCATTTCCCTTACTTCACTCTAGTCATTCCCTTGTCTTCACTGATCCCTCTATTACTCTGTTTTCTGAGTCTACTAACTCTTCTACAGGTGATACCAACTCCTCCAACGATCCATCCTCGGCCTCTTCCAATGATCTTGCTCCTATTGCGGATCCAGCATCATCACTTGGTTCTCTTCAAGATGTACCTGTACCACCTTCTACTGCTAAGTCTTCCCAAGTTATTGCACCTCGTCATTCTGATAGGGTAAGAGCTTCTCCTTTCTATCTTCATCATTATCATTGTTTCTCTACTCTTGCTACTCTTCATGAGCCTCACTCTTATCGTGAGGCTAGTTCTGATTCTCTTTGCCAGCAAACTATGTCTGATGAATTAGATACTCTTGCCAAGACACATACTTGGGATTTGGTGGATTTGCCTCTTGGAAAGTTTGCAGTGGGTTGTAAGTGGGTTTACAAGATTAAGACTCGGTCAGATGGCTCAGTTAAGTGATACAAAGCTCGTCTTGTTGCGTTGGGTTACTCTCAAGAGTATGGTATTGATTATGAGGAGACTTTTGCTCCTGTTGCTCGACTTACCTCTACTAGATCTTTGATTGTTGTTGCTGCTGTTCAGCGTTGGTCATTATTTCAAATGAATGTTAAAAATGCATTTCTGAATGAAGATCTTACTGAAGAAGTTTATATGAAGCCTCCTTCTGGTTATGAGCATCCTCCTCATAAGGTTTGCCGCCTTCGTCATGCGATCTATGGTCTGAAGCAGGCTCCTCGTGCTTGGTTTGCCAAATTTATCTCTGTCATCACACAGCAGGATTTTGAAGCCAGTGCTTATGATACTGCCTTATTCATCCGTAAGACTGCCTCAGGCACCACCCTTCTACTTCTCTATGTTGATGACATGATCATCACTAGTGATGATATTGCTAGCATTCGTGCGCTTCAGGTTTTTCTGGGTTATCATTTTGAAATGAAAGATTGCGCTTCAGGTTTTTCTGGGTCATCATTTTGAAATGAAAGATTTTGGCACTCTCAGTTACTTTCTTGGTCTTGAGATGACATCTTTTTCGGATGGTTATTCTCTTTCTCATGCTAAGTATGCTTCAGATCTTATATTCAGGACTGGTCTAACCGACAGCAAGACTGTTAGTACCCCTTTGGAATATAATGTCCGGCTCAATCTTACTGATGGTGTGCCTCTGTCTGATCCTACTCTCTATCGACAGTTGGTTGGTAGTTTTATTTATCTCACAGTTACTCGCCATGATATTTTTTATGCTGTTCACCTGGTCAGTCAGTTCATGCAAGAGTGCTGTTGTTCTTTGAATCCTCCGCTATGTCAAGGGCACTCTTTTCCATGGTTTACACTGTTCATCTCGGTCATCTCTTAAGTTTCAAGATTATTCTGATGCTGATTGGGCTGGTGATCCTACGGATCGTCTTTCTACCACTGGTATTTGTTTCTTACTTGGTTTGTGTCTTATTTCTTGGCGAAGTAAGAAACAAACAGTTGTCGCTCGATCTACCACTGAGGCTGAGTATCGCGCCCTTGCTGATGCTACTGCTGAGGTTCTATGGCTGCGTCGTCTTTTGACTGACTTGGATGCCCCTCAGCTGTCTCGTTCTCTTCTCTACTGTGACAACCAGAGTGCTATTTAGATTGCACATAATGATGTTTTTTATAAGTGCACAAAACATATTGAGATTGACTGCCACTTTATCAGACATTATCTCAGTGATGTCACCTTTCGCTTGTGTTCCATTTCCTCTGCTGATCAGCTTGCTGATATTTTCACTAAGTCACACTTACTTGGTCGTCTTAGTGAACTTGTTAGCAAACTCCAGTTGGTTTCTACGGCGCCACCATAAGTTTGAGGGGGATATTGAGATATAATTGAGATATGATCATTATGCTAAAATATTTTGAGATACTTTCCGATTAGATATTGAGATATTTTCCTAAATTAGAATAATTGACAAATATTTGATTTGACTAATTTAGGATAGTTGACAAATCTCTGATTTGACTAATTGAAGATTTTATGTAATTAGTATCAATTACAGATCCTGTAATTATTCTTTTTATTGCCTCCTTCACCTATAAAAGGATGGCTTATTGTACAGTTCAATAACAAGAAAATATACAGAAATTTCTTCATTCCGCTTTCGCTCTATTTTCTTCAACACAATTGACGGTTTGTTTCTTGCTCTACTTCAATATATGCCAGTGACAAGTTTTAGGACACAAAGGGCTGCCACAAGCCTCAGTATAATTTTATTATCTCTACAATAATAGCATTAATATAAAGTCCTAAAAAAAACACAGAGAGAGGAAATTAAGGAAAAAGAAAAGAAAAATACATGGGCTTCAGCTTGTCTTAAATTTCCTTCAAAATTGCACAGACTGAAAAGATTCAGTAGAATCTATCTCCACAACCTCAGGCTCAGATCAGGGCTCTCTTTGCTAGCATCCATTTCCGGCGCAGCAAGCTCCGTCTCTTTCCTTGTGCCTGCTGCCTCAACTCCATGCTCAGCCCTCAAACAGTATCCAGCAGGAATTGCTCCAGCTCTGCTTGTGCTGCCCGAGTTTCTATCTCGACATCTTTTCCTTGTTGGCAACTGTTGCGGCGGTGAGAATGTGCTCGTGTCGAGGGACGGACGGTCGATGCACACTTTCAGAGGTGCCGACTTCATGCAGAAAACGCACAGCCCAACCGGACACTGCCCCGGGGGCGTGCGTGGCACCTGATCGAGCACGTGCTGCACTTCCTCGGCCACTGCTTGGTCGACTCTGTGCGCGTTCTGGTGCCCCCCGAGTGCCTGCTTGGTGCTGAACTTCATGTTGCAGTGCGTGCAGCGGAGCGTCGGTGGCTGAGTCTCTAGAGGTGTCATGGATGGGAAAGGTGAGTGCTTTTAGTTTTGTTTTCGGTTGGCTTGGAATCTGTTGTGGGCTCCTGGAGGTGTTTATATAAGAAGCGCAGTCGTGTGGGAGTTGGATTGATAGAGAGTAGGAGTTGTGATGTAACTACAGCTGGAGGTCGAGCTCAATCCCAACTGGATTAGGATTAATCTAGGAATTAATTGGATTGATTCCTAGTTTAATTAGGAATTGCATCCTTTAAGCGAGATATTATTAAGTCAAAATATAAGGATTTACGAATGCTGATATCAAAATGAGATGGCGGCGTAGGAAAATTCCTTGCTGTGCCAACAATTTTTTTTTTTAAAAAATTAGTTGGGATTTGTATTTTTTTTTTTTTTTTAGATTTGATAAACTAATACTAAAATATAAAAGCATTGATATGAAAAAAATATCAAAAATTACTTGGAAATTCTAAATGTGCCCCCATGTTTTTCTTAGTGGATAGTGAGTACCATCCTTTTTCTATAAATACCCTTTCAACCTAACCGACATACACCCAGCAAAATCTATCCCACTTCGCCTTTTTCTCTCTTCCCTTTCCCCCTGCTCCGCCTGGAGATCAGCCCTTCTTATGCCAGCCACACACTCCCGGACAAAGTCTAGAACAAATCCTAACACTATCAACAAATTTGTATTAAAAATTGAAAAATAAATTGGTCAGGAATTCGATCCCGACCAAATACAAACACTTTCCGGGTTTGTCAACACAGCCAATTATTGTACAGGTCGAGGTGTGCTCTCTTGACCAGAGTTTTTGTTCTCACATCTAGATGGGACGCATTGCAATGGATTTGCAAAAAAAAAAAAAAACTCAAACAAATTCTAACAAGCTGATGCAAGTAATAGAATTAAAATTATTTAGGAGATTTAAGGTTTTGAAGATTTGTTTTTTTTTTCTTTTTTTTTTTTTGACTTAAGTTGTGGTGGGGGGGGGGGGGGGGTGTGAGAGCGAAAATTGAAGGGGTTGGGGCTATCTTAAAAAAAAAAAAAAATTTGATAAGAAATGAAGAGAATGGGACTCACTAAGCAAAGGTTTAAGGTTTAAAAAAAAAAATAATAGGGCAAACTTGTAATTACTGTTACGGAGCTCACTAAGAAAGACATAGGGGCGCATTTAGAATTCCCTCCAAAGTATTGTTGAATACAAGCGCTAGCATTATTTTTCTGCGAGGACTCGAAACTAGAAAGGAAAAGCGAGAGAGCGAGAGACATGAGGAAGCTCCTGCATCGTTTCAATTTCAACCTCCCCTTTCGAAACCCTAACCCTAGATTCGTCCCTAACCCGAGTCCAGCACCACTCGATCAAGCTCTCTCCTCACCCGCCGCCGCCTCCAGTCTAGCCCACGGGCTCCGTCCTCTCTCGCGCATTCTCTCGAACACCTTCAGCTCATGCCACCACGGGGCCCACGCCGGCTCTCAGTCCAGCTCCCTAGGCTTCCTCGCGTTCCAGATCCTCTCCAGGAAGGTAACGACGAGATCAAACGCCGTCAATTTCGCCGGATTGATCGAGAGCGGGGTTCAATTGCTCAAGGTCTCGCTGCGGAGGCGGCCGTTGTTCGATTTTGGCCGGTTCTCCGGCTCCGGACTCAGCTCCTGGTACTAAAGTTTCAATCTTTTCTTGCTTTTTATAATGATTTTTGCAAAGTCTTTACTTTTTGATTGTTTGTATGCAGGAGACACTTGAATTTGACGCCGGATGGGGTGGTTCTTGGCTTGATCGGAGCGAATGTGGCGGTTTTCGTCTTGTGGAGGATTGCTGATGCTAGATTTATGAGGAGGCATTTTATGGTAATGCGCATTATTTTGATTTTAGGAACAACGGTGTCTGTGAATGGCTCTTCTGCTGCTGCTGTTGATATGGCCTGTTTTGCATTGGCAGATTTCGCTGGACAATATCAAGAGTGGCCGGCTGCACACAATGCTGACGAGTGCATTTAGTCATGCGGATATCGAGCATCTCGTGTCCAACATGATAGGTCTCTACTTCTTCGGGACAAGCGTATGGTTGTCTTTTCTTTGTTTTCGAATTTCATTGCTATCTTTGAATCTTTAGTTCTGTTTTAAGGTGGTAGGGCTAATGTAGTGTATACAATGAGAGAGCAAGAGCTAGAGCATAATGCAGTTTACTTGCATCAAAGAACCTAAATGGAGAAAATGCCTTTTTTGCGGAGGCTTTGATACCAAACCTGTGTCTACAAAATATCGTGACATACAGGACTGCCTAATGAGTATCCATGGTATGGTAGAGAAAATTAAGGGCATGTTTGGTCTGTGGAAATCCATATGAGAAATCAAGATTCCCACAAAGAATTCCCATATTTGGCATAAGCACAACTGTCAGAGAATATTAGATTCTTTTAGGCATCATATTCCCTCTTTTCATAGGAATAAAAAAAAAAAAAATTATATTTTCAAAAATAACCTCATTCCTTTACTAACACCATCGCCGTTGGCAATCGTTACCACCACTTACTATAACTGCTCAGTCGCTGTCACTGCCGCCATCACCACCATGAGCGAACCGCCAGCACCACCAGTTATCACCACCACTAGCCACCATCAATGCCAACGACTGCTGCCATCGCCATCATTTTCATTTTCGTCACTGCCATCACAACTATCACCGTCACCTTCGTCGTCGCAACCACCAATTCCACCACTAGCACTAATAATTTGTCAACCATCACTATCGCTACCATTGCGACTTCCACAACCACTATTGCTACTGTCATCATTGAACTACCACTTTCATAACCAACGACACAGTCACCACTACCACCATTGTCATCATCATTATCGCCACCGTTGTAGTTGTCGCTGTGACCATCCTGGTCATCATTGCTATCACTGCAACACCATTACCCTATTAACGTTGCCGCCACCACTACCGTCGTCACCACTGCTACTCCTATGACTACTATTAATTATCTGTCGGCCACTCAACCACCAGGATCCACTATCACCATCATTGTTAGTTTCTTACCGCCAGCAATTTGCCGATCATATCGCCATGTTATCATCGTCCCCACAAACAATATCGGTTATCACCCAGCAATTGCCACCGCCAAAGATGGACTGTTGCTCCTATCATGGACAACCGTCGTAACTATAATTTGTGACAACCATTATAGGTGAGCATCATCATAATTGCTGACGGCTATTAATTCTTTTTAATATATCAAACGTGATAATATCACAATAACGGAAATGTTGTAATTATACCAAACATGGTAATACAGCATTTTCATGAGTTCCTAGAAATCGGATTCCTAGGAGATGGGAATATTACATTCCATGTACCAAACGCCTTCTTTAAAGGACATCCTTGATGACTGGTTTTAGAGTATTGGTAGAACCAACAGGGGTCATTATAATAATTAAGAGAGACTGGAGGAGTTGCGAAGAATACATTCAAGTAGATTAAATTCTCATTGCAGGCTTATCTCTTAGGTAATATCTATTGAAAGCTTAATGAAATTGGTGTTGCACCAAAATATGTAGGGATTATCTGTTCTGTAGAGTGCTAATGGTCAATGATTTTTTTAGCTGATAATTTGTTTTTGTTTTTTTCGTTTTGTTTTTTCAAGTGCTTTTGGTTTGGGCCTTAAGTGCCATCATTAATCTGCTCCCTATGAATAAGGTTTAAGAATCAAAGACACCGTACTTCACATCATCGAAGGTCCTCTGTGTAAGGTCATAGAGTATTTGTTGCATCTACAGCTGAAGCTTACATATCCTTATCACATATGGTATTGTAATGTGATGATGCAGAGCTTGATTTGGCACTAATATTAATATTTCAAATAATTTTCCCTCTATTACATGCACATGATGAAATTATGCATGTTTTTTGAGGTTGATCTGGTATCATCTTCACCAGATTGGAAGGCTTTTCGGACCTGAATACCTGCTGAAGTTATATTTTGCTGGAGCAATGGGAGGATCAATATTTTTCTTGCTGCACAAGCTTCTAATGGCTCCATCTGCAAAGGTAATGGACAAGGTAGTTGGACTTGATGGAGAAGATGAACAACGATAATGCCATCGTGTTGTTTGGAAGCTGTCTTAGCATGTTAATGTTGATAATTAAATTTGTTGAAAACCATCTTTATTAATCAATGACTCCTTGATTCTTAATATGTTAAAATTGCAGGGTACATTTGGATTGAATTATTCAAGAATACCTGGACTGGTACGTCCATTTTTTACCATTTAAATAGCAATGTTTAAAATAGCGATATCAGTAATGTAACGTTTTACCTCTGTTAGGTTATGTCGCATATAGCGTAACGTATAACGTAGGTTATGCGATTTGCTATTTATTTTATTAAATATAAATATTAAACTGTATAGAATAATTTTTATAAATTGAAAAATTAATTTAAAATATCTAAAAAAGAATATAAAATTATTTTGTAATACATAGTCTATTCTAATTTTATATTAAGTTTTACAATAATTTTCATATTTATCTTTATAAATTATATTAAGTCTGCAACCGTAATTTCAGTTATCACTTAAACAAAAAAATAAGATTCTAATTTTTTATTTCAATTCCAGTTATTATCATTGTTGTAATTTATATTTTATAATATTCAATTTATCTTATTTATAATTATTGATTTCAGTTTAGCTAAAAATTCAATAGAATCAACAAGAGATTTTAACAATCAGGGAGAGGAATTATAACATGCGAACAAAGAAACAATCGCAAATTAACAAGTTAGCAATTTCACAAGCAATCAAACAAGCCAACAACTAATTAGGTAAGAAAATTACATTAATTCACTAATAATCAAAATAATAATTAACAACAATATATAAATTACTAAAAAAATAATTGTAAATAACATAAAATAACGTAATTTAATGTAACGTTATGTAATATAATGTAAAATAACATAAAAAAAAACGTATTGTTATGATGCACTGAATTATTTCCAGTTGTTACGTAGCGCTGGAGTTCTGTTAGGTTACGTAACGCAATATAACGGTTTCATAACGCGTTATTTTCAACATTTTTAATTAGTTCAGTTGCCATCCTAAAACAACATAATGAAAGTTGTGAAACTATCAAAGCCCAACTAAATAAGCATGTCAAGAATCTTGAAAACCTATTGTTATGTACCATTCTCATCTGTAATAAGGATGCACATCCGCTTTCATTGCTATGCACGTATATTTGCTTATACATTATTTTGACATTTGTTTTAAAATGTCTTTAGCTAGTGTAGCTACCAGTTATTTTCTGTATAAACTAACAACCATTGTTGCTTAACATGTTATACAGGGTGCAAGTGCTGCTGTAAATGCTATTATTCTTCTTGATGTGTTTCTCTTTCCTAAGAATATATACTATGTAAACCTCATCATACCAGTGCCTGCAATGTTGATGGTGAGATCTGATTCTCTTAGTGGGGATATTTTGTAGCTAAAAGATACATTTCCATAACATTAAACTGTCATTTCAGGGAGCATTAATTATTGGAACTGATCTATGGAGGGTCAGAAAGGTATGAAACTGTTCAATTTGCTCCATGATCTTGGCACTGTGTTTTTCTCTTTTATTACTCAAAAATGAGCTTCGGCAAATCATTCACGTGATTTTAAAATAGAAAAACTCTGAGCGGCTGCATTGACATTTGACACTGCAAAGCTCAAATCCTTTTGGGGGGTGGGACAAAAATGTGGCCCTCTAACTCTCATCAATCATCTAATGTTTTCCTGCTATCCTGATTTGGCATTGCTCTTTAGTTTTCCTGGTTAAATATTAAACAACCACGTAATTATCAGCAGCATAAATTTAGGTGAATGGGAGGCTGGGACCAATACTAGCTCCTTGTTTAGCCACATGTCAACTGTTTGCTTCCAAATTATCATTGCATATTGTACAGAAAGTTTATATCATTCTAAATTACATTTTTACTCTTCTATTAAGTAAAGCATTGACGTGCATAATTCAGTGATTGAAGCATTCTTAGTTTTCCTAAGAAAAGGGGAAAACTACTCCATTCTAGGTATTTGAAGAATGGATCCCATGTCCTACAGTATTCTGTTTAATATTCTAAATGACCACCCTGAGAGTAGTCAGATAAAATATTTGATGGCTGATGGTTACTGTTGTTCAAAACAAGGTTTTAAATATCGATTGTTACCAATTTATATACAGATTTTGGGGTACTTAAAAGACAGTATATGGTATAATCGTATAACATCGCTATACCTGTTTTTGATGCCATAAATGATCAATAGGGATGGTAATGGACGCGTCAACGGGCCAAATTTTGGCTCATACTATACAAAATTTTGAATTATAAAAATAAATTCTTCATTTTTAATTCAAAATTTTGTATAGGGCGGGCCAAAATTTGGCCCGTGGACGCGTCCATTACCATCCCTAATAATCTAGCAATACCAGTTCCTTTTCCGATAATTTAAACCTTGGTTTGAAAGGTTTGCATGGTCTGAAACCTTTGGGATAGCTATACAAAGGTTTAATTTTTCATTTTCTAAAATTATGAATATAAGTCATGTTGGAGCATAGTAGTCATTTGATTAATCTGAGAGAAAGAGTGTGAACGCATGTTTAATAGTTTAAAGGGACTGGTTTTGACATATTTCTACGTTACACTCCCAATTTTGTACACCAACTTGAGCATTAAGGCTTATTGACGCAGGACGGAAGCGGAATTAGGGTTAGGGTTTTAAAAACTAGGGTTTTCTAGAGGAATTGGGGAAGAAATAATAGATTGGGGAAAACTTTTGGGATTTAGGAATCCACCCAGGCCCACGCCCACTCTCCACGAATCCACGAAGAAAGATTTTTACTCAGCGAATTCCACGCCAGAGATTTCTCAAGAAAATTTTTCAAAATATTATTCATCTTTTTCAATACTCCATACAACCCTATATATAGGGAAACCCTAACAAACAGAATCCTAATAAAATCCAAACTCCTAATCAAATCAAATATCTAATACAATCCAATCCTAATCAAATCAAATCAAATCAAATCTAATAAAATCTAATCCTGATCTCCATCAATTCTCCCCGGCTTCAAAAAAATGAACCTCCGGTGAATGACGAAGATGATAACTATCAAGCAAATCCGGGTCGAGCTGCTGGACTTCTTCGGTGCGCAACCAAGTGCAATCTGAATCTGGACGTCCATGCCATCGCACCAAATAACGCTGATATCCACCATCAGCAGTCGAAACAATCTCATCATCCAATATGTCTTCAATCTGATCTACATGATGCTTGCGTGGAGCAGGAGGAGGCGGTGTGCGGATGGGAAAATGTCGACGTCCTGGCGAAGCAGATGATGGTAGATCTGGAATAACCGCTGGATAGTCAAATGGAGTACGATATGGAGTCAGATCCTCGACGTTGAAAACTGGATTGATCCCAAGATTGTGGGGGATCGCAAGCTCATAAGCATTAGAACCAATCCTCTTTAGAACTCGGTAAGGACCCATACGTCGAGCATGAAGCTTCTTCAAGGTTCCTGGCGGGAACCTCTCTGGACGCACTCTAACCATCACCTCATCATCCACTGCAAATTCCTGCAATCTTTTGTGCGAGTCTGCTGCAGACTTGTAGTTATTATTACTAATTGCTATTTGCCGACGAATATGATCATGCAAATCATGCAAATGCTGTGCAAAAGACTCGGCTGAAGCACTAGGCCTATCACCTATGGGGAGTGGAAGAAGGTCTATAGGTTTCCTAGGTTTATATCCTGTAACTACCTCAAATGGACTCATCCCAGTAGACCTATTGACTGAACTATTATATGCAAACTGCGCTATAGGCAAAACAAGATCCCACGTCGCTAAATGGTCGCCCACTAAGCATCGAAACAAATCACCTAAGCTACGATTGACTACTTCTGTCTGACCATCTGTCTGTGGATGATAAGCAGTAGAGAACTTAAGTGTGGTACTCATTTTCTTCCAGAGAGTTCGCCAAAAATAACTTGTGAATCGAACATCTCTGTCAGAAACAATTGATTTAGGAAGACCATGCAAACGAACTACCTCTTTACAGAATAAGTGTGCAACATGTGAGGCATCCGAAGTCTTGTGGTAAGGAATACAATGTGCCATTTTGGAAAACCTATCCACCACGACTAATATTGCATCATGCTTCCTAAGTGTGCGAGGGAGTCCTAAAATGAAATCCATGCTAAGATGCTCCCAAGGTGCAAAGGGTATGGGTAATGGTGTGTAGAACCCTGTATTCTGCTTCCTACCCTTAGCTACCTGACAAACTCGACAATGAGACACAACTCGTGCAACATCACGTTTAATGCTTGGCCAAAAAAATCGGTCCTCTACAAGAATGATAGTTTTATCTCGACCGAAATGACCAGCAATCCCTCTTGCATGCATTTCCCAAATCAGATGATCGCGCAAAGAAGTATTGGGAATGCAAAGACGAGTACCTCGAAATAAGAAGCCATCAACAATGGTGAAGGCATCTACCATAATAGGGGTATCCTGAGTCAAAGATGAATAGATGTCACCAAAGTCCTGACAAGTAGGATAGTCTTGAATGATACGCTCAAATCCGATAACTTTTGCACTCATTGTCTGTAAAGTGCAAAGTTTCCTACTCAAGGCATCAGCGGCTTTATTTTCAGTTCCTGCACAGTGTTTGAGTATAAAATTGTACTCCTGAATAAACTCAAGCCACTTGATGTGTCGATGCCCTACTGTCTTTTGGGAATTGATATAGCGTAGAGTTTGATGGTCTGAGTAGAGCACGAACTCTTTTGGTAGCAAATAGTGACGCCAATGACGCAAACATTGCACTACTGCATAAAACTCTTTGTCATAAACATCATAGCGTTGTTTCGTCTCATTCAATTTTTCGCTAAAAAAGGCGATAGGATGGTTTTCTTGGCTTAAAACACCTCCTATACCTACGCCTGATGCGTCACATGCCACCTCAAAAACCTTCGAGAAATCTGGAAGATGAAGAACCGGAGCAGTAGTCAACTTCTCCTTAATCTCCTCGAAGGCATGAGCAGCAGATTTAGTCCAGTGAAACTCCCCTTTCTTAAGACAATCAGTGATCGGAGCCATAATGGTACTAAAGCCCCTAACAAATCTCCTATAAAATGTGGCCAGACCATGAAAGCTTCTGGCCTCATGGATCGTATTAGGAGTAGACCATTCTCTTATGGCCTTAACTTTGTCAGGATCTGCTGCTACTCCGTCTTTAGAGACGATAAACCCAAGAAAGTGAACAGAGGAAGCTAAGAACGCACATTTCTTCAAATTGACAAATAGTTTCTCTTTACGGAGAGTCTCTAAAACTTGTGTCAAATGAGAAAGATACTCTTCTTGGGTTTGACTAAAGACGAGAATGTCATCAAAATAGACAACAACGAACTTGCCTAAGAAAGGACGTAATATTTGAGTCATAACTCTCATAAATGTGCTGGGTGCGTTAGATAAACCAAAAGGCATGACCAGCCATTCATATAATCCGTCCTTAATTTTAAAGGCAGTTTTCCACTCATCACCTTCGCGGATACGAATTTGATGATATCCGCTTCGAAGATCTATCTTCGAAAAGATTTGAGAGCCAGCCATCATATCTAGTAAGTCATCAAGTCTAGGAATGGGAAACCTATACTTGACGGTAATTCTGTTGATGGCGCGACTGTCAATACACATCCTCCAGCTACCATCCTTTTTAGGTGTGAGTAGAGCGGGAACGGCACAAGGACTCAAACTCTCTCTAATAAAGCCTTTCCGCAATAACTCATCGACCTGTCTTCTCAATTCAGCGTGCTCAATAGGATTCATCCTATAATGAGGTAAATTGGGCAAACTGGAACCAGGTACGAAATCAATGGCATGCTGAATATCTCGAAGGGGAGGAAGTTCATCAGGTAACTCATCGGGTATGATATCTTGAAAATCAGAGAGAATCTGATGAATCTCAGGATGGTAAATGACAGGTGGATTAGAAGACTCTCCTAAAGCAATTACCGCATACACTAGTCCCTCCTCTAAACTCTCCTTGAGGAACTGTGATCGACTGACCAAGTGAAGAGACTTTTTATGCACCTGTCCTGTGACTTTTTCGCTCTTCGGTCTCTCTTCACTAGACTTAGGCGGCGCGGGTTTCAAGACAATTTTCTTTCCATTAAATTTGAATGTATATGTGTTTGATTTGCCGAAACTCGTCACGTCTAAATCATACAACCATGGCCTACCAAGCAAGATATGTGCGGCGGTCATATCTAACACATCGCACCAAAGCTGGTCCTGATAGCTCGACATCTGAATATGCACTAGACAACGCTGGATAATAGATTGAGCAGTTTTATCTACCCATGTTACGTTGTATGGTTGTGGATGGGGTTCAGCTTTGAGACCCATTTTCTCAACAGCTGATCTTGAGATTATATTCACACAACTACCCCCGTCAATCATTACGCGATAGCTTTTTCCCCCGTGTGTGATGTATGTAGTGAAAACGCTAGACCTACGCCAATCTTCATCTTTCGTTTTAGTGTAAAGACACCTAACGACATTTAAGCGTACATTTGAAATGACTATTTCCTCGTCTGATTCACTAGCGTCTCTTACTGGTTCATATACTTCCTCCTCAAGATCATCATCATCACCATTATGCTCTCCTTCTACGAGTAAAGTTCTAGTGGGACACTGTGAAGCTATGTGGCCATACTCGTGACACTTGAAACACTCTACACCTTTCATGCCCTGTTTAGATGACTCACCCATTACGGTTTTACCTTTAAAGTCTTTATTTTGTTGGGTGTTAGCTTTCTTGTTAGCTTCAAAAGGGCGTCTGGATTGCTCCCCGGCTTTAGGAGTGAATTTACGGTCAGCAGAAAATTTGAGAGAATGTTCAATATTCTCTGCTAATTGACAAGCTTGAGCTAGGGAACTTATATTTCGTGAATGGATATGCATAGCTCGTTGTATGTCTGCACGTAGTCCAGAACGAAATCTAGATATCGCCTGATGTCGGTCCTCTTGCAAATCACACCGAAGTGTCAATTCATCAAACTGAGTCATATATTCTTGGACCGTCATGCTCCCTTGTCGCAGACTATGCAACCTATCTAAAAGGTGACCCCTAAATGTGACTGGAAGATATTTCTCTTTGAGTCTAGCTTTCATGTCATTCCAAGTCTCTATCGCATCTAGGTATCTGTCACACTCTCTTTCTACTGATGCCCAATATATCCTAGCGGGTCCTGTCAATCGCATCCGGGCAAATCGTATTTTACGCTCTTCAGGCATATCATACCAATCGAAATAGTAATCCATGTCTGCGAGCCAGTCACTAAAGATTTTAGGGTCATGAGTGCCATTAAACGTAGGTGCCTCAATTTTTATTCTACGTGTGATGTCATCTTCAGTACGTCTAGTTCTAGGGATGCTCTCATCTCTATTTCTTTCATTCCGATTTCTTGGCCCTCTATCATAATTCCTTTCATAAATTTGATCATTTTGTTCTTCCATTTGTCGTTCTAGTGCATTCAATCGTTTATCAACAATTTTAAATTGTTCCATTTGTTCGGTGATAGTTTTTAATTGTTTCATCATGATTTCTAATTTTTCCTCCACATTACTAGAACTTGAGGTGGTCATTTTACCGTTACGAAGAAGCATACAATCAAACAAGCGGATGCAATGCAATTTCCTAGACTCGATCAAATTCTATATGCGTGCACTATATGATCAAATAAAAATTTCCTAAGATTTAGTTTCTAAAATGTATGTAAATAGGTCCTAAAATGTGTGTATGCAGCAAGCAACAAGTTGGCAAATAATTACTAGTAATTCTAACTAACAATCTTATGCAGAATTTTCACAAAATAGTTGCAAAATTTTGCTGAAGAAAATGGGTTAGTTTAGAGATTACCCAATACCGAAGAAGTTCGTGCACTTGTAGTAGTCCCTTGGAGTCTTCCGACGTTGGTTCGCCTGCTGAAGAGCGCTGAAATCCGCCCACAATTGTTGGAAATAAATCCAGGAATCCAACGCTTCGAATCTGACTTGAATTGGACTCCGAACGGGCTCCAAATCACTACTTTTCTGCTTAACGGATCTGCGCTGTTAGCGGGTGCACTGCTGAACTGATCCGAAACCCAATAGTAAACAAATCCAAAACCCAATAACTTTCTTCTCCTTTCTCTCGCTACAGTTGAGGGGGACGGAAGCGGAAGTGGTCGTTGTCGAAGTGGAGGGAGGACGGCGGCGGCGGCGAGTTGCTGGTGGACGGCGCTGGGGTCGCGGAAGAAGGCGACGAGGGCGACGGAGTGGCAGGGGATGGAGTCGAGAGACCAAGAACTGGTGATGTTGTTGTTGCTGCTGCTGCTGATAAGGAGGACGGGGCGGCGAGCGGTGGCGGTGGACGGAGACAAGGCGGCGAAGGTGAGCGGAGGCGAGCGACGGACAGCGGTCGGAGACGGAGACGGGCAGCGGCCGGAGACGGAGGCGACGAGATTGCGGCAGGCGAGACGGGCGGACAGAGAGGCGGCGGGCGTCGCTGCTGGCGTGGAAGCAGTGATCAGAGGACGTCGGCGGTGGGCATTGGAGGCGGGGTCGGGTGGAGGAGATGGGACGGGCGGCGGCTAGGGTTTTGAGGGGGGGTCGGTCGGTCGGAGGCAGCTAGGGCGGACTGAGGGGAAGGGGGGGTCGGTCGGCTAGGGTTGGGGGTTTGGGGGTTTGGGTTTGCTGGGAGGCTTTTTGGTCGGGTGGGAAAGAAGGAAGAGGGAGAGGGTTGGGAGGTTTTAAGGGAGAAAGAGAAAGAGAGTTTTTTTTTTTTTTTTTTTTTTTTTTTTTTTTTTTTTTTCCTCTCTCAACAGATCAGATCTGATTTTTTTTTTTTTTTTTTTTTTGATCTGTCAGAGTTTTTTTTTTTTTTTTGCTGGTTGAAGGAGGGTGAGGATGAGGGTGGCTAGGTCAGGTGGAGGAGGAGAAAATAATTTTAGGTTCTGATACCAATTTGACGCAGGACGGAAGCGGAATTAGGGTTAGGGTTTTAAAAACTAGGGTTTTCTAGAGGAATTGGGGAAGAAATAATAAATTGGGGAAAACTTTTGGGATTTAGGAATCCACCCAGGCCCACGCCCACTCTCCACGAATCCACGAAGAAAGATTTTTACTCAGCGAATTCCACGCCAGAGATTTCTCAAGAAAATTTCTCAAAATATTATTCATCTTTTTCAATACTCCATACAACCCTATATATAGGGAAACCCTAACAAACAGAATCCTAATAAAATCCAAACTCCTAATCAAATCAAATATCTAATACAATCCAATCCTAATCAAATCAAATCAAATCTAATAAAATCTAATCCTGATCTCCATCACTTATGCTCCACTCCACGGAGAACTCTCGTTGCACTGTGGTTGGCTTTCTCTTATAGTCTATTGTCTGTGGCTTGACTCAGCATGACCCACTTGGCATGCCAATGAAAGTATTTGGCCGAGTGTAAGCAGTAACTATCAGGATCCTTTAGGCTTTATTTGGGCTTAAAAATGGCAACATGTAGCTTAAGGTGGGTATGAATGTAAGTGTAGTAACTGCTGATATGTGATTTTAAAAATCTGCTTGATGTTGATTTGATTTATACTGATAGTCATCTATAGCAAGGTTTAAAATCTCAAACTCGAAGTGTTGGCCTAAGGCTTGTGGTATCAGAAGTCGGCGATATTGGCATTTGGCTATACTGGTACACATTAGGATCTATATTTTATCATATACCTTAAAATTTGATATGATATACACTATATCTGTTGGTATCGGCCAATATCTGTCATGATCCATTCCTGTTTCCTTGAAACTAACAAGCACCTTATTTTTTCCTCTTGCTTTTCCTCTTTGGAAATATAAATAGGAACCATGTTAGGATATCCATCTTATCAACTGAGTTAAAATGCAAACCAAGAGGTTGAGCTTTCAGAGTGCAGTGTATAAGAAATATGAACTGGTTGTTGTGTTAAAGTGGCTTTAATGGTTTGGGAGTGAAGAAAGCAGTTTGGAGTAAGCTATTTAGTGTAAGATTTTGCGAGGAAAAAGAGTTTTGTTAGCCTTGGATAGGTTCATCTTTTTGGGAACACATGCTAGGATGGATATATCAAATAATGGATACCATGTGTATATGCATGAAGAGTACCTTTTAGCTATGAAGTCCTTCAATGTGAGGAGTTGTGTGCTCAAGTGAGGCAAATTGGTATCCATTAGCTAATGATCATGCAGGAAATTGAGCATAGGTTCAGTTTGTAGGCCAAACCTTTGTGCCTAGAAGATTTGGAAATGAGCAGTAATTTATGCGTCTTCCACTTTAATATTGGATTCGGGAAGACATGAAATTGGATGTAAGATAGGAGTCGCATGAGACAGGAGAAAAGCTAAAATTTCAATCACATTTAACTATTACATAATTTTCAAGAAATGCTATCATGAAGTATCTGTAATTAGATTTCTATTTTACAAAGTAACATCTCTCTCTTGAAACAGCCAGTTTAGTTTTGCCCATGCAACACTCTTCCCTTCAATCATACATGGTTGGTTTTATTTCATGTGAGGTGATGAAGGGAAATCATAGAAGTTAGTGGGAAACTAGACATGTAAGGATTCTATGAGAAAATCTGGTTTTGCTTTGTGTATAGCAAAGTTGCTTCTACCTTGGATCGTTGCCAATAAGAACACTATAGTATATAAACGCTTTTCATGACCTGGGTCTCTACTCCCTAACTCATTATGGTAAGTGATGTTAAACATTTAATTGGTTGAGGAAAATCACCAAGGTTTAAAATGTTGGAATCAGTATCGATATCGTCCGATCGATCATTAATGGTATCAAAATTAAATATCCTCAATATCATACCAATATTATACCGAATACCATGTATCTTGTATCTCAAAATCTGATATGATATATTTTGAGATATCATACAATGTATATGGTATCAATTGATATTTAAAACCTTGAATATAAATTAGAAACCAATATTTTAACAGACATAGACATTATTTTTCGATAGTCTACCTAAATAGCTTTCTAATGTATATTTGACAAGTTTGTGTAATGTGTGTATCTATTTTGTATGTCACATTCTGTTACACTTTTAGGGTTTCCATATCGAGTACAACTAAGCCATGTTGCCCAAGTAGAGACCCGGCCTATGTCCTTTCTTCAAAATTTGCACTTGACGAAATATGATTGGTTAATGAGAGCCCTTGTCATAAGCAGTCGTTGTCCCCTGATATTGTCGTAAATTTTTTTGGTTACTCTATAGTCTCACTTACTTTAGGTGAATGTGCTCGTGGCATGTTTCTTCCTGTCTAAAGCTTTGCATCTGGTAAAAGATACGAATTTTCCCTCTCATCTTATGTCTTGTCTTGATATTTCCTTTAGGGCGACGGAGACGTATCAGGATCGGCTCACTTGGGAGGTGCATTGGTTGCGGCCTTGGCATGGGCCAGAGTCAAGGGCTGGGTCTGATTCGGCACGGCACCCTCAGTTGTTATCCTTTGTACCTTCGGAGCTCTCTGAAGATAAAATGATGAACCAACCAAACATAAAAGATTTCATAGATCCTATATTAATTTGGCTTCCTCCTCTTTTTTCAAACTAATTCCAATATGCTCTGAGTAGCAAGAGTTTTTTCAAACAATTTCTTATATGTTTTTCTTTCATTTCGAAGGCAACATTTTTTTTTTTTAAATTTTTTAAAGTTACGAGTGCTATAAAATGTTCATGTTTGGGGATAAAATTATATGTAATTTGATACCTTGCTGATGTATTTGCTATGATATGTTGCTGCTCAAGTTAAAGAGCCTAGGTTCAAGTACTTGTATCTTGATCTGAATGTGAATGTTAAACTCTTGAAAGTTTGTTGCTCATCTGATTCTTTAGATACATCCATTGATTATTATGGTGCATGATTATCATACAAATCAATGTATGCATCATCATTCTAGAGCTTGGATATCACAATTAACGGTTTGTAAGAAATGAGATTTAGAGAGGCTTTTACATGCAACTATCTATAAAGATATCTTAGATATATCTTTTTTATTAGAGATTACTGTATGTAAGTGAGCTTCTAGTTTAGGAAAGTTACTTGAGGTGGTGATTTTTTTAAATTTTTTTTTTCTAGAATTAGTATTTCTACTTTCTTAACTTTTTAAGATTAAATTTTATGAATTTTCGAGTTCATTTATCTTTTAATTAAATAGATGCAAAATATTTTATTCATTGAAAACCATTAATTTTGTGCCAACTTGATGTAAGAACAAATCAAAATTAAATAACAAATCAAAACTAAATTTCAAATAATTAGATAGGGTTTAAGATCAAAATCCACAAGAATTTTTTTAAAAAAAAATTATTAGATATAGCAGAATGAACTACAATTCAGAAGTAGTGAGATGTCAGCTTATATTATTCTTTTTCTATTATTATATATTGGCTTATTCTAATCATATTAACTAAGTCCTCTGATTGCGGGGCGTTTAAACAAAAAAAAAAAAAAAAAAATAGTTGTCACTGTGAGTCTAATGAATTGTATTTGCAGGCTACGGGTCCATTTGAGCCCAGTGGGCCTGTATTGGCAGGCTACGGGTCCATTTGGGCTCAGTGGGCCCGTATTGGCAACTGTCGTTATCAATTGCGGCCTTTTCAGCACAGATAAGGTGAGATGCACTTTCTCTCACCTCACAGCGGTCGACTGCCTCTCTCTCTCTCTCTCCTCACCCGCCCCCGCGGCCCTCTGCCGCCGCCGCAGCATCATCCGTCTCCAGCGCCGCCACCTCCGCCTTGTGGGCCTCCACTCACCTCCTCTCGGGTAACCTCTAATTTCTTTCTTGTTGTTTTGAATGAATAAAAGTTTTTGCTCGATTCGATAATTGGATTATTAGGTGTTGATTCGTTGTATTGTTGATTCTCTTTTTTTTTCTTTTTTGCCCTAAAAAGCTCTAATTTTTTTCTTTAAACGTTGATCTCGTATAATATGATGATATGAGAAGTGCCCAAAGTAGATTTCCAGGTTCATGGAAAGTGTGACTCTCTGTATCGAAAGTTAGGTGATGGATTTAGAAATTTTTATGCTGAACCAATGAAAGTAGAGAGAATATTATTTTTGAATGGGAAAGCGGTTGGTTGATTCATGGTAATCTATCTTTGCTTAGAGACAATTTTCTATGATCAATCAAGAAATTAAAAAAAAAAAAAAAAAAAAAAAAAAGAAAAAAGAAAATTGTAGGGCCCCATCAGTTTACTTTTCAATTTCACTTTTCATGAATCAATCAGATGATATAAAGGGGTTTAGGCGGATGCAGATAGGTAGCTTCTTTGGACAGTTGTCGAGAAAGATTGATTTTTTTTTTTTTCCTTGTGGAAACCTTTGAGGTCTAAAGAGATATAACAGACACAAGTTTATGATAAATATAAATATTTAGAATAAATAATGGGAAAGCTACCTTCTTTTGAGCATGAGAAGGATGTGTGCAATTATGCATGTATAAGAATACTAAGGCAACATTTGATTTGAAGAAAATGGGAAGAAGAAGAAGAAATAGGAAAGGAAAGAGGGGGAAAAAAAAATGAAATGAAAAAAGAAATAAGATTCTAAGATTCTCTTTGTTGTTCAGTTCGAAGAGAAACTGAAAAAATAAATAAGAAGAAATAATAATAAATTAAAAATAAAATTATAAATTTGAGAAAAAAAATACTTTATTCCAAACTCCCTCCACCCTCCCACTATGATTTTATGTGGTAGCAATAACATCTAATACTTTCTCAGATTTTCTCTACGTTTGGAGAGATAAAACTGAAAGATAAAACTGAAGAGAAAATTTTGAGTTTTATTTTCTCTAACTTTCTTCAATTTTCTTTTCCTTTGACCTTTCTCCCCAACCAAACATTAGAAACTAAGGTCCTATTTTCTTTCCTTTTTCTCTCACTTTCTCACAAACCTAGGGCCTAATAGACATAGAAGTAGTTTTCGATCTAAGTTAAGGATGTCGAGAAGAGTGCTGCTTGAGGTTGCATGGACATGGATATGACTCGCTGACATGTAGTAAATTCTTGGCAAAAAGAATACATACAAAAGAACTGCCACAGAAACAACTCTCGTGTTCGAATCAGTATCCAACACGACATGACTCCAAAACAGGCTCCGTGCTTTCGAGGTGGCTGGGCACTTTGCTTTAAACATAATTCTAGACTTTGTCCACATTAAATGTTTAAAAAGAAAATTGTTTGCCCAATCTTTTTCAAGAACTAAAGATACAATTAAGATCCCACTTCAAGTTTCCAACAATATTTATTTTTGAAGTATGAACAATGTCAGGGATAAAAGAAATGTCAGTTGAAGATTCTTTCCAGACTACTCAGAAATAATTTAGGACTGTTCTTCTGACGTATCGTTTAAATCGTCAACCAAATTGATGATTATCTGTCATGGTTTTTTGTACTTGAACTGAATTGAGTTATTATACCACCTGTTATATTTCGTATTCTTTTTACTTGAACTGCATTGAGTTAATACATTGCTTGTTATACAGTCAGTGGTTGATTGATTGATTAATTATTTCCATGTTCTTTTCCATGAGGATTAAAAGGTGATTGTGGGATTTGATAATTTGATTTTTTATTAGTAATCGATTGTTACTAATTCCAAATTGTGATTGTGGAGACTTTTTCTTTCAAAAACCTTAATATTTGATTATTTTTTAGCATAATTTGATATTTTGATTAGTGCTGTAAATATAGATCGTTTCCTTTCTCTTAAAGCAAATCCATTTTTTTTTTTTAAAATCCATCTCTGAGATCAAAATTTAATGCTACAAATTTTGTGCATCTTTATTTATTTCACTTGTACTTGTTTTCTTTCTAGGATCTCTTGCATACCTTCTTTTTTTTGGCCCCCATTTATGAACTGGTCTTGGAAATTGGTGAGTCTTATAATAAACCTTGTGAAAATAGTTTCGACTGAATTTATATCATTGTTATTTTAGATAAGTAATTGTTTTGCATAACGTTGTAACAGATGTATCTCAGTCGACAAATTCCATCTTCATGATTTTGACCACCCTGAAGAATGTGTGAGCTCTCAACCCGAAGTTTCATTAAATCATGTATGCTGCTGGGGTGCTAGAACCACCACCAGTGAATTTTCCCAGCATGAAGTTGTTTAAGAAATTTAGTCCCACACTTTGGCATGGGATCAAAGGATCTGGGTTTCTGATTATGAACAATGCAGGTACTTATCAGTCATGTCTACATGGTTTCTGAATTGCATACAAGCATTATGTTTAAGGTGAAATGCCGTTGTTATATCATAGGATTCAAGCTGGCAGCCCCTTTGTGTACCTCACACCATGCAAGCAGACAATTTACTTCCCTTCATTTCGGGGATCATGTCAGTTCTTCGGAAGAGGAAGTAGTGATTGCCTTGGGTAGCAATGTGGGCAACAGAGTCCAAAATTTCAACGAAGCTTTGCAGTTGATGAAGAAATCAGGCATAAACATCAGAAGACATGGGTGTCTGTATGAGACTAAACCTGCTTATGTGACCGACCAACCCTTATTTCTGAATTCAGCCGTTAGGGGAACCACGAAACTTGCACCACGTGAATTACTGAAGGTGTTGAAGCAGATAGAGAAGGAGTTGGGTCGGACTGATGGAATAAGGTATGGCCCTAGACCGATTGACTTGGATATTCTTTTCTATGGGAGATTGAAGGTTGAGACTGAATCTCTAACCATCCCACACGAGCGCATTTGGGAGAGACCCTTTGTGGTCGCACCACTCGTGGATCTGTTGGGATCGTGTCAGGATGATGGTATCGAGAAATGTTGGCATTCTTTATCAAGAAATGGCGGGGGAGTATTTGATACATGGGAGAGACTTGGCGGGGAAACCTTGATTACGCGCAAAGAGATGAGAAGGGTTTTACCTGTCGGAGATCGCTTATGGGACTGGTCGGAAAGAACCCATGTCATGGGTGTGCTCAACCTAACTCCTGACAGTTTCAGTGATGGAGGGAAGTTTCAAAACGTGGAGGCTGCCGTTTCTCAGGCCAGGCAGTTAATATCAGAAGGGGCAGATATCATTGATGTCGGTGGCCAATCAACACGGCCATTTGCACGCAGGATATCTGCGATGGAGGAACTTGAGAGGTTGATTCCCGTACTCGATGCAATTTTGCACATTCCTGAAATAGAAGGGAAACTATTATCGGTAGATACATTCTATGCGGAGGTTGCGTCAGAGGCGGTGAAGAAAGGGGTCCATATCGTTAATGATGTCTCTGGTGGGCAGCTTGACCCCAACATTCTCACTACAGTTGCACATCTTGGCGTTCCCTACATCTCAATGCACATGAGAGGAGATCCATCTACCATGCAGAGCGATGAGAATTTGCAGTACGATGATGTTTGTAGGCAAGTGGCTTCCGAGCTTCACGCACGTGTGAAGGATGCAGAACTGTCAGGGATTCCATCGTGGAGGATTATCGTCGATCCTGGTATTGGATTCTCAAAGAAAACCGAACAGAATTTGAAACTTCTCATGGGTCTGGAATCGATTAGGAAACAGCTTGGGGAAAAGAATGTAGCTGCTTTGCATGCTCCGGTCTTGGTCGGGCCCTCGAGGAAAAGGTTTTTGGGAGAGATTTGTAACCGCAGCGATCCAGTTGAGAGGGATGCGGCCACCATAGCAGCAGTCACAGCAGGAATCCTCGGCGGTGCTAATATCGTGAGAGTCCATAATGTGAGAGATTGTTCGGATGCTGCAAAGTTCTGTGATGCATTGCTTGAACAAAGAGAGAGTGGCATATTGTCCCATCGGCAAGGAGCTGTGTTGAAGAGTTGATATCATATCATGCTTGGGATCCTGTTTAACAATCTTGATGGGAGAAGACCTGCAGTCTTATCCAGCAGGTATTTTTATTTTGCAACTCTTGAGGAGGCTGATATGGACTCTTACCCAATTTCGTAAGGTCATTTTACGTATTCTCGAGTGCGTCTAAGCAAGCTGGTCAACCGGTCAATTTTACGCGTCTACAGGCACATTCAAGAAATCAAGTAAGATTGGTCAACCGGTCAATTTTACGTGCCTACAGGCACATTCAAGAAATCAAGTTCAAGAAATCAAGTGAGATAGCCGTCTCCTTGTTCTCTAACCATCTCCTTGTTCTCTATCCATCTATGTCGGATTGTCAAGCAAGATAGCCGTCTCCTTGTTGTTCTCTCTCCATCTATGTTGTCTCCTTGTTGTTCTCTCTCCATCTATGTTGGATCGTTAACTAGAATCGAAGCTTCCAGCCACAATTTCATGAGGTTGTGTTGTACTAAAAATGGAAATTCACAAACTATTTGTTTATGCAAAGTTAATAAGGATCAGTTTGTTTTGGAATGAGTTTTGCATTTGCAGCTCTTATCAAATATTTGTAATGTATAGTTACTGGTATGTGCTCATTTATGATACAACACCAAATTGATTTAACATGATAAACTGATATATGGATATTTTCTTTTTATTGAACACCAGACATATCAGCAGATTGGAGAATTTGGCTGTAAAGGCTCAGAATATGAGGTAATTTCAGATTTTATATCCTCAACGAATTATTCTGATATGCATTCAACAAATTTGTAGATTTATTTCCATTTATTTTCAAAAAAAAAAAAAAAAGAGTAATTGAATGAATAGATATAGAAAAAGAATGCAGGAATCATCAGCCCCACCGTGAATCATTTTAAGCAACAGCATGAATAAAAAACAAAAACAAATTTCCAAAGCAACTAGAAATGAATTATTCTTGTACTGTTACTGATCAAACAAACTCCAATTGGGATTTGTATATTACATCATCATCAACGGCCCTTCTCATGGACTAATTGCAAAATACTATTTTTGCAGTTTGTAAGCTGCAATAACAATTTTCACTGATTTAAGCAGCAGAATTTTAACAATTTTTAACAACAAACGGTTTATTTCTTGCTGCCATCGCCAAACAAGTATCCAAGGGAAGAACCGCCTCCAGGAGCAGCATGCACCTTGGTGGAAGGCCGATCCTGAGAAAATGAAACATAGCATTACCACAAGAATCTGCACAGCGTAAGCCAACTTAATAATTTTCCAAGTTGAAGCATTTACATGCACTTGTTGGGTTCCATGATATAGAATAAACAGTCTAATCACTGAAAAATTACCGTAATGAAATTGCCCGTGTTCTGTCCATCAGCTCGGAAGTAGTTGTTTGTGACATTGCCAGGAATGCCTGCGGGGATAGCTTTGGTAATATCAGCTGGTGGGGAACTACCAGAAGGTTTTTCAACTGGTGCAGAACTAGCAGCAGCAGGTCCAGAATTTGCTGCAGCAGGTCCAGAATTTGCTGCAGCAGGTTTGGGAGCCTCATCAGCCCCAAATAAATAACCCAGAGAACTTTGCCCCCCACCTGCGCTGACTCCACGGCCCATTCTCTATATGATTAAGTACAAATATCCAGTTCCTGCCCATATTTTACAAACACCAGTTACATGTGTACATAACTCGTGCAGATTACCAAAGAAACATAGAGAGATGCAAAAAAACATCAATTGTCGAAATATGAAACTACAACCCATTAATATGTAACGACAATAAGCTTAAAACAGTTGAAATATAAGGGGGAATTACTCTAAACCAGAAATACATGCAGATTAACAATGTAAGCCCTTGTTTTGAGGGTCTAATACCCCCTATCAATTTTTGTGCTTGGAAAATTAAGACAGATCAACTCTCTTTACTCTTACAAGCATAAGTTTTGTGTTCAGCAAGGAGTCAATCGCCCTACCCTACTTACCCCATTTCAAAAAAAATTCTGTTGAGTATGGTTGAATAGCTAGCACCTTGGTTGAATAGCTAGCACCTTGCACGAAATTCTTCAATTAAAATTGGTCCCATATGACTATATCTACGAACCCAAGACACTACCCTCATTCCTCACGCGTGTTATAAAAAACACCAAACTAGAGCGGAAGTCTCAATCGTAAAAAAATGCTTTAAAATGCGGGGTGTGTATGTGTGTGTATGTGGATGGGGGAGAGGAGGCTAGAGCTCTGCCCAGTCGGCCGCCTAAAGCGTCTAGGTGTTGCCTATGCCATTTTTTACCCCAGTGATTATAAACGGAGCTATATTGGCTATATCTAGTTTATGACACATAACTCTCCTTAATTTTCTACATAATCCCATGGTCATTTTTTGTGTTTGGAAAATTGAGACAGGTTTCAATTATAAATGGAGCGATACCACCAATCCCACAAAAAAAAAACACACACACACAAGCACACAAAAAAAAAACAAACAAAAACAAGATGCCAAACATAAACAAGAGTAACTGCAAAAGGACTCAATCAAGGATTTGCTATTAGTAACTCATATGTAGAGTCTGGTTGAATTTGCTTTTATTCAATTTAATCTTTTAGAGACAACAATATGATAATAAGCATCCTAAATTTTCATCAGGGAAAGCTTCTCCTATATCAATGGCCAAATGATGCTTTTGCCCCATACCAAGAGCTCAATAGATCAGGACCTATGAAGCATGTACCCAAACACAAGACACGGGATATAATAGGACATGAATATGTGGACATAGTAAATCTTTAAAAGGTAGGACAAGGGGACAAGAAAATAACTATGCATGTATGTATTACTTGTCTATATACAGTGCACATCAAATCAAAACCAATAGAGCTTTTATTAGGAGTAGAAAGAAAAGAGGAAAAAAAATTAATGATTTAAATTATAGATTATAATTGAGCATCTATATTAATGAAAATAATTGAAAGCTTGATCCATTATCTCACATAAAACAAGTATGTGAACTCTTTCACATATCTACAGGGTCATAATTTATTATCCTTCATATGTCAAAATAACCTTTTATATTTATATAAGCAAAGCACAGCTCCATGGTGCCATCATGTGACTTCAGGACTTTTTGGGAGCACACAAGGCTTCAACATGCAAGTCTTTGAATTCTTAAAATCCAACAAGCCTTGGGTGAGTTTGATATGTATCGGACAAGTGTCAGTGACTAATATGAGTACGACACAGATACGATAGTCGCTTTGAAGTTATCATGCTTCATAGATACAGATAATACCTCAAGTTATAGTATTAGGAGTGTACAATATATGAATAACACACCTCATTGAAAATATACATGCAACCCAATTATTTAATATGAATTATCACTTCAAACCGTACATACATACAATATAAGAATAATGGAAATAAGCTACCAGCGCATCACAGGAAATTTTCCGCATTGGCAGCCCATTTCCATTATCTGCAATATTATTTTACCAATTCTTATGTTTATATTAATCTCAACCACATAAGGTTCACTCATATCCAAATTTTTAGATTTTATCTTTGATTTGGCATTCCACCAAGTAGACACAAATTAACAGTTTTCAGTAAATACAACATATTATAAACTACAACATATTATATCCCCTTGATACACAACCATGAAATTTGATCCTAAAAAAATTAACGAAGTGGAGATTATAGTCAGAAAATCAAAATAATAAAATAATAATAATGGGATTACTGTTTTTTTACTGAAAGCACATGTAAGTTTCCTTGGTTGGTAGTTTATTTAAGCAATCCTGATGTAGAATATAATATATTGTGTATGTGTGTGTATTAGGAATTGTCTTATACTCGTGAATTCATCCAAAAGCTGAATTACAGAAACTAAAATAAGCAGCCCTACAACTGTTGATTTATATAGAACCACGAATTTGGTCTGACACTTCAAGATCACTACCCTCCAAAGCTGTGTAAAGTAATTGACAAACACCTAGTGTTAAATAATACAGATTTCTCCAATGCATTCATTTCTTTCATAGGTTGAACAAGTAACTATTCTGAACCATTCTCCTACTAACACTTTTCTAAATCACTCTCCTTACAAGACATATTTTGTCAAACAACAAAAACCTAGTGCAACAAATAATAGACTTTGCATAGGCTCTCCTGTTTTTTCCCAATAATTCAACAAGTGTTTAGTCTGACAATATACAGACCTGGTTGGCAGACATTAAATATGAAACATGCATATTTCTTATACGTACAGGTTTTCCTCTTGAAGGGATTAAAAGACTAGAGTATTTTTCACAATTTGGTCGTCTAATAACTTTGCAAGCAAAGAATCATACCCTTGTAAGAAGCAAGTAATAAGTTAAGAAAAGAAATTTTGGTGGCATCAAAAGTAACTTGCAGGCAAAGAAGCAATAATTACATGCCCTCTCTGATAACCACATAGTCCATACACTTACAGATAAACACCGAGAACAGAGATTTTAACTTTTAAGCATATATAAAGACAAAAGGCATGGGAATCGGCAGAATGATACTTGAGGACTGCATAATCTAGAGAAATTAAGTAAAACTAATTAACTTGCTTGTTCAAAATAAGTTGAAAAAAAGGCGATTACCAAATGGCTGGAGGAGAAATATTAGTACAGCACCCAAATACAATAATAAGATAAACTTGCAACAAGTACCACATAATTGAACTTATGGGCCATAACTCTTGTAACAAAAAATTGGCCAATAACAGAACATTTAACAATAACCCTAAGAAAACATTTTGGAATTGAGCAGTGAAGGAATGTAGTGTTGTTTGGTAAGAAAATTTCAAATAAGAAAGCATATATACATATGACTCCTTTAATGTTAAGTAAACACAAGCATCCTATAGAGTAGCCTAACAAGTCATGGAGGATACAGGAAAGATTGTCAAGAAAGGATATGTTTAGTCTGTCACGATATACATTCTAGATAGTAACAAGAACCACAAGTTGCAGCAGCAAAGCAACAGAATTTCAAGTCAACAAAAACCTTAACCAACTACAAGAATCTCTTTACACTTCCACATGAACATACTTTTCAAGGCCATATGCCAGAGGGTGCATGACATGCACATAGTAAAGTATTATTTAAAAAAATGATTAGTTCTAAATACTGAATAGCAATTATAAGTGAAAAACAAATTGTATCCAGAATTCAAGCTCAGTTTACAAACAAAACCATGGCATGACTAGCTTTAATAAGTGAGATCATTAGAAGAAAAAAAAAATCCCACTCATTATTCATACCTGTATCATCTCAGACAGTAACAAGAACTGAAAAAAATCCCAGGCAGCTTTAATAAGGCCATATGCCAGAGGCTGAAACAAGAACTGCCTGTAACTTCCTACCAATGCACTCCTTATTCATCATTTAGCACAATCCCACTCCTTCATCTAAGGTTCACATTTAGAGTGCATCCGTTATCTCGATAAGTTTCTCAATCATCTATTACTCTGATCCATAGAGCACAACTCGCATATTATATAACTTTCCCCCCAACTTCATTGGTATTCTATAATGAAAAAGTGCTCCAGAAAATCACAATCACAATAATAATAGATTGCAAGTATGAATTATACCCACTTCTTTCTCATAGTATTGCAAAATTCACGTGACTAGCATTTCAAGTATTTTATCTCCATTTTTGATTCCACATACTGTTAGGTGTTATTTGGCAATGGGTTAAGCAAACAGTTAAGATGGAGTTTAACCCCCTTTAAAACATCCCAAACAAGCTGATGTTAGCCCTTCTGGGGTGGTTAATTTGAGTTAACCTGCTTTGAGGTGGACTCTAATTTAACCCTTCTCTTACAAAATGAAGGGTAAACAAGTAAACAAATGATAATAAGATATTCCAAAAGGAGAAAAGTTTCTCTGTGCTGGCAGCGAGGAAAAATTAAAGCGCTGTCAGCAAATTAACCACTACTGTCCACCCAGTTTCTATCATCTTCATATTATCCTCCAAAACTTCTTTAGGGCCACAAATTGAGTTCTAGTGTTTTTTTTCCCCTTCTATCCAGTGGGTATTAAATGAATGGCTTTACGTGAAGAGAATTTTCACCCAGAAAGGAAAATAAACCTTCAAATTCAATTTTGGCTCTAAAGCAACTGAGGAGGTGCAGGAAAAGATGAAAAGAATTTGAAAGCCTCATTTTTTGGGGGGATAAAGTTGCCTAATGCTGGCGGGATCAGAAACTTTGCTATGCACCAAGTACAAAAACAGTATTCTCAAAACTGAATACTACAAAAGTTATCACCTTAATCTTTTATCCATTAGGACCATTACTAAACATAAATTTAGTGAACCCTGTGTTTAAAATTTTATCCAAACACTATTCGACTAACTTTAAACCTCAAGAGGGGCTAGCTATCTTATTCCTTTCTCTAATCCTTTATTTCCAACCCTTTTCTGAAGGGACCTTAGATTTTAAATCTTCTCACCACCTTTCTACTTTGAAAATTATTTTTTTACAATATACACTCTCGATTTTACCTGAGCAAAGAACCACGGGATCATTGAATATCCCTGGTAAGTTCATCAGTAACTTAGTTACAGGCTTACAGCAAAAAGATATGCACTTAATGCCAAACTTTTTTATGTGTTTGTCATAGGCCATGGCTCTGTCCCTCTTGCCTATCACATGCCTAGTTACTATAAATTGCTCCATCTACACACCTCATGTCCAAGACTCACAATTTTATCTTCCCAGATACATTTTCACAAGCATTTTCTAAATCAATGATAACCATATGTTCATATATTTTTCTTCTCCATGTTTCTTTCCATCAATAGACTGGGTGAGTAAATAGTTTCTATTCTCGATCGTCATAGCATAAAACCAAATTGATTGTACGATGCAAATGTTTCTTCTTTTTTTTTATATCTTTTCCAAATACTCTCTTCCAATGTTTCATATGAGACCCATAAGGTTTATTCCACCATACTGTGCTCAACTTTGTATGCCCCCTTATCATCTTTTCGTTTTCCTTGCCAGTACATTTTTGCAATATGAGAAAATTCTAAAAAATTACAGGAAACCCCTAAATTTCCCAACAATCAGAATGTTGGTGAGAAGAGAGAAAGGCTGAAGTAAACTTCATACGAACCATAGGCATCTCCGAATGAATAGCTAAGCATCTATCACAAAACAAAAATATCAATATGTTAACAATGTACATACGTTTCAACTGATCAGATCCACTTAATTCAACTGATCAGATCCACTTAGGTGCCCACTGAAGGCTCTATCACACGTTCGACAGGCAGATGCTTGCTAAGAGAAACCCTAGAAAAGCTTGCAACTTTTAGAATCATTACAAATGAGTCTATGATTAACTAAAAGTCAGATCTAGCATACACAATTTAAAACCAGACAGAAAAATAGCTTAGTTAAAAGATCAGAAAGATTTCATCTTTCGAAGAAAAGAAAGATCGAGATCCGGTCACAAACGCGAGACTCTAGCGAGAATTTTGGTGGATTGATCGCAATCGGAGCTCAGATCGTCCATGAAATGACACATTTTGCATGCAATTTACAGATCTAGGGTTAGGGTTTCGTACCTTTCGCGGTCGAGGAGTGAAGGGATCCGAGAGAGAGAAAGGGAGAGGAGAGAGAGTGCAACGACGGAGAGCTAGAATTTATACAGTGAACTGTAACGAAAGGATTAAAAAAAAGAGGTATTTACTGGTTTGTCCCTCAAATCTTTATATATTATGATTTTGCCCCTCAAATGTTCATATTTAGGATTTTGCCTCCTAAATCTCATGAGTTACAACAATTTAGTCCCTCTCTCTAATACAGTTAAATATTTGACCATTTTACCCATCTTTTCCTCTTCTATTTTCCTCCTCTCTTCTTCCTCTCTCTTCCTCTTCTGTTCTCATTTTCTTCATTATTTCTCCTCTCTTCCTTAAGTATTTAACTGTGTTAAGGAAGAGAGAAGAAGAGAGGAGGAAGAGAGGAGGAAGAAAAGAGGAGAAATAATGAAGAAAATGAGAACAGAGGAGGAAGAGAGAGGAAGAAGAGAGGAAGAAGAGAGGAGGAAAATAGAAGAGGAAAAGAGGGGTAAAATGGTCAAATATTTAACTGTGTTAGAGAAGGGGACTAAATTATTGTAACTTATGAGATTTGGAAGGCAAAATCCTAAATATGAAGATTTGCAGGGCAAAATCATAATATATAAAGATTTGAGGGACAAACTAGTAAATATTCCTAAAAAAAGGAGATATATATATTTTAAATAATAAAAAAAATGGATGACTATTCTCCATTTTGAACGGAAAAATAACAAATAGGTCCCCAGCAAATCCAAATTTTGCGCATATGGGTTACCAATTCAGTTGAGAGAGTTACTAAATGCGCCTCATATTTTTCTCAGTAAATCCTAAAAGTTTTTTTTAGGAGAGAGAATTATTTTTATTCTAACTTTTGGGACTCATTAAGAAAAACATGGGGCACATCTAGTAACTCTCTTCCATTTAAATTGGAGAATACAAAGACTATACTCTTCACTTCGCGTACGAATTTACAAAATGACAGCCATTAACAAAGAAACTTTTCTCACAATTATTTTTCTCAGTGAATCCTAAAAGTTTTTTTTTAGGAGAGAGAATTATTTTTATTCTAACTTTTGGGACTCACTAAGAAAAATATGGGGCACATCTAGTAACTCTCTTCCATTTAAAATGGAAAATACAAAGACTACACTCTTCACTTCGCGTACGAATTTACAAAATGACAGCCATTAGCAAAGAAACTTTTCTCACAATTAAAGAAGCAGTTAGCATTTGCTTAGATAAAAGGGTTAATGCAATTCATCGAAGAAAAGATATCGATCAGAAGAAATTTTTAGAGCTTAAATAAGAAATCGTTCTGTCCTACTTAAGGCCAAGGAATGATGATACCGAGTACACACGTTGGTAAATGCAGTAAAGAGAAGTGAATAAAGGTGATTGTAAACTGCAAACTACATCATTTAAAATGGAATTAAGGACTAATAGCTATTCACAGTGGAATTTGATTGAGATTGGTCTTGTGAGTTCCTTCTCTTCCTCTATTAAGCAAGAACAGTAACTTTTGAAGGCAATGTTACCATGATACGTTGTGCTTCATGATACAAAAGGATAGCCTTAATCACAGACATATTTGGGGCACCATCAGATCATAGTACCCTTGAAAGCAATTCTTAAATTCAACTCAATAAATATTGTATGTAATTATTCATGTGTATGTTGATAATAAAAAATACCTAGATAGCACAGACATTTTTTTATGTGTCAGACATGACATGTCTTGCCAATTAGTACTATATTCACACAACTTGTTATGTATCAGTGTGTCATGTCATGTCTTGCTACTGTCGGCAGGTCATCAGTGTCATGTCGTATCACTGTCGGCGGGTCATCAGAGTCATGCCGTGTCACGCTAGTGGCAGTATGTCCATTACATTACAACCCAACCAAATGCTATACTTACATACATGGAAAAGCTCATGCATTCGATTAATCATTAGTTCTCTTTTTCGGATCACAAGTTTTGGTGATCCAACAAGGCGATCGAACAAAATAGTCCACCGTACAAGGGATGCTGGAGTGATTTGGGCAACACTGGTTGAAAGTGAAAAATAATTTTGTTCACACCAGATATCCCTCCAATTTAAATGTGAGTTAACATTGTCCTCACTCGCTTGTAACAGTTAGTATACAGTCATTACCAGCAGACGGTATATCAATGTACAATAATTGGTTCCAAGTTGAAAAAACTGAGAGCAGATTGAACTGTGGTTCGACATTGACATTTACTTATCGTCCGCTCGTGCCTTCTGATCATTTGAAAGCATCATTCTTCTCAGTATGCAACTCAGAATATATGTCAGAGACAATGTCTAACAATAACAGCCTTCTCCATTGAGACCAATATTAAGATCTCACGATCGTCTTGTCAATCTTCTGAATGTTGTGGTTGGTTTAGTTATTCCTCGATAATAGAATACGGAGTTATATTGCCTGTCGTTTTGACTCAAAAAATCTTCCTTTTCCTAGTTAATATTTGACAACAAACACTCAAGGAGTTGATGATGGGGGAAGTGGTATCGTTGCCTTCCTTTTCCTCCCAAGGACGGATGCCCTCTCCAGCCTCGACCCGCCTACCCTCCATTTCTTGAACGCTGCCATTGATGATTGAGCGGCTTCAAACACTACAAGAATCACCAACAAAATTTACATCTCCATTAGAGAATGTAAAATTGTTTGAAGGAGAACCCAAGTACCAAAAACACACATAACACAAAGGATCAACTAGTTGATAAACTTTGAATATGAAAAAGCACTACACTTAACATTGTGTCTCTTCTTTTGTAAGACAATTCAGAAATTTGGGAACGGTTGCAGCATTAGTACTGTGTGACTTGCTCAGAATCTCCTTGTATCTGCTAGTGAACGCATAGTGGAGGAAGGAACCAATAGTCTTGTCCCCAACACTGCCAGTAAAAAAAAATTCAGAGTCAGCATAGACTATTTTCTACATGTAAAGCACCTATGATGTAAATAATAGCAGATGAAGGCAGCAATATATATATGCCCATGGACATCAAAATCAATCCACATTCCGTGCTGTCTTATTATGAAGAATGCAACATGAATAAAAACTTTAGTATTTGACACGATTAGAGCATTACATACAATTTATTAACATGTATCCAGATCCTTTGTGCCTCAGTTGACCAGTCACTACCAGACATTTTTACCAAGATACACTACAGGGACTCTCAGACGTTTCGGCCAGGGATGGAGATATTATTACCAAGATACACTACAGGGACTCTCCGATGTTTCGGCCAGGGATGGCAGTGACCACCACCAACATTCAGGAATGACGTGCATTCAGGGGCCCTCTCTGGAGCTTCAAATTTTCTTTACTTGAGAGAGGGTTATTGCTTTATTTTTACTTATATTTTTTCCGTTTTTTTTTTGTTAAAAATTTTTCAAAGAAGTTCAGTGTCTTCTTCCATTTTCTATCCTCCAAAATGAATACACACTCTGGTGATGCATAAATGTTGCCTTCAACAAGAGGTATATTGGTATGCATATAAAAAGTATCAGATAGTAAAAAATGGTGGAAAGATACTAGTCATTATAAACAGAAACAAATAAATGAGCTATCCTAAACAGAAAGATTTTAAATCTACAACAAAATGCAATATCATTAGATATCAAGCTACGATTAATATATATATATATATATATATATATATATATAATTTGTTTTTTTCAATGATAAATAAAAACAACATAATTTGTCATGCAAAGAATAGAGAACTCACAAGGGAACTATCTTGCATCCCAACTCATAGAAGTAGGGGCAACGAAATCTCAGGTCTACACATGCTGCATCAGCTTGGATTTCCTTCCTTGTTCTGAAATATTACGTTACATAAATGTGTTGTCATCAGAAATCTGAAACAACCATAATTGTTTTGCAATCACATTTCACTAATAATAAAGCTTTTTCATGATATCAATATAGGAAAAATCAAATGTGTGGTCATTTAATCTTTATGGAACTGAATATTTCTTTTTTTCTTGAAGAGGAATTTGGGGCAAGAGAAACAATTTACTTTTGGCTGAAGCATGCAGGAACGGTTACAGATGCTGCTTGTCTCAAGTATAGTTCATGAGCAAGCCAAAACGGGAGGTCCACTTTAGCACCTTTCTCAACCTGAGTGAGCAAAATAAAACTATTACAAAAGAATTAAGGTAAATCTTCTATTCTAGTTTGCCCGATAACTTACATTGTTTGTTTCAGAACTGGGATCAAGGAGGCCAACTCCATTTGCTCCCACTTGGAAAACCACTGACAGGGGCTGCAAGCACAAATTTGTCACAGTTTGGTAACATATCCTTTCGCAACAACAATTATTATAAAAATAAAAAAAGAACTCTTTGCTGAAGTCAATGGTTACCTCCTCCTCCATTAAAATGTCATCTATGTCATAGTAACTAGGCATTTCCTTGGGTCAATTATGAAAGACTGCTCTTTTCCTTGTACTAAAGGTACTGCAGAAAGAGTTATACCACCTTAATGCCAGTAAAAAGTTGCCTCTCCTTTTGCACCCTGAATCTGTGAGTAAAGCTTATCAACTTTTATTGTGGTACCATCTGGAATTACTTAATAATGTTTAAATGTTCGATTTATATACTATTTATCAATTATGAGGACCATAGGCAAAATAAAAAAAAAGAATGACTTCAGTATGGGCCTATCTTTAATATTACTATTTACTAGAAGCAGAAAATATTAAGGGCCCATATTGCACTGGTACATATACAGAATAGTGAAATGATTCTAGTAAGCGGATAAAGAAAATTCTGAGAGTCCATGACACTGAAAAATTATGTGTAGTCATGAACAGATGACATGAATTTGTAAGACCGTACTAGTTAGAGAAACACAATAACTCTACAACAAAATATACTCATAAAGTAATTAGTTACCAGAATAATCATTATGAAAAAGGATAAAATGCATCAACAAATTAAATGAAATTTGTGAACTCGTCATTTTTGCATTAGAATTTTATCTTTTTTGACTTATAAATTATAGTTATACATCAAAGGAGTATCCGACAAGTGTCCTGCATCTAAGTATTAGATATGAGTGTGTCTCCTCTATCAAATAACCACGCAACACAGTTGTGACAAGGTTATAAATAATAGCCGATACAGATATATACTGCATATATTGTATCGGATTTTAAGGTATCCAATACAGAATATATGATATAATATCGGCTCAATGTTGCCAATATTGCCGATATAATATGCTCGATACTACCGCTTTTGATACCATTTATAATCAGCAGATACTTATACAATGCATAAACCTTAAATGTCGTTAAAGGGTAACACCTTTGTCCTTGTGCTCTTATATGACAAGAGTTATATGAGACAAGCAGATGAAGCAAAACACCCATGTCTGAGATTTTTTTTTTATAAGCAAAACATGTTGGCAACATAGATAAATATATTTTAAGCATCAATATCAGATTCACAATGATGAGACTCCATGAAGGGAGCAAATGGCATTCCTTCTCCTTAGCATATTTGGTTTGCACTATAGTCTGTAGTTATACTCTAGTATCTAGATACGACATAGCTACAAAAGTTGCAATATATGCCACGCTCGTATACCGTTGCAAATAGTATTGCCCCAACAAGAACCATTAGCTACCACATGCATGATTGTTGTCATTGAAAGCAGGAAGCAGACTAAGCAATACACCCATGCTTTGGTGCTTTAAATATGCAAAACATGTTGGCATATGGATAAACATATTTTTAAACTTCAATTTCAGATTAAGGACGATGAAAGTACATGAAGGGAGTCAAAGTTCATTCCTTCACCATTGCAAGTATACATCAGTTTGCAGCATTTGGCTGTAACTGTACTCTAGTAGTAATCTGAATTATCTTCCTATCGAAGCACTCACTTATTCATCGTTTAGCACAATTCCACTCATTCATCTAAGATTAACGTTTTGGGTGCATCTATATTCTGGACAAGTTTCTCAGTCATCTAATATTCTGATCCATAAAGCACAATGCATCTTTCACAACTTTGCCTCCAATTTCATGGGTATTCAATAAGGACATAATGCTCCAGCAGAACTTCTCTACTTTTCACTTTTCAATCTCACAAATCACAATCACAATAATAATAGATAGCAAGTATGAACTATACCCATTTTTTTCTCATAGTTATACAAAATTCACTTGACTAGCATATCAAGTATTCTATTTCTGTTATTGATTCTACGTATTGTAGGTGTTGTTAGGCAATGGGTTAAGCTAAGGGTTAAGGTGGAGTTTAACCCCCTCTAAACAAGCTGATGTTAGCCTTTCTAGAGTGGTTAGCCCTTCTAGAGTGGTTAACTTGAGTTAACCTGCTTTGAGGTGGATTCTGATTTAAACCCTCTTTAAAAAATGATGAGTAAACAATTTATAATAAGATATCCAGAAGGGCAAAATTGTTTCTATGCTGGTAGCAAGGAAAAATTATAGCGTTGTCAACAAATTAACCACTACTCTCCAATAAAAAGCATGGCCAGTTCCTATCATCTTCATTTTATCCTTCCTAACTTCTTTAGGGCCAAAAAATTATGAGTTATAGTGTTTTTTTTTTTTTTTCCTTCCATCGACTGGGTATTAAATGAATGTCTTTTTGTGAACAGAATTTTCACCCACTTGATGGAAGGGAAAATAAACCCTTGAATCCAATTTTGGTTCTAAAGTAATTGAGGAGGTGTAGATAAAGATGAAAAGGATTAAAGGAGAAAAGTGGGCTAATGCTGGCAGGCACAAGAAACTTTCCAACGAATCCTGTACAAAAACAACACTCTCAAAATTGAATACTAAAAACGTTGTCCCCTTAAACTTTCATCCATTAGGATCCTCACCAAACCTAAATTTAGTTAACTCCTTGTTTAGAATTTTTATCCAAACACTATCCGATTTACTTTAAACCTCCAAGAGAGGCTAGCTATCTTATTCCTTTCTCTAATCCTTCATTTCTAACCTTTTCTGAACAGGACCTTAGATTTTAAAACCTCTCACCACCTTTGTATTTAGAAATTATTCTTATACAATATACACTCCCAAATTTACCTGAGCAAAGAACCATGGACCCATCAAATATCCCTGGTAAGTTCACCAGTAACTAAAGTTACTGCAAAAACATATGCACTCAATGGAAAACTATTTATATGTTTGTGATAGGGCATGGATCTGTCCCTCTTGTCAATATATGCCTAGATATTTTAAAGTGCTCCATTTACACATCTCATGTCCAAGACTCACAACCTTATCTTCCTAGGGACCTTATCATAAGCATTTTCTAAATTAATGGTAATAAAATTCTTAAATTATACAGGAAACCCCTAAATTTCCCAACAATCAGAATGCTGGTGAGAAAAACAAAAGCTGAAGGTCAATAATGCATCTAATTTTCACAAACGCTAACTTTCCAGGACAAAGCAAAATATCAAAATGTTAACAATGTACATACAATTCAACTGATCAGATCCATTTAGATGCCTACCGAGGGCTCTACCACACGTTCTATAGGCAAATATTTGCTAAGAGAAACCCTAGAAAAGCTCAAGTTTGCACCATTTAGAAGCTTTACAAATGAATTAACGATTAACTAAAGGTCAGACCTAGCGTACACAATTCAAAACCAAACATAAAATTAGCAAGATCACAAAGATTTCATCATTCAAAAAACGAAAGATCAAGATCCGATCACAAACGCAATCCTGCGAGAATTTTCGTGAATGAATCGCGATCGGAGCTCAGGATCGTCCACTTAATCACACACTTTGCATGTAATTTACATATCTAGGGTTAGGGTTTCGTACCTTTCGCAGCCGAGGAGCGAGCGAAGTATCCGATCAAAGAGAGTGTGTGTAAAAAGGTGGAGCGCTAGAATTTATACAGTGTGAACGGGAGTTTACTAAGGAGCACACGAAAAGTGGTGTGCTACTTTAGAAACTCCCGGTGTAAACGAAAATTTCTAGAGGAGCACACCTTTTTTCTTAGTGAACCCGCTTAAAATTTTGATTTTATTTATAACTTTATTATTCAAGTTTGAGAACAAAAGTGTACTCATTTTCAAACTCTCAACTCCATTTCATTTTCCCAAGCAAGTTGCAGAAAAAGGGAGGAAAAAAAAAAATCAGATTTTATCATACAAACCTAAATTTTCTTGCTCTCTTACTCTCCGTAAGTAAATTATCTTATAAACTAAAATTAATAATTGGCTTTAGTCATATATTTCTTTTCCTCAAAAACCCTTAAAGAACAATTTTTTTGTTGGGTCTATGACGAAGAAAATGGAGAATACGAACATGACTTTGGTTCCATTCAACGATCGAAAGTTTTTGGGGATATGAACTATCATTCTCTTCAAATTTCTACATTATTTATTTTAACTTTTACATTTAACTAGCATAGAAATAGGATTGAAAGATGGTTTTGGGTTTCTCAGCTATCCGGATTTATAATCCTGGACAATAAAGGATACGTCCGAATTTTGTGCATCGAACAAGTAGATTTGTGTCTGGACTGTGTAGTCCGGATAGCACATTCTTCGTCTAGACTGTCTAATTCGAACGGCGCACATTTAAGTTTGTCAGAGAGATGAAATTTTCATGAAAAAAGATATTCTTGAGAGCAAAATTTTACCTAATTGTTTGAGCCAATGCCTCCCTAACATGGTGTGAGAGGCCATATCTATCCCTTTTTGTTTTATTTTTTGCTCTTTATGTTTGAGGTTTCGGACATGGTGTTAAATCAACCGGTTCTTTGCCGATTTCGATTGCTCGAACACATATATCAACAAAGTCTCCGGTTCAAATTACAAAGATAAGCACTAATTTCTGATCAAATACATATATCAATGACAAATTAACAAAATTCAGATCCTCATTTTTACAGTTTTCGATTGCTCGTCATCCTCACTCTCAATCTCCATCTCCTCCATTTTCTCGTCATTTTCCTCTCCCTTATCGCCTCCATACTGAAACACTTTCCGCCTTCGACCAACTTCTCTAAAAAAAGTCTGTCATTGGAAAGCTCGATGGAGCTAGATCGGGGCTGGAGGGCAAGGGCACAGCGGGAAGAGCTTGGGTTTAGGGATTGGGTTTGAAGAAATCGCGGAATAGGAGAGAAGGTGTGATTGTAGGAGAGAATAAAAATGGATAATTGAGGGAATTTTAGGTGTGTTCACTAGGAAAAATTCTCTCTTTTTAAAAAAGAAGGTGAGCTCATTAGAAAAAGTTGGCTCACTAGTAAAAAAGTGTGCGCCTTTGGAAATTCCCACTGTGAACTGTAGCAGAAAATTACAAATAGCTCCCCAGCAAATCTAAATTTTGCACTTAGAGGTTTTCCCTTTCCTTCTAAAATGGAAAGGCCCGAAGAGAATGAAACCAACTGTCAAAATTAGTTATTTATTTATTAAAATACAAAATAATTTCTCTCAACCTTCACTACAATTTCAAAATTTTGGTGCAGTAAAAGGGACCTTCAATATGGTATCAGAGTAATCCAGTTACTTTTCTGCATGGACCTTAAACCTGTGAGGCATGTTAAAATACAAAATAATTTCTCTCAATCCTCATCGTAACGTTGAAGTTTTGGTGCAGTGGTAGGAACTTTCAATATTATTTGAAAATGAAAAATACAAAATAATTTTACTCAACCTTCAGTATAACTTCGAAATTTTGGTATAATAAAAGGAACTTTCAATATTATTTGAAAAGAAAAAAATACAAAATAAATTTCCCTCAATCCTTACCATTAACTTCGGAGAGTTTTGGTACAATGCCAAGAAAAAATAAAGAACATGTAAATTATGATGAGATTGATAAAATTTTCAGGACTCTATGAAGAAAACATATTAGTTTCTCGCTCGCATAGAGACTTATTGTCTGAAAATTTTCGACTGCAATAAATTTGATTTAGATTCTCACATTCTGATACGTTGAAATTGTGAATTGCATGGTGTTGAAAATTTAAGATTACAATTGCTCTACAAAGAAGATTTACACTTTGCCCTCACTGTACTTCACAAGTTGGCAAAGTGATCATATATATGTAAGCTCATTGTGGTGAAGGGATCTTTGAAATCTCTATCAGGTGCTTGTGGAGAGCTTGAGGTTTCGAGAAGAATGGGGAGTGATCGGAGCCCTTCAGCTGGAACACCCGTTCCGGGGGATTAGAACTGCACATGCTTTGCTGCAGAGAGAGAGGGATGGCGTTATCGTCTGTGGTCTCTATATAGAATCTCCTTACTGAACCATACTTCTTGTCGGAAAGTGAGAGCTTCTCTAGCACCGGAGCAAAGGGGATCAGTCTCATGGATACTGATGCCAATGCAATGTCCTTCAGAAAAAATAATAAATAATAAGAACGTAACAAAATTGAATCAGTTCAGATTGTTTATATGACTGTACATTACTAAAACTTACCTTCCGAGGACTTTGATTAAATAGCAAGTCATCCATCAGGGACTTATCGAGATCTATGGCAGTTGGGGGACGGTCATTTCCATTTGCATACTGAAAAATCTGGGCATGCCGCATCAGATCATATGCACCAACCTGCAAGGAGCCGGTATCTAAGACTGTCAGCCAAATTTTGCCAGAGATTGCGACTGCAAATATCTCCCATACTCTTAATCTATGGAGTATGAGAATTGGCGTAGAACCCATCTTAATGATTGAAATGGGTAGCAACCTGCATGGTGAACATGTCGAGAGTACTCTGGCCACTCATCAGCATGGCCGCAGAAACGAAAACAGCTTTGGCAATCTTAGATGGAAATGCTTCCATGGCATACGATATGCACGTCCCACCAAAATCATGCCCAACCAAAATCACCTGAAGAAAGTATGAGAAGACCAGATGTAGTGTATAATTATTAATCCAAAAGTAAGCAAAATGCCAACAATGATTTCGTAGAAGTCAATAGTGAAATTATGGTATTTAGCAGCATTGCAGCAACTATTTTGTTTCTGAAGCACGATTGCCCGAATTTAGCAGGACCAGAAAAAATCGGTCATTTTCGTCATAGATTTCTCATAGAAAGTAAACCTCATGCACAAAAATTATGCCTTGGCATTATTTGATTCTGGCCCCGTTTGATAAGAGGAGCTAGAGGCCTTATTCTTGCCAAACACTGAAAAAAAATTCAAGAGTTGGGTATAATCAATGCTTTTGAGTTCAAAAGGTAAATATTTCGCATAAGCTCTTGATTTTGTCCCAACTCCTTAAAAACTGTACCACCTCAATAGTTGGAACTGGATTTGTTCCAACTCGATTGACTCTTTCCTACTCCTCTCTTGAAAATTAACGACTCCTACATCCTTACTCCACTTACCAAACAAGGCTTTAGATTAGTAAAACAAATACCAATTGAGTGTCAGCTCGCTTAAAAAACATATACAGAGAAGATATTTTTGTTATGTGATCAACTAAACAAGTGATATGCAAGCAAGGATAGGAATTCTCCAAACAGGATTAGTTCAAGTTGTGCGAGGTAACAATGCACAAACTATTTTATACAAAGTCATGCATATAGTAAGCAAAATTTTGAAGGTTTCAGTATATCAGCTCTCTTGAGTGGAAATAAAGTTGATAGAAGAACCAGTCCGAGGCTACAAACAAGATTTGCTGGAAGGAGCAACAAGGACAATTTCAAAAGTCTGAAGGTTTGAAATTGTATGTAGACCCAAATATAAGGAGTGGGACTCATCCGACACTATCGTAACAGATTGATTTGCCACAACCTTATGCAACCTTAGCATTTATGGAAGTGGGAAACAAGTGATCAACTTATCGGTTGTGCATTCAATCTTTTACCAGAAAAATAAACACAAACCTATATCTTTTTCGTAAGATTAAAGAATACAATCAGATTCCTAAACTTTCAAACTAAACAAATATAACTGAATGGTCTTGGGCCTAACATGTCAAATAGAACAAAACTCACATATCGCCCATACGTAATCAATATTCATGTTAACTCTAAAGAAAGATGAACAAACCTTGTCATCATTGCTGAGATTCTCAAGAAATATGGTAAGTGGTTCCACGTACTGAGAGAGGCTTGTAATCTTGCCAGTATCAAAAGCATGAACACCAGAGCCTGTGAGATCGATAGCGTTGACTCTGAACCCAGCATCTTTCAGCAGTGCTATAGTCTTGTACCAACACCAAGCACCAAAGCCACCTCCATGGACGAGTACAAAATGGTTGGTCGCTAAACCATCAATCGACAAATCCTGTTTCAGGAGATTCAAGTCTTTAATCTCCTAAAAATTCAATAACAATGACTAATTTAAAATTGACAATCAACAATCTGTTTCCTTCATCAATCAGGATTGGTGCAATTAAATGTCATTATCACCAAAAGTCGCAAACTTTGTGAATCAGCAAGAAAAGTCATTATTGTATCTCCATGTTTGACTATAGATTCAGCAACAAATCCTCATCCTCGTCGCCAGATTTTACCAATAAAACTAGCTTTTTTGACTTGTTAAAATGCCACCCAAGTCTCTTTCAGAATGCATCAACAACTTCATGATTGTTCTTCAATTTTGTAATGTGGATGGTCCAACTAATAATATTGTACCAAGACATTAGCAAACACCTAAAAAAAGACAAGTAAGCAATCCAAGAGAAAATTTGAACAAGTCATTGATTATTCATGACAAGAGTTTCCTTTAGTTGGCAATTGAGAAAAAATCAAATGGCGGCAAGCAAAGATAAAAAAAAAAAAACATGAGGACATGACAAGAGCCGAATATTCCTAACAATAAAAAAAAAAATTATCTATATTTAAATTAGTAATTATCATTGTAGTGACATTTCTTAGAAAAGAAAAAAAAATTGAATTTTGAGCAATCAATAGACTTTCATATGTGAATTGAAAAAAAACAATGCTTATTTGTGCCCATAGTTTGCAAAATTCTATGAATCAACAAGAAAAGTTCTTGATCAAAATTTTCAGTAGCTTGGTTCTGATTAGTCAAACGGCACCTACCACTCGATTCTAACGATTTGGATAGTCCAACTTAAAAGAGCGGATAAAGATCTAAAAAAATGATCAAAGACAAAATTTTGATCAAGTCATAGCAAGGAGACAGATTCCAAATTTTTCTATTTTCGAGTTTTTTTTTAAACTAAAAAAATTCATGTTTTTACTCAGAAATTAACAAAAAAAAACCCTAATTGCGGAAGATTCTCAACACTGAAAGTAAAAAAATTTGATTTTTTTTCTTAAATAATCAGTCACAGTTCTAGTAAATTAAATGTAGAAAAAGAAAATAAAATCAAAATGTAAATTATGAACATAAAGGACCTGATTGAGGAGGAGCTGGTGAGGGTTGAGGAGAGGATCGCCGGCGGAGCGGGGGCGGGTGCTGGAGCTCCTCGGCAGCCCCGCCGCCTGCTTCCTCTTCCCTCCGCCAGGTACGGGCGGGCCGCGCACGGAGGCTGACCGGTCGAAGGCGAGGAGGGAGGTGGGGCCGCCACCGTCGCCGCCGCGGGTGTGGTTGAGGACGAAGGCGGCGGCGGCCTCGAGGACCTTCTCCTGGATAAGCGCCTCCTGGCTCTCCGCCTCCTGCCTCCGATCCGCCCGAGACTTGCTCCGAGGCGCCGGAGCCGGCGGCGGCGCCGGAGAGTTGGAACTGGTCGACGGTGAAGCGTGGCGACTCTTCATCTTCTTCTTGATTATGGGTTGAGATAAGCAAGAGCAGAAAGACCCCATTTTTTTTCTTTTCTTTCCTTTTCGATTTTTTTTGGGATTTTTTGAACGATTTGAGTTGGTATTTAGAGGTGTTGGCGGGACTCGGCCATGGAGTCGGAGTCGTTGGAGAATTTCTAAACGAACATGCCACTGTGATAGTAAGCACACCTTCTAAAAATTACAAATTTACTACTTTTCGAAAGTTAAAAAAACTGTTTACAAACTAATTCCCAAACTATTTAAATATTATTCTGGAATTAATTAATGTGCTCACTAGACCAATAGTGTGCTTGTTTAGAAATTTGTAATTGGATACCTCCAAAACTAAAATAATGTAAATGTTTTTATTAACCTTGATTATCTGTTGAATTTCATCCTCTTTTTCTTTGTTTTTTTTTTCTTTATTTTTTCCCTTTATTTGCAATATTATTCAAATTAAGCCCATACATAGAGTTAAATTTGAAAACTCTCTCAAATTGAAGAGTGGAAAAATCAATAGAGACCAGTCTTATTGACAGTCTAAATCCACTTACTGATCAAAACCTACATAAACATGAGATGAGATAAAATAATATGACCATAAATCCTATATGCTTATAATACCTTAGAATTTAGATGCTCGTACCAACCTAGTTGAAGCTTCTACCATTCTTTCTTTGTGAAATCTAATTATGAAGTGGTCACGATAAGCTTAAGTCGGTTACCGTGCTAACTCTTAAAGGAATTTGACCTCCTAATTTTACTACCCAAGATGAAAGGGAAATTTTAAACAAGATAAAAGGAAAATTCTAAACGAGCACAACACTTGACTTAGTGAGCATCATTTGCTTACTGGGCACCATCTATCTTTTTTTTTAAAAAAAAGAGGGTTTTTTTTTAGTAAGCATCCACATTTTACCAACTTTAACCATCTCAGACCCACATTCCCCATTTCTTCTCATTTGCATACTTTAAACCCTGCTCGTTCTCTGCTTGTTCTCTCCCACATGGTCCAGCGATTGCCCCTCCCCTTGCTCACTCACTTTGCAGGTCAGCTAGTCCCCCCAACAGGTCAGTCCCTCACCTAAACAAACCACCCATATGCTGCTAGTTCTATACTTTTCTCACTAAGTGCAACCTCCACTCCTTCTCAACCACCGTTCTCAACCCCCTTATCGCAATGTACGTCAAGTGCGGGGATCTTGCCAGCACACTGAAAGTGTGCAACAAAATATCCGAAGGAGACCAAGTCTCATAAACTCCATCATCATCCTACTCTAATTGTTCGATAAAATACCTGAATGAGATAAAGATAAAAGGTAACTTTGTAAATTAAAAAAAAGGGAAAATTTGTAATTCTTTACAAGTTAGGTAATGCTCACTAAGTTGTGTGCTCATTTAGAATACCCCCCCAAAAAACCAAAAACTTACATTCAAAGGAAGATACTTAGTAAGATAAGATTAATGGATGATAGTAAGCCGCCTCTAAAGCAATCTACCACTTGGTCTCGGCCATCCAAAATCATACAGCATAGATATGAATTAAGCAACAGAATAATACAAATGGCGTAGTTAAAGAAAATGGCCATGGTGGTTGAGGGGTGTAGTTGAAAGGCAATGGGAACTTGCTTGCATCTCTTCATCATTAATTTCATTTTTTTTTTGGTTGTTGGAGCTTTTGATAAATTGATAAAATTCTTAAAAATTCATTGATTAATAATTAATTGCAAATGGTTGGATGGAGATTGGCGTGCGATAGAAGACAAAACGGCAATGCCATCTATATATTTTAAGGGATTTTTAAATATCTGTCCCCTACTTTTTTAAAAATTAAAATTTAATTATCAAATCTTTATATTTATAATTTAGTCTCCCAAATTCTTTAAGTTACCTCATTTTAGTTCTCAGCTATATTTTTAGCACTAACTCTCCATTATATTACTAAATTGCTTCACTTTAGCTCTGCTTTTTCTCTACCTCTTCTTATTGAATTTTCCTCTCCATTATTCTCCTCTCTCTTTTCCCTCTCAGTTAATCCCTAAAGTGAAGTAACTCAGGAAAAACCAATAAGAAGAGGAAAGAGAGAGGGGAGAAGAATTGAAAGGAGAACTCAATAAGAAGAGAAAGAGAAGAGGAAGATGGAAGGGAGGACTAAAATGAAGTAACTGAGGGGTATAACGGGAAATTCGAACAAAAAATATGGCTGGATCTAAAGTGAGTTAATTTAAAGTATTTAGGGACTAAATTATAAATATGAAGATTTGGAGTTTAAACTCTAATTTTTAAAGATGTAAGGTACATATATGTAAAAATCCCTATATTTTATATAGAAATACAAAGTAATTACAAAAGGAAATATATATTTTTATATATTTTAAGTTAAAAGATTTGCCCATGTGATGTATGTGACTTATTCAATTTAGAGTTGACAAAAAATTCAAACATATATATTTTTTACACTTGAATTATAATTAGTAAAAAGGTTAAATAGGCAATTTAAATTAGAATTACATATAAGCATATTTAATTTTTTGGGATTTTTACTAAGATATTTTGTGAGTGAGACACTAAGATCTTAGTCCCTCGTTCTTCAAAGTTTACATTAAAATAGTGGAGATATAAATCTTTTACGCAGTCACAAATTAATTACCAAGTTAGAAATATTGATTAAAATTTTTTATCCTATCAGTACTAATTTGTATTCATTATTATTGTTTCTATTTTCTTTTTATTTATCTGAATTGAATTGTAGTTTATTACAACAACAACAACAACTAAGCCTTTTATTCCAAGTATTTGGGGTAGGCTACATGAACCAAAAAAAAATCACGCTGGATCGATCACTTTGATAATCCTTCTCCATTTATTTCTATCAAATAATATCTCCTCATTTAAACTTGTAGAATCCATATCGTTTCGTATCACATCCATCCATATTTTCTTCGGTCTTCCATTCGTTCTTTTAACTTGTACTACATTGATAAACTCATCTCGTTGAACTGGTGAATTTGTAGGCCTACGTTGCACATGACCAAACCATCGTAAGCGATTTTCTCGCATCTTCTCATCGATGGGAGCTACACCTACCTTCGCACGAATATATTAATTTCTCACTTTATCTCTCGTAGTGTTGCCGCATATCCAGCGGAGCATGCACATTTTTGCTACACTTATTTTCTGTGAATGACGTTTCTTTATAGCCCAACATTCCGTGTCATATAATAAATTTGGCCTAATAGCAATCCTATAAAATTTTCTCTTCAATCTTAACAAAATGTTACTGTCGCATAAAACTCATGTTGCCCTCCTCCATTTTAACCAGCCAGTTTGTATCCTATTATTAATATCGTTATCGATCTCTCCATCATTCTGAATAATAAAGCCCAAATACCTAAACTAACTGCTCATTTGTATCTCTTACCTATTCAGTTTTACAGCATTATAGTTTATGGTCCATTGTTTACTAAATTTACACTTCATATACTCTGTTTTAGACCATTCAATCTAAAATCTCTATATTCTAATGTGTGCCCCATAGCTCTAACTTGGCATTTACCCCTGCTCTTGTCTCATCAACTAAGACAATATTATCAGCAAATGACATACACCAAGATATCTCATCCTGAATAGCTCTAATAAGTTCATCCATCACTATAGCAAATAAGAATGGGCTCAATGCAGATCCTTGATGTAATCCAATTGTGATAGAAAAATCACTTGTTAAACCACCACATGTTCTGACATTTGTCACTACTCTATCATACATATTCTTAATTATATCGATATACTTGATGAGAATTCTTTTCTTCATCAATGTCCACCAAAGTATCTCTCGTGGTATCTTATCATAAGTTTTCTCTAAGTCAATGAATACCATATGTAAATCTCTATTTCTCTCTCGGAATCGCTCTATAAGTCGACGAAGTAAATGAATAGTTTCTATCATCGATCACCTCGGCATAAATCCAAACTGGTTTTCCGATATTTTAACAATTTATCGTAATCTATGTTCAATTACTCTTTTCCAAAACTTCATAGTGTGACATATGAGTTTTATTCCCCGATAATTAGAACAATTCTGAATATCACGCTTGTTCTTATACAAAGGTATTATGATACTCTTCCTCTATTCATTTGGTATTTTCTTAATTTGCAAAATCTTGTTAAAAAGATCTGTCAGCCACCGCACACTAATCCCTCATAAATATCTTCATATCTCTATAGGAATCTCATCTGGACCAACAGTTTTTTTTGTTTCATCATCTTCAAAACCTTTTTTACTTCAGACTCTTTGATTCTGCATACAAAACTACGATTCATATTCTCACATTGAATTGTAAGATCTCCCAAATATTGAGTAAAACTACCATTATATAATCTATTAAAATAATATTTCCATCTTTTTTTAATCTCTCCGTCTCGAATTAAAACTGTCTTATCATCATTTTTAATACATTTTACAGTACATAAGTCTCTAGACTTTCTCTCTCTCATTCGAGCAATTATATATATATCCTTTTCTTATTATCCAAATTCTCATACACTTGTTTATATAATTTAGTTTTTGCATCCTAAACAGCTTTCTTAGTCTCCTTCTTTGCTAGTTTATACTTCTCAAAACTTATTCCATTGTTATTATTATTCTTCTTCAAATCTCTATAAAGATCTAGCTTGATTTTAATAGCATTTTTTATCTATTTATTCCACTATAATGTATCTTTACATGGTGGAGCACCGCCCATCGACTCACCAAATATATGTTTAGTTATTCTTTTAATGCAGCTAGTTATTTTTGTTCCATGTTACATTAGAATCATCATGGTCCCTCCAATCTGCTTCTTGTACTCCCATATCTATAAAAAAAATTTGATTACCTTATAATCGCCACCACTTAATCTTAGGATCTAATTTATATTTAATCTTTCTAAGTCTCTTTCGAATCTGAATATTTAAAACTAAGAGTTTATATTGAGTAACTACACTCTCACCTGATACTACCTTACAATTGATATGACTAGCTCTATCTACCTTTCTAGTTAAAAAAATCTATTTGGTTTGTATTCGATCCACTTTTAAAAGTAATCAAGTGAGAAATTCTCTTTTTAAACCAAGTATTTACTAAAATCAAATTACAAGACAAAACGAAATTTAGAATTGAATTACCTACTTCATTTCTTTCTCCAAAAGCAAATCTTCCATGTACACTATCAAACACATTACGACTAGTTCCTACATGCCCATTGAGATCACCACCAATAAATAGTTTTTTCCTAGCGGGTATTCTTTTTACTATCTCATTTAGATCCTCCCAAAATTGATATTTGCTAGATTCATCAAGTCCTACTTGTGGTGCATAGGCATTAATAACATTAAAAATCTCTCTATTTAAAATAAGTTTAACTAATAAAATTCTATCACCCTTCCTCCTAATTTCCACTACATTCCCAAGTAATTACTTATTTATGATCACACCTATCATATTACGATTTCTATCTCTACTCGTATACCAAAGTTTATAACCCAAAACTCTATGACTTTAGCTTTCTCACCTACCCTCTTAGTTTTCTGCACGTACAAAATATTAACTCTCTTTTAATCATAGCATCAACTAACTCTGCTAATCTACCTATAAGAGAACCTATATTTCATGATGCCAACCGAAATCTATGTTTATACTTATGAGCTAACTTCTTTACCCCCACACGCTCATTAACATGTGGGAACTCTCTTATATTTGATACTACATCCGCACACCGACATGGCGCGTCGCTTCTGGGCGACGACATAGTAACCCTCACACATTTTTCACTACACCTGGCCTCCGATATAGCGCGTCTAGCAGTAGAGAACGTTCCAACGAAATTCATATTTTGACTCATGTTATAATATGTAACAATATTTTACGTTGGCTGTCACCGGCCTACCACAACTCTTCTCTTTTATCCTGATTTGGGACAGACAATAAAAGGATAAATTTTTAAGCATAGCACTGGCGGAGTTAATTGAATTATAGTTTCTTTATTCAATAAAGTTTTCCTACATTGTATATCATTTTTTAAGTATTTTTTTTTTTAGATCAAGAGTAATAGAGATTTTTGTTGGGATGTAGTTTCGTTAAGTTTCGATTAATGGAACATAGGGATTTAGGTCCACTTCTTACGCTCGAAACAAAATTTGTATTTTTTTTTTTTTTAATCAAATTTAGATTGAAAAGGCAAAGACCTATTAAAGGGGCAAAAAAAAAAAAAAAAAAAAAAAAAAAATAATGAAAGAACAGTAAAAAATAGAGAATATTCAAAATTCTAAGGATTAAAGTCTACCAGATCTTTTGCTTGGATTCAGACAACTTCTGATTTTTATTCCTCCGCGTCCTTTCGACTGTAGTGTCAACATCGTAATAAACCCCAAAAACGGCGGGCATTTAATCCAAAGCAGCTAGCTAACCAGTTCTGGCCAAGATCTCACCGTCCATCCCAAAGGAAGGGCCACATGGACGGCCAGATCTTGGCATCTAATTACTCCCGCCGGAATTAATTAATCAGTGTGAGCATGCTTCTAATTATAGAAGCGAAGTAACGGTCTTCGAGTTCGTCGCTACTGTAAGGTCCACGTTAGTTAGGTTTTTGGAGAGGGACAAGTTAAGCGTCCGTATAAATTAAAAAGTGGGATAAAAAATTCGAAGGCCCAAAAAAGGGGAGGAAAAAAAAAAACAGTTTGGGCTCGATAGCGAGAGGAGAAATTGGAAGCGATGCAGAAGCGAAAAGCCCTAGATTCAGGTGAGATTTCGATTCCGATTCCGATTCCAAATCTCGTAGAGAGCGAGCGAAGAGAGAGAGGAAATTTTGGATTTTTGATGGTTTTTTTAGAGATCAGAGCGAGATTTTGGTTTGGTTTGTTGCTGATCTCGGCGGGTTTTGCCTGAGATTCGATTGCTATAGGCTGAGATTGACGCGATCTGCGTGCCATTTGAGGTGTTTTTACTTTGAAACTTAATTTTTTTTTTTGGGGGGGGATTTTGTTTTAAAAATAATTTTTGTTTTGAATTTAGGAGAGGTTGTGTGAATGAGAGATGGAAGTTTATTTTCTTTTTTTGTTGCTTGATTCGAACTTGGGGAGGAATGCAGCTGTAATTGATGCGTCATTTTGTTGCATGGAAATTTTAGGTTTTGTTTCTTTGCGTCGAGTGATTTATCTGTGTTCTTATGTCTATTTTTTTGGAGCTTATAGGGTTTAGATTTTTTTTTTCTCGCTTGGTTTCTTCTTTTGTTCTGTTTCTTGAGAAATCTTTAGTAATTTTGCTCTATTAAACACTTGTAGTAATCCTTGTGATGCAAGTTGAAATGTTAATAGATGATACATGTGCAAATTTACTAATGTAATGATTACGTAAAACATCAAAAAATGTTAAATGTTTCCACAAGTGGAGTGTATTGGATCCTTATATTTATCTATTTTCAGCAAAAGGACAACTTAGCCTCCTCTATATATCTTAAGCAGTAATAAGAAAAAGTGTAGAACAGAAGGGAAGAATGTAAAGTGAGGTGTTTGATGAAAACACCAAAAGAATGAGGAATAAATATTCAGCGAGGTGGTGGTGGAAGCGAGCTGCGAAGTTGGAGTCAAGGTGGTTTATAGTATAGCTATTTCATTTTAGGAAAATGCACAGTTGCAGAATAAATGTAGGGCTGAGCTTGCAATGTTTAGTTTGACTGGATGCATTGTAGTTTTCTATGAGAATCGCCAGTCAGATTATGAAGTATTGGTTCAGAAATTGGAGGATTTGGGAGCAGCTGCATTGGTTTATGAATGGAGTTGGCTCCGAGAGAAAAGTTTGCAAAGGAGAGTTCATTTGCAAGAGATGTATCTGATTGGCCTCTACTTTATACCATGTTCTGTTGATAAAAATAGAGCACTGTTCAGTCTTGGACACATTGGCAAGTTCTTGATGATGTCAGTGACTGAAGTATCAGTCATCAGTTTGACAATTATTGGTGATTGTTCGACATCTTCCATTACGAATTCAGAATTTCGTGGAAAAATTTGTCTCTAATATTTGCATGTAACATTTTCCGGAGAAGCACAGCAAAAGATGTATGAGCTTTTCTTGGTAAACACCTTTTGGATGACATCAGCAGGGTTAATGCTACAGTATTGAAGGAGCATTTGGTACTTTTGCCAGAGAAGCACAATGAAAGATGTACAAGCTTTTTATGGGAAAGAGATCTCAGCAGGGTTTATGCTACAGTATTGGAAGGAGCATTTGGTGTCACATAAATCCCTTGGTAGCCAACAACTTTTGTTGGAAGTTACAGAAGAAAAAGGGAAGAAATCTAATTAGGGGCGGAAATGGGAGCAGAGAGAAGTCTTACCCTGTAGATTTATCTAGTTCTTGTGTTGTACACTCAAGGGGGAAAAAATGTACAGGATCTGATTAAATAGAGTAAGCCCTAGTGCTTCCATTTAGTTGTCTGATCTTAGTCCAATGATCTGTGATTTAGGTCATATATTTGTTCCTACTATATTTTATTGGATATCTTTAAGGGTTAAAATGAGGTTTTAAATTTCGCATTTTTTCATTAGCCATGTGGGCTTGAGTTTAAGCCTATTGCTAGGCTGAGAATTGTGGGGGGGGGGGGGGGGGGGGGGGGGTGCTCTTCTGAGCCTCGCGTTTTCATTGGTATATGAAATGCAAAATTACGTTTGGTCTTGAGAAACATGAAATTGCAATGAAATCTACTTTTTTGTTTGTAAAACACAGATCTTTTGTCCAAAATTGCGTTTTTTTTTCAAAAACGTAGCTGTCTTGAGCGTTCCTTTGGTCCGAACTTTGGCCTTCAAACACAAAATTGTGATCCAGGTTTTATTTCAGAAATGTGAGTTTGCGATGACTCAGTTTTTTCTTCAGAAATGCAGACTTGCTTTAGAGCTCTGCACTTTGCGCGAACCTAACTTCTCTGATTTCTCTTTGAGGAGTTTGAACAAGACTCTTCTTGTTATCTTTGCAATGAGAGTTTTGTATTCTTGAAAATGGTCATTTCCAGTTGTGGGGTTGGGAATTCTAACCATTTGGTCTTCAATTGGATTATCCTAAGTATGTTGAAAAAATTTTCATTAACTTGTGCAGTTCCAAGGCTTGAAGCCTCGTGAGAGGTTGAATTGTTGTTGTGGTGGGCTACAATAGCCTCTTTATTTTCTAGTTTCAGTCTCCCTATGCTAAATGGTGGTTTGAGTTTTGTGGGAGCTAAGTTCGTAGAGATCTTACGATATATCCTCACAATCTTGGGCTTGAAGAGCCAGTGGAAAGGAACTCCTCCATTTCTCTTGTTCGAAGATTTGACCTTCAATCCATGCTTGATGGCGTCAAGTTGCACTGCGACCTTCTCGATGGCGATGAATATAGTCCCCAATGAAGTTGCCATCTTCTGCACGCCGGAAAATTACTTGTTTTTTTATTGCTTCTCTTTAATTTATAATTGTAAGAAAAGAAAACAAAAATAAAAGAAGATTACAAGTTTTTTTCCACTAAAACATGAAGAGGGGAGAGTATGAATTTTTCCATCTTTATTTAATGCTAAGGTTCTTAGATATAGTGGTGAATCCTGTTTTTTGTTGACGATCTGAATATCGAATTCTTGGAGTTGAAAGCTTCTGAAACTCTAAAGCAATGTTGAAAATAACGCGTTATGAAACTCGTTATCTTGCGTTACGTAACCTAACAGAACTCCAGCGCTACGTAACAACTGAAAATAACTCAGTGCACCATAACAGTACGTTTTTTATGTTATTTTACGTTATATTACGTAACGTTACGTTAAATTACATTATGTTACGTTATTTACTATTATTTTTTTTAATAATATCTATATTTTTGTTACTTATTATTTTGATTATTAGCGAATTACTGAAATTTTGTTACTTGATTTGGCTTGTTTGATTGCTTATGGAATTACTAATTTACTAATTAGCGATTGTTTTCTTATTCGCTTGTTGTAGTTCCTATACGGTTGCTGAAATATTATATTTATTGATTCTATTGAATTCTTAACTGAATTGAAATCAATAATTACAAATAAGATAAATTGAATATTTGAAAATATAAATTACAATAATAATAAAGAATTGTAATCTTATTTTTTTTATTTAGGTGATGACTGGAATTACAATTGGGGACTTAATATAATTTATAAAGGTAAATATGAAAATTATTGTAAAATTTAATAAAAATTTAGAATAGATTATGTATTACAAAATGGTTATATATTCTTTTTAGAATTTTTTAAATTTATTTTTCAATTTATAAAAATTATTTTTTTATAGCTTTATATTTATTTTTATTAAATAAATAGTAAATTGCGTAACCTACGTTATGCGTTACGCTATATGCGACATAATCTAGCAAAGGTAAAACGTTACTGTTATCGCTATTAAACATTGCTCTAAAGTATCCTTACTCAGCTCTTGAAGGGAAAGAGTTACTCTTTAAGAGAGAAGAATCTCTATTCTTCTTGATGAGTTAAACTCTTTTAGAGATGAAAATCTCTATTCTTGCACAAATATGTAAATAATCCAATAAAGATTTTTCCCCTCTTTAAGTCTTAATCTTGGTTATTTACGGGAGTTCAATGGGTTTTAATTCTGGTCTAATTGACCAATTAAAACCTTTTTAATGGGGGCTAATTTGGAGAAAGTGGGCTGTAATCCCTATTTTAAATGCGTAGAATGAGGATTAAACTCCTTTATTAATTTGGAGAAAGTGAGATGTAACTTCCACTTTAATTATGCATATGAGGATTAATATTTCTTATTAATTTGGAGAAAGTGATGTGTAACTTCTGTCTTAATTGTGCTAAATGAGGATTAAAATCTCATTAATTTAGAGAAAGTAGAAGGTAACTCTCACTTTAATTGTCTACTAGTTATAACCAATATGCGCACTGTGGACCTAGATTCGTGTTTAGTTTTGAAAAGGTAGATGATGACTTTTGATTCACATTTAGTGTTTGGAAAATGTGTATGATGACTTTTGATTCACATTTAATCTTGAAAATGCAAATGATGGTTTCTATTCCACGTTTGTTTTTTGAAAAATACGGATGATGGCTTTTGATCCGCGTTTAGTCTTTGGAAAATGCATATGATGGCTTCTGGTTTGTGTTTTAATATTTTTTGCACACTTTTCTTCTCAACAGCTGGATCATTTCATTTAGAGAGATATAATGATGAAGTTCAGAATAAAGAGAAAAGGAATAAATGGTCCAAGTCTGATCACTTAGATGATGAAAAATCATTCAGGGAGGTAGGATTATTTCCTTAAGAGAGTTAAACGGTTTGTTTTTATTATTATTATTTTTTGGGGGGTGCGGGGAGCAGGACGATTTCGTTAATAGTGTGAAAAACAGAAATAGAATTAAATGTTAGTAATGGAGAAATAATAATTTTAAAATTGGTACTCTATATTATCTCTTCAAGCAGTTACCTATGCCTCTCATGAAAAATGAAATTCTGCTGCTTGATTGCTTATCTGTCTATTCATCTTTTTCCTCCTAGCCCAAGTTATTTGTTATCTCCTACTTAGAAAGATGAGATATGAAAGAAAATTATAGAGTTTCTAGATATGAATGTTTTCTAGGCTAGGGAAATTTATGGTCCTTATCGTTTTGTTACAAGCTAAAACTTTTGTTTCCTCTCTATGAGAGAGGCCTGATATAGTACTTACATTAATTAAAGAAAGAAAGAATGGTAACAGAAATCTCCTACCTAAAATGAAGACTTCATAATCCTAAGGGTGAGTACTTATGCACAAATTTGTTAAGAGAGACCTGTATCCCTGCTCGTGGGAAACAAGTGCTTGACTGATACCATAACTTATCAAAAATGATAGCAGAAGTGATGTTCATCAGCCGTAACATTTATTATTACAGGAAACGTATGTCGAGGCTGCCTGATGCAACGTGACACCGCTACATTAGTACTTGTTGGTTGGAAAGCTTTAAAAAACATTTTTAATGAAATTAGTTACCTCTCATAAATTTTAATTCCTTTAAAACCCTACATCATGTATACTTTTTTTTGATAACTATTATTTGGATTTATCTTAAAAATTGCCCGTATTAATCTGGAAATATATACTTTGTAAAAAGGGTAGTTAATTTAGTAAATGGATGTTGAGAATGTGAATACAAATACACACACACACATCAGCTAGCGAGGATCTTTTTATCGATATATCCATATCAACATAGCCTCTTTAGTTTTCCTTCTCAGGTGGTTGATATTTGAAACCTTGAGATCCATGTCTTTTTTTTATCTATTGCAATTGTCCTGGCTGATGCTTCCAAAAATAAAAGGTTTGTTTTATTTATCGTATTTAGAATCTGATCAGATTTCCTTGTACAAAAAGCTCAAGTATAAGCGGGAGTTCTAAAACTTTTATCCTTTGTACTTTATATTTTGTGTAAATCTTATCAAGTCGATTTGTTATGTCTTGTTTTAAAATTTCCATATCATGGGAGTTTCTTGTTTTAATAATAATGTGATTCTCTTTGTTCGGCTGTTTTTTTCTAATTTATTTTTGGGAGCACATCAGTAATGAACTTAATTACTTAAAAGGGCAAGGCAGGATCTAGCCTATCTCATTAATAACAATTTATATTTTATATTGTAAGGAATTGAATTCTGTAACTTTCAGCTTTTCATGGCCTGATTAGGTAAGTTGTTATAGAAACCATAAAATTTTTTTTTTTTTTTTTTTTTTCTAATAAAGCTTAAGTAGGGAGCTGACTAGCACAAAAATATATCAAATATGTCACCTGATCAGCTAACATAGAACATGCAAGAACTTGTATGCATTTTATTTACATAATTCATTGAATGATTAATGATGCATAATTGAAATGCCTTACCAGTATTATTTTTTCTCCTCATCTCTAAGGAAAACCAAGTAGTCTCTCGATCCTTCTTTTCTACAGTTTGATCTGATTTAATATGCTTCCCTGTTTTTGTTAAAAAGTAGATACGGTTGTACTCCTATAAATGTGCTATTACCTGAAAAAGATTGTAATTTTTTTTTTAATTTGATAAATAATGTATTCTTGATGGGGACTATCAGCTTCCTGCATATTCTGAAGTTCAGGTTAACATAGTATTTCTATTTCACCTCTTCTAGAAATGTCTAGATTCTAGTCATTAGCCATCTATAAGTAATATTGCGCAATCTGGTAGATTCCTTTGTAATTTAAATATATAAAATATATGGAAGGTAGTCTTTTTTTATTATGATGGTCCATAGAAAGTTTGCTTTAGTTGGTTATTTTATAATGTGGTAATCTGGTGTTGTGGTTATACAGTTATAAGCAAGTTTTTTCAGGAAATTTCAAGACGTTTATTTTATTATTTAATGCTGCAGGATGCCAGTTGGAACAGAAGAAGCATATGACTGAAAAGGTGAAGCATATTGAGAATGTTGTTAATGCTATGCAGGCACACGTGGGATCAGACATTGAAGCTGATATGAAAGCTGAAACAAGTGTCATTACTTCATACACAAATATGGATGATATGGATGAAGATCTCTGCACTTCCTTACAGCCAACTGATATAGCTGTTACAGTCAAGAAAGAGGATATATTAAGTGCATATGCTCATCATGAGAAAAAGCATGTTGTGGGTACTATAACAGATTCTTGTTCAACTGAGATGAAAGCTACCAGTTCACAGCAGACAGAATATGCTGACTGTAATGGGGAAACTGAGTTAACCAACTTCTCCCTTGATGAGGATCGTCCTAATACTGCATTGCAAGATGTTCAAGGTCATTGTCCTGCTAGCGTTTTGGCTTTACCTAGTAGTCAAGTGGGGGACATGCTAAGTAAGAGTAATAGTGAAGAAGCCTTCAGTGACATCCCAAAACCATTAGTCAATAAGGAAGGCTGCAATGTTGAACTAGCCCACAAGGATTCTTGTGATGATATGTTGCATGTTATGAAGGGCAGTAAAGTTGGTAGTTTTGAAAAGGGATCTTCAGAGGAAGTTCAGAAGCCAAGGGCTAAAGAGGTAAAACATTTTATCCACGAACAGGTTGAATCAAAAGATGTGTTAGCACTTCCTAGTGAGGATTTGGTAGATGAATGTGGTATGATACCTGAACCTTCTGGCACTTCTGCAGAAGGAAATCTGAAAACACTTTCATCACCAATTAGAGGTCTCATTAATGACTTTGCCTCTATGGCCGAACCTATTGAGAATTTTTTTTTGAATTCATCGAAAACGGAAGAAGTTAGCTTCTCATTTCAAACAACGAAGAAATTTCTCTCAGATGAGTCGTCTGATAATCGTTCTGAGAAGGCATGCACTGGCGTTGAGTCGAATGGCTTATTGCCTATCATTTCAAAAGATGGCAACTTGAGTAATACAGTTTCTCACAGTGTAAATGGAATAACTAACAATGTGGAGAATGAAGTGAATTCTTTATCGATGAGTCGTATAGCAGAGAATAATTTTACTTCAGATCCAATCAACACCCAAGATAATAAATCAGAAGATGTGATTCTGGAATCGCCAAGGAATTTAGTAAGTCATACAAGGAAAAAACTTCTTGTTCTTGATTTGAATGGACTACTTGCAGATATTAATTTCGATAGATATAATGTTTACAAAGCAACAAAGAAAGTTGGTGGGAAATCAGGTGAGTTTAGTCTTGTCATAATTTATATTTCATCTCCAGATTCTGCCTACTGTTCAAATTTGGTGCTAACGAACACCATCTCATTTTCATCAGTTTTTAAAAGGCCTTTCTGTGATGATTTTCTGAAGTTCTGCTTTGAGATGTTTGATATAGGAGTCTGGTCCTCCCGAAGAAAGTATGTTTTTTGTATACTATTTTATTATCATACCCTTTCTTATTAGTCATTTTGTTTATACAATTTTTTGTTGTGTTTCTCAGCATAGTCAATACATTTTTAAAAATCTCTGCAGGCATAATGTCGACAGCATTCTCGATTTTATTATGGGAGATAGTAGGCATAAACTTCTGTTTTGTTGGGTAATCAATCTGAAAATGCGTAACTTTTGATATTTAATGTTCTCAGTGGAAAATGCCGTTATGTATGGGACATCCAACCCTATTGTATTCATTTGCATTTATAACTATTAAGTGTTTCTGGTATTGTATAGGATCAATCCCACTGCACTTATACAGGCTTTAAAACCCAAGAGAACTCGCATAAACCATTAGTTTTGAAAGAGCTGAAAAAGTTATGGCTGAAAGAAGAAAGTGATCTTCCATGGGAGAAAGGAGATTACCTGGCATCAAATACCTTGCTCGTAGATGATTCTCCATACAAAGCACTCTGTAATCCTGTAAATTCTTTAATGCCCTGTTTCCTTTTATGTCATTATATCTCATTTTAGTTATTGTTTATCTTATCCATAACATGTGTATTTTATTTGTAATTGTTTCGTGTAGCCGAATACTGGGATCTTCCCTCGCCCTTACCATTATGATGATGAAAATGACACTTCTTTGGGTGAGTCTTTCAGATTAATTGTATAGGATTTTATTTGGCTATAGAGATTCCACACTCCAAACTTTTTACTGCAAGCAGGTCCTGGAGGAGATCTTCGTGTTTATCTAGAAGGCTTAGCTGTAGCTGACGATGTCCAACTCTATGTACAAGAACATCCATTTGGTCAGCAAGCTATAACAAAAAATGATTCATCTTGGGACTTCTATCTCCAAATCATTGAGAAAATTGAACAATCTGTACCTATAACACAATGACGTTGTCAGGTTTTTATATTCAAGGTGTTACAGGTATGATGAAGTTATCACTAAGCGCCAATTGCTTACAGAAAATGTGTGGCAAACCAACACCTATTGCCTCTTGAACAGGATGATGAACAAGATCGGAGTTGGTGAGGGATCTTTTAAATTTTTGTGATAGATTCTGATGTCAAGACAGGCTAATGAGTAGTTTGTTTTGCATACATGCTCCAGATTTATAAAGGCTACATAGTGTACAGCCTATGCAGATTTTGCCCTTTTGAGAGGATCAATGTTGTATTGAGAAAGACCCGTGCTGATGGTTTATTTCCATATTATTCTTAACTGATGTAATGGAGATCGGTTTTGTCAGCTGCTGGTGATATATTTGAAATCAAGAGTTGTATAATTATTTCCATCAGTAACTTGTACCAACTTTGTTAAAGAAAAGCACATTATTTGAACAAACCCTTTTTTTTTGGGTGGCAAAGTTGAATTGGTTTATGCCTTTTTTGGGTAAAGAAGCTTTGAGATACAATAACTTCATCCTTGGCAAAGAAATTCTCAAATCATTAGCTCCAACTTTGGTGGCCAAGTTGTTTCTGTCACAAGGGCAACCATAATCTGATGCTTAACAGCGCAAGGTATGCTATTTGATTCCTGAGTAGAAATTTCTTTTATTGGTTATGTTCGGTATGAGGTGCTCTAGTGAATTTCTTACCAGTAATGATTAGCTTTGATCCGAAACTTATAATTACAAGTTGCAATTTTGTATTGCTTCTACTTCAGTGCATGCATTTGTCTTTCTTGCTCCTAATGCTAAACAATTTGCTTAAACTTGTTCTCTTTTAGCTACTGTGATGATTCTATGATAACAAGGTTGCTGACTTCAACATTTTGAATTAATATTTGTGTGATACTCGACTGAATTTAATTGTTGAACAAGAATCGAGGAGAACAAGTTTCTTTTTTTTCTTTTTCTTTTTTTTTTTTTTTAACAATGCTTCTTGTAAAATATTGTGTGCTACTTACTTTGGTGGAATATTATTTAATATTTCATAGGTACATCTGAAGGGAGATTATAAATTTGATCATCCAGCTAAGCTGTCATCTTTCTACGAGTACTATGCTTTACAATTGGAGATTTGAGTTCTGGAGAGGAGTTATCCGTATGTATGAATGCTATGACTTCATGATTTGATTATTGCAATTTTAAAATTTAATTTGCACCTCATGTGGCAACGAAATATTATAGGCCTGTTAGAAAACTCAAGAAATGAGATTCTGAGAAAGATCATTTGCTTCTCACATGTGGTGTGGAAGCACCAAATCAGTTTGTTCACACTAATCATGTCCAAAATTTGACTTGGTAGACATGATGGTTGAATAACTATATGACTTGGAAGAGCAGATGTGATGCCAAAGTCCCCAGAGTCTGCCTGTAGTCTAAAGTTTGTAGAGTGAAATTTAAAGCCTGTCCTAGAATTGATCTTCTTTTGAAGAATAATGAATATATTGACTTAGATTTGCATCCACAATAACTCTTACCTTGTTCTTTCCTCATCAACATAGGGTAGATAATATTAACATGGCATAGTCCTTGTCACCGGATCACATGAACCTTCACCTGCTTTGTATGCAATCTTAAATGACGGACCAAAGAAGAGCGTTCAACATCAAGTACGGGTTCAAAATTACTCATTCCAGGCAAGCCACTGGGGCAAGCCACTATCACATCCATTGGCAAATTCCTATTTCTTCTTGAATGAAAGGGGGCATTCATGATTGGAGGACATTGCATGTTCATCGAAAAAGATAGCAGGCGTGCAGTGAAGTTCTTGTTCTATCTTTTGGTCCTTAGCCACGAGATATGTTACAATTACTTTTGGCCTACAGATGCTCCATGATACTGCATTAGACAATACCTCCAAGTTGATTGTGGATTAAGTATCATGCACTGGAGCAGCAAATATAAATTTTCTGTAAATTTTGAGAATAGGTACAACTTGTGGGAACTTTGTTGATTGATTTATATTGGTGTCACTTTGCCTTTGAATTCTACTTTTACTTTGTGTTATGTACCCGTCCCCATCACATGTCCCCATCACATACGTAGATATCAGATTAGAAAGCTAACTAGAAAATTACACCCCATAAAATGTCTTGACTTCTTATTTATTAGTGTCCTAGCAGGAAAACTTATTGAAGAGCAGCCCTAGTTTAGTATGAAAAGGGCCAGATGCTCCCACTCCCATTGAGAAACAGCAATACCTGATTTTGTGGTGATTTCTATCTTTGGTTCTGTTGAAAAATCCTTTTTAGAGTATTATTATAGGAAGCTTCAATGAAACTTTTTGAGTGCAGATATTTTTTTTCCTCCCTTGGTCAAATACTTAACTGAGAAGTTTATATGAATTTAAGCTATTGAATCTGCAACTTCCTCCACTGGACCTATCTTGGTTTTATTAAAACAGGGGAAACCTTCCCATTGGGGTTGAACACGTGCTCCTAGAATGATACATCCTTGTTTTGTGCTGACCCAATGTAGGAAAAGGCCTAATCTTCAAGGAATGGAGATTTGAAAATCCTATCTTTCGTTTCATTAAACAATGAAAGAACCTTCTCTTTGGGATTGCTAACCCTTGTTTCATGGTGAAGAGAAGTTAAGACATTCACATGTTACATGTGAAGTCATTTTATTCATTCCTATCTTTCGTTTCATTAAACAATGAAAGAACCATCCCTTTGGGATTGCTAACCCTTGTTTCATGGTGAAGAGAAGTTAAGGCATCCACATGTTACATGTGAAGTCATTTTATTCATTCAACCTCCTCTTTATCAAATTTCACTTCATTAAGTCTCTGATCCAGCCTTGCAGGGAGACCTTTCTGGGGACCCCTTGCCCACATGGTTTTCTGGTGGAATAGGGGAGTGGAAGGTCCTAAGAAAATTTAGGGGCATCATGTGCCAGTTTGGTTGTGTAAATGGTTGTTGTTTCTTGGAACATGCTTGGGATGATTGGGTTGAGAGTTAGTTGTTCCTGCTACTTGGAGGGTACCCTACACCCCCCAGCATGTGAGCTCACCACTTTATGCATGTGGATTGCATCGCTCAATCTTATCCCTCATCCCTCCTATCAGCATCACCTTTGTACATAGATTGGGCCCTTAGGGCTTATTGCCCTTCACAAAGGGCATCTGTCCTAGCGTCCTCCCGCTATATATGGTGTATGGATACACATACATATGAATGCATACATATAGGCATCCACATACATATTACCATCTTGGTTTTGAGGCATGAAAAGATACCTAGCATCCACATAGGCCAATGACCATCTTCCTTTTTTTAAAAAAATTATAATCATGATTACAATAAGACAGATGAGAAGGGGTTTGGTATATTTTGTTTAATCATATATGCTTGAGAGAGACCTAATCAATAGCGTAATGATTTCATATAATTGTGGTTTCGGAATCCCTAGCTTAATTAAGACAGGATCATATCATTCTCCTCCTAGAGGAGAATCTATCAGTTTCTACAGTAGAAGCAGTAGAGATCGAGATATTAAATATCAACTGATACCAATATTATATTATGATGGATTCTAAGGCATGTGATATGTGATGTACTCAAGACCATTGGGCCAATATTGCAAATATAATACTGTAAATCATCCAGCTGATACCTATACTAATTCCGAAAACCGAAACCTTGGTAGAGATTATATCTTTCTTTCATGTATATTATATGATGATTCTGTTGACATTTTAGTAGAAAGTAAGTGATAAGCAAGCAGGGAATTGCAGAGAGTAGTGCAGTGAGGTATGGGAGAGGGGAAGTTGAAATTGCAGTAAGAGGGGCTGATAGCAACCAACAATAGTAGGTGACCTGTGAGAGCGGACAAGTTGTAGGCAAATGCAAAGGCATGGTGGGCAATCATGTGGCAGAGGAATCTCACAGGGCTCCACAACTCTCATACCATCATTTTTCCCTTTAAATGCAACCTAGAAAGAGTATATGCGCCAACTGAGGAATAAAGGATTGAAGGCACAGGCCTTGATTTCGTTTTCTTGAGATGACATGAAAACCCTTTTGAGCTAGCTGTGTCCAGTAATTATTTGTTACTTTTGAAGGAACAAATCTATGGTGCTTATCGTCATATCATTGGACATGCAATGCATATCATTTGATAGAAATCCCTCCTGTGTTTAGTTAATCATTGTAAACAATAATTTACATTTTTGTATATAAATATATTTTTAAGCCAACCTGCAGAAATAAGGCTGTAATATGGGTAATAGTAAAATTGGAAGGTGAAACATGGCGGGTTGTAAATAGCCACTGTAGGCAGCAATGCATCGGCAGTATTGATATTTCTAGAAAAGGGCATGTTGATTGTAAAAGTGGTAGTAAAAGTGCTTATGGTGAGAAGATGAACTAGCACTGTGGATAGAATGGTAGAGACATTTGCTTGTGATGATCGTAATTTGGAAGTATTTATTAGGGCGAGGCTTCTCATTATGTCTTGTTGATGGAATTAACTCTTCCACTAACCTTGCTTGTGATGATTGTACCTGGAAGTATTGATTAGGTTGGGGCTTAACATTTTGTCTTGTAGACGAAAATGACACTAACCTTTCATGTTTAGCATTCATGTCATGGTCAGTGATTCCCCTTGAAGGGATTATTATAGACTTTTTATGAGTTTTGCCAACTTCATATCGGATGCTGAATAAATTGCTTTCACTGCATTCATAATTCACCAAAAACCACAGCTATCAAGAAGGTCTTTTAGCGATAAAAGTCTTCTTGATAATTAAGTGGGATAAGTGAGTGTGCAGCTGGAATGCCTTTTATGCGATCAACTTATGGTGTTAAAACTGTGTCCGAGTTTTCAGTAGACTTCTAAGATTATGAAACAAAAGAGAGAAGAATGAAAATGTGTTGATCTCTGACTGTTAATTGGCATGGGAGAGTAATTGAGAAATGCAATTAATGGATGATATGGGGGAATGATTCCGAAACGCTTTATTATCCTGAGGATTTTAGTTTAGAAAAGGACTTGCTACAGGAGAAGGCTCATAGTAACATGTTTATGTCCTGAGATATCTATTAAAAGGAACAGATATCTCTTTAGTCTTATTTTTTTAATAAGCTTTCGTAGCTGTCCTGGTGTTAAGCTCTACATGTATTAAATTATACCTGCTAATAATTGTATTAATCTTTATTAAATGTGAAGAAAACAGCCGATTTGTGTATTAGATCAGAAATGGAGGCTTGCATGCTGACCATATATGTGCACATAATATATCTCTAAAGGAAAGAGCAGGTATTTCTAGCTCCTAGCTTTCTGTAAGTTTTCTTTGTGATCCTATGTGAAGCTATGCATTGTAGTGAATCATCTATACTAGCTAAATGTAAAACAGCTGATTTATTGGTAGATCAGAAATGTGGGGCATGCAAGCTACCTATATGCTTCTTGTTAACATTAGAATTATAGCTAAGGCCAATACATGTTCCCTACTATTGTACATTATCACTACTGAGTAAATTCAGAAGTACAAGAATCCAAGGGATGCAATACATTTCTTACTTGTATAAGAATACCTTTACAATGGTTCCTGCTACCTGCATTGAATGAGTGTTTTCATGCATTAATAGTAACATATACCAAGTTTCTTTGGTATGCAGTGCCTGTATTCATGGAGACAACCAGGATGAGTTTCAGGATATGCATACATGCAGTGTGCTCTATTCTTGTACTAGTTTAGTTTGGGAGCACTCAACTGTTTGATAGCCCTGTGTGATAGAATATGGCAACTCTAGTCTCATAACAAATGGTATTGGACTTGTGTGTATGTAGACATGTATGATTGATTGTATTTAGCCAAATGCCATATAATATACGACTGAATGTATTTAGTCAGATCCCAAATTTGGAATCTTAATGATTATTCATGAAATAAATTAAAGAGAAAATAATGAAATCATGCAAGTATTATTAAAGTCTTGATTTGGATCTTGTAGTACCTATCAGAATCGTTTATGATATAAGTGATTTATTCTTTTTTGCTAATATTATTATTTATTTTGTAATTATGATGGTAATAATGGGGGGAAAGAGAGAAAGTGGAAAATGTCAGGCTTTATCTGGATGATGGGGTGTGTTGACTTCACTAAATGGGTTATGTACATAGAAGGAAATTGATAAGAATGATAAATTTTTTGGTTGATTCTCATTAACTAGAAAAAAAATACAATAATAGAAAGGCTTTATCAATAATAAAACAATAATTGCAGGACTAGTAGCAAGTAATAAAGTACAAATTAGCATATACCAAAACAAGAGAGAAACCTTTAAAAGCAAAAAAAAAAAAAAGGTGGGTTTTTTTGTTTTTTGGGGGGAGGGGGGGGGGGGGGGGGGGGGTGCTGGGGCAACATGGAAGTTTCATTTTCAGTGTGAACTGTAGAATTTGACAGTTTGTTCTCTTTCTTTGCAAAAAGGCATTTGCTAACTAAGGGTAGATAAGAGCTAAGAGAGAAGAAGAGGAAGGTAGTGTCAGAGGAAAATGACAGTACGAGCGTTGAAGTGGCAGGTCATCTCTCCCTCTATCTTGTTTCATTGTTGGAAAACCATTTATTATTGTAACTATCCTATATATGGCCAAAATATATTGAAAATGAATGACTTTCTTATACAATACTATCTTAATATTTTTAATTTTTTTGGGATAATGATCTCAATTCTTAGGTTTTACTTATATCCTATGTCAAGGCTTTTAATTTTGGTTTGCCTTTCTATTAAGTACATACAAAAGTTAACGGTTTTTGGTGAATATTTTTTAACCACGTGATGGAAAAACAAATGAACTCCAAAACTATAAAATTTGATTGTAAAGAAAAGAAGCTAATGTGTTGGAGATCATGATAAAAAAATATGAAAAGAATAATGGAACTACTATTGTTTTGTTGATAGCTCATATAAGTTTCCTTGTTTATTACAATAATTATAATATATATATATATATATATATATATATATATATATATATATATATATATATATATATATATATATGAGTAAATGGGAAATTTACCGGCAATGAAGAGAGTTCCTTCACTATCTCTTAGGTGGTCCAATACAATTATTATACGTGGCGCCACTCAAAGTGCGGTTAAGCGAGTTCTTTTATTTACTATTTTAAGTGGCATCACGTGTAATAATTGTATTGGGTCATTTAAGCGGCGATAAAGGAACTCCCTTCACCGCCGGTAAATCTTTCTCTCTCTCTCTCTCTATATATATATATATATATATATATATATATATATGAGTAAATGGGAAATTTACCGACAATGAAGGGAGTTCCTTCACTGCCTCTTAAGTGGTCCAATACAATTATTATACGTGGCGCCACTCAAAGTGCGGTTAAGCGAGTTCTTTTATTTACTATTTTAAGTGGCATCACGTGTAATAATTATATTGGGTCACTTAAGCGGCGATAAAGGAACTCCCTTCACCGCCGGTAAATTTCTCTCTCTCTCTCTCTCTCTCTCTCTATATATATATATATATATATATATATATGAGTAAATGAGAAATTTACCGGCAATGAAGGGAGTTCCTTCACTGCCTCTTAGGTGGTCCAATACAATTATTATACGTGGCGCCACTCAAAGTGCGGTTAAGCGAGTTCTTTTATTTACTATTTTAAGTGGCATCACGTGTAATAATTGTATTGGGTCATTTAAGCGGCGATAAAGGAACTCCCTTCACCGCCGGTAAATTTCTCTCTCTCTCTCTCTCTATATATATATACATATATATATATATATATATGAGTAAATGGAAAATTTACCGGCAATGAAGGGAGTTCCTTCACTGCCTCTTAGGTGGTCCAATACAATTATTATACGTGGCGCCACTCAAAGTGCGGTTAAGCGAGTTCTTTTATTTACTATTTTAAGTGGCATCACGTGTAATAATTATATTGGGTCACTTAAGCGGCGATAAAGGAACTCCCTTCACCGCCGGTAAATCTCTCTCTCTCTCTCTATATATAAAGTATACTGAAAGTGTCTCAACAGTGAGTTGCTTATAGAGGTGGCCCTAAAACTCAATATAAAGGATTAATATGGATAATTTGAATTGCTATTTGTGATATCAACGTTTTAAATACTATGTAGAAAAAACATGGATTTTCAAAATATTGGATAGTTACGAAATGAACGATTTTTTAACGATAAAATGAATGAGACCTCTTGATCAATGATAAAAAAGTCTCTAAATCACATGATTTATTATGCATCACCTAATTAGATCATAAATATCATAACTAAACATCTAAATCATCATCATAGACACTCTATGTTGAGATTTTTGGCCGGTTCCTAAATTAGGTATAATGTTTCATATATATGTATGTATATACAGGAAAAATGTGTCTAGGGAGTGTCTCCTTATATGGTTATCTATGGAGGCAATACTAAATATTAATATGGAAAGTTTATGTGAACGATCTGAATCATTAGCCATGATCTCTATACTCTAGATAAATGGTGTATAAAAAATCATGTGATTTGAAACTTCTTCGTCTACTGGTCATTATGTTTGATTCGTTCTTTTGTTGAAAAACCATTATTTTGCAACAACTAAATATTTGATTAAAAAAATACTGGAATTTTATAATTTTGTACATCATCATTTTTAGAGTGTTTGGAGATTACAATGAATAGTATAAATCATCTGCATAGGTTCTCCATGATGGGACTTAGTGCTTCCTTCATAAATAACTATCTACGGAGACACCTTAGTGACACTTCTATATATGTGTATGTAGATGTAGTAGCAGATACATATGCATATACATGTACACACACACATATATATGGATTAATTACAGTCAGACCCCCTGTAGTATTGTATTTGGGGTATCTAACTTTAACACCTCTGAACTTTGAAACTCTCAAAAAATCCTTTAGACTTAGTTATTTTCACTCTCCTTTTTTATTAAAGTACACTCTTGTCTCTCAAATTCCTATTCTACCCTATCCCTCCCTTTAATGAGTGTGCTGGTTAAAAGGAAAGATGTGGTAGAATAGGAATTTAAGAGATAAGAGTGCACTTTAGTAAAAAAAAGGAGTGAAAATAATAAGTTCAGAGGGTTTTTTGAGAGTTTCAAATTTCAGGGGTGTTAAGTTACACACCTCCAATACTACAAGGGTCTAACTGTAATTAACCCTGTATATATATATATCAATTCTGACAGCTCCACATGTCTGTGCATGCAGCAATAGGAGACCCACAAACAAACAATTATCATTCACACATGGAATTGTATATGGAAAGGACCAAATTACTTCTGACCCACACTTAGCCATCTCTTTCATACATTTCATCCAGAACTCGACTCCAACTTCTTTCCTCTGGAATCTCTCTCTCTCTCTCTCTCTCTCTCTCTCTAACTTTCTCTCACCTTGGGATAATAAAATACCTCCTCAGTCCAAAAACCTTTTGCCCATTCCCTCCCACAGGCTCATTTTTATTGGAATCATCAGATTCATCCTCTTCCCTCCTTAACAAGAGAGAAGAATATATACAATATAGAGAGGGAGGGAGAGCCAACACGGCCATTTCATCATTTGTCTCTTTCTTTCTTTCTTTTGTTTTCTACAAAATTTCTTCTTCAATTGTATTGGGTCTTAAACCATTTTGTCTAGCTTTTGGAGCTTTGATATTGAGACCCATGTGGGGAAAAAGAAAAATCAGTGTGTGTACTTTTCTTCTTCTTATCAAAGTTTACTAATGGGAGGGGGAGGCTTTAGGGAGTAATGTGGACTTGTATGCATATGAGTTGGAAAGAGGACTTGAGACTGGCTGGGTTAGTTGTCTCTTACCTGCATTGGTTTTACTATTTTTAATGCAGTGAAAGAATTTAGTACATTGCTGGTAGTTGGTCTGGATGGGAGGGTTTTATGAATAGAAACTTCTGCAGGAGAAGTTTAAATGATTGATTATGAGCTCTCAACTGTAATCTTCGGTGCCCCCCTGGCCATGTCTCTCTGGCAGGGTCTGAGCTGAAAGGTTTTTACTTTTTCGGGTTGGGTCTGCTGAGATATACTTTTTGAATCTTGTATTTTTGGGTGAATTTTGACTAAATTTCGAGATGTCAGCAAAGTTTCTTCATGTGTGCACTGAAGAGAGCCCAGAGTTGCAGAAGCAAATGGGGTGCATAACCGGGATCTTTCAGATGTTTGATCGGCAGCGTCTCCTGACAGGGCGGCGCATCACCGGTCACAACCAGAAGAGGCATTCTTCAGGTACTCACCGATGAATTCTGTTTATAATATTTGAGATTTATTGCTTTCTATAGTTGTGCGATAACTTAAATGTTGTTATTATCAATGCTTAGACAATTTATTCGCATAGGTTTCTGTATCCGATACTAGTTTGTATCCTAGCTTCTGAAATTGTTGAGAAATTTCTTTGTGCAAGCAAATTGATATTTTTTTTCTCGATAAATCATTATAACTTCTTCTTATGTAATGCAAACTGATGGCTTAATCAGTGGCATAAACATTATAACTTCTTCTCATTGATGCATTCTCTTTTTGTGTGGGCTGTGAATGGTTTAAAGTATGTAGCCAGGATTGTGTAAAGATTAGGAAACTCATTTAATCCAGAAATATTAATGAAATATCGTATACTTTCTTCACATATTTATCAGATCTGTCTAGAAATGGCATGTCAAGGAGAAGATTGATGATTATGAACTTTCTATCTTGAAACAATTTTCTTCTGTTTTTTCCCCCAATCTTAGAACTTTATCTTACTGCATTGTTTTTCTTAGGCCATGGCTTTTCGAGGAGTACTGGTCTTGGAACCAAGCATGTTTCAAGTTCTCCTCGGACTGTTCTGGTAAGATCTCGGTTATATGTTACATAATTTTTTTTTTCAAATAAAATTTATATGCCACCGTGAGAAGATTTATGACTATATAACTGATTTTTGCAGGACAAGAATCTTAGTAAGAGCATAATTGAGAACCAGAGAATCTCCATGGAGTCATCGAGAACTTCTTTTTCTTCTTCATCATGTTCATCATTCTCTTCTCTCGAGTATAACAAATCTACTCCACAAGAGCCTCTCCTCTTCGATGGAACCATTTTTTCAGACAAATATTCGAAGAATTCACCTAAGTTGAAGGCTTCTAATGCCGATGGCCGACCACCTCGTTATGAACCTAATGCATCAGTTCAGACAGCTCGCCGCTCCCTAGCTTTCAAAGAGGTTGTGAAGGAGTCCATCAACAGAGATCCCCGCAGCCTTTCGGTCAAAACCTCGCACAAACAGGAAGTGAAGAGCCATGCCTTGCGGCACAGAGACTCACCAAGACCTGTGCAGGTGTCAAGGCCTACTGATGGGTCTAATGCGGTTGGGATCAATGGAAAATCAAGAGAGCCCGTTGATTTCAATGAATCCATTCGAGTTCTTGTTAAGCTCAAAGAAGCACCTCGGAATTTCTCCGAGTTTGGGGAGTCACCGAGAATGTCTTTCGAGGGGAATGCTGGTTCACTTTATCCAGAACAGAGGGAAGCTCATAGATTCTCTTATGATGGGAGAGAAATCTCACGTCAATCTCTGGATTCTCCAGAGAGTGCCAAATTGTCACGAGAGCCCCCGAGACTGTCTCTGGACAGCAGGCAAGGTTCTCAGAGGAAGCCCAACTTTGAAATGAAACCAACCTCGATTTCGAATGATTTAGATGGAAGTAACAGCAAACAAAGAGTCTCCACAGCTTCAAATACTGAGCAAGAGTTGGCTGGTCACAAGCGTGCCACCAGTGTCGTCGCTAAACTCATGGGCTTGGAAGCAATGCCGAGTTTGAGTGTGGTTACTCAGGATCCAGTCTACAGCGGTAATAATCGTGAACCAATGCCTTTACATGCTTCTCAAGGGGACAGAGAGGACTGGCTCTCCTCGCCGAAGAGGTACATCAAGGGTCCTGATTCAAAAATGAAGCCCGTCTCAAATGCAAAGGTTCCTATTGAACCCGCCCCCTGGAGGCAGCAGGAGAAACACCGTTCTCCTCAGAAAGCAGCATTTATACATGGAGAAGCTCAGGTCAAGCAGAAACAAGAATCAGTTTACAGTGAGATAGAGAGAAGGTTAGAAGAGCTTGAATTTCAGCAATCGGATAAAGATCTCAGGGTACTGAAACAGATACTGGATGCCATGCAAGAAAAAGGGCTGTTTGAAACCAAGAAAGGTGACCATGAAAGTTTGAGATCAGCAGGTGTGGACAACCAGAAGACTGTGCCTTTACTCCCTGCCATAACGAAAGGAAGTAGTAGAACTCTTGAGTTGCCTATCGTCATCATGAAGCCAGTAAATTCTGTGAAAAGATCGGGACTGCCTTCTTCTTCAGTTATTCGATTGGAAGGTCTATCGGGCATACAGAAGGTGCAGACTCGTTCTACAATGGATAGAAGAAAGACATCAGCTAACCATATAGTGGCCAAAGAACGAGTTTCTGATGCCAGGATCGAAGACAGTGGGTCACAGAAAGTTCAATCAAAGTTAGCTAAGGTTTCATCTAGGCCTCAGCAGTCACCAAGAGAGAATGGTGGAAGCTCGTTAAAGACTTCAGGCTCTTTGAGCCCAAGGCTACAACAGAAAAGGCTTGAAGCAGAGAGATCACGGCCTGCACCTCCTTCTTTAGACTCGAGCAAGCCTAGAAGACCACCTGTTAATAGGAAGTCAGCAGAATCAGTTTCTCCGAGAAATAAGCTTAGACATAAACCAGCTCAGGTAGAAAATTACAGTGAGCAATTGATCGAGAGCAGCGAAACGAGGAGCTTTAGTTGTCAGAGTGATGAGATTTCTCAAAGATCAGATAGCAATCTCAGCTTGTCATCTCAGCTGGATATTGAAGTAACAAGTGCTGTTCGATCTGCAGATAACTTTGTCTCTCAGCAAGGCAGCAGGAGTCCCTCAGGCAGGGCTGCCAGGAAAGCTGCCTCAGTCAAAAAACAAAAGGTTCGACCGTTTGCTCTTTACTGCTATATTTATTTTTTCAGTTTCCTTTTGTTTGTTAAGCAAATAAGATTCATTGTGTTTGTAGACAGTATGTTAATATTATTGTATAAAATGTTGTGGATCATACAATATAGGTCCAGGTGCTAGTAAGTACTAATTTTGACAATAAAATTGTAGAATATTATTGAATCTTATGGATCCTTTTACTTCTAATAAAAGAGTAGGAAAGATTATAATCTTGTCATTCATGAAATGATAATGTCATGGTTTGCTTATTCAATCTGTTGTTAATGGTTTTCTGTTTCTCCGTATGTTCAGAAACCTTTAGTCGGTTCGAGTGGAAAAGCTTCAGGTGTGGAGTTTGTAACTGCTGCTCCTGAACAACCAAGCCCCATCTCCGTCCTAGATGCCTCATTCTACCAGGATGACTTGTTACCATTTCCTTCAAAAAAGAATTTTAATACCCCTCAAGGTATGTGCCTTCGATTTTCTTGAGATATTTTCTTTTATTTCATAGTGAAAGCCGTAAAACTAAGTGAATATATTTGATCATAACGGCTGAGATATCTACTTTATCGCACTATCCAGTTGTATTGGGTTGGATTTTCTTACTTGATTAAAAAACAATTTCTAGTCATTTCATTTATCAAATTGTAGATCAAAATGCTTTCTAGAGTTCCAGATGTTTTTTCTTGGTATAAAAGAATATTTGTGTACTGAAATACTAGCAGCCGGAGTGCAATGTATTTGTTTAGCTAATTTCAATATTATGTAAACGTCTTTCGAAAAAATATGTGGAAACTTCCATTTATTAACAGTGAAAATGGAAGTATTTATGACATCGGATTCTGACATTAGTTGACTATGTTGGATTGGACAAACCAAATGTGAGTTGGATCTTCTAGTTTTGGCATATACTTGTAATATTTATGAACAGAGATCCTTGGGTGAGTAGTGCACATAAGAGCAAATAGTTTCCAGCGAGATATTGAACTGAAAAACTTACCAGTGACCTCTTTTAGGCTTATTTCTGGAAGGACCACTGGGACCGCCTGCAGCCCAGCGAACAGGCAGTTCTAGCTGTCATTAGTTGATTATGTGATCCTGCATTGCAAAATTTTATCAACATTACGTTTAGATAACACCTACTGTCTCGTACAGCTCGGATTTGAACCAATCTATGTGACAAGCATCACTGCACATTGATATGCAACTTACATGCATGCTACCGTGTGTTTAAGAGTTTGTATAGATCCTTTGGAGGCCAGAAAGATGCCAGATCTGACAACCATCATTACTGAAAAAAGCCTGTTTCATGCCTAGCTCAAGAACTCTAGATTGATAAGATGATTGTTTGTTTGTGTATAGTGGTCTCAAACAAGTTGAGTTATTAAAAAAAAAAGCCATTTTTGTCCCCGTGCGATGCGCACTTTGGCCTCTACAATATCTATGTACAATAGTTAGCTCTTAGAGCTTGTTTTGGTTACCCAATAAAAAAAATTATACTGACAGCCCATATCTTGAGGGAATCGAATACATGTTCCCTTTATTTTTCTTGCACACACATGCATAGAGGAGGGAGAGGTGCACTGGGTGACACCTTCTGGGACTAAGAACCCTGGGCCATGCCCCTGCTCCCTTATGTTCAGTTTGGTTGCGGAGAGCGGAAATATTCTCAGTAGATTCATGTTTTATATCGTATGTGTTCTTTTCTTAGTTAATGAAAACACAGGAAAATGCTCCCCTTCCTGTCATTGCACAGATTTTAATGAGAGTAGGTGCATAAAGAGAGAATGGAAAGAAAATAGATGACCGTAGAAGTAGTAGCACACTCCGCCAAATTAGCAAATACAGAATACAGATCCCGCAGAACTGCCGTTAGGGCAGTAAGTAACTGTAGCAACATCGAGACAGTGAAGCCGTGGGCTCCCTTGGAGCTATGGATTTATGTCTATGCATACTTGTTGAGATAACAACCTATTTGCTATATCAGCCACTGAACCTTTCCATACTCTAGAACTCATAGGAAGAGGATTACTAACTACTGTTTTTCTACTGAACAGGCGAGAATAATCTTAGCCCAGGTGACTCATGGACTCCATCAACATTACTCGACACTACTACAACTAAGAGTTCAAGTTCTGAGATCAACCGGAAGAAGCTCCGGAGCATCGAGAACCTGGTGCAGAAGCTTAGTGCGCTGAGCTCAACTGACAATGGACCTTCCACCACGGATCATATTGCTTCTCTCTGTGAAACCCAGAACCCTGATCACCGGTATGTGTCTGAGATCCTCTTGGCCTCTGGCCTTCTCCTGAAAGACCTCAGTGCCGGACCAATGGGCCCAACGCCTATTCAGCTCCACCCTTCAGGCCATCCAATCAACCCCGACTTGTTCCTTGTTCTCGAGCAAACAAAGACTGGATGGCTTCCCAAGCCTGGAACCATCAACGACAACACTCTCCAGCCCAAGATTGATCAAGAGAAGCTTCACCGGAAGCTTTTGTTTGACATTGTCAACGAGGTTCTAATCGAGAAGTTGGAGCTGACAAGCCCAGGCCCTCACTCCGAGCACTTCATCCGATCGAGAAAACTGGCTTGCAGGTTTCCTAGTGGGCAGCAGTTACTGAAGGAACTGTGTCTGGAGATTGAAAAGCTACAGGCTAACATTCCAAGGGATGAAAACTGTGATGTTGAAATCAAGATGTCTGACGAGGAAGTGCTTCGTCGATCAGAATTGTGGACAGATTTCGACAGGGAGGCACCTGGGGTGGTGTTGGAGATCGAGAGGCTGGTGTTCAAGGATTTGATCGATGAGATTGTGTGTAGCAAAGATGTGCCCGCATCGCTATCCAAGATGAGCAGGCGATCGAGGCAACTGTTTGCTAAGTAAAAAGGATTATGAATCAAATAGCCTTTTTGACATCTTCTAGTCAAGATGAGCAAATGGAATGAGTTTTTCTTCTAGTCAAGTTGTACAGTATCTGCGTTAGTAGTATCCATCTTATGTGAAATGAGTGAATTTAGAGTCTCCAATCTAATAAAAATTTATAGAATTTTTTTGGTTTCAGTTTCTTGATTTAATATAGTGATTTATATTTGCTTCCTTTATTTCTATCAGCTGAAGTTGCATTAAAAATTTCAATTGCTGTAAGAACTTTCAGATTCCAGGCTATGAGCTTTGGTCCTGTAAACTAAACACACTGTAAACAATGAAGAAAAGAAGAGGTGATGGAGTATTCAAAATAATTACTATTTCTCGTTTATTGATTTCAAGTTTTTTTTTTTTTTTTTCTAACTTCTTATTGTCTTTGCAAGGTTCACAAGTTTAATTACGATTAGAGCAAATTTGGGCCATTAATTGCTGAGAAGGTAAGCTTCTTCATAGCTAAATATTCTTGCTACTTTTGCAGCCATTGTAAGAAGCTGCAGAGTCTCTAGATAAATTTTTGTTGTCTGACTGCCGGATAATCTGATGATTTCATAATATATACCGGTAATCTCTTAACTGTTTTTATATTCTGTACTACTTTTAATGTGTCATATTATTTTTGAAGTTAACAGCTTTACATTTCACCTTTGGCTTCTGCCTTCTAAAGCAATCTCTTACTTGCTCTGGATGTGCATGGTGCAGATCCCTCTGAGAGATGATTGCATTTGTAGAAGAATTCATGGTGATATCATGGCCATTTTGCACTACACTCGTACTCATTGCTGTGCAAACCAACTTCAACATCGGTGTCTAAGCTACCAAACAGATTTGATTAAGGTGAGAAACAGAACCTCCATTTTCGTGGCTAATAAGGTCATCGCTCATTTGCAGGCTGCCAAAGCTTCAGCCTGAGTTGAAAACAGACCCCTTCAGTTTTTTCTGCCTTCCAGGTTCTTTTTAAAGAACAAACACATCTGCTTGCAGATTTATTTTCTTCTCCTAACTGCACAACCTGCTCATGTTCTTAATTGGTAGGAGCTCTAGCTTGCTTAATTCGTGAACATAAAATGGCTTACATAAGAAAAACTGCAATCCCATGTTCATATGTGAAAAAACTATGAAAAGATCATGTATTAGGTTCAAAGACCCAGGGCCTGTCATTTTTAGCGTAAGCACTGGGCTAGTGCTCCCTGTGTTCCATTAATCGGAAATTAACGAAATGAAGCTATCTTAGTACATAGAGTTAGCCCCTGACTGACTAAGGAGCTGAATCAACTTACATAGTAAAATAAAACTACAAGAACAATAAGGGACAATCCTGAGTCAGGCCTAGTCCGCAACCCAAGGAAGTCCCCGTGTTTCATTAATAAGATATAACAAAACTAAAGGTTCATATTATATATATGACTCCCCTATATAGAAGGCTAGTATATATAATAATGTCTAGTAAACAAATTGTTACAAGGATGATTACATAACAAATCACTTCTTAATAAAGGCTCCGTCCCTGTTACTCCTTTGCTATCTTCTTTGCAGACGCCTCTTGTTCTTTTCCTAGGTATGTCCGACTTGAAGGGACTAATAATGCGATAATCCTTCTTATTCCTGCAAAGGAGATAGGCTAGTAATGCCATTGGTTTGCTAAAAAAATGTCTACACTCAACCAAAAAGTTTGCTATTGCTCTAATACTGTTCTTGCTATTTGTATAAAAGCTAAAAACAATCTTGGTCTTTGCTAATGGAGCTCAGTTAGGTTGAAGATAGATGAATTCTTTATCGAATTGTTCCAGTTCAAAAAGTTATTCCATCAGAAGAAGGAACAAGGTGCCCTTTTCAAACTTGATTTTGCATTTTGAAATAGCTATGACATAGATGAGAGGAGGAGGATGGATGGATCAGTTGATAAACAGAAAGAAATTCACGGAGTTTGAATTAATCAATAAATAGATTTGTCATCTGTAGGGAAATGATAAAACTTATTTGTTTCTTAACCTTTTTTTTTTTTTTTTTTCCCATTTTCGAACATCAGGATACTTGACATTTATTGCTAGCGAACTTCTTACATTTTGATTGCAGATATTTTCTTTCACCTCGACAAGGAGGGAAAAAAAAATTTAAAAAAATCTTGGTATGAGAATTACACTTAGTGATGCGATCACCAAATTTGAATCTTTTGGTACCAAGGATTTCATAGCAGAACCATGAACTTGTTATTGTTGATGTGCTCCATTTTTTTCCATGGAACATAAATGGCTAATGCAAGATGATGACCTCATTTAGAAGTCTAGCTACATAACGAGCAAGGTATGTATGCCACATCCATAAGTCTTTTTGTGGATCTGGTATGTAGTGTTGGTAGTGAAAATTTCTAAATAAAAAGGAATTTTCCACACAGAACGCGGAGCTAACTCCGTAGCTCCGCGTTTGAGCAAAACGCGGAGCTAATCCATAACTCCACGTTCTGATGAATTTAGCTCCGCGTAAGCAGATTTCATTAGAATTCCAAATTGATTGTGATTGAGATTTGGGCTTATCTAATACCCAAATTGAGTCCAATCATAATCCTAACTTGATTGTGATTGAGATTTGGGCTTATCCAATACCCAAATTGAGTCCAATCAGAAATTCAAATCAAGAGATTTAAATCAAGACTAATATATTTGATTAGAATCCTTGATGAATATAAAAATCTTCTTTTCCTATTCCTATGGAAATTTTTATTCCTATTCCTATAGAAACTCTCATAACCACTAAAGTTTATAAATAACCTCTTTGAAAAGACTTTAGGGATCATCAATAAATAATAGATCAATCCATAAATGATCATCAATCTTTAAGAGATCTTTTTCTGGAGTTTTGGAGAAGTTCGAATTACGCATAGAACCTTGAACGAATCAAGACCAGAGAAGATCAACTCTACAGTCGGCCGCCATCTTCAAGAGAAGAGTTCGTCGTCAGATCGTCCAAAGGAACTACATCGATAGATCCCATCGCCACATAGATCCCATATTTACATTGTAAAAGAGAGCGATTAAAATATAAAATCCTCTCATTTGTTCTTGCTTTTTCTTATTCACTTTCGTTGTAATTTAAGTTAATTCAATGGAAGGAAAGCAAAGAATTTTTGTTGCGAACAAACTGGCGACCACAGTGGGAGAAGCCTCTTTCACCAAAGAAGAGATCGTGGCGCAATCTGACATCGATAGGATCGGATCCGACGTAGATATGCTAGTCGTTGAAATCGACCAGCAGAAGTATGAGGAGTATCTCTCCTCTGAATCAGATAACCTGAACGAAACGCGACGCTATCGTCGCGTGTGCTCCAATACCCGAGCAACGGATAAAAAGGTATCCACCGATGAACGGGGATTCTTAAATACCGCGTCCATAGAGTCATTGTTTGGACAGGAAATCCTAGCAGAGGATGACCTCTCTACTGCCGAAGAAGGCATGGGAACTGGATTGAGCAGAACCCAACTCCGAAATAGAAATCGGAGAGCTAGGCGAAAGACACTCAAAGCCCGCATTGAACGCGAGGCTAACTTCATTGAACGTGAGGCTATGATCCCTTGCAAAATGGCTCGCGTTAACCGCAAGACCAGTCAGTATCGCGTTAAATAGGAAGCTACAACTTGCGTTAATCGTAAGGACAAGCCAGCGTGTGATTCTCTACGCGAGGCTATTACTGGGCTTAGCGATGAACGCAAAACCAGTACAACTTGCGATAAACGCAAGGTTTTTGACACTCGCGATAAACGCGAGAATAAAATTTCCTTACGGCCAGCGTGTGATTCTCCACGCGAGACTAATACTAAACTTAGCGATAAACGCGAAGCCAGTAATACTTGCGATAAACGCAAGATTCCTCAGCTCCGCGTAAATCGTGAAGATGAGTGGCAAATATGCGTTAATCGCAAAAATCGTGCTAAATGCAAAATTATCACTTGCGTAAATCGCAAAAGTAAGTCAGCGTGCAAGAATTTTTCTTTACACGAGACTAATATCCCAGAAGATAAACTTCTGCGAGATGCCAAGCCAGCGTGAAACGCGAGGCTAGCGTGCAAAAACGCGAAGCTATTATTCAGCCTCGCGTATCAAAATGCGAAGCTAATTCTCAGCTCTGCGTGCCAGAACGCGAAGCTAGTTCTCAGCTCCGCGTAAATCAACCTGAATATAAAATCAGGTTTGATAATCACACTATTGTATCAGGATTTGACTCTAATAATTCCAAGAGGGTTCAGTGGGCCCCTGGACCCTCTCAACAACCAGATGGCCCCCATGATTCTTCGTCATCCAAGGTCACCAATCTCAGAAATTACTTGACAAAAATGAGAAATATGACTCAAGCTCAGCCACACTCAGCATGTCATTGTGAGCAGCTCATAACAGTCATATCTGTTGTATTGGATAATTGCTGTTGTACTAAGAAGAGAGTGTCTATATTTAACAGAATAACTGAGTCTCGTCAAAATACTCCAAAGAGGAGAAAGAATAATCTGAGATACAAAATTAAAGAAAAAAATTAAATGCAGTGACCTCAAATATGGTCGGCAAAGGCAAAAAGATTATGGAGAAAAAATATGAGTCAGATGCAGACGATGAAGAACCTCATCATTTCACCCGGCTCAAATCAAGCGCTGTCGCTTCTCGAAAATACAAGAAACATACAAAAGATTCTTATGATAATGACAGCGACAATTCAGCCATAGCTTCCATACAATCTTGTGCATCCTTCCGATCACTGAAATCACACTCGCACGTGATAGACATGTCAGATGATATTGACCAGAGGATAGAAGCCCAAGAGCAGATGATTCGAGGTCAGCAAAAGGCCATTAATGACCTCAAACTAATGCTTCTAAAATTGGTCGAAAATACCCAGAAGATAGCCGATGATAAGGCTAAAACTTCTTCGGAACTGCCACCTAAGACAAATGAAGAAACTAAAGAAGAAAAGGCTTATTCGACACATGAGGATGATGACAAATACTCTTTCCATGATTCTCATGGAGAAAAGATCGAGAAATTGCAAAGCCAACTTGATGCCTTGATGCACAAGAAGGAACTGAAGGAATCGGGGATTTCAAGACCATATCCGGTTGAGTGGGACTTTGCCCCTTATCCAGAAAAATATAAACCCCTTAAATTGAAATCATATGACGGGAAGGGGTCCCCAAACCAGCACAAATATTACTTTTTATCGCAGGCAGGTCATCTGATGGGAAATAATCCCCTATTTGCGAGCACCCTGTAAGGGCCTGCTTTTGCATAGTTTATACAGTTGCCCCCGGGAACTATAAATACTTGGTATGATGTCGAGAAACAGTTCTTGGCATGTTTCTTTGAGGATGATACCGAAATATCGGTTCATTCCCTCCTTGCGACGAAACAAGGGGAAGAAGAAACGGTTAAAAGTTTTATTGAACGCTTCAGAGAAAAGTCCGTGTATTGTCGACACGGTATGACCCAGGAAACCCTGGGGGAAACCTGTAAGTATAATTTCAGGACCGGCATGCTGATAAGAATGGGAGCTGTAGAGTCCAAAACTTGGAAAGATCTGTTAAAGCAGGGAGAGCAGGCGGAAGATATAATTCACCGGATTGAGGAATCTCGTAGCACGAGAAACTCTATGAATAACAGGCCATATCCACAGAATCCTAAAAATAAAGGGAAGGCTGTGATGGCGACAGTTGCAGATCCGAAACTAAGATCTTAGAATCCGAGAGGAGCAGGTCAAAATAAGTCCCGACAAGATAAAACTTATACATTCAAGACTGAGCAGACCGGTACTCTATTTCATCTCTTCCTCAGAAAGGGCTTGCTAAAACTTTCGAAAAATGAAAAACCGGAAGACATTGGTAAAACCAATGGCCCTAACTATTGTCTGTACCATCGGAACGTCGGGCACCCAACTAAGGATTGCTATTCTCTTAAGAACCGAATTCAGACATTGAAGAAGCCGGAGTTCTCACACTTAAATAGGAATAGAAGAAAGTTTCTGCAAATATGGCAACTTTAGTAGTAGGAACCAATGAGTTCCCTGCCAGAGCGATCCCTGTACCAGTAGGAAAGTCGATATTGACACCAAGCATGGGCAACCCGCACTTGCAAGCTGGCCCCTTGGGTATGCTCCGAACCACAGCTGTGACAAAATCATTCTCATTGGCTAGCAGCCGGATTTGGCTGGGGGTGCCGAAAATATTGACGATGATAAACATTATGCTTCTGCTATTCTCAATAGCCATTGGAATGGCTAATTGAGTGCTATAAATAAAAAAATTTGCCCAATGTTGTTAAAGCGGCGGGAAGAGGAGATCAAGTTCCTCGTCAACCCTATCATACTGGGGTAAAAGTATGACATTAACTACCCAATACTGTTAAAGACAAATGGGAGAGGAAATCAATTCCTCAACAACTCACCATGCTGAGAGGAATAGTATGGCTAGCTCAACGCAAAAGGCGATTGGTAAAGGCTAATCAAATCCGTTTATAGCTGGGGGTTTTGTTAAACTCTTATCTCTGACAGTATGATTTGGATTATTCCCATCTCCGTTCAAGTTACGCAAATGAGCACTTGAACTTCTCTATTAAACTAAGGCATGTGCAATTAGGGGCCTCTGTCTACGTTAATGATCTTGATTTGATCATCTTTGAGTGGACAGTTCAAGTTACGCATATGAGCACTTGAACTTCTTCATCAAACTAAAGCATGTGCAATTAGGCGCCTCTGTCGAAATCTGATAATCATCACTCAATTATTTTGGCATGAGCAGTTCAAGTTACGCATCAGAGCGTTGAATTGCCTCTATCAAACTAAGGCATATGCAATTAGACGTCTCTTTCGAAATTTGATGATCATGACCCGATCATCTTGGTGTGTGCAGTTCAAGTTACGCGTGAGAGCTTTGAACCGCCTCCATCAAAATTTCAAGCATGTGCGATTAGGCACCTCTGCCAAATTTCTTGATCTTAACTTGATCACCAAATTGAAGATCCAAAGTATTTTAAAATTTGCTAAGTTCTAAGCTATTTTGAAAACTTTGGAGGGGGTTCTGTTGGTAGTGAAAATTTTTAAATAAAAAGGAATTTTTTACAGAACGCGGAGCTAACTCCGTAGCTCCGCGTTTGGCTATTTTAGCCTCGCGTTTGAGCAAAACGCGGAGCTAATCCCTAACTCCGCGTTCTGATGAATTTAGCTCCGCATTAACTCAGCATGAGTAGATTTCATTAGAATTCCAAATTGATTGTGATTGAGATTTGGACTTATCTAATACCCAAATTGAGTCCAATCATAATCCTAAATTAATTGTGATTGAGATTTGGGCTTATCCAATACCCAAATTGAGTCCAATCAGAATTTCAAATCAAGAGATTTAAATCAAGACTAAGATATTTGATTAGAATCCTTAATGAATACAAAAACCTTCTTTTCCTATTCCTATGGAAATCTTTATTTCTATTCCTATGAAAACTCTCATAACCACTAAAGTCTATAAATACCCTCTTTGAGGAGACTTTAGGAATCATCAATAAATAATAGATCAATCCATAAATGATCATCAATTTTTAAGAGATCTTTTTCTGGAGTTTTGGAGAAGTTCGAGTTACGCATAGAGCCTTGAACGAATCAAGATCAGAGAAGATCAACTCTACAGTCGGCTGCCATCTTCAAGAGAAGAGTTCGTCGTCAGATCGTCCAAAGAAACTATATCGATAGATCCCATCGCCACACAGATCCCACATTTACATTGTAAAAGAGAGCGATTAAAATATAAAATTCTCTCGTTTGTTCTTTCTTTTTCTTGTTCACTTTCGTTGTAATTTAAGTTAATTCATTGGAAGGAAAGTAAAGAATTTCTGCTGCGAGCATGTAGTTAAAGTGAAAAATGAGGATTTTCGTACTAAGACAGATATAACTTAGATGATGCGAGAAAATCACCTACAATCAATGTTTAAAATAACGATAACGTTAACGTAACGTTTTTTTTTGTTAGGTTATGTAGCAAATAACGTAACGCATAACGTAGGTTACGCAATTTTCTAATTATTTAATTAAAATAAATATAAAACTGTATTTAATAATTTTCATAAATAAGTAAATAAATCTAAAAAACATATAAAATACTGTAAAATCAATATAAAGACGTAGAAAAATTATAAAATGTCATAGTTAGCAAATATCATATATCACAATAATTTTTTTAGTCATACACAACAAAATATTATTTTTCTTTAACATGAAGATAAACTCATGTGATCATCTAATCAATAATAACAAGATCATCTTCCTCCAAAATGTAATTTGCATCTTCCGAATCGATATCATCCCCCGTCTCATCAAAACTATCATCAATTGCTTTTCTTTTGTCCGAAGAAGATGCTACACAAGAGATATACAAATTAAGAAGTTATTAGATACTCAAATCATGATAGTATTCATTTAAGAATATTAAAATGTAAAAATTGAATAACTTACAGGAATCGACCTTTCGTTTCTTTGCTGGGGTTTCAGTTTCATCTTGCTTGTCTCCCTTATTCACAATGGATGGAATAATATTTAGATTGCTATTAATTGCAGTGACTTCTAAGAAATCATTAGTTCTTGGAGCTGAATCGTCATCAATAGGCTCATCTAGCAATCCAAGATCTTCTGGGAGACAAGCCTCTTCACTCTCAACTAGCCATTCATCCTCTGGTGTCGCCTCATCAATCAAAATTGGATCCAAATTCATTCTCTTCCTCCGAATATTTCTCTCTAAGCTTAATATTGTACATGACGTACACGAGAGAATGTAGGCGTTCTTGCTCCAAGCGACATCTTTTTTTTGAATGCACCTTTAACAAAATTGTGAATTGTTATATAAGCATGATGATAAATAAAGTACTTAAAAAATATTATATTAAGTTTTTAAAATTCATACTTGTTCAAAAGTGCTCCAATTGCATTCACATCCAGAAGCACTAGTCGTAAGAGAGAGGATTCGAATTGCAAATTTTTGGAGTGTTGGAACATCCTTTCCAAATCTTTCCCACCAGGCAGCTAAAACAGATAATTAATTTTGGTGTTAAAAAATACAAAAAAAACTTTATGATATTTCTACCAATAGAATCCTAAGAATGGAAACAATGAATTAAGATATACCAGGACTTCGGGCATTCATAGTCATTTGAGCTAGCGGGGATCCAAATTCTCCAAGTTTCTATTTATATTGATCCAGCTCCACATCAGCTTGTGCATACTCATTGAGGTCGGGGATCATTCGTTGCATGCATTCACGAAGGCCTCTTCTAACCTTAGGAACATTGGAGAATGTATCACTGTAGAAGCATTTATGATTTAGAAAGTAGGACGCTGCATGGAGGGGCCTATGCAACATGCCTGTCCATCTCTTATCAATCAAATTCCAGTATGGCATGTACTTCCTCTTACTGCCCCCACAGATTTCGGCAATTCTCTCTTTGCAACTGTCGAGATACTCATATAGAAAAGGCATGGAAGGCCTCACATCTGAATCCACCTCTCGCAGCACATAGACCAGTGGAAGTGTGGTGCTAAAGTAAAAGAGAACTCGGCCCCAGAAGCTTCTGCTAGATAGCACTGCTCTTCTTGCCTTTACTGCATTTGGTTTCTTTGCCCAAGCACTCTTCGTGAAATCATCAGAAGCAAACATCTTTCTCAATGACTGTCTTAATTTATAGAGTTTTTGTAGAGTTAAAACTGACGTAGCAAATCGGGTGATGGCTGGCCTTAGCAGTTCCTTACCCTTTGTGTAGGTCCGCATCAAATTCAAAACCCAGCCATGATTATATATGAATTGTATGATCCCCTTTGCTGTTTCAAGAGTCTCCTTATGGATTTTCATCTTGCCAATATCCTCCAGCATCAAATCAATACAATGAGCCGCACAAGGAGTCCAGTAAAGCCGTTTTCGTGAATCCATAAGTTTTGTGCCGGCATTGACATAAGAAGCGTGATTGTCCGTAATCACTTGTACAACATTATTCTCTCCTATCTCCTCAACTACTTTATCAAGACACTCCCATAAGTAATCTCCTGTCTTGAACTGAGCCGATGCATCAATGGATTTATAAAAGAAAGTCCCCTCTGGTGAATTCACAAGGAAATTTATTAAGCTTCTGCTCTTCCTGTCAGTCCACCCATCTGACATCAATGTGCAACCGTATTTCTCCCAAGCCGCCATGTGCCTCTCCTTAATCTTGTCAATATCCTCAATCTCGGCCTTAAGAACCCGCATCCTTATCTCATATGGAGATGGTTGCTTCAAGCCAAATCCAAAATTCCCAATTGCTTCGATCATCTCCTTCCAATATGGACTATTCAAGATGTTGAATGATAACCCATTTGCATAGATGCATCTGCCTATTTTTCTGACACAGTCCTCTCTTGCTTCCTTTTTTAAAGCTGTCTCTAACGTAGATTGACGAGCTTCAAGATTAATAAATTTATTCATTGCTCCAAGAGTTCGAGATTGAGTGTTGCTACCGGCAGCGCTTTCAAGCTCTTCACTCACCATTTCAGTGTCTGGTTCCCCCATTCTCCCAATTTCCCTGCTTAGTGATGCTTTCTTCTTCTTTTCTATCTCAGTAGACTTCAAAGCATCTTTACATGTTTTCTTTACATCTGGCGGGACTCGTTCACACATTTTCACTCCATGTCTCGTCCCAGCCAAATGATGCTTAAGCCGAGTGATTCCTGCGGTTACGTGGTGATTACAGAATTTGCAATAAAAATAATTGGGGGGCTCCCCTTCCTTATGAATCCCCCATTCTCTGGCCGGATCCATATTCTTTGCCATGATTCTTCGTACGGATTGTCAAATTTTAATCTACAAAAATAATATACTTTTTTTAAACTCAGTTTTTTAATTCAGTGCGGATTATCAAAAGATTCAACAATTGCATCTAATTACTTCCACACATTACTTCTACAAAAGTAATTAAATGTATTCAAATCCCTACACAAGTTAATCATTTTTTTCCATTAAGTATTTCTGTTTTAATTCAGTTTTTATTCTTAAATGAACTAAAAATCAAATTTCACACTTTTTTTTTAATACAGTTTTTTATTTTCTTCTACAAAGATTCATACTTAATTCAGTTTTTCTTAACTGAATTAAAAATCAAAATTCACATGATCACATCACATCCTTTCCCATCCTTTCTTAACTGAATCAAAATCAAAAATCAAAAATCAAAATTCACTCCCCAGTTCAACAGTGTTCAACAGTGAAGAGAAATTGGGGAAAAAAAAATTTCCCGAAAATAACACAGTGCAATATCAAACTCATCCATTCTTACTAATGTCAATAGTTCAAATTTAACAATTAACACACTCCAATATATATTTCCCGAAAATAAATTCATGGGACAGTTAAAAAAAATAGGGAAAAAATGAGGAGAAAAAAAATTGGCCGCACTAATTTACTCATGAATTTTGTAAAACAATAATTAAATCATGAATTTCTTCTAACATCCATGGAATCAATTAAACAATTGAAAAAAAATGAGAGATTGAACTACGGTTTAGGAAATCTAACCTCACCGGAGCTCGGGACTCACGGAGAGCCGCAGGGGACCTCGGAGAAGAAAAAAATTAACGGGCTTTAGGTGGAGGGGGAGGTCCTTAGGGCGGTGGGTTGCTTCGACGAGGGCCGCTGGGAGATGATGCGGATGATCGGAGCCTCAGAGATGCTGCGGATGATCGGGAGGATGATCGGTGTTGGAGAGGATTTGGTCGGGAATGCCGCCGGAGGAGAGTCGCGGAATCGGAATAGGGAGGAGAATCGCGAAAGAACGAAATTAGGGTTTTTTTTTCCCTTCGCGATTTTCCTGCGCTGAGTCTTTATATATAGGTTTTTAAGTATGTAAATAACGTACGTTACGTTACGTTATGAAATAACGTAACGTAACATACGTTATTTTCACGGAAAACGTACGCTCTGAGAGAACACGTTATTTTCCCCTGTTAAGGAGCGCAACTGCTCCCGTTACGCTCCGTTTTTTTCTACATTGCCTACAATGGTTTGGTCATGTGTAGCGGAGACACACAGATGCACTGGTTCGACGACAAGTTAAAAGAGTGAAGGGACGATCGGAGAAAATATGGATTGAGGTGATATAAAAAGATATTGATGTTAGAGTTGAAATGAAGACATATTCCTCGATAGAAATGAGTGGAGAAGGTGTATTCATATGGTTGATGGGGCATGATTCTCTTTCTGTTCGTGTAGGCTTAGTTGTTGTTGTTGTTGGTATGTAGTTAAATTTTTGGACCATTTTGTGAGTGGTAACTCCGATATTGGCTATAGCTTTTCCTTTTTTAGCCCAGATATACATTGATACCGATGCTTCGGTGAGAAGTCAATGTCTGCAGCCATGGTTCAGTTGGATGCATTTTTTTTATTAGAACATTCAAGATTGACAAGAAAATTTTATAGGACTGATATTTGGGCCAGTTTTATTATATAGCACGGAATGTTAGGCTATAAAGAAACGTCATTCACAGAAGATAAGTGTAGCAGAGATGCGCATGCTCCGTTGGATGTGCGGCAACACTAGGAGAGATAAAGTGAGAAATGAAGATATTCGTGCTAAACTAGGTGTAGCTCCCATCGATGAGAAGATGCGAGAAAATCGCTTACGATGGTTTGGTCATGTGCAACGTAGGCCTACAAGTATACCAGTTCGAAGATGAGAGTTTATCAATGTAGGATAAGTTAAAGAAACGAAGGGATGACCGAAGAAAACATGGATGGAGGTGATACGCAAAGATATGGAGTTTAGAGGTTTAAATAAGGAGATATTACTTGATAGAAATGAATGGAGAAGGAATATCAAAGTGATCGATCCGGCGTGATTCTTTTTTTGGTTCATGTAGCCTACCCCAAATACTTGGGATAAAAGGCTTAGTTGTTGTTGTTGTTGTTGTAACATTCAAGAAGGCAGTTAGTTATCTGATAATCAAATATTCACCATCATATCTTTCACAATAACCATGCATAAAATCTTCACTCAGGAAACAATAATAACCATTATTGTACAATCTTAGAGCAGGATGTACCTGTGGAATGCTGTCACCTTTTATTTGTTTTTTCCGACAACTACATATTCCTGTGTATCTGCATATCATCTCCTTTCAGTTTGTATTCTGTTCTGATATCTATGCTGATTGCAGATACTGGAATCTTGTTGCACATTGACAAGGAGGAGAAATCTCGATCCTGACAAAGATTAGATCTGAATGTCAAATCTGTTTGCTATCAGGGATTTCATGACAGGAGCTGCTAAATTCAGAATTTTGGTGCTGAACCATGACTCTTTTATTGTTCACTTCGGCCATTTTCTAGCAGTCTGGCCGAGGAAGAATCATTGTTGGCCAAGGTATCTCTGATTCATCCTTTTTTTCCTCGTTCACTAGAACGATAAAATCAGTATACTCTAGAGTCGAGACCCATAATAATTCATTTATATATAAGTGACGTAAATGTATTCCAATTTTTAATGATCCAGAATGTTCTTGCACCTTAATATTTTGCTAATCATTACTTTAGTCAGCTATTATTTGAAAGCTGTTTTTTTAAGACCAAAATGGGGAGCTATAGCTCCGTGTTCTATTAATAGTCATTGTAGAACAGACACATACCTTACTACATTGCAAGTGGTTTCAGAACGAATCACCGACCTAAAGTAATGCCATACAAGAAAATACAACCGGAAAAGTACAAAAGGGATGGTATGTGCTATGGTATCTCGGCTATATATATATATATATATATATATATATATATATATATATATATATATATATATATATATATATATATATATATATGTCTCTGTGTGTGTTGCAGACATGCCAAATGGAGAAACATTATGTGCTAATGTGCTATGGTATCTCTCTCTCACACACACACGTGTGTGTGCTTGTGCACACAGGCGTGTGTGCGCGCACGTGTGCGTGTGTGCGTGCGCGTGTTATGGTCGTGCCAAATGGAGAAATATTATGTGTGTGAGGCAGGTTATTGTCAAAAGATACTCTCTTGATAACTGATTTTTATAGAATGCAGAGGGTATTAGCTTATTGCAGTGCCATAAAGAAAAGTAACTCTCATGCTAGAGTCACCTCCATGTCATCTCACGAGTCTGACCACATTCAAATGGAGACTATTCGCTAGAAATGCCTTCGAATTCCCTCTTACATCTACCCATTGCCACATACCCTTTTAATGCCAACCCAACTGTCTCCCACAAAAAATTGATGAGGTATCTGAAAGTGACATAAAACGAGAACATGAGATATAGAAAATGGAAGGAATTGGATCTGAATGGAAGTATACGAAAAGATATGGATGCTAAATGTTTAAATAAAAACATATTGCTAGACAGGAATGAGTGGAGAAGGATCATCCATCCATTCGATCCAGCGTGTTTCTCTCTTGGGTGCATGTAGCCTAATTATTTGGGATAAAAGGCGTAGTTGTTGTTGTTGAATGTAGCTGGATCTGAAGTGTTACATGAGTGGTGTTGTCAACAACGTGCTTTGTTGGATGGTTCAAACCGTTTGTCATAATCTCTTGTTTTTATAATGTAAATTTACAAATAATCACACTTAGGTCTCTAATTCAAAAGTGTGTATCAACTTTAAAACCCTATACAAACCCTATACAAGTACCTTCTAAATGAACTTTTCCATCGGTCTTATTAATAAAAAAAATTACAAGTTTGTATCGCATGTCGTGACCTTATTTTTTGTTCTAGTCGAGAATTAATTTCCGAACATTATTAAAACCGTTTGTAAACTAATATTCGAACCGTTTGAAAACTGTTTGGGACTAATTCCTCTGTTCAGGACTAATTCCTAATTCAAAAAATTATGCTCACTAAGATCAGTAGTGTGCTTGTTTAGAAATCCCCAACTATGCTTTTCTATGCCTTTAAAGAAGAAAGAGAGGTGGACTAAACGAACAACAAACACTCCTACATAAAAAAAAAAAAGTCATGATGTCTTTAACTCATTGAGAAGGTGAATCAAACTAAGCCATTGCCCTTTTTTTTTTTTTCCTCAGCGTGACTTGACCGTTACACTCAGTTGACCTGGCATTAATAAATTTAAAAATGAGCACAGAGACAACCCCACCTCTAATCCCAACCCCACTCAATTCTCCACCTCCACCCACTTCTGAAGGGCCACAATTGACTTTTTCTTGAGTCAAAATATAACCATCCCAGGTTCCTGAATCATGATACAAAGTGTGAAAGTTTGTGGCACGCCACAAAATGCATTTTCTATTATATAAACCATAGAATTCGTTCCCAAACATTTCATGCAACATAGCAATGATATAACTTATTATTAGTTGTTCAGATAAGATAAATTAATTCTATAGATTTAAGTATAAAGTTGGGATCTCTATATATCAGCTTACGTTTTTGGGTCCGGATGGGTCCGAAGTTTCTCTTCAACACTTATCATTTCCTAGACTCTTTAGGTATGTTTGGCTATTTAGTAGAGGTAGAAAAGAAATTAAAAAGAACTTTCTGAGTTTTGAGAGAGTTCTTTTGTGTTTGTTTGTTAATATTTGAAAGATAAAAGTGTATTAGAAAGTAATATAAGTTTAAAAGTATATCTTTTGAATGTTACTGATGATATACAAATAAAAAAATATTTTATTTGGCTGGTAACAATATAAGGAAGAAAATTTTAGAATAAAGTGTCATATATGCATCACTTCAACATATAAAAATATAGGAAGTAACTTTTAATTATTTCTTGCCCAAACAAACGCTTGAACTGGGGATGGAATCGAGCGGGTGATGGACTTCCCGCATGCTGCCAGCAACTCTCAAAGACGATGCCAGCGGGAATATGCGGAGAATATGCGGGTGCGCTGCCCGGGGCCCAAACGTCACGTCATTGGGCTTCCCATTCCAATTTGGTCGGTGCACCGCTCTTTCGGTGGGCCCCACCGAGGAAACCCCAGTCCAGGCCCGGCCCATTCTAATAACCTAACGCTATCAACGCGCTCGCACGAAAGAATCGTGTTTTTTATTTTATTTTTAATTTAATTTAATTTTTTTTTCTGTATTAGTATAAATAGAGCCGAGCCCTCTGGTCGTCTCCGCCGTTCCATCGAATTCCTCCTAAATTCCTGGCTCCCAACTTTTTATGGCCCCTCTTTGTTTTTGGGACGTCTTCTGATATTATTATTATTCTATTTGCAAATCTCTCTCTCTCTCTCTCTTCGCCTTTTGTTTCCTTTCTGTCTCTGACTCCGATCTCGATCTCGATCGGAGATGGGGAGGTATGTGGAGTTGCTGGACATGGGGGTGAGAATAGCCGCCAGATTCCATTCCCACTGCCCCCAGACCGCTCGGATGTACTACAAGCCCCCCTCCACCACCAACGCCACCGCCAATCCCGCCGACGCCGACTCTAAGCCCCCCGCCGCCGCCAGCAGCAACGCCAGCCTGCGCGCCGCCGCTGGAGGAGGGTTTCGTGACCGTGCGGCCGAGATTATCCTCTATTCTGCAGTTTAAAAGAGATGAGATGCGATGAGATTCGAGAGAGAGAATAAAAATAATAAAAAAGAAATCGATTCTTGTATTGAGAGAGGGGTTTCGATGATTCTGTTCCATTTATATTGATACCAAATGAACTAATTGTATCAATGACAAAAGAGGGTTTTTTTTTTTTTTTTTTTTATTCTTCTTCTTTTAATTTTTTATATGAAATTTTTGCCATTGTAGTTTATTTTTTTTATTTGTTTTTCTTTTCTTTCTTTCTTTTTTTTATTTGCATCTTGTAGATGTTTACATTTGTTTTAATCTTTTTCGTCTTATTTTAATTGGTAAAAAAAATAGGAAAGAAAATACTTAATTTCCCTATGAAACATATACCATTTATTATAAAACTCTGATTTACAAAACTTGGTATCTGAAAACTACTCTGCTAATTGAAGTTTTAACAAACTCCATATAAATTGAAATTTACATACTAAATTGAAATTTATATACATACCAACTGGAGTTTGTATAAAATTAGAGTTTTTAATTTATCAACTGAAGTTTATATGAATATATCTCAAGTTTGTAAAAAAAAAATATATATATATATATGAAATATGAAATCCCATATTCACATTAGTTGATAAATTAAGGAGGGGAAAAACTTGTATATAATAATATTTTTTTATTAGTAATAGATTTTTGGTTCTCCAAGTATTTTTATTCACCAAGTACTTGGACTCTTGGAGGGGGTGTAAGTGTAAAAGGATTAGGTGCGAAAAAGAAAAAAAAAAGATTACAATTTAAATTAGCAAAAGTAGAGGTCCTAAAGTGAAGAATGACTTTGACCGGCAAATTGGACGGCTGTCGATGACTTGGAGTTGAAGCGGCACGCGCCAACAACTTTTTTAGCCTGGCAATGCGCACCATATTTTGCTCGTGAGCACCATTTTTTCCTAAGTTATAAATCACTTTATTATATAGTATGTGGTGCTCACTAGTAAAAGCGGTGCGCATTTAGAATTACCCAGTCGGTGACGGTACTCCACCTTCTGGAAACTTTCTTTATAGACTGGTCCATAAAAAGGAGTCTATTTTGATTCTTTTCGTGTAATTTATGGAAAGTATGTATGTTAAAAATTTAGCATTTATCCTGTGTCTCTATCAAATAATTAAAAAAAGAAAAATCAAGAAATGAATTTTTTTTTTCACATTAACTTTTTATATTTCACTTTTTATGAATCAGTTGATTTGTTTCCGAAGAGATGTGATTTTTATATTCTAGCCAAAATTGAATGGGCAATGCAACTTACATTTCCCAAAATTTGTTGTTTTTTCCAAAAATTATTTGATAACCAAAAGTTACTTTTTTTTTAATTAAATTTTGTTTTGTAATAAAAAAAAATGCTCATAGATAAAGGTTTTCAAAAAAATGAGACAGGCTAAAAAATAATAATTGCAAATGTTTTGGAGACAGACAACAAAAGTTGCCATGCACTTTCTGTATTATAGGAGAAAATTCAACTGGGATGCTTGACCAAGTTTTGTCCTTTACTTATTTTAAATTTTTTTATTAACTATTTCAGATTCAGGGAATAATAAACAAGGGTTGAATATTGTTTTGGAAAATGGTTGGTTTTAAGTTCAATGAATCTAGAGGAATGAAACATAATTTGGTGGGTTTGACAGAAGAATCTCATAATAGTATTCTTTTACTTTTTAGAATATATGCTAAATATGTGGCTTATATTATTATTATTATTATTGAAAAGTGAACTGGTCAACCTGGTAGAGTTCCGGCAATTCCGACGAAGGGAAGGAGATGAGACTCCAACCGTTGTTCTCGATGGAATCCGACTGAACTCCGACCAACTCCGCATCGGTCGGATATTGCCGCGTCGGTCGGATATTGACGGAGACAGTCAGAACATATTTTTAATAGAAACAAAGAGAGAGAGAGAGAGAGAAAGGGAGGGAGGAGAAAGACGAGAGAGAGAGAGAGACGGAGAGATGCAGGGAGATGGGGAGGGGAGTCGAGGGAGATTTAGAGAGAGGGAGGGGGGGGGGTCAAAGCGGAAGGGAGAAAGGAGGAGAGGGAGAGGGGGTAGTCAGAGCGGAAGGGAGAGAGGAGGAGGTACTCATCAGAATCTAACCATCTCCGACAGTGTCCGCCTCCGATAGTGTTCCGACCGCTTCCGACGGTCAATTTTTTCACTCTTACAACTCTGACCGTTCTACTCTACAAACTCCGACCAAACGGACGGATCGGAGCGGATTATAGTATTCAACCCTACTGACTGGTTTAAATGAAAGCATATTATTCGACATGAATGAGGAGAAAATGACTATGTAAGTATATAAATACATAATAAGGTAGTATTCTCATAAGAATACCTTTTTGTTGCCAATCTTGTAATGATCGATCGTTCATAACTCAAAGTTATGAGCCCCCTTCTATTTGCCCACTCGTCAAAATATAATTGAAATTATCTTAAAAAAAAAATAGAGAAAACTTAAAAGTTAGTTCATTTATAAAGTTAACTAAATGGGGGAGAAAATACTTTTGAATGATTCTCTATCATCCCTTTGATTTGTTAATATTTTCTTGATGCACTTTCATTAGATTTTCGTGCCTCTTAGAAGAATCTAAATATTTAAATGCCCACACATTCATTTTTCTCCACTTGGTGAAGAAACTTAGAGGAGGGTGATATTATTTATAATATTTCTCCTACCTATATGGAAAAAAAAAAAAATTGTTTTATCTTCTCTTTAGGGATATTTGAGGAAATTGACATTGAAGATTATCTTAATACGAGGGGGAGCTAGAATTGACAATACGAGGATTTTGAGCATATTGGTTGATTATGAGTTAAAAAACAATGCGTATAATTTTTTTTGATCGGTAATTAAAAATATGAAATAAGTGAGATAGGTTATATTACCACAAATAATGTATATGAAAGGGAAAAGAGTGGTTCTAAATCACGTAAAGTTATTAACATTTAGGCCTAATTCATTTATAAATGCATTAGTCTGGGCAAAGATAAGTAACATTGGCGCATATGCTTTTACACCTTTTGTGTTTGAATCCACATAACCTTTTGTGTTTGAATCCACAGAACGAGGCATCCCTATGGATTGGCTCTCAAGCCCTCTAGAACCGACTATTTTCTCTCCTTCAACTACTCAACTACTGAATTCTACAATAATTGAAAATCTTATTCAAAATTTAAATTTCAAAATTTAATGTCATCAACAACTTCAGCTTGTGATTTGAGGATTCTGTAAATCGAGTTCCTTATATCAGGTCTATATTGCTATTAGCAGCGAATTTTCTAGTTACAGTATTTTTTTTATTTTAAGAATTTTCTAGTTACAGTATTTTTTTTATTTTATGTACTATCTGTCCATATGCTTATATCAAACATATGTACCTTTGTTTCACTAAATTTTATTTAATGGAAACACAAAGCATTTACCCATCGTTTATTATATAACTTCCAACTTTTTTACCTCAGCAAACACAATAATTCGATATGTAATTCTACTCAATAAAAAAAAAAAAGACTTGTTTTATGACAGTTCCAACATTTAACAAAAGATCTCATTTAAAGCCCAATAGTTGTTGGGCCTATCGTGGGCATAGCTGATCCCAGGGAGCTTACAAAGGAGCACACCATTTTTCCTAGGGAGCCCAGATTTCCTAGTAAGCCCATATAGAATTTACTAAAGAGAGGATTTTCCTAGTGAATACACTAAAAATTTCAAAATTACCTTTCACCTCTATTTATCATCCTCCTCTCTCTCTTCTCTCCCATTTTCCTCTCTAACCGCCTAAACCCAAAAAAAATATATATATAATTCTAACTTTTTCTTTCCCCTCCCACTTCCCCTAATCCTCTCTTTCCCCTTCTCTATCTCCTTCTCCTTCAAAATCTCCCTCTCTCTCTTGTTCCTAGAGCCGTCGCCGCCGCTGCCGTCGCCGTTCGGACGCCGCCTTCCCGCCATTGGTCGTTGCCGCCGCCGTTCTCCCGCCGCCGTCTTCCCGCCATTGGTAGGTAAGATTTCCTAATCTAGTAATATTTTTTTAATTTAGATTTTTTTTTATTTTTGGATCAAACAACTCTTCAATATTAAGGTTTTGTGATTTTGTTAGGTTGGAGAGGAGGAAGAGGGGAGGAGATAGCAAATTTGGTTGTAGCATTTTTTTGTTAATTTTTTTTAATATTTAGATTATAATTATTAAGAAAAATTAATATTGTAGTCCTAGTTGTAAACTATGCAAAATTTAATTATTTTTCTAATCATAGACGTTAATATTAAATTTTATTAGTTAATTTAGTATATTGTCTTTCCAGGATTATTCATCTACACACAGAGGCTAAAAGGTGCTAATGTAAACGATAAGGTAGATTGTTAATTCTATTTTTGTTGAAATTTATGGTTATATTTGGGTTCGTAAGCTCTGATTAGATATGGACATCTTGTTTATTGAATGTAAGATTGAATACGATGCCTATTATCGGTTACTGAAGTAGGGATTTGTTCAAGAGGAGTGAATTAAAATTCAAGCATGTCACTTACTCATGTTCATGGGTGTGTTAAGATTTTATTTTATATTAATATTGGTACTATATTTTAAGTTTTTCTTATTTAAAATTTGGATTGATGTTGAAAGGGGGCTTGGAAGAGACTTAGTATTGGGGATGTTACATTGTAAATATTAATAATGATATTATAGGGTCTATATTGTATCATAATTTGATATAATGTTCATGATACATATCAGTAATGACTGATATTTAAAACCTTGGTTTAGTTATAATATGTATTTTTTAAAAATTTCATTAGTTAGAGTATTACACAAAGAACAAGAAACACAAACTGCAGAAAAACAAAATTATATAGTCTAAGTTCCAATCTTGGTCTACTTTTTTTTGAGTTCATGTATTTTTTGAAGTCTGATACTGCAGTGTCTTGATTGTTATAATATTATTTTAACTGTCATGCTTAGATTAGTGAAACGCTGATTTCACAGTCGTATTTACATATATATACTGTCAATTTGCAGTTCAGTTTGTCTAGCGCGGTTATTATGTTAGTGGCTTAATTGTAAAGTATAATGTGTTTACTGATATGAATTTTATTTTGTATTGGCAGAATAGATGTTAGAGTGGTTAAAATAATTTTACACCATCAACAATCTCGCATGTACATGGAAGAAGGTAGAACACAACTTCAGAATATAGATGAATTTATGGCCTATCTCTAGCAACCTAGCAATCTCAAACGACCGATCTCCCTCAAACTTGCGAAGATTAAAACCGTGCAAACTGGTTGCACTCAGCAATAACCAAAGGAACAAGTAGAGGAACAAGCCACTCCTGATGCACCCGATACAACGAGAACGACTCGAACCACACGTCAACATTAATCCCCAAGAAAGACACGGAGACAGTGATTAGTTTAGATTCTAGGTGCAATGATATCTCTAAATTTTTAGAGCCCGTAAATTTAATGTTCAACTTTTATCATGTATCTTTATGGATATTGTAAGAAACTTGAAGACAATGTTAACTGACTTTCAAGAAGATGAGTGACAGTATTTTTTGTCATACTTAATGATATTTTGATGCGGGTTTGTTTTTCGCTTGTACTCAATCAAAATTTTCTATTCTTGGATGTTCATGACTTATTATGTATATTTGTACTGCAATCGAATTGATTTCTATGATTGGATGTCCAGGACTTATTATGTATATTTGTACTGTAATTGAATTAATAATCTTTATTTTAATGTTTAATTATTTGATTAGAAATCATATTGATATGGAGTTGTACAAGAAAATATATTTATTGGGAAAAATAAAATAAAGTAAAAAAGAAAATGCAAATAAAGAAAATGCACAAGAAAATATATCATTATGTTTCATCTAATTTATCTTTTAATTGGAATGAAATAGTGATCAAGCAAAAAAAATTGTTTGAGTCCGAAATTTAATAGTTACATTTGTAATAGTTACACAAGAAAATATATTTATTTGGAAAAATAAAATAAAATAAGAAGGGATTTGCTATTGATAGGAATCGAACTCAAGACTCTCATCGTGTGAAATAAGGATACTCACCACTATGCTACAATGACTTCATGAATAATAAAACGAAAACAAATCTATTTATAATTTTCCGGACTGGAAGTCCGGACAGTGGGATTCTGTCTGGACTTTCAGTCCGGACAAAAATAATTTCGTCTGGACTGGAAGTCCGGACAGAACCCTTCTGTCCGGACTTCCAGTCCCGACAAACTTAGTTTAGTGCGGACTGGAAGTCCGGACAGAATCCCACTGTCCGGGCTTCCAGTCCGGACGGATATTGGACCGTCCGGACTCTCAGTTCCGACTTTGAGTTTTTTTGGGTTAATAATTTTTTTCAATCCGCACAGTTTCTAGGGTTTTTGAGTAAGTAAAAACCTAATAAAATCAATTTTCAAATTTAATTTGTGAGATAATTTAATATAGGAGAAGATTTGATAGAATAGTTTTGTGTTTTAGTTTTTTTTTTTTTTTTTGGGTTATTTGTAGTTTTAGAAGAGAAGGAGAAGAGAGGTTGAAGAAAGGGCATTTTAGTCAAAAAAATCGATGGCAAACTTGTAATATATATGAAATTTTTAAGTGGGCTCACTAGGATAAATGGTGTGCCCCTCTAGAAACTCCCCTGATCCCAAACTAAAATCTTATTGGGTCCATGATAGTTCCAGTTCGGGTTTGAGATAAACCGTTCCGATCCGATCCATTTGAAAGGCGTCCCTTTCCTCAATTTTTATTTAGAGGGTTTTACTTTTAGGGTAAAATTTTGAAATTTAATCTCATCAAATTTACTGTTGGCTCCTTGTTTCGATCTCCAATTTCGATTCAGGTACTAAAACCCATACGAATTTTTCTGTAGATTTTCTTTTTTTTTTGTATATCTTGTAATCGCGGCTTTGTCTTCTCCAATTTTCTGCTAATTTTAGTTAAATTTCGTGAATTCACGGCACTGTGTTTGATTCTGAGTGGATAAAGTCAGTAAAGATGCGAACTTTTATTTTCTTGCACCATTTTAATGTATTTTTTTTTTTTTGAAGATTTTCTTGAAGAGTGGCGGCCGGAGCAGCTCTCATTTCGAGAGCCCGATTAGGGCTTGCTGTTGTTGGGATTGTGCATTGGTGAATTCTGCCGATAATTAGAGCTTCAGGTAGTGAGAGGAACGATTTGCTCTAAATTTTGAAACTTTAAACTAGTATTATCAAATGCATGCTTAATTAAATTCAGATTTTTTTTTTTTTTTAGTAATGCAGGATTGCCCCTTTTTGATGAGCTTCGCTATAATCAAATTGCATGTTCTTCTGCTGTAGTTTAATGATTCAAATGTTGCCTTATATATATTTATGATTGTCTTAGAGACGACGATGAGAGTATAATTCAATGATGTTTAAGTGTAATATACCTGCCCTTTGCTCAGGATATGGCCTAATTTTGTTAGCTAGAGAAAAATTTTCACAGAGCTAACTCGAAGAATTAGCCTGGGGCCTTTGTTGTCGTCGTTGCTGCTGCTGCTGCTGCTGCTGCTGCTGTTGGTTATCATCATAATTTGCATTTTCTATTGACCGATTGCCTTTTCAGTTTTTTTCATGGGCTAACTCATCATCTCAGTAGTTGGTGCCTGAAATTTAATCCCATCATACATCAATTTTGAATCGTGATGATGCCTATTCATGGGAAGTTTATGGTAACAGTACATATTGTATAGAAGAACCTTTCATAATCGTCAACTTAAACTGATTAATGAAGAGCAACAGAATTACCAGGTTGTTCAGGGCCAAAACGGACACAACATAAGAATCTATTAAAGTTGAAAGAAATCGTGTGAATATTATTGTCTTAATTTACATCAAAAGCTGAACAATTCAAAAATATCGTGTTCACTGGTTAGCGAGTAAACTCGATAATATTTCACTAGGGAAGGTTCAAAACCAAAAACTACCTCTCCCGATGCGGTAACTTTCTATTATACTATCTGTTTAGTTGCATTAGTGTCTAAGTCATTTTCATTCATGTGGGGGATTGTTGAATTCATATATGTTTGAACTTGAATCTTTGAGCCAATTCACTAGTTCAAAAATAAATGAATTAGGTGAATGGAAAATGGTTTCAAAGAGGAGTACATAGCAATGGGGACAAAAAAAGGAAAGAAGAAAAATAGTCCCACATTGGCTAGAGGTTTGTTAGGATTTGGATTTATATAGGATTGTTTGTTCCATGACATTGCTTATGTAAGAAGAGGCCGATTCGCCCTCCACCGTTTACTTCTGGATTGCAATGGGCGTCAGTCTCCCAGGATACAACGACCGGTCTGCAACAGGAAGGAAGCCGCAATCCTGTTGCTCTAGCGAATCTGATAAAGAATACTCTCTGTATGTATGGTATGATGTAGGACTGATTTAGGAAGAACTGTTCTTCTGTAAACAAAAATTCTCTGTCAAAAAGACCAAGTTTCTGTCTGCAGAAGAAGGAAAATTCTGTAGATTGTATTTGTATATTCTAAAAATTCTGGACAGAGGCCTATTTATAGACTTCTGGGTAAACGGTCACAACGGTTGGCTGTTAACAGTTGTGATCGTTTAACGGCAACGGTTAACAGACAACCGTTGGATCTCAACGGACAAATCCTAACGACTCTTAACGGGTGCGGGTTGAATCCAAATAGCTGAACCCAATAGAGCTAACCCGAATCCAATAGCACCAAAAAAATCAGAGGCTCCTCAGCTCCTTGCGACGATGCGTACGTGCGAAGTGCCAAGTGCGCCACTAAAGCGCCCAATGCGCCCTAAACACCCATTCGCCCTCGCACACGCGGGTGTGCGTGGGCGTGGGCGTGGGCGTGAGCGTGCGGGCGGTGCGTAGCACCACCCGTGATGCTCAAGATTTCTCCTCTTCTTACATAAGCAATGTCATGGAACAAACAATTCTATATAACCCACATCCTAACAAACTTCTAGCCAATTTCCCTTTGCTATGTACTCCTCTTTGAAATATTTTCCATTCACCTAATTCATTTATTTTTTGAACTAGTGAATTGGCTCAAAGATTCAAGTTCAAATATACATGAATTCAACAATCCCCCACATGAATGAAAATGACTTAGACACTAATGCAACTAAACAGAGAGTATAATAGAAAGTTACCGCATCGGGAGAGGTGGTTTTTGGCTTTGAACCTTCCCTAGTGAAATATTATCTAGTTGACTCGCTAACCAGTGAACACGATATTTTTGAACTGTTCAGATTTTGATGTAAACTAAGACAATAATATTCACACGATTTCTTTCAATTTTAACAGATTCTTATGTTGTGTCCGTTTTGGCCCTGGACAACCTGGTAATTCTATGAGTGTTCTAGAGAATTTAGCGTTTATCATTCTCATAGAAGCGGCCCCTTCACACTCATGTAGGTAATCTCTTATTAAGAGTATCCTGCCATACTCTAGTTGGATTTCCAAGATATAAGGATTATTAAAAGCTTAGTTTATCCTTACACATTGCAGGTTAATCACTATTTTACCATAGAAATGAGATAGGAATTATTTCCTCAGTTATTCTTACGAGTTCCCCCACAATTTGGTTGTCCCTTTGAACCTAAATCTTGGGATCTCCAGTCAGCTAGGTTGGATTGCCATTATGGAGTTACTCTATTTAGTAGGCTGTAATCCCATTCCCCTCGATAACTTATATACTTAATCTCTTGTCAAGTTTTTTGTTAATGGATCTGCAATATTATCTTTGGATTTTATATAATCAAGAGATATTATTCCGTTTGTAAGCAGCTGTTTTACAGTTTCATGTCTACGACGTATATGTCGTGACTTTCCATTATATAATACATTCTGTGCCCTTCCAATTGCTGATTGATTATCGCAATGGATGCAAATTGCTGACACAGGTTTAGGCCACATTGGAATATCTTCTAAAAAGTTTCGAAGCCATTCTGCTTCTTCTCCGGCTTTATCTAAAGCGATAAACTCATATTCCATAGTGGATCTGGCTATGCACGTTTGTTTTGAAGATTTCCAAGAGATAGCTGCACCTCCAACAGTAAATACATAACCACTTGTGGATTTGATGTCCTTAGAATCTGTAATCCAGTTGGCATCAGTGTATCCTTCTATCACTGCTGGATATCTAGTATAGTGCAACCCATAGTTAGTAGTGTACCTCAAATATTTGAGTACTCTAACTATTGTTTTCCAGTGGTTCTCCCCTGAATTAGTTGTAAACCTACTCAGTTTGCTTACTGAGTATGCAATATCAGGTCTTGTGCAGTTCATTAAATACATAAAACTGTCAATTATCTGAGAATATTCTAATTGAGATATACTAGCACATATATTCTTTGTAAAATGTAGATTCATATCTACAGGTGTCCTAGCTATATTATTATTTCCCTTGTCAAATTCTTTGTCAAATTTTTCGAGTATCTTCTCGATATAATGTGACTGTGATAAGGTATATCCATCAGATGTTCTGGAGATTTTAACACCAAGAATAATATCTGCAATACCTAAGTATTTCATATCAAATTTCTGTGTTAACATGATTTTTACCTCTTTAATTAGAGCCACCGTACTACCGGTGATAATCATGTCATTCACATATAAACATACAATGACATAGTTGTGCATATCCCCTTTTACATATACACATTTATCGCATTCATTATAACGAAATCCATTTGACAACATAACTTGGTCAAATTTTTCATGCTATTGTTTAGGTGCTTGTTTAAGTCCATAAGTGACTTAACAAGTCTGCACACCTTCTTCTCTTTACCTGAAGCTACAAACCCTTCAGGTTGTTCCATGTAAATTTTTTCATCTAATTCACCATTTAAAAATGCTGTTTTTACATCCATTTGATGAAGTTCAAGGTTATATAATGCAGCAAAAGCAATTATTAATCTTATGGATGTTATTCTTGTTACAGGTGAATATGTATCAAAGTAATCAACACCTTTTTTTTTGTGTATAGCCTTTTACTACAAGTCTAGTTTTGTATTTATCTATAGACCCATCAGGTTTTATCTTTTTCTTAAAGATCCATTTATATCCTAATGGTTTACTTCCTGAAGGAAGATCTACAAGTTCCCAGGTGTGATTTTGAATAATTGATTCAATTTCACTATTTTCAGTTTCTTTCAAAAAAGGAGATTCAGGTGTAGACATAGCCTCTTTATAAGTTTGAGGTTCCTTGTCTAATATATATGTTAGAAAATCCGGACCAAACGATTTATTAATTCTGGCCCTTTTGCTCCGTCTACATTCATCCTCATTAGTTTTATTTCCAGAATCAGATTCTGTCTCTCTTATAACTTCATCACAAGTCTTTTTTAGGGAACTTGATTCATAATCTTTACTAGGAAAGATATTTTCAAAAAATACTGCATTCCTAGATTCAATATTATAGTACTTATGTATCTCTGCATGATCTGATTTGAAAACAAAAAAAACGATAAGCACTGCTATTATGTGCATATCTAATGAATATACAATCAATAGTTTTAGGTCCAATTTTAGTTCTTTTAGGAGTAGGAATTGCAACATTTGCAAGACACCCCCACACTCTTAAGAATTTATAGCTATGTGCTCGACCTGTCCATAATTCATAAGGTATTTTATCTAATTTCTTTTGGGGTATTTTGTTGAGAATATGATTAGCAGAAAGCAAAGCTTCCCCCCACATATTTTGAGGTAAACCAGAACTTATTAACATGACATTCATCATTTCCTTTAATATTCTATTCTTACGCTCAGCAATTCCATTCTGCTGAGGTGTGTAAGGAGCAGTTGTTTGATGTATAATACCATATTCTGCACAAGTTTGTGCAAATGGTGACTCATATTCACCACCTCTATCACTTCTTAGCATTTTTATCTTTTTGCTAAGTTGATTCTCAACTTCATTTTTATATTGTATAAACATTTCAATTGCCTCATCTTTTATTCTCATTAGATATACATAACAATATCTAGTACAATTATCTATAAAAGTAATAAAGTATTTCTTTCCACCTCTAATTTGAACAGATTTTAAATCACAAATATCTGTATGAATTAATTCTAAAGGTTCAGTACTACGTTCTATAGAACGAAATGGAAGTTTAGCCATTTTTGATTCAACACATGTTTCACATTTATCATCAAAGTTTATATTAAAATTAGGCAATATATTTAAATTTATTAATCTTTGCAAAGTATAATAATTTACATGTCCTAATCTACCATGCCAAATATAAGGTGACTCAGTCATATAAGTAGAAGAATCAATTTTATTATTAACCTTAGGGGCAATGGCCATTACATTTATTTTAAACAGACCATTTGTCATATACTCCCTGCCTACATATACATCATTTTTTGTAAGTACAAACTTATCAGACTCAAATATAAGTCTAAACCCTTTCTTACTCAAGACTGATCCTAAAACCAGATTCTTGCGGACATCTGGTACATGAAGTACATCAGTAAGAGTAAGTTCTTTTTCCGAAGTCATTTTTAGTACAATGTTTCCTCGTTCTTCAACCTTGGAGGTTGCAGAGTTACCCATGTAGAGTAGTTCTGCTTCCACATGTTCATATGTAGAGAACATCCACTTGTTGGCGCAGATGTGGCGAGTGGCCCCAGTATCCACCCACCATTTTTTAGAATTGCTACCAATTAGGTTAACTTCTGAGACAACCGATATACAGTTTACATCTACATTTGCACAAAGATTTTCTTTCTCGGCCAAATTTGTATTAGGATGCTTCTTCTTCTTCTTTGAAGAATCTTGTGCCTTGCGCACACGGCAGTCCTTTGCACGATGTCCAGGCTTGTCACAGTTGTAGCATTTGCCATTGAATCTCTTCGAGTTACCACTCTTAGAGTCTTCACCATTGTGCTTTCGCTTCCTGTCATTAGATTTATTGGAATTTTCCATAACGTTAGCCTTAGAAACATTGTATGGATTTCCAATTTTTTTTCAGAAAGACGGTTATTTTCTTCGATTCTCAAACATACAATCAGATCTTCAAGTGTCATTTCTTTTCGTTTATGCTTTAGGTAATATCTGAATTCTTTTCAAGATGGTGGCAATTTTTCAATAATTGCAGCCACTTGAAATGATTCACTAATAGTCATACCTTCAGCATGAATTTCATGAATGATCACTTGAAGATCTTGTACTTGGTTGATTACATTTTTAGAATCAACCATTTTATAATCCAGAAACTTACCGACTACATATTTCTTAGAGCCGGCATTTTCTGTATTATATTTCTTGTCTAAGAACTCCCAAAGTTTCTTAGCAGTAGCAATTGAACTATATACATTATACAGTATATTGTCCAATCCAATGAGGATATAATTCTTAGTCAAGAAGTCCGCATGTTTCCATGCATCAACCGCCTTCACCGATTGTTGATCATCTTCAACAAGAGTCAACACAGTCTCCTTCAAGTACTTGGTCAGATTTAGTGTAGTGAGATAGAACAATATTTTCTGTTACCATCTCTTAAAATCTGAGCCACTGAACTTCTCTAGTTTCTCATACTGGCTTGAAGGCACAGTTGGAGTAACCATGACAGTAGTTACCACAGTGGACATATCAGATGAAGTGGCCATCCGTATTCAGAATTTATCTATCTTAATGTTTTGTAACAAATTTTAACTTTCTAATAAAACTGAAAATCAATTTTTACACCAAAACTGAAAATCAATTCTTACTCCAAACCACAAGATTTCTAAAAATATTTCTTCCTCTAAACAGATTTAACTATCTTTATCCAGAAGCAATTAGATGTAAATAACTAGTGATTAAACATTATTATGACAGTATTCAAAATTAATCTAAAACAAAAATATCGGTTTTAATAATGTTGGATTAATTTGCTAATGTTTCAGATTAATATGGGCAGACTTATTACTGTTATTTGTTAACATAATTACTACTGTTATCGTGCACATGATTAATTCTGTTATTATGCACAGCTTTCAGTGTTATATTTCAATCAGAAATAAAGTTGGAGAAGAACAATTATGAATTATTATGTATAATAGCAGTCTATATCTTTCCATATTTGAATTAGAAGAATATTTCTATTACTGTTTACAGAAAACTATTAAACTGTTCTTTCTTAACTAATTTACTATCCTAAACAGAATAAAGAATTACTGGATTAAAAAAAAAAACCTGTATTCAGAAGGATGAACGTATGCAGAATTGATGAAGACAGGAAGATGATCGAGCCTAGTGTTGAACACTATCTCCTTAAAATCGATTCGCCCTCAACCGCTTGCTTCTGGATTGCAATGGGCGTCGGTCTCTTAGGATATAACGACCGGTCTGCAATAGGAAGGAAGCCGCAATCCTGTTGCTCTAGCGAATCTGATAAAGAATACTCTCTGTATGTATGGTGTGATGCAGGACTGATTTAGGAAGAACTGTTCTTCTGGAAACAGAAACGAATAAAGTATTACTGGATTAAGAAAAACCTGTATTCAGAAGGATGAACGTATGCAAAATTGATGAAAACAGGAAGATGATCGAGGCTAGTGTTGAACACTATCTCCTTAAAACCGATTTGCCCTCCACCGCTTGCTTCTGGATTGCAATGGGCGTCGGTCTCCCAGGATACAACGACCGGTCTGCAACAGGAAGGAAGCCGCAATCCTGTTGCTCTAGCGAATCTGATAAAGAATACTCTCTGTATGTATGGTGTGATGCAGGACTGATTTAGGAAGAACTGTTCTTCTAGAAACAGAAATTGTTAAATTCATGTATGTTTGAACTTGAATTTTTGAGCCAATTCACTAGTTCAAAAATAAATGAATTAGGTGAATGGAAAATGGTTTAAAAAAGAAGTACATAGCAATGGGAACAAAAAAGGAAAGAAGAAAAATAGTCCCTCATTGGTTAGAGGTTTGTTAGGATATGGGTTTATATAGAATTGTTTGTTTCATGACATTGCTTATGTAAGAAGAGGAGAAACCTTGAGCACCACGGGTGGTGCTACACACCGCCCGCATGCGCACGCACGTGTGCGAGGGCGAATGGGCGTTTAGGGCGCATTGGGCGCTTTAGTGGCGCACTTCGCACGTACGCATCGTCGCGAGGAGCTGAGAAGCCTTTGATTTTTTTGGTGCTATTGGATTCGGGTTACCTCTATTGGGTTTAGCTATTTGGATTCGACCCGCACCCGTTAAGAGCCGTTAGGATTTGTCTGTTGAGATCCAACGGTCGTCTGTTAACCGTTGCCGTTAAACGGTCACAACTGTTAACAGCCAACCGTTGTGACCGTTTGCCCAGAAGCCTATAAATAGGCCTCTGTCCAGAATTTTTAGAATATACAAATACAATCTACAGAATTTTTCCTTCTTCTGCAGACAGAAACTTGGTCTTTTGACAGAGAGTTTCTGTTTCTAGAAGAACAATTCTTCCTAAATCAGTCCTGCATCACACCATACATACAGAGAGTATTCTTTATCAGATTCGTTAGAGCAACAGGATTGCGGTTTCCTTCCTGTTGCAGACCGGTCGTTGTATCCTGGGATACCGACGCCCATTGCAATCCAGAAGCAAGCGGTAGAGGGCGAATCGGTTTTAAGGAGATAGTGTTCAACACTAGTCTCGATCATCTTCCTGTTTTCATCAATTCTGCATACGTTCATCCTTCTGAATACAGGTTTTTTTTTAATCCAGTAATTCTTTATTCTATTTAGGATAGTAAATTAGTTAAGGAAGAACAGTTTAATAGTTTTCTGTAAACAGTAATAGGAATATTCTTCTAATTTAAATCTGGAAAGATATAGACTGCTATTATACATAATAATTCGTAATTCTTCTTCTCCAACTTTATTTCTGATTGAAATATAACACTGAAAGCTGTGCATAATAACAGAATTAATTATGTGCACGATAACAGTAGTAATTATGTACATAATAATAGTAGTAATTCTGTTAACTAATAACAGTAATAAGTCTGCCCATATTAATCTGAAACATTAGCAAGATATTAATCCAACATTCTTATAATCGATATTTTTGTTTTAGATTAATTTCGAATACTGTCATAATAGTGTTACTAGTTATTTAAATCTAATTGCTTCTGGAAAAAAATAGTTAAATCTGTTTAGAGTAAGAAATATTTTTAGAAATCTTGTGGTTTGGAGTAAGAATTGATTTTCAGTTTTGGTGTAAGAATTGATTTTTAGTTTTATTAGAAAATTAAAATTTGTTACAAAACATTAAGATAGATAAATTCTGAATACAGATGGCCACTTCATCTGATATGTCCACTGTGGTAACTATTGTCATGGTTACTCCAACTGTGCCTTCAAGCCAGTATGAGAAACCAGAGAAGTTCAGTGGCTCAGATTTTAAGAGATGACAATAGAAAATGTTGTTCTATCTCACTACACTAAATCTGGCCAAGTACTTGAAGGAGACTGTGCCGACTCTTATTGAAGATGATCAACAATCAGTGAAGGCGGTTGATGCATGGAAACATGCGGACTTCTTGAGTAAGAATTATATTCTCAATGAATTGGACAATATACTGTATAATGTATATAATTCAATTGTTACTGCTAAGGAACTTTGGAAGTTTTTAGACAAGAAATATAATACAGAAGATGTCGGCTCTAAAAAATTTGTAGTCGGTAAGTTTCTGGATTCTAAAAATGTAATCAACCAAGTACAAGATTTTCAAGTGATCATTCATGAAATTCATGCTAAAGGTATGACTATTAGTGAATCATTTCAAGTGGCTGTAATTATTGAAAAATTGTCACAATCTTGGAAAGAATTCAGATATCACCTAAATCATAAACGAAAAGAAATGACACTTGAAGATCTGATTGTACGTTTGAGGATTGAAGAAAATAACCGTCTTTCTGAAAAGAAAATTGAAAATCCATACAATATTTCTAAAGCTAACGTTATGGAAAATTCCAATAAGTCTAATGATAGGAAGCGAAAGTACAATGGTGAATACTCTAAGAGTGGTAACTCGAAGAGATTCAATGGCAAGTGCTACAACTGCGATAAGCCTGGACATCGTGCAAAGGACTGCCATGTGCGCAAGGCACAAGATTCTTCAAAGAAGAAGAAGAAGCATCCTAATGCAAATTTGGCCGAGGAAGAAAATCTTTGTGCAAATGTAGATGTAAATTGTACATCTATTGTTTCAGAAGTTAACCTAGTTGGTGGCAATTCTAAAGAATGGTGGGTGGATACTGGGGCCACTCGCCACATCTGCGCCAACAAGTGGATGTTCTCTACATATGAACATGTGGAAGGAGAACTACTCTACATGGGTAACTCTGCAACCTCCAAGGTTGAAGGACGAGGAAACATTGTACTAAAAATGACTTCGGGAAGAGAACTTACTCTTACTGATGTACTTCATGTACCAGATGTCCGCAAGAATTTGGTTTCAGGATCAGTCTTGAGTAAGAAAGGGTTTAGACTTGTATTTGAGTCTGATAAGTTTGTACTTACAAAAAATGGTGTATATGTAGGCAGGGGGTATATGACAAATGGTCTGTTTAAAATAAATGTAATGATCATTGCCCATAAAGTTAATAATAAAATTGATTCTTCTGCTTATATGACTGAGTCACCTTATATTTGGTATGGTAGATTAGGACATGTAAATTATTATACTTTGCAAAGATTAATAAATTTAAATATGTTGCCTAATTTTAATATAAACTTTGATGATAAATGTGAAACATGTGTTGAATCAAAAATGGCTAAGCTTCCATTTCGTTCTATAGAACGTAGTACTGAACCTTTAGAATTAATTCATACAGATATTTGTGATTTAAAATCTGTTCAAAGTAGAGGTGGAAAGAAATACTTTATTACTTTTATAGATGATTGTACTAGATATTGTTATGTATATCTAATGAGAACAAAAGATGAGGCATTTGAAATGTTTATACAATATAAAAATGAAGTTGAGAATCAACTTAGCAAAAAGATAAAAATGCTAAGAAGTGATAGAGGTGGTAAATATGAGTCACCATTTGCACAAACTTGTGCAGAATATGGTATTATACATCAAACAACTGCTCCTTACACACCTCAGCAAAATGGAATTGCTGAGCGTAAGAATAGAACATTAAAGGAAATGATGAATGCCATGTTAATAAGTTCTGGTTTACCTCAGAACATGTGGGGGGAAGTTTTGCTTTCTGCTAATCATATTCTCAACAAAATACTCCAAAAGAAATTAGATAAAACACCTTATGAATTATGGACAGGTCGAGCACCTAACTATAAATTCTTAAGAGTGTGGGGGTGTTTTGCAAAGATTGCAATTCCTACTCCTAAAAGGACTAAAATTGGACCTAAAACTATTGATTGTATATTCATTGGATATGCACATAATAGCAGTGCTTATCGTTTCTTTGTTTTCAAATCAGATCATGCAGAGATACATAAGTACTCTATTATTGAATCTAGGAATGCAGTATTTTTTGAGAATATCTTTCCTAGTAAAGATTATGAACCAAGTTCCCCTAAAAAGACTTGTGATGAAATTATAAGAGAAACAGAATCTGATTCTGGAAATAAAACTAATGAGGATGAATGTAGACGGAGCAAAAGGGCCAGGATTAATAAATCGTTTGGTTTGGATTTTCTAACATATATATTAGAAAAGGAACCTCAAACTTATAAAGAGGCTATGTCTACACCTGAAGCTCCTTTTTGGAAAGAAACTGTAAATAGTGAAATTAAATCAATTATTCAAAATCACAGCTGGGAACTTGTAGATCTTCCTCCAGAAAGTAACTATTTGGATATAAATGGATCTTTAAGAGAAAAATAAAACCTGATGGGTCTATAGATAAACACAAAGTTAGACTTGTAGTAAAAGGCTATAGACAAAAGAAAGGTGTTGATTACTTTGATACATATTCACCTGTAATAAGAATAACATCTATAAGATTAATAATTGCTTTTGCTGCATTATATAAGCTTGAATTTCATCAAATGGATGTAAAAACAGCATTTTTAAATGGTGAATTAGATGAAAAAATTTATATGGAACAACCTGAAGGGTTTGTAGTTTCAGGTAAAGAGAAGAAGGTGTGCAGACTTGTTAAGTCACTTTATGGACTTAAACAAGCACCTAAACAATGGCATGAAAAATTTGACCAAGTTATGTTGTCAAATGGATTTCGTTATAATGAATACGATAAATGTGTATATGTAAAAGAGGATATGCACAACTATGTCATTGTATGTTTATATGTGGATGACATGATTATCACCGGTAGCACGGTGACTCTAATTAAAGAGGTAAAAATCATGTTAATATAGAAATTTGACATGAAAGACTTAGGTATTGCATATATTATTCTTGGTGTTAAAATCTCCAGGACATTTGATGGATATACCTTATCCCAGTCACATTATATCGAGAAAATACTGGAAAAATTTGACAAGGGAAATAATAATATAGCTAGGACACTTGTAGATATGAGTCTACATTTTACAAAGAATATAGGTGCTAGTATATCTCAATTAGAATATTCTCAGATCATTGACAGTTTTATATTTAATGAACTGCACAAGACCTGATATTGCATACTCAGTAAGCAAACTGAGTAGGTTTACAAGTAATTCAGGGGAGAACCACTGGAAAACAATAGTTAGAGTACTTAAATATTTGAGGTACACTACTAACTATGGGTTGCACTATACTAGATATCCAGCAGTGATAGAAGGATACACTGATGCCAATTGGATTACAGATTCTAAGGACATCAAATCCACAAGTGGTTATGTATTTACTGTTGGAGGTGCAGCTATCTCTTGGAAATCTTCAAAACAAACGTGTATAGCCAGAGCCATTATGGAATCTGAGTTTATCGCTTTAGATAAAGCCGAAGAAGAAGCAGAATGGCTTCGAAACTTTTTAGAAGATATTCCAATGTGGCCTAAACCTGTGTTAACAATTTGCATCCATTGCGATAATCAATCAGCAATTGGAAGGGCATAGAATGTATTATATAATGGAAAGTAACGACATATACGTCGTAGACATGAAACTGTAAGACAACTGCTTATAAACGGAATAATATCTCTTGATTATATAAAATCTAAAGATAATATTGCAGATCCATTAACAAAAGGCTTGACCAGAGATCAAGTATATAAGTTATCGAGGGGAATGAGATTACAGCCTACTAAATAGAGTAACTCCATAATGGCAACCCAACCTAGCTGATTGGAGATCCCAAGATCTAGGTTCAAAGAGACAACCGAATTGTGGGGGAACTCGTAAGAATCACTGAGGAAATAATTCTTATCTCATTTCTATGGTAAAATAGTGATTAATCTGCAATGTGTAAGGATAAGCTAAACTTTTAATAATCCTTATATCTTGGAAATCCAAGTAGAGTATGGCAGGATACTCTTAATAAGAGATTACCTATATGAGTATGAAGGGGCCGCTTTTATGAGAATGATAAAGGCTAAATTCTCTAGAACACTCATAGAATTACCAGGTTGTCCAGGGCCAAAATGGACACAACATAAGAATCTGTTAAAATTGAAAGAAATCGTGTGAATATTATTGTCTTAGTTTACATCAAAAAATGAACAGTTCAAAAACATCGTGTTCACTGGTTAGCGAGTAAACTCGATAATATTTCACTAGGGAAGGTTACAAGCCAAAAGCCACCTCTTCCGATACTATAACTTTCTATTATACTCTCTGTTTAGTTGCATTAGTGTCTAAGTCATTTTCATTCATGTGGGGAATTGTTGAATTCATGTATGTTTGAACTTGAATTTTTGAGCCAATTCACTAGTTCAAAAATAAATGAATTAGGTGAATAGAAAATGGTTTCAAAGAGGAGTACATAGCAATGGGAACAAAAAAAGAAAAGAAGAAAAATAGTCCCACATTGGCTAGAGGTTTGTTAGGATGTGGGTTTATATAGGATTGTTTGTTTCATGACATTACTTATGTAAGAAGAGGAGAAATCTTGAGCACCACGGGTGGTGCTACGCACTGCCTGCACCCGCACGCGCACGCCCATGTGCGAGGGTGAATGGGCATTTAGGGCGCATTGGGCGCTTTAGTGGCGCACTTGGAACTTCGCACGTACGCATCGTCGCGAGGAGCTGAGGAGCTTTTGATTTTTTTGGTGCTATTGCATTCGGGTTATCTCTATTGGGTTCAGCTATTTGGATTCGACCCGCACCCGTTAAGAGTCGTTAGGATTTGTCCGTTGAGATCCAACGGTCGTCTGTTAACCGTTGTCGTTAAACGGTCACAACTGTTAACAGCCAACCGTTGTGACCGTTTGTCCAGAATCCTATAAATAGGCCTCTATCCAGAATTTTTAGAATATACAAATACAATCTACAGAATTTTTCCTTCTTCTGCAGACATAAACTTAGTGTTTTGACAGAGTTTCTGTTTCCAGAAGAACAGTTCTTCCTAAATCAGTCCTGCATCACACCATACATACAGAGAGTATTCTTTATCAGATTCGCTAGAGCAACAGGATTGCGGCTTCCTTCCTGTTGCAGACCGGTCGTTGTATCATGGGATACCGACGCCCATTGCAATCCAGAAGCAAGCGGTGGAGGGCGAATCGGTTTTAAGGAGATAGTGTTCAACACTAGCCTCGATCATCTTCCTGTCTTCATCAATTTTGCATATGTTCATCCTTCTGAATACAGGTTTTTCTTAATCCAGTAATTCTTTATTCTGTTTAGGATAGTAAACTAGTTAAGGAAGAACAATTTAATAGTTTTCTGTAAACAGTAATAGGAATATTCTTCTTATTCAAATCTGGAAAGATATAGACTACTATTATACATAATAATTCGTAATTCTTCTTCTCCAACTTTATTTCTGATTGAAATATAACACTGAAAACTGTGCATAATAACAGAATTAATTCTGTGCACGATAACAGTAGTAATTATGTACATAATAATAGTAGTAATTCTGTTAACTAATAACAGTAATAAGTCTGCCCAAATTAATTTGAAACATTAGCAAGTTATTTATCCAACAGTAATGCAGGATTGCCCCTTTTTGATGGGCTTCGCTATAATCAAATTGCATGTTCTTCTGCTGTAGTTTAATGATTCAAATGTTGCCTTATATATATTTATGATTGTCTTAGAGACGACGATGAGAGTATAATTCAATGATGTTTAAGTGTAATATACCTGCCCTTTGCTCAGGATATGGCCTAATTTTGTTAGCTAGAGATAAATTTTCACAGAGCTAACTCGAAGAATTAGCCTGGGGCCTTTGTTGTCGTCGTTGCTGCTGCTGCTGCTGCTGCTGTTGGTTATCATTATAATTTGCATTTTCTATTTACCGATTGCCTTTTCAGTTTTTTTCATGGGCTAACTCATCATCTCAGTAGTTGGTGCCTGAAATTTAATCCCATCATACATCAATTTTGAGTCGTGATGATGCCTATTCATGGGAAGTTTATGGTAACAGTACATATTGTATAGAAGAACCTTTCATAATCGTCAACTTAAACTGATTAATGAAGAGCAACATGCTGGATGCTACTTCTTTGGGAGATAATAGATAATACCCTTTTTGCCTTGTGTAGTAATATGTCTCTGTTTATTTTGCCCCTTAAGAAATCATGTTGCTTGCTAATTTTCATTCTCCGCATGCCCAGTTGAAAGATTAAGTTGAGTTTTTTTTTCTGTTGTACAAAGTGTTCTACAGTGTGACATACAAAGTATGTAATAAGGCGTATTTGATTTTTTTTTTTTTTTCCTCCTGATTTGGGTAGACTAGACATTGACATTCGGAACATTTGTATGGTGTTATTTGTCAGTGCAACGTTGAACATTCTTCTTTTGCCATTGAGGTCTGGTCAGTTGGCAAAAGAGGGAGGATTAGGTTATAGGACATCTCACGTTCAAGAACGAGCTTCTGCCTTTGTTTGAATTTTCTTCTTCTTCTTCTTCTTCTTCTTCTTAAACTAATTATGTTTGTTGATGGGCAGTAGAAAACCTCAACTTATTGCGGTTTGAAACCTGACGAAAGCTAACAAAAGAGAAACTGGGGTTAGGTTGGCTTCCACCATTACAGATTGAAAATTTGATATGGAGGAAACTGAAAGCGAATCATGGAGGGACCATGAACAGATAATGGTTCTTAACAACAATTTTGTTCCGGCATAACTTTTTGATCTTAATTAAATTGTTTGCCGTTTTTAATCTTCAACTTTTTTTTGCTAGTCAGAGTTAGAGAGAGGTGATGCCACTGGAGACAATGCTCAATTGCCAATTTTCAGTTACAGCTGCAACTATTGACAGTTGGATGTCGAAACATTGCAGAGCAAATTGTTGCAACTAGTTGCAAGAATCTGTTTCGAAGGCTTCATTGCAAGATCAGTTGTATATGATTCTATATAACCTGACAGTAACTACCCTCTTCTGCTTGGTTTTAGAGTAACCATTAGTTTTCTAATTCAAAATTTTGAGCAGTGCAGGCTATCCTTTCTCATCTAAAGACTTGGTAATGATGAAGGTTTTCGAAATTTAGGTTGGCAACTGGTAACTAGTATGGAAGCACATGTTGGCGATCTCTGTTGGAACCCTGAGTTGCAATGTTATACCGTTGCAACAACTAGTACTGACAAGTTGTTTCTCCCCCAAACATCTGCAGGTTCAAGAAAGTCAGTCTCCTATCGGCCCCAGCTCCCGGCACTCTGCAGTTACTGCATCCATGCCTGCAAGTGGTGATTGAATGGGTTCGTTGCTTAGGCTCAGGCTCGTCATTTGGAGCTCACTTGTGTACTTTTTCTTCATCAAGCATTCCTTCTGAAGGGGTTTGCCTCCGAGTTCCCAATGTTTTTTTTTTTCGACATTAAACGGCGGACTAGAAAGTCCCTTCGCGTTCCATTAAAAAGATAATAATAAAACAAATTCTTAGTCCTGGTCTACTAGTATGAAGGATCTAAAAAAATTTATTAGCTACAAACTGTAAAAACTAAAATAGCCCTAGCCTTCCTGTAATCAAGTGATGGGTTTGCTGAATCACCCATCGGTCTTCCGAATTTACATCCGAGTTTCCAATGTTGATGGCTGCCCGAGTGCTGTAACAATTCATTGTTCATTGGCCTTGGAGAAGGACGATGGTGACATGCTTGATGTCGTAGCTACATTTTTTGACGACGATAAGCCTTACTGTGGTGAGGGTGATTCCATCATGGCCAGGCTATCAATCATCAGGGCTATGGCTGCTGCTTCTACTGCTCTATCTGTGCTCTATCTGTACTACGAACGAGAATGAACAGTTTCAAGTGTCAAATTTTGACGTGTTCTATTCAAAATTTTGAATTAAATATATGAAATGTTTATTGCGTATAGTTCGAAATTTTGAATAGAGCTGGTCAAGAAGAATCAGTTTCAAATTTTGAATAGAGCTGGTCAAGAAGAATCAGTTTCTGAACGTGGCCATTCTCATCTCTAAGTACATTCTCATCTCTAAGTCCGTGGAAGATCCCGAATTCATGATCAATTTGCTTTATCTATTTTATGAAAAGGCGCTTATTTTTGCAAATTCTCCCAAGTTTTAAATGACAATTTTTAGGTTAAATTTTTGTTTTTAAGGTGAAGATTTGAGTGTATATTTTCAATAACTCATCATTTTACGATAACCAAACCAAATTATCAAACATTTACCCTCAGTGTTTAATTTAAAAATAGAAAACTAACCCAAAAAATATCAGAGTTGGGAATTTTGTGATAATTTTTAAAACTGGACAGATTTGGGGACAAGATGTGGAAATAAATGGAGGTTTTGGGAAGTTAAGTCTTTTTTAAAAATTAATTTTTTAAAATCGATATTAAATAGACCTTTTTTTTATTCATCCAAACTTCAGCACAAATATTTTTTATAACATTCGAATTCAAAATCTTTCGCAAATTAAGAAGAGCTGATATTATTCACAAATTGAAAAAACTTATTGGTATGCTTTAGTTATTTATCTGAAGTTGTATGATAGATAGAGATTTAAGTTTGTAATTATCTCTAAACTATTTCTCTAAATTAAGTTTTTAATTCAACAAATAGTAAGAATAATAGTTTTGTGACACCACCCTCAATTAGGGCCTTAAAGTATACAAGAACTATATACTAATAGTATATAATAACACAAGTTGCATAAAATCCTCACAATCTTCAACCTAAAGCTCATCCCATTAATTAAATGATTAAATTTGAACAGTATAGAGATTGGGGTGGCTGCCAACTTGAGTTAGCAAAGGTGGCTAGGGGTTAAATAAAAAATAATATAAATAAATAAAGAAATTTTTTTATTGTTCTTGTTGGGTCTAGGCCACTTGTCTTATCTAGAAACATTATCTATACATCCAAGTAATCAAAAAACATTTAAATATGACAATCACATATGAGAAACGTGGAGCCTTCTCCTTAGAAAATTAGGTATCTGGATCATTCTTAGAGGTTGTTTGGTTGTCTGCAAGTAGTAATTACAAGTTAAGTTTTTTTAGCAAATACGGTACGAATAAGCATCTAATCTAATACTCGAGATTGTGATGGTACTAAGTCTACTAAGTTAAGATACAAATTAATACCGTTACATATTTCTCTTGTTTTTCCTATATTCCCTTTTTAAAATGGTCTCTCCTCCTCTACAAGCTTAGTTGCAGTAATAGAAGTTGGTAACAACTGTGTTTGATATGGGAGTTATAATTTTTTTTATTTTCAAGAGGTCTAAGAAATATTTTCATTTGTCAATAATGCGAGTACTGTTTACAAAGAGAAGATTAAAGGTGTCTTACGCACTTGATTTTTTTTTTAATAATTATTATAAGTATTTAAATGATTGCAATTACAGTTTCAACTCTTACAACTGTAATTGTAGCAAAATATCAGAAAGCACTACTTACACAAACGACCAGACAACCTCTTAATGCAATCTCAACCGTCCACTGCAACATATTCTTTAGTAAACACTTTAATAGATGCTACTATTTTGCATCGTAGAGAGAATCCAGATTTTGCAAGCTTCTTGCTCTTCTTTTTTAAGTGGGGGGTGGGGGGTAATGATGAATGCTCTTCTTCTGCTTCCTGCTTTTCTATAACTAAAGTACAAAATTGGATGACTTTGTAGTATTATTGTTAATAATAAAGTTCTTTTAGAAAGATAGATAGAATGAATGAATGAGTCTTGGTTTGTGGGATCTCATGCCATTTGCATCCCTTTGGTATCCACATTTGTCAGCATGACATCTAAAATTATTGATAATGAGAAAAATATAAGTATTGTATTACTGGTATCGGAGGGAATTCGTTCACTAGCGCACAGGTGGATCTATTAAAAACAGACACATGTAAGTTTACGTAACAAGAGATTTTTAAGACCATGTCTCCGTTTTTATTATTTTATATGCACACAAATGATTGTATGCAATTGTAGAGGTTGGGGATTCCATTTTCAGAGCATCAACAATCAAGCCATAGCTGTTTATTACAACTTTTTTTGTCATTATTTCATACATCAATTTATGAGAATTATTGCTCAAGAAAGTTCTCCCCTTGTGCTTCCAACATATTTAAAAAGGAAAATAATCAGGTAGTTATGTTTTTGAATAATATATAATTCAAATGTATTTCCACCAAAAACTTCAAAAAAAAAAAGTTGTAAATGGATTCATGGTATGCTTATTTCCTATGTAAAAAAGAATTTGAATAACCGTTGAAAAGCAAATGAGCAAAGCCATAGTTTACGAGGGGATTGTGCGTTAAAACCGAAATAACTAATCAAAACTGATCCGAGTAAACAAAGCGAATATAACCGAAATAATTCGGTCAGTTTTCAATTTCAAACTTTAAAAATTGAAATCGAATTGAACTGATCAAATTATTTAAAAACTATATATATATATATAGAGACATAAACATATATGTATAGATATATAGATACTCAATAAAAAATTTGATACCTTGAAATGATTTACTTATTAAAGCAATTAAAATTATAATTTTCAGACATTTTTTATTTAAAATTCGGTTCTAACTGAACCGAACTGAATTAGTTTGGTTTGGTTTCCATTTCTAATCTATTTGGTTTGGTTTTGAAGGAAAAGAATGCATCTTTACCTAATTTTAAGGGAAAAAGAATGCATTAAAGGTTTTTTAGCCAAGTATCTAAAACCATCTTATATAAGCTTGTACTATGCCTATATATGATTAGAATTGAATGCTTATGATAACTATAAGTTAATGAAGTGTTAAACAATGGAAGGGGAAAAAAAAAGGCATGTGTTATGGATATATCTCTAGCTAGCTAGGGTATATGCCCTTAGGATTGTCCTAACCCTAACCCTAACCCTAACCCTAGTAGTTCCATTCATTGTTTCAAGACTTTGGCCTACTCTTCACCACAAAAAAATGTCATCTCCCCAATTTGAATGGATGCTATAAATTAACAAGAAGCTAAGTCTTGAGGTTTCACATTTTGGAAAGATGTAGATATTTAATTTCCATATGATAGGTTTTGATAAATCTTTGTGCCTCATTTCCAACAAATTAAGGGCATATACACCCATTTTGCAAGGTTTGTGGAGGCTCTTAATCATGGGATACATTGATGAAACTAGAAAAAAGCTTTCATCATTTTAACCATGCAAACAATGAGTTGTGCATATTGAGGCCCCCATTACCCCTTTCTAAGCAAACATTGAAGCATGCTTATTTTCTTGTGGTGGGTGGGTTGGGGAAGAGAGGGGAGGGGGGTGTAGGGTATGGTGGGGTTTGGGGGGGGGGGGGGGGGGGGGGGGGTGGGGGGAACCCTTGCACACCTTTGAGTCACTCTTTGCCATTTGCATGGATCATTTGATTAACTACTTTCTTATTTTCTCCCAGATAAATAAGTTTGTGAAAGTCATTTGTACATATTTACTAGTTGATTAATGTTTTGCAAGTTAAAGAATGGTAATTTGTTAAGGCTTCGGTAGAAACATGTTAACAAAATTTATAATTAACTATCGATTCCTTCCTTAAAAAGATTAGCTATGATTATTTCATGGATTCACAAACTCTTGTATCATATATGATATAAGACTTTTCGAGCTAGGGGCATCACACTAATCCCACTTTGAAAACCTCACTTCTCATAAATACCTGTTGGCATCTTATTACTCTAAATAAAAAATATTTTTGGTGGAAGAAGCCCGTGGACATTGAATAAGGTAACTACCATGATATCTATATGGATACCCAAAATAAATCTCTCAAAAAACAAATAAATGAAAAATATGGAATTACTCAAACTTTTGTTGTTGTTGTTATTGTTGTTGTTTTTAATTTTTTTGCTAAGAAAATTTTGTTATATTGGATGCACACATTTGTAATCTAAAAGATTTAATTTGATGGACAAAATGGTGGGTTGTATTCAACCATACATACCTAATTTGAAATGGATCACCTCATTGACCTCCATAAACAAATACCTCACCATGAATCAGGAGAGGGAGGGAGAGAGAGAGAGAGAGAGAGAGAGAGAGAGAGAGTAAACATCATTTGCTAACTCTGCTCCCAATCAGGCCAGGAATCACAGCCTTGTGCCCTAGTTTTTGCCCAACAATCTTGGATTGGCAACTACCTGCAATCTTTACCCATGTTTTTTTTTTGAGAAATATCAAATTATCAATATTTTATTGAGTTATAGTATTTGACTCCAAGGTATGAGAATGGACAATCCAAGATCTGGTGGATGTTATTTACCTTTAATAAACTAACTACAAATAAAATTTCATAAGAATTGAATTTGATTTGTTAATGGATCGAACACTCGAAATCAATGAATTTTATATACCTTGAATTGTTTACATATATAGTTAAATAAAATTCAATTCTTCTAAAATTTGATTTCTAAATAGTTTATAAAGGATAGATCTCATATACCTAAATAGATTTTTATTTTGGCTTGTCCATTCTAACATCTCGGTTGATAGTATTCACATTCAAATACCATCAATAGTAGCATAACCTAACTCATATTTTATTTAACAAACGCTTATTTATGGTAATTATCATCTCACATAAGGTTTAAAATAAAAAAGCACCCTAAAATGTTTATGCTATACATGGGTGATTGTGACAACCACTAATCATGATTATAGTTTATTAATTTTTTTTTATAATTTTTTTATTTCCCTATAGTCTAGTATCCATTATTAAATAAACTAAAATTTGATTATGTCATCCAAAACTACCCCTTGTGTGCATCTTCATGCTATCTAACAAGATTCACTTGATTTTATTTATAGTTTTAATTTTTATAATTTAGAAACTTTGGGACAATTGGGTGGAGCCAAGATTCATTCCAAAAATTATATTCACAAATGTATTCAAAGTGTTTACTAATCCTTTTGATATTAAAGCAAAATCCCAAAACAAAACACTCCAAAATCTAGAAATATACAACAATATTAAGTTTGTGATACATTGACCCACTCCATAGATAAAATTCTCTAACAAAATTTTATGTATTAATAATAATAATAATAATAATAATAATAATAATAATTGATAATAAAGAAATTCCAGGCACAAACCATATAATTTAAAGATTTTCCTAAATTCTGAATAAGACAGCAGTAGTTCTTCGTTTAATGCTATATTTATGTATTTTTGGTCATCATCATTTAAAAGGAAAATTGAATAAGATGATTTATGAAAGATATTTGTCATATTAATAGGTTTGTTTTTTATGGTTTGTTTGTCAAATTTTGTTTAAAATCACTCTTTTGATATTGTTATACCTCACCAAAGCTTACTTCCAAGGCCTCTCACACAATCTATATATACTTAGCATTACAACATCTTCAATATTTTAACAAGATCATCATAGGCATTTAAGAACATTAATTTTAACATTTTCTAAATCAAATTTTTTGACATTTCTTCATTGGAAAAAAAAAATATTTAATAATAATTACAAAGAATATTCAGCAATTGCTACAGCTACTTGTCCATAGTCAAAAATGTAATGGTTGGATTAGGTGTGTAACAACACTCCAACAACACCTCTCATCCAATCACCGGCCGCCACGTCGCCCGGTTTAAGCAACCTAATTAGGGATTTGAGTAGAGATTAAGGAGATAATTATGGGATTATTAGGGGGAGGGCCATTGCAAGCTAACATGAAGGAAGGTCTTGTAAGCAACCAAAGCTTGGAAACAAACACTTAGCTCCCAAGGGAGAGGAGTGGAGAAAAAGGACACAGACGAGTGGTGTTTCAACAACACACGTCACCAAAAAACCCTAATCATCCAAAATGAAAAAACCCTAAAATAATAATAATAATAATAATAATAATGGGGATATAAACAATAACTAATAGGCCAACTAATCATGTCTATTATTTAAAGCAATGGGATGATTAGAGGTTAGATGTCACCACATTGTTGTTAAGTCATTAAGAAAATCATTATCTCCATTAAAAATGACTTAAATATGAAACTCATGGATTTTTTTTTTTTTAAAAATAGTAAGAGTTATTTGTTTCTTGTGGAACATTGTAACAAAATGGTTTCTTGGATTGAAAGTCACAGTTTATGTGTTTGTTTGTCTTTGCATTGTAGAAAATTCGGAATATTTTAACATACGCTTGCCATAGAATAATCTAATGGGATGATGAAGATAAAATATTCATGACGAAACTTTCAAAATCTTTACGTAAGAAAGTTATTATGTTTATTCTAATTGAAGTTCTAATTTTCATTTCTCTTCAATCTTATAAAAATCGGACCCTCTTGAAGAAAAACTACAGTCCAAATTTTCTGTACCAAATTTTTTGTAATGGAAATGGTTTCTTGGATTGAAAGTTAAAATTTCGGAAATATTTTCGTATATATATATATATATTTCAATTTGTTATCAATCAAAGAATCTAATGGGATGTTGATAATAAAATACTCATGGTACACACTTCCAAAATCTTCACTATTTTTCTTGTTTATTGTCACTATTAGAAAATTATTGTATTTACTCTAATTTTCATTTCTCTTCAACTAAATAAATACCGGACCCTGATGAAGAAAGACTACCTTCTATTACCAAATCTTTTGTCTTACCGGTAAACTAAGCTCAATAAGATATAGACCTTACTAATAATTCTGAATTTTCTTTTTTTTTTTTTTAACAAGTTGGGGTTGGGGTGGTGAAAGCTAGAAAGTTGTTTGTACTTGGAGAGCAACCAAAAGATGGAAGGAGAGATGGAAACAAATGAAGTAATGTGTGGGTGTTGTTGTGTTTGTGATTTAAATCTTAAGACAAAGGTTTAGGTTCACCTACTGGTGGTTACAAGATAGTGAGCACCTTAACAACACCAACACCAACACCAACTCCATAACTCAACCAAATCAAAGCAAAAGAGCTTTGAGGTGAAGAGAGAGAGAGAGAGAGACTCTCACTCACTTGTGTTGTTGTTTGTTATTACTTGAATTAAAAGAGAGCTAATAAACCAAACTAGAGAGAGAGAGAGGGAGGGAGGGAGAAACAAGTTACAAGCCTCAGGTGCAAAAGAGAATGTTGGTACTCTCATGAGATAAAAAAGCAATTTTTATTTTAGTTTTTTTATTTAGTGTAGTAAAAGGGAAAGGGATTGGTGAAAAAACCAAAAAAAAAAAAAACAGTTGGGTGATTATTTTTATATGGGTGGTTGTTATTGGGTGGTGGGTTTCTACTATTTTTTTAAATAAATAAATATATCTATTAGCTGAGTTGATGAGCTCTCTCTCTCTATGCTTCTTCTTCTTCTTCTGTCTTTGTTGATAACAAACAATATTATCATTAAATTGTTATTAATATAATATATATATATTTTTTTGATCCTTGGGATTGGCTTTGTCCCCAAATTGGGAGGTTCTCTCTCTCAACTTCTGCTGTGAATTCTTGCTTGCTTTCTTGCTCCCCACAAGGTGAGCACTCACCTCTCTCTCTCTCCCTCTCTCTTTCATTTCCTTTTTGTTCCCATCTTCTAATTATTTATTCTTATTACAGATTCTTGAAGATTACTAGCTTTCTTTATCTAGATATATTGTTGGTGTTGTTGTCATTTGAGTTCTCTAACATTTTTTTTTTATGTGATCATCTCTCTCTTATATGTTTTCATGTTCTTGGTGTTTTTTTTTTTTTTAATTTTTTTACAAGGATTTTTCCTAGGTGGGTCTCTTGAATTTTGGTTGAAATTAAGTTTTTTTTTTAAAAGAAAAATTTTCTATATTGTGACAAAAGTTCTCTTTTTTTCACAATTATTAATTGATAGAGGTATTTGATCATTGATGTGTATGGGGGCTTCTTTTGAACTTTTGATGAGGAGTTTAGGGTTCAAATTTTGTTTTGATTTTGCTGCAAAGCTGCTCATGGGAAGGATACAACAGAATTTTGATCTGAAATTAATTTAAAAATTGAAACTTTTTTCCCTCTTGTGTTTATGTAAGCTCTTTGTGGTTAAAAGGAGCAAACTTTTGATATGGATCTTGAGTTTTTTTGTTTTAGGTGAGGTTTTCTCTCTCTCTCTCTCTCTCTCTCTCTCTCTCTCTCTAGCTATGAAATTGATGATCTAGGTTGTATTTGAGGGTGGGTCCAAAATTTGTTTTTTTTTATGTGTTGAACTTAGCTATAGTTCGAGTAAATTGCAAGCATCAACTCTCATAAAATTGTATTTTTTTTTTTAAATTTTTACAGATTGACTGCAAAGGTTGCTGGATAATTGAAATTTCTCTTTGCAGTTTGATAAGAGGTATAGAACAGAACCCGAAGTCATTTTTTTTATTGAATAATTTCTTATTTATTCTTGTCATTTATATATCTTTTGCAGTTGACTCCCTGTGATCCATGCAATTGTTATGCTTTTTGTGCTTGCTTGCCAAAATCCAAACTTTTCGTGCCTATGCATTCAATCTTAAGTTCATACGATATTGATCTGTTTACTTTCTGCATAAAAATTGTTCCTTTACGCAGTTTCTTGCGGAGAGCTCGGCTGATCTGTTGACTCCCTCAATATCATTCATGGTGAAGCCAACTGCTCCATCGCACACCAACTGTAATGATTCATCATGGCCGAGCTCTAATTAATTTGTTGAGTAACAAGAACGAACTAAATGGCTACCTTCTACCCGAGCTCTACGAACCAAAGGGAGGTCATGCCTCCAAACGTGTACATGCGAGATTCAGGGGACGGTCTGTATCCTGAATCCTCAGTTGGTGGCAACATGATGTACTTCAACTTTGCATCCTCTGGCCCGTACTCAGAGATGCTGGCCAGCGGTAATGAATCCCAACCAAACTGCGGCATTCTTCCAGTTATGTCGCAGGACTCGTCAATGAGCGGGCACGCTTATAACTCGTGGAGAGATGGTAGGAACGAGTTGTTGTTCATGCAGACAAATAGTGGCTCCGTGGATGGTGAGAACGAGCTCGTTCGCAACTCTGTCATCTTGAATGGACAGACCTTGTCCTTGCAGCAGTCGAATTTCTCTACCGTTCAAGGTCAGGGGTTGTCTCTAAGCCTTGGCACGCAGATCCCGATGGCTTCATTTAGTTACCAGCCATCTAATTCGGACATGTCCATGTTGAGCTCTCATCCGTCTTCAGGAAATGGGGAGCCTTGTCGTGATGATAATTCTAGGAACAAGATTTTGCATGCCAACGCCTGCTCATATGGACTTGCGAATCTCTCGAGCAATATTTCGAATTCTAAGTACTTAAAAGCTGCACAAATTCTGCTAGACGAAGTCGTTAATGTCCAGAAAGCTTTGAAGCAGAAAGCAAGCAAAAGCCAGAGTTTCAACACTTCAGCGGGTAAAGATAACGATGGGGTATCAAAGAGCGAAGGGGCTCCATCGAACCCTCAAGAATCGACTGTGAATTCGTCTAGCGAGCTATCGCCTTCTGAGAGACAGGACCTTCAGAACAAAGTCACAAAGCTTTTGGCTATGTTAGACGAGGTGCAGCATTTTTATCACCTTTTGATTTATCTTAGTTACCAGTTTTCGTAGAACATATAAAAATACATTTTGGTTAGATTTATACTGCAATGCAATAACTTTGTCTAATCTTTGGCATGAGTAAATAACATCAGCTAGTTACTGCAGTATCTTTTATTTATGTTTTTTTTTCTTCTATCTTAGATAATAGAATTGCTTACATTTTCCCGACACATTTACTTTTGAAATAGAATTTCTTTCAGAGTAGATTGGGTTAGCTTCGGAAACTTCTGCCACAGTCGAACTGGTTGATTCTATGTTCGCAGTTATAGTTTTGAAGTTTGCTTAGGTTGGGCATGATGAAGTTCATAATTTCTTGAGGTTTGGAGGCTTTCCTAAGGTTTCTGAACTACAACTAGCCTATGCTTGTAGTTGAATTTTGACATTTGTGTGCTGCACTAGTATGTGATTCTGTTGATTCAATCTTTTATGACTTTTTATTTTATGTATTTGCATGTAGGACATATTCATCTTGTTATGACGCTAGGTAGCTTATGCACGGTGGATCTTGATGCTTCTTGACGATTCTATGATCTTTGCCATTTAAGTTCTTAATGCAGGTTGCATAACTGGCGAGATATTCAGAATCTTGTATGTTTTAGTTAAGGCTCTTGTGACTTGGATTAGGTCGAGGGTTCAAATCTTGCTTAAACTAGTGGTGCTTCTGTACTCTTTTGTATCGATATGTTGGTCTCTTATATTATTTGAACTTCTTGATTATATTCAACTTGCTTGAACTTACTTTCCTGAGTATCAATTGATGTAATCCTTGTTGGAAAGACACTTAGCTAGATATTGGTTAAATAAGTTGGGACTAACGGCTCGATCAAGGGTTAATCATGTTTCGATGAGAGATCACTACAAGAGATCAGTAACTAGTGCACCTTATGTACTTCAAACGTTTACTACCATAATTTGATGGATGAAGGGAATTATTCTCGTTTATTTGCATAATGTAATAATATATTGGAGCAAGCAGGACTAGAGCTAGGCCCAAACAAGCATGGATGGAGGCAATGAATGTGGAAATGATATTAACTGAGAAGGTGGCCCTTGAATGTAGCGGACCCTTAGACCCCATATGATTATTTTGGTTGCATACGAGGTTGTTATATAGAGATTAATAGGTATCTGGTGGAGGAAAATGGTAGCTAGGACCCTATGTTCTCAAATCTCTTACATCGATCTGACTTGACTCTACCATGTTGATCTTCATCTCCTAGAGGGCGCTTACACCGAAAGTCATGGTTATCTAAGGAGGTTTGACCTTCAATCAGGTTGGTAGAAAATTAAGATTTTCCAAAAGTATGACAATTTATATACATAGATGAATGGGCAAATAAACTCTCAACTCATGATCTTTTGTATATGTAGAATGGTGACCCTTAGGGGATGAAGATCGACAAGATGGAGCCTCATCGAAGAAACTATAGAGAAAAATGGAGTTTTAACTGCCATTGTCCACGACCTTACTTGAAGAGGATCTGTTTTATAGGCTCGTGCTACTGTATCCTTGGGTTCTAAGGAGACAGGCAATCTAGTATGGTGAATGACACGTGCGTTCGTGTTCAGATTTAGCAAACCTCGACTGTAGAGGATCGTTCTCACAGCAGGGTTGACCTTGCCCGAGATGGACCCGAGATTGTTTGACAGACCCCCCATGTCACAACTGCCATTGTCCTCCAAGGCCGTTGGATACCCATTATTCTCTCTTATATAAGCCAATTTGGTTGATGTTTCTTATTTTACTCTCTAGCTCTGTCCGAGTATCTCCTCTTAGAATAATGCCGTTACAGTCTAATGCCGACTGATGACAATTCTAATATATTTCTCGTTGGCAGGTTGATAGAAGGTACAAGCAATATTACCATCAGATGCAGATCATAGTGTCTTCTTTCGATACAATAGCAGGCAGCGGCGCAGCAAAACCTTACACTGCACTTGCCCTGCAGACAATTTCTCGACACTTCCGCTGCCTCAGAGATGCTATCAGTTGTCAGATACAGTCCACCCGAAAAGTCCTTGGGGAGCAAGAGAGCTCAAGCACTAAAGGGTGTGGAATATCTCGTCTTCGTTTTATAGACCAGCATCTGAGGCAGCAGAGGGCTATGCAGCAGCTCGGTATGATGCAGCCACATGCCTGGAGGCCTCAGAGGGGGTTACCTGAAACCTCAGTGTCAGTTCTTCGTGCATGGCTCTTTGAGCACTTTCTTCACCCGTACGCCCTTTTAACACCACGCTCGTTCTCTGGTCATATTGTTTTCGTAGTGATGCATTTTTTTCGTCTAATTGTTTGTATGTTGACTGTATTGTCTCCAGTTATCCAAATGATTCTGAGAAGTTGATGCTAGCAAGGCAGACAGGATTGACGAGGAGTCAGGTATGTTTTTAATTTTCTTCGGAGGGTGGAAGATCAATATATGATGCCTTCGTCAAATCTTAAGTGTGTGTTTCTTCGATTATAGGTATTATGTCAGTTTCTCAACGATAAAAGGAATAGATTTAGACTCCTGGAATAGTTCACCTCAGGAAACTTAGGTAGTACCTTGCGAAGAGGTAACAAGGCCATCTCCTTAATGGTTTCTAACTATTGAATATCGATTGACTCAGTAAATACATGGTAGATCCCCTTGCATTCTATTAAATAGAATTTAACGAAACGAGTCTATAAGATTAATGTCTTATAAGGAGAGAGTGGATACAGTCATTACAACAATTAGAATCCTTGTAGTTCCCTGTCTTACATGTCAGAATGCGGTAATCTCTCTCCTTTCAGTCTACTCGTCCGGGCTCCCATCATGGTTGCTGTTGTCTCTACATGTCTTCGGCCTAGCTGACGTGTAGCTCCAGTGGTATCTGGTGGTAGTTGCTCGTTTCTATTGATCATTTCTTACCTTTGGCTTTCTCGTCCGATAATTGTGCTCCCTAGCCAACCCCAATTCAGTTGAAGCCTGGGAGTTTGACTTGTAGGAGATTTTAATTGTTCTTGTGAACTCCAGTTTCTAACTCCAAAACTTACTTGTATCGACCATGATATATGTTCACAGGTCTCAAACTGGTTCATTAATGCACGAGTTCGTCTCTGGAAACCCATGGTCGAAGAGATGTACAAAGAAGAGTTCGGAGAGACTGAAATGGACTCAAACTCTTCTTCAGAGAATGCACCCAAAGGCAGAGACGAGGCCGGATCTTCTGAAGACCAGGGAGACTTGCTTCAGAGCCCTGGTTCCGACAGTCGCCCAAGAGCCACCGGTCAAGGCCAGTTCACTGACTCCCTGAAACCAAACCTGATGCCCAACATGGAAATCGAGGGACCAGCGGCCAACGACACCTACAAGAGGCCGGCTGGGGAGGACTGCAGCCTTCTCCATGACGCCATTGCGCAGCCCGACAGCAGTGGGAGGTTCATGGCATATCATCAGATGGCCGAAATGGGGAGGTACAGTAACAACGGGGGTGTGTCCCTCACGTTGGGCCTGCAGCATTGCGACGAAGGCGGCCTGGCTGCACCGGACGGCCAGCAGGGGTTTCTGGCAGTGAGAGGGGAGGACATATACAGCACTGCAGCTCCCTCCCTCGGCTTCGGACCGTCGCATCTGTTACATGATTTTGTGGCTTGAGAAGAACTTGTATATGCATGCAGCAATGTTGGTAGTAGTAGCAGTAGTAGTGTCTTATTTGATTGAGAGAATAACAAGCATAAATACTGAGCTCATTTGGAGTCTGCTTGCAAAAAACTTTGCTAGAAAGTAAAGATATATGTATACATTGATAGGTTGGTGTAAAGATTGATAGAAACATATTTTTGTGTAATATATTGAAGAATCAAAACATTTTGAATGTGAGAGATATTAGATTGTATATATTGAAGATATCTCACTGATGGCCTGTCCTTGACTGAAGATTTGATTGGTCAAGTACTTCTTACAGTTATTGTTCATGTGAGAGCAACAAGAACCTATTGCACATCTACATCAGTTGATAATGTTGCTCTTTATGATTGTGATGGATGGCAAAAATTGAAACTTTTTTAAACTTTGAAGTATGAATGCACACACTAGAGTATAGATCTTAGGACTGCAAGTGCACTTGATGTTGGGGTGGGTGAGTTTGTTAAGTTTGCTATTGGTTGAGAGTGAATGCAAGCAGAGCAGGTGTGGGTGAGGGATGAGGTAGGTTTGTGATGCAACTTCATATCTTGCTAGATTCATTGGCAGGATGGCCATTAAATGGAATGAATGAATAACTTAGAGAGAGAGAGAGAGGGACCACTGTTGCAAATTTACAACTGTCTCCATAATCAGTGTCAAACCCATTTTTTTTTTTTTAAAGCAGATATATTCTTTTGTATTTCATTAAAAAGTGATTAACAAAACCGTTAATACTAATTATATAATACTAATTGAGAGCTCTGCATCAATCTAATCTATACCTGTCAAATCCTTCACTCTAAGAGAGCTTGATGAAAAGTTTGAAAATGAAACTACCATCTTAGAATAACAACGTATCCAATAGGAATCAGAATTAACAAATTGATCAATGACTCATTTCGATTGAGATGATGAAAGTTTATGGGCAGAAATAGTACATCTTGGAGTTATGAAAAATATTGACAATGTGGGTATGCCCACAGCATGATCTGATCAAACCCATAGGAACTAAAACTGTAAAGGGGTATTTACTGGTTTGTCCCTCAAATCTTTAAATATTATGATTTTACCCCCCAAATCTTCATATTTATAATTTTGCCCCCCAAATCTCATGAGTTACAACAATTTTGCCTCCCTCTCTAACTTTCCCAAACACAGTTAATTTTTTGACCATTTTACCCCTCATTTTCTCTTTTATTTTCCTCATCTTCTTCTTCTCTCTTCCTCCTTTCTTCTTATTTTCTTCATTATTTCTCCTCTCTTCCTCCTCTCTTCTTCTTCTCTTTTCCTCCTCTCTTCTCATTTTCTTCATTTTTTTTTTTTTACTTTTTCATGTTCATATTTTCCTCCTCTCTTCTTATTTTCTTCTCTTTTTTTACTTGAGATAATTGATTTGGTGAACTAGAGGAAAAATGCATGACATGAAAGAGTAAAAAAATGAAGAAAATGAGAAGAGAGGAGGAAAAGAGAAGGAGAAGAGAGGAGGAAGAGGAGAAATAATGAAGAAAATAAGAAGAAATGAGGAAGAGAGAAGAAGAAGAAGAGGAAAATAAAAGAGGAAATAAGGGGTAAAATGGTCAAAAAATTAACTGTGTTTGGGAAAGTTAGAGAGAGGGGCAAAATTGTTGTAACTTATGAGATTTGAGAGGCAAAATTATAAATATGAAGATTTGAGGGGTAAAATCATAATATTTAAAGATTTGAGGGACAAACCAGTAAATACCCCAACTGTCAAATAGCTACCTTTTCTTGTGTTACTTGGGTCCATAGCAGATGTGAGTTGATAGATTTCATGGTCCTTTTGTTTTACAGAGATAAAGAAGCCTACAGTGAACAATAAATGAATGAAATGGTACACTTGTTAAGAGATATACATACAGAGAGAGAGAGAGAGAATGCAATGAAAGTACTAAGATTGATGAGATAGAGAGAAGAGCAACACGTGATGCGAGCACCCAAACACAGCACTGAAACAAAAAGATACGAGTGAAGAAGAGCAATCATTACCAAACCAAAGCCCCATCATGTTACCATTTATGTACTGGGGTGTACTAATATTCTTTTTTAAATTTAAAATAAACTATAGATATTGCCTCTATTATTTTATTAATAAAATTTTCTTAAACAAGCTAATTATGATTATTTCATATACAATCGAGGATCAGATCATAGGTAAATACTTTTGACTTTCAAGCTATAAAAATGTGTTTGACTATCGAAATAAGAAGTGATATTAGTATTATTTAATTGATTAAATAAAATAATATTTATATAATTTTACTTGTTTTTTTAAATAGTAAGAAGAGCATGCAAATAAAAAAAATAATTTTTTTACCTTTTAAAGCGAAAGAAAATAACTTACAACTTGTTTTAAAGTAAAGAAGATAGTTTTATTTTCACTATTTCAACTCTGTTTCCATCCAAATAAAACGTGTTAAAATGAAGAATTTAATTTTAATGACTAAAATATTACTCAATTTTTTAAATTTCTCAAGAAATATTAGTACTGCAGTACAAGTTTATGCAGTACAAGTTTACTCACAGTAAAAATGAAATATAAAAAATCAAATCAACATCACATCAAAAGAAAATCAAAAACCATTGAATCATTGTTGAAAAGACATATTCTTTTCTCTGAGAAAAGATATTGCCCTTTTCACAAACTCCAACACGTCTCTTTAATTGGAGAGAGAGGCAGAGTAGAGAGAGAGAGAGAGAGAGAGGGGACAAAAGATCACTGGTTCTCATACTTTGTTTTTTTTGTGTGGGTCTCTTGAAGAAAGCTCAGTCACAATGACATTGCTTTCTTCATCCATGGTGGATTCTCTTAAGATGAGAGGAGGTATGATTCATCAATGCTTGTACTGTTCAAATGGTTTTTTTTTTTTTTTTTTTTTTTTTGGGGGGGGAGGGATTTGTTGTCATGGGTTTTTTTTCCCCATTATTGTTTTTATAGATTGTATGAACTTGGTGATGTGTTCTTCTGTAGATTCTAGCAATTTTGCACTTTTATGAGGTAAATTTCATTGTGCAGCTCAAGTGCTTGTTAATTTCCCCCAGAAAGATTGTAACTTTGCAATTTTTTGTCTTGTTCAACCTCATTATTTAAGAAACTGAAGGAAGAACAATGCTACTCAGTTCTTTTTAGTTGTAACTTTCTAATAGAACAGGAAAAAAAAAAAAAATCCCATCTTTTTGCCAGTTTCATACTCTTATTTGATGCTCAAGCTATAAAATTGTGTTATTGTGGGTCTTTTGGGCAAAGATATTTGATGTTTATTTTGTTTCTCAGGTTAATTATTCTTTAATTCAATGCGGACAAGTTTAGCAAAATTCTGAGAGTCATTGCAACGTTAGTTGCTCTTGCTTGTTTGTCTTATGGTTTCCGAGGATTTACCCAAGGAATCGGCCTCGGCCATTCTACGCCGATGCCTTGTCTCCAGTATGGATGCTGGCTCTGTTCATGCTGAAACTTTCGCCTACGGTTTACAATTTCAACCGAGTAGTGCACCAAATTACTTCGAACAGATCTGCAGGCCAGAGGATAGAGGAATGGCCCTTAACAGTTTGATCGATCGCGAAGCTCGGAAGGATAGCCTCCATGGAAATGGACATGGGCTTTCACTGACTCTTGGTTCAGAACTCCCTGCTCATGCAAATGCAGTGAACTCCAGCTACTCGAGCAATGGCAACGTAGTTTGCGACGGGGAAATCAATAGCAGGGTCTATAATGCCTTGAATCCCTCTAGTCAGAATTTCAACAGCATGGCCACGATTCTCACGGCTCTCCGGAGGTCTCCGTATATGAAACCAGCCCAGCAGCTGTTGGATGAAGTTGTTTGTGTGAGCAATGCAGTTGAGCCGGGGTCTGATGAGCACTTGAGAAGGTCTGTTGAAGTTTCTATGACCGATGGAAGATCGCCCCGACACGAGGGGAGTCGGTATTCATCGGAGGAGAAAGACGCTGTACATGTCAGAATCAGCAAGCTTGTTGCTTTGTTAGATCAGGTATATATGTTCATGTTTCACATCCTATTTTTTGTGCATCTCTTTATTTCATATTTTGGCTGCGATAATCTTGAATGTGATCGAAATGAATCCTTTACTTGGTAGAAATGAATGGAGAAGGAGTATCAACGTGATCGATCAATCCTTCATGTATAGCCTACCCCAAGTACCTGGGATAAAAGGCTTAGTTGTTGTTTGGCTGCAATAATCTTGAATCCTGTAACTTTTGGTGGTTTAGACCTCATTTAAGTGTGTATAGCTATATATACTCTGAATGTTTCATTAAGATCTGATTAATGGAATGCAGGGATATACTCAACGGTTATACTCAGAAAAAGTGTTTATAAACATAGTATTGTGACTTGGGGCTGTTGTGTTGAGTTATATTGCACAGACACTTCTGCATGATCAAGTATTGTGACATAGTATTGGCTCTTCAAGAGCCCACAGGCTAAGGCATCATCTAACTGCTCATAGGCAATCTCGACTTCGGTCTAAACTAGTAACCACACGAGCATCATGGTTACGAACATCCACGCCATTTCTCATGAGAAACCAGACGTAAAGTCACTCCCAACATTTCGAGCTTCACACACAACATGGGAAACTAGACCTAAAATCAATCCTGACACTTTATTTTCTGCAACTAATTTCAGAAGGATAAATTGTTTTTTCATACATAAGATGATAAAGAACAAACCTGTAACTGCAAAACTCAATTCTTTTCAGCTTGAGACCCGATACGAGCAGTACTTCCATCAGATGGATACAGTGGTGTCAGCATTTGAAGCCATTGCAGGCGTAGGTGCTGCAGCATCTTACACTGCCCTGACAATCCAAGCAATGTCCAAACACTTCTCCAACCTGAGAGACGCGATAATCAATCAGCTAAACGCTCAGAAAGACTCTCTTTCCAAAGATACATCAAGAAACTATGGGTGCGCAAGCAGTCGCCAGAAGAGAGAGGCTCTTCACCATCTTGGCATGATACAAATTGGACGAGTGTGGAGGCCGCTGAGAGGCCTACCGGAAGAATCAGTTGCACACCTCCGTTCTTGGCTTTTCGAGCATTTCCTCCACCCGTAAGTTCTGAACTCAGCTACATTTGTTAAAATATAAAATAATTTTCCTCAACCCTCACCATAACTTCGGAGTTATGGTATAGTGCAAGAGACTAGACTTTCAATATGATATCAAAGCAAATTTCTCTCAACCCTCCTCAACCCTCACCATAACTTCGGAGTTATGGTGCAGTGGAAGGGACTTTCAACAACATTGTATCTGCATTGTATCACTTACACTTTGTTATGTAACAGATACCCGACTGACAATGAAAAACTCATGCAAATAATTTCCTTCAACCCTCACCATAATTTCAGAGTTAGACTTTCAACATCATTGACTTACACTTTGTTATGTAACAGATACCCCACTGACAATGAGAAACTCATGCTCGCTTCGCAGACAGGCTTAACCAGAAACCAAGTAATTCTCTAATCACAATGTATCTGTAAGAACTTGTTTCTCGATATCAATAGCTAACTGTTGTTGCTGCTTCAGATATCGAATTGGTTCATAAATGCACGTGTACGGCTGTGGAAGCCGATGATAGAAGAGATGTACAGAGAGGAGTTTGCTGAGGATATGCAGGACTGAGTTCGCTTAGCAATTGCTGGATCCTGAGTCCATTGATGTATGAGCTTTTTTGTGTGCTGCACCTGTAAACTTATGGAAAAAATGTGGTTGGAGAGGCTAGCAATGTGTGGAGACACACTCATGTACACATCAATTTCGAAGGATTGGATCATGTTGCATCCTTTTGTTGAACTTTCTTTTTGTTGATTAACTGCATTTTGATGTGATATAGATGTGTATGATTTCAGTGTAGATGTCTGATATATCAACTCTTTTGCTTGATTCCTGTAGTAAATAAATTGAGTCCTAACACTTCATTTTGATATTTACCTTATTTCTTTTTGTCTTAATTAAATTTTCAATTTTATTTGTGTTATTTAAACTTTAATCTAGTTAAATGAAATTTAGCATTTACTTTTAAGGGGTTTTTACATATATGTCCCTTACCTCTTTAAAAATTAGAATTTAGTCCGCCAAATCTTTATATTTATAATTTAGTCCCCCAATTCTTTAAATTACCACAATTTAGTCCCATATTCATATTTTTTGTCCGAATTTTCTGTTATATTCTTGAGTTAATTCACTTTAGTTATCCTTTCCCTCTTCCTCCTGTATTTCTCTTCATATTGGCTTCCCCTCTCCATTCTTCTCCTCTCTCTCTTTCTTCCGTCTTCTTATTAGGTTCTCCTGAGTTATTTCACTTTATAAATTAATTGGGAGTGAAGAGAGAGAAGAAGAACCAATAAGAAGAGGAACAAAGGAGGAAGAGAAAATAAAGGACTAAAGTGAACTAACTCAGAAGTATAATGGGAATTTCGGGCTAAAAATATGGTCGGGACTAAATTGTGGTAACTTAAATGATTTGGGGACTAAATTATAAATATGAAAATTGGGGGACTAAATTCTAATTTTTAAAGATTTAAGGGATAGATATGTAAAAAAACCCCTACTTTTAAATGCTTACAATATAAATAAATTTTTATTTCCAAAAATAAAAATTCTCAATTCTCTTATTTAGCAAGTTAATTAACATAATTATTTTACTTGCATTTAATTAGAAAGACTGGATCAATAACAATTTATAATGATAAATATCATTTTTCTCAAAAAGAATAATAATAAATATCATAATCAATCTGTAATATCCAAAAATTCGAGCTACTTGTATTACTCTCTTGAGACCAGTCGTACTGAATAAATCCACCGAAGTCAAATTTAGATACCAAAATAACTTTCGTAACTTTAAATCCACAAATCCAAATGACATTCGGTCCTCGCAATTATTAGTTTTGTAATATTTAGATTTTTGGAGATTTTTCTTACCATGCCGAAAAATACTCCCAAAACTGCTAATTTAATAATATTAAAATTATCCTTCTAATTATTTTGGAATTTCGGTTCATTTATTTCAGACATCGAAACAACAAACGGATAATTTTGTAGTGTTCCTCTCGTTGAGCACTATGATCTACATTAATTTAGTAGGATTCGGAGAACGTTACACGAAACCGAAATTATTAAATTATTAAATAAATAAATTTTTTTAACCCAATCTCTTTCTCCATGTCATTGTTTGCTGTCAAGAGAAGCAGGAGTCGGTGGTGTGCTGTCGAGTAGAGAATAAGGGTGGCATAGAATAAAAATTAAGTGTCACCTGTTGGCAGTGAAAATTTCTAAGTAAATAGGATTTTCCACAACAGAACGCGGAGCTAATTCGGTAGCTCCGCATCTGGGTACTTTTAGCCTCGCGTTTGAGAAAACGCGGAGATGATCAATAGCTCCGCGTTAGCTCCGCGCACTGGTTATTTAGCTCCGCGTTAGCTCCGCGTGAGCAGATAACCAGAATCTAAAATTAATTAAGATTATGATTTGGGTTTATCCAAATACCAAATCAAATCCAATTAGAAATCTAAATCAAGAGATTTAAATCAATATTAAATATTTGATTGGAATCCTTGATGAGAGCAAATTCTATTCAGATAGAAACTCTCAAATCTTCCTGGGGCTATAAATATTTCCTGGTGAAACCCTAGGGGGATCTCTTTTGGATCTTTTAGAAGTTTTGGTAAAGTTCGAGTTACACGTGAGAGCCTTGAACAAATCAGAACCAGAGATCAGAGGTCTTCTTCTTCCTTTGGCAAATCTTCTTCCTGATCCCTTTGGCAATTCAAGTACGCGAGAGAGCCTTGAAGCCTTTTTGTGATCGTCTTCCTTTTAGAGAATTCAAGTTACGCATAGAGCCTTGGATTCGTGAAGAGCAAAGACCAAGAAGATCGTCTACAGTCGGCCGATATCTTCAAAAGAGAAGATTTCGACGTACCGATCGTCCACGGGAACTACTATAGATCCCATCGCCACTGATCCCACACAACACATTGTAAAAGAGAGAGATTAAACTATAAAATCCTCTCGTTTGTTCTTCTTTATATATCTTGTTCACTTCTATTGTAATTTAAGTTAATTCGATGGAAGGAAGAAAAGAAACTTTTGCGGCGAACAAACTGGCGACCACAGTGGGAGCCATCTCTTTCACTGATGAAGAGATTGTGACGCAATCGGACGTCGACATGATCGGATCCGAAGTAGACACACTGGTCGTTGAAATCGACCAACAGAAGTACGAGGAGTTCCTCTCCTCCGGATCAGGTGCTTGGATGAGACACGGCACTATCGTCGCATGTACTCCAATGCCCGAGTGACGGGTAGAAAGGAATCCACCGAGAAACGGGGATCCTTGGAGACTACGACTATAGGGCCGGAGTTCACACGAGAAATCCTAGCCGAGGATGAGCTTCCGACTGCCGAAGAAGATCCGGGGACTGGACTGACCAGGACCCAACTCCGGAACAGGAACCGGAGAGCGAGGCGTAGAGCCCTCAAAGCCCGCCTTGGACGCGGAGCTAACACCAAAGGACGCGAGGCTATGGTCCCTCGCAAACTGGCTCGCGCTACCCGCGAGACCAGTCTCTACCGCATTAAACGCGAAGATACAACTTGCCTTAAAAGTAAGGAAAAGCCAGCGTGTGATTTTCCACGCGAGGCTATTACTGAGTCTAGCGAGAGACGCGAAGCCAGTAAGGGTTGCGCTAGTCACAGAATACCCAACACTCGCGAGTTACGCGAGTATAAAAATTCTTCAAAGCTAGCGTGTGATTCTCCATGTGAGGCTATTGCTGAGCCTAGCGAGAGACGCGAAGCCAGCAAGATTTGCGCTAGTCGCAAAATACTTGACACTCGCGAGAGACGCGAGTATAAAAATTCTTTGAAGCCAGCGTGTGATATTCCACGCGAGGCTGATACTGAGCCAAGCAAGAAACGCGAGGCCAGTAATACTTGCAATAAACGCAAGACTTCTGATACCCACGAGGAACGCGAGAACGATTGGCAAATAGTTGTCAGTCGTAAAAATCGTGCTAGGCGCGAAGCTATGATCTGCGTTAATCGCAAAGATAAGCCAGCGTGTAAGAACTTCCCTTCATGCGGGGCTACTATTCTAGAAGCTAAATTTCTAAAGACACGCCAAGGCAGTGAGAAACGCGAGGCTAATGTGGCAAAACGCGGAGCTATTCTTCAGGCTCGCGATATAAAATGCGAGGCTACTTCTAAGCCCCGCGAGAATCAATCCGACTGCATAACCAGGGCTGATCATTCAAAGAAGGTTAAGTGGGTCCCCAGACCCGTTCAAAAGTCAGACAGACTTCGTGATTCCATGGTTAAAGATGCTGATCTCAGGGATTATCTCTCCAAGAAGAGAAGCATAGATCAACTTCAAAATGAACATGTTTGTCACTGTCAGCAGCTCATGATGGCAGTGTCCGCTGTAATGGACAACTGTGGCTGCATCAAGAGCAGGGTATCTGTGTTTGATCGATTGACCGAGTCGGACAAGAACCCTACAAAGAAACCAAAGACTGCTTCCCTAAAGCACTGGAGAGCTATAAACTCCAACATGGTGGGAAAAGGAAAGAAAATTATAGAGACGGATGATGATTTAGAATCGAGTGACGAAGAACCTCATTGTATCACTCGACTTAAATCAGGTGCCGTCCCGCCTCAAAATTATAAGAGGCTTGCAAGGGGTTCCTATGACGAGGACAGTGATAACTCAGCTATAGCCTCGCCTCGTTCCTCAGCGTCGTCTCGACTACAGAAGTCAGCGTCGCACATGGCAGATAAATCTGATGATATCAATCAGAGATTTGAAGCTCAAAAAAGAATGATTCGCGAGCAACAAAAGACGATTGAAGACCTTAAAGCCATGCTATCAAGATTCGTCGAGGATAACAATAAACAGGGCAAGAAGACTCCGAATGAAGAAGAAAAGGAGGAGAAAGCCCACTCGACGCATGACGAGGAGGATAAATTTTCTTTTCATGACCCGAATGATGAAAAGATAGAAAAGCTACAAAGTCAACTCGAAGCACTAATGCATAAAAAAGAGTTGAAAGAGTCAGGGGTCTCTAGACCGTATCCACCAGAATGGGACATGGTGCCCTATCCTTCAAAGTATAAGCCGCTCAAGTTGGAGCCCTAGGTAGGGAGCCGCTCGATCTTGTCCCCCAACTTCTTCAATATTCCCTAGATAGCGGAACAACAGTGGACGTGCGAAGTTGAAGAAATCGTGGCCAGCAAGAACCATCTCGACACACCTCCTTAGGAAACGCATAAAATCTATGACAGTGAAGTTGAAAAGTTCTTCAAGAGGATTTGCAGTGTCGGTAGGCAAAGCAGGTAACGCCAAGGAAGATGTCGCAGGCAAGGAAGCAGTAGCTACCGGAGTTGGAGAAGAAGAAGCCCGTCCCTGTATTAAACTCACGATATGGGGAACCAGTAGAGCCAGTGCAGATCTGGAAGAGCTGGAGACCCCAGGGGAAACACTATCAGTACCAATCACTTGGGTACTCCCGCCGGCAAGAGTAGAAGACGGAATAACTTCGCCCGAAACTCCTCCGGGAGGAGAAGCATCTTCGAACGAGAATTTCAAATTCTTCTCCTCTCCTGCTGGAAGGCTTGAAGTCGGAAGAGTTGCAGGTATCTCAGCAGCCACGACAACAGACGACGTTAAAATCGCTGACTGAGAAGGCACGCCAACGACCATGGGAAATGTCTCAGTGGAGCAAACTGGTGTTGGAGATGGCATACTAGGAGACGGTGTGGCCTCCTTAGCAGTAGCTGCGATAATGACTTCTGTTCTCTCATCGCTCCCCAGTTCATCAATCGGGGGAATTGAAGAGGGAATAGAAGCGGGAGCCGGCGTGGAATAATCAGCCGTAAACTCGCCAGCAGAGCTACCCACACCACCAACGGAGCCGGAATGGTCCATCCTATCATCAGACTCTACCTGGGTAGTCGAATGCATCGGCGAAAGGAGTTGACCACCTGCATTTCAAGAAACAAGAAAAGTGGTATTACGGTAAAATAATAGCGGGCTAAAGATAAAATGCTAAGAGCCATACCAGGCGATACAAGTCCAGTTGTCGGACTTGAAGGGAGAGCCATTGTCGTTTCCAACAATGTACCCGTCTCGCTACCCGTTGGTTGCGCCATAGGTTCTGCAACAGGCTCTGTGGCCGAAGGAGCCGAAACCTCAACGACACTTGGAGCTTTAGCGGGTTTATCCTCCCTTGCCGACGCTGGGGGTAGAGCTGAAGCCAATAAGTCCGAAGCAAGTTTGACAGCCACTTCTTGGGGGGCTATTAAAGTTTCCTGAGCCAATTTCTGCTTCTTACTGGGCCTTTTCTTTAAGGTACCGCGGCGTTTGGGAGTTGGACTCCAGGGACGAATGACAACAGATTGGGGAGCTCCTCCAGCACCAGTATTGTCATCGTCATCACCGGCATCATCATCGTCAGACTCGCTGGCGTCTGAAGGCTCGGCCGCGGCACCAAGGAATTCTTCCATCCCTTTTATTCTCACCCTCGAAGCACCTTGGCTGCTAATGTAGAGAGCTTCAATCTCTTTGCAGCAACTGCGATTAAGAGAGAAGCCAGAAACATCAGCATTTGCAATGCTGAACCAGTTGCAAAAGCAGAGTGTTGTGGCCAATTCTGGCGTTTTCTGGGGAAGGGAGAATTCAGCTTCAGCTCCACCAGCTGCAAAGTGAAACCATCCGCGGGCTCCCTCATACAAATTCCCCTCATAGGCAAGAGTTTTATTTGGATTACCCACATAAAGTTGGGAATATCCAAACTGGCGAGCAAAGCGACTTGGAGTGTACGGCTCAATCCGACACCTGACATCTCACCGATATACCAAGTGCCCAGGTCGGATGTTGAGGAGCCACCAGAATGCTCCCGCAGATAGAGCAGTAAAATTATCTGCTCCTGCAGTATCCTTCAGTCTCAATCCATATCCTCCACCGGGAAAGTCAGGAAAACACCGGAAGATCTCGTAATTCTGAAAGCTACGAAGAGTCTTCCGAATCTGGGACATATAATTGTGCGTCCATGAAGAGCGTTCATATAGCTCCACAAAGAAGCACTTCTCTCCCGAACGGCGTTCTAGTGCGCTCATCAAAGAGGGACAGTGCAAGATGAGTCACGCCATTAAATAGGTGTAGGGCATCTCCACCCTAGGGTTCGGAGTTTTTGGCTAGGCAGTCTCTTTCAACTTGCCCTTTCCTTTCCCCTTAACCTTATTAGTGGGGAGGAAATCACGACAAAGTGCCCGCAGTCCATGCTGTAAATTACACACCATGGCGGGAAGAAGTCCAAGGGGTCGGCCATATGCAAGAAGAACCGCTGGATATATCACGGTCATTGCAATTGCTTCCTTAGGTAATGACGGCACGACGCATCTCTTCAGCTACAGTATCAAAAACCCAGCGATGAGACCTCTGTTGGAGATCGGAGACTGGGCTTGATAGTGGTAACTCTTGAATGAAGTGCCGGGACTGTATCCATTCTCATTGGATTTCATGGTATAATACAAACGGTAATGGCCCCTGGCTACACGTTGGTCGATCTCTGAAATGGGGACAGGAGGATGGCCATGGATAGTTGACGAGCTATCCTTAGAGTTTAAATTGGCGAAGAGATACTCGGCCCATTTCTTATGACCAATACCATTATTACGCGCACCTGTCAGGTCGGAGCAAATATGGTAATGGCACACCATCTCCCAGTATGTGGCATAAATCCGCTCATCCTTCGCCATCAATATGTTTAACTCCTCGGTGCAAGGGATGTATTCTTCATAGGGGACTTCACCCATGGAAAGCCTGGAAACCTCGAACATCTCATGAAGAGCGAACCCTAGCTCACCCACTGGTGTAAATAGAGTGCAAGTCTCAGGGTTGTACATCTCCAGGAGGCAGTAGAAGTGATAAGCACTCTGGGGGAACCCGAATTGGGTATTTCTGATGGCTTTGTATAAGCCAATGTCCTTTAAGATGGGCTCGTGGGAATCCAACATGTACTGAACAAGACGAGCCTACCACATATTGCTAGAGGAGTAGACCCAGCCAGGCATTCTGAAGTCACTAGCCGGGTACTGACCATCTCTTGCCAAGAATTCAGTTAAGAAAGTTCGCGCGCAGGATGGGACTTCTCCCACTGGGAGCTCCTTACCAAATCGGCCTAGAAGCAAACCAGTAATGTATCTGGGGGAACCATCTTGATAGGGCCCTTGTGCGCCAAATTTGCCTGTTGGGACGCCATCTTGCTCCTGAGTTAGTCCCCACTTTAATTCTCGAGGCATCGCCAGTCGCTGAAGATAAACTAAGGGATAGCCACGATCCATTCTGGGCAGAAACATTAAAGCTTCGCCCGAATTATAGAGCCATTCGCGTTCCTCTTCAAAGAGGATCTTATCTGATTGACCCATCTGGTCTCCAAAGAGGAATGCGGGCTTCTCCATCGCCTCTCTGTTCACGTTTTCAAAAGCAGCATCAGTTATCATTTCTCGCGCAGTGGTGGGATGATACTTGATCAACTTCTCCTTGCGATCCTTCGGGTCCGGTTTATATGAGGCCAGGATGGTGGTGAAACGAAATTGGTCTGAGGGATCAGAACCCCCAGCAAAGCCAAAGTAGTTCCTATGAGAGAAGGATTCCACCGAATACCCTACTGCAAGAACCAGAATTAGTATTAGAAAAATTTCTACAAGACAGAAAATTTTTCTAAGTATGGACGCGCGAAGCTAAAAATTAGAACGCGCGAAGCTAAAAATAGCGCCGCGCAAAGCTAAAGATTAGACCGCGCAGAAATCAAAAATAGCCTCGCGTTTCAGCATGACTGCTATTCAAAAGAGCATCGCGTTTCAGCGCGACTGCTACTTAAAATAGCCTCGCGTTTCAGCGCGACTGCTACTTAAAATAGCCTCGCATTTCAGCGCGACTGCTACTTAAAATAGCCTCGCGCTGGCCTCGCGTTTCAGCGCGACTGCTACTTAAAAATAGCCTCACGTTTCAGCGCGACTGCTACTTAAAAGAGCCTCGCGTTTCAGCGCGACTGCTACTTAAAAGAGTCTCGCGTTTCAGCACGACTGCTACTTAAAATAGCCCCGCATTTTAAAACGCGAGGATGACGCGATAACTTCGCGTGAGAAGAAAGCCAGTGGCTTTTCTTCTTCTCCAAGCTTTAAAGCCGGAGTACGGCGATCTCGCCGATGAAAGAGATGATTAACCGGTTAAAATCAAACCAAATCACTCAAAAATGTTCTAAAGAGTCTTGATAGAGAGATTCTTACCCCCAATGGGTGAAATGTGGGCTGGCGCGTCGCCGCCACGGTCGTTGCCACCGCTGCTAGCGCCAATTGACGATGACGAAGCTGCGCGGGAGGTAGCACGAGTCTTGGGTGCCATTACTTGCGAGAATCAGGTGAAATCAGCGGGAAATTGGGAGAAAATCGGTCGGAGAACGTTAGGGTCGCCCGAGCTCTGATCGTCTGAATCTCTAGGGTTTCTGAAAAATTCTTGAGTGAAGTGAGAAGAAAAGGAATAGAGATTTCATTTAAATGAGGGAAACCGCCTCTTGGAATTCGACGCGGATTTCGGAGAAAATGACTGGTCAGTTACTCTCCAAAACGCGGAGCTATTAGCCTCGCGTGATAAAGAAAAAAGTGAAGATATTAACTCCGCGCTACTCTGCGCAACTCTGCGAAACGCGAAGATAATTTGGTGCTTCAGCCTCGCGTTCCTATGAAGAACTTGGATTTTTTTTGGCCAAGTAAGAGGATCCTTACTCGATCATATCGGTACTAATGATCTAAGTTACGCAGAAAAGGCTTAGATTATTTTACCAGAATTATAAGCCATCTATTTGTTGAGCAAGCAAAATTATTGAAGCCAACAAATAGAGAGGAAAATAATTTATCTTTATTCATGAAAGCCAAAAAAATAATTTTTTTTGGCCACGTAAGAAGATCCTTACTCGATCATATCGGTACTAATGATCTAAGTTACGCAGAAAAGCCTTAGATTATTTTACCAGAATTATTGACCATCTATTTGTTGAGTAAGCAAAATTATTGAAGCCAACAGATAGAGAGGAAAATAATTTATCTTTATTCATGAAAGCCAAAAAAATAATTTTTTTTGGCCAAGTAAGAGGATCCTTACTCGATCATATCGGTACTAATGATCTAAGTTACACAGAAGAGCCTTATATTATTTTACCAGAATTATTGACCATCTATTTGTTGAGCAAGCAAAATTATTGAAGCCAACAGATAGAGAGGAAAATAATTTATCTTTAGTCATGAAAGCAAGAGATTACAAAGAAAGAGTTATAGCTCTCCCAAAAACTTCTACATATTCATCGACTCATCAATAACTCAACGGTGAGATTTCTACGGGGTGTTGAAGCTCAGTTCCCTGGTTCACATGCAAAAGATCTCCTCTGCAAATGTCAATTTGGATCTGTCATCTGAAATGAAGCACGAGAGGAAAGAGGAGTGCTGCAAGCCCTTAAAATGATCATCTCTATCGCTTTGGAAAGCAACAGAGATTGTCATCTAACAGAAATGATCCTCAAGAAAACTTAATGGGCTGCCGCAGAGTTCTTGTAACTCCTTCAAAAGGAGCCAGAGCTTGAAACCTGCAACTATGTTGTAAAATATATACTTCTGGCTTCCTTAGAGTTACTTTCGTTGATGAAGACTGATGCATAACCTGCTTTTGAAGATATATCAGGGAGAAGCTACATCCCAAGTCATCAGATTGAACCCGGTTCACTGCAAAAAAAGAATCAGGAGTTCGACAAAACTTGGAAAATCTTTTAAGTATAAAAATGCGGAGCTAAACTAACTCCGCGTGCAGTTGAAGAAATAACCTCACGCTTCAAACGCAGAGGATGACGCGATAACTTCGCGTAAAGGAGGGACAGAGTTTCTCTATGATGTTTTCTTCTCTTTCTAAAGCGACTGCCAATCAAAGATAGCCTCGCAGATTCAAAGCGACTGCTAATCAAAGATAGCCTCGCAGATTCTCGCGACTGCTAATCAAAGATAGCCTCGCAAATTCATCGCGATCGCTAGTTAAAATAGCCCGCGTTTCAAGCGCAGGGATGACGCGATAACTTCGCGTAGAGAAAGAACAGAGTTCCTCTCTGCCTTCTCCTTCTTCTTCACGCCTTACGGCCGGAGAACGGCGATCTCACCGGTAAAGTAAACAATTGACCGGATTAAACGAAGCCAAAACATCTCCAGATGGTTCTTAGAGGACCAAGAGTTAAGATTTTTACCTTCGGAAGACACTGCATAGACTGGTTCGTCGTCGCGTCTACTTCCACGGCCGCTGCCATTAACGTCGGCCAACGTGCGTCTAGTCAAACTCCTCTGGAGTGACATCCTAATGGTGAAAATTCATAAAGAATTAAGCAGAGATCAGTTGAAGATCGCTCGTTGACATCGCTCACTCAGTTGCAGGAGTTGAGAACTCTTCAAAAATCTTCGGATGAAGAAGAAAATGAGCCGAGAGCTCTATTTAAACAGAATTTCCGACGCTTGGTATTCGGCGTAGAAATTCAGGGTAATTAATGACATAATTACTCATTTCACTAAAGACGAAGTGAAGCTGATTTGCTCCGCGTAGGCGAGCATAACGCGAGATAGACTTGGTATTCTAACTCCGCGTTTCAGTTTAAGTATCCAAAGTATTTTAAAATTTGTTAAGTTCTAAACCATTTTGAAAACTTTGGAGAGGGTTCTGTTGGCAGTGAAAATTTCTAAGTAAATAGGATTTTCCACAACAGAACGCGGAGCTAATTCAGTAGCTCCGCGTCTGGGTACTTTTAGCCTCGCGTTTGAGAAAACGCGGAGATAATCAATAGCTCCGCGTTAGCTCCGTGCACTGGTTATTTAGCTCCGCGTTAGCTCCGCGTGAGCAGATAACCAGAATCTAAAATTAATTAAGATTATGATTTGGGCTTATCCAAATACCAAATCAAATCCAATTAGAATTCTAAATCAAGAGATTTAAATCAATATTAAATATTTGATTGGAATCCTTGATGAGAGCAAATTCTATTCAGATAGAAACTCTCAAATCTTCCTAGGGCTATAAATACTTTCCTGGTGAAACCCTAGGGGGATCTCTTTTGGATCTTTTAGAAGTTTTGGTAAAGTTCGAGTTATGCGTGAGAGCCTTGAACAAATCAGAACCAGAGATCAGAGGTCTTCTTCTTCCTTCGACAAATCTTCTTCCTGATCCCTTTGGCAATTCAAGTACGCGAGAGAGCCTTGAAGCCTTTTTGTGATCGTCTTCCTCTTAGAGAATTCAAGTTACACATAGAGCCTTGGATTCGTGAAGAGCAAAGACCAAGAAGATCGTCTACAGTCGGTCGATATCTTCAAAAGAGAAGATTTCGACGTACCGATCGTCCACGGGAACTACTATAGATCCCATCGCCACTGATCCCACACAACACATTGTAAAAGAGAGAGATTGAACTATAAAATCCTCTCGTTTGTTCTTCTTTATATATCTAGTTCACTTCTATTGTAATTTAAGTTAATTCGATGGAAGGAAGCAAAGAAACTTTTGCGGCGAACATCACCCTCTAAAAAAAAAATTAAGAAGATATATGTAAAACTTAAAAAGCCCACACCCTATCTCTTATCACTCTCTATTTCCTTTCTCACTCTGTCTGTCAGCATCAACAGAGCCGAAAAAAATAAAAATAAAAATAAAAAGAGAAGAAGAAGGAAAAGAAAAAAGGGAAGAAATGGGGTTCAACAAATTGAAGGAGATTAAAATAAATTCGATGTAAATAACACACTTTCCTTTTTCTATTGATTATTTTTCTTTTTTGATTGTATTGTTTAGAAGTAATTAAATGTTGGCCATTTTGTTAAAATTAAGTTTCGGTTAGGAATAGAAAATTTATTTTAGGTATGAGGATACTCATATTTATAATTATGTACATTACAATAAATTTGCAAATAAGTAAATAAATAAAAATAAAAGGAAAAGAAGAGAAAAGAAGAAAAAGAAGAGGAGGAAGAAGGAGCAGAGAAAAAAAAAAGAAAGAGAGAGAGAAAAAAAAAGAAAAAAATAAGAGGGATGGGCTCGGGCAAGAGGAGAGAAAGAAAAAGAAAAAGAAAAAGAATAAATAAAGGAACTATGCCTGGCCCAGTTCAAAAAAAAATAAAGAAAAAAAAGTAGCGGGCTTGGATTTAACTTGGGCCAAATAAAAACATATATAGAAAAAAAAAATAACAGACTAGGCCGGCCAGTCTAGCCCAGTAAAAGAAAAAGAAAAAAAAATAAAATGACAGTGGGCTTGGGCCTGGGTCTGGGCATGACAGAAAAGAAAAAAATAAAATAAAAATTAGTGGGAATTTAGTGAGATTGGGCTTAGGCTTAGTTTGGATTAATTAGGATTAATTGATAGGTAGAAATTATTATTACATGATGCACTTGGTTTCCAAATTGGGTTATTGATTGGCATTGAGAATTGAACCTGATTTTTGAAATAATTTTGATGATATGCATTGTGGTACAATTGTACACTAACATCTATCATGCTACATGTCATGTGCTTTGATATTACAAGTCATGTGTTTTAATATTACAGATCATGTGTTATGATACTACATGTCATATACAGTCATTGAAACGCAAGCATGTTATCGTGAATTGAAGAACAATTAAAGAAACAAAAGAAAAAATAAACAAATAAATGAAAAAAATAAAATTTTCATGTGCATAATTCATTATGAATATGGGGATGGGAGAAACTATATGATGGATAAGAGGCTTGCCGTATAAGAATTGATTGTATTGTTAGGGCTGGGATTCTTTCACTGTAGCGCCCTAGGTGATTACTGAATCACCAATTGATAATTATCCAGAGTGGTATGTTTGTTACTATAATACAGTACGGAAATTGATTGTAGTGCCTAGCGGCATGTCATAGTTCAGCGCCATGAATATTGTGGTCGGGTTCCGGGTATGCACGGGCACTTATACGACAATAGAGAATAACGCTATTTTATCTATTAATACAGTTTTTATAATTAAATTGGACGATGACTGAGACCAATAGAAAATATGATTAAATAGATAGAGCAGTTATTGTCATGTTTATTTATTTATGCATTTATTTATGCTTGCTTTTATGTTTAATTTATATGTACACGAATAACACTGACATAAACATGCTCATGCACACTTATATTCATGTACTATGATAGTACACAATTTCTCTTTTTAAATGTATTACTTGTTGGATTTAATCCTCTGAGTTTTGAACCTAGATTTGGAATGTGAAGAAGGGGATCCAGCCCCAATTGAAAACCCGTACTTCATTGGACAGATCGAGTGATAATAGGCAAGCGAAGTACCATCTGGAGAGCCTTTGAATATTTTGTTTATATTTTCTTTTGTCTGGGCACTGTTTTTTCCTTTTCTTTTGTGTTCATATTTAAAACAGTGTGCCATTTTATATAATGAACTTTTTGCATAAATGAAATCTTTTCAATTTCAGACATGTTATTTATTCATCTGATTGTGACAGTAGTTACGGTTATTTTAAGATCCTGTGACTGTTGGGTTGTCTAGTACAAATAATAAGTAACGTCCTCCGTTTTGAAAAGCAATTGAAAAACGGGAGCGTTACACAATCAAATTTGGTTTTCCAAAAAAAAAAAATACCTTCATCGAATAATTAACTTTCATAGTCTTAATAAAAATAATAAACTATTAAAATTTCTCAAATTAAAATCACAATATACGAGTAATAAAAATTTTATTTTAAGAATAAAATATTTCATATATATATTGTTAGTTTTTGTTGATTTTAAAATTTTAAAAATTCATTTTAGAAAAATCAATTTTCGGCCGACCTGAGCCCGTGCTCGCCCCGCCCACTACGGATCTGGGCATGGGCTCAAGCCCGGCCCGCCCCCAAGTCCTCGGGCCGGGCCGCCCCCGGTTGAAAAGTTCTAAGGTTAGGTAATTAATTTTTAGACCAAAAATTGACTGCATGTTTGACCACCAATCAGACTGAGGCAACACATCAACTCGTACCCGCGGGCGCCCACATATTTTCCTTCTTCTAAAAGTAAAGAACAAGGTTTCCTCATTTCCAACTAGATTAATTACGAAATTTAACTTTTAATTAATCCTTATAAAACAAAATTAAAAAACAATTACCAACAGTCATTATAATTTCCCATAAATTAGAGAGCCATAGTATAAAAAATTCTGCAAAATAAACTATTTCTATTCCTAATAAATGTAATTATTTTTAACAAAAAAATTAAAAAAATAAGAGATTAAAAATGAAAATCCTTTTCTTAATTAGTAATTAATTAGTTAATTAGAATAAATTGCAACGGTTATCGGAGACCGCCATTTCAATAAATTGACTTTTCTATTTTTCTCCTACAAATTCTCCGTTGAAGCTTTCACTTCAAGCAATTTAATCAAAATCTCGAACCCTAGGGGTTTAATCCAATCAAAAGGGGAAACCAAATTAGGGTTCGATCAAATCTAGGGTTCTGATTCGTCTCCGATGGGGGACGCAGACGCCGCCGGAGGAGACGGAGGCGTGAAGCGGCGGCAGCGGAGGTGGGGGTGGCAGGTCGGCGCTCTGATCGCCGTCGTCGTAGCATTGGCGGCGACGGCGGGAAATTACCGAAAGGTCCCCCTTTTCGAGATCGTTTACAATAAGTCAACCGGGTGTCCGCCGGTAAATTTTCCTTTTTTTTCTTTTCTTTTGAAATTTTATTCGAAAGTTAGTTTATGTTAAAGAACGCAATTTTAAGTTTCTTTTTTAGGGATCGAGAAGATACACGGGGATTGTTGAGGACTGTACCTGTGATTATGAGACGGTGGATTCGTTGAATGAGGAGGTTTTGCATCCGATCTTGCAGGAAATTGTCACCACTTCTTTCTTCCGATACTTCAAGGTGATTAATTTCTTGTTTCTAGGAAAAAAAAGAAAGAAAGAAGGAAATTGAACTTTTAGCTGTGTTTTTAGATTAGATTTTCTATCAATCATGTCTAGATGTTTTGATATTGGGATCAGATAATGCATGTTGGAGAATTAGGTTATTGAAAATTTAGTTAGCAATGTAAAAAGGGCAAAAATGTAGAATGTTAGTGTGAGTTCTATAGATTATCGGTAATGGTCTAAGATGTGTTATGAATCAGTTCATAATGGTGGATGGCTCACAGAAAAAAGTTCACTTTGCACTTTATGTAATTTGAATTGTTCGGTCTGTCACAATGCATTTAAGTATCTGATAATTTTATTCCTTTGATTTGCTAAAGCATTCTGTGCTAGTATTTTAACTTCTTCTCAACTTTTATTGTGAATTCTTATCTGTTCGTTGGGTAAATAGTCCGGAAATGCCCACTGACACGTTGTTTTGATGAAAGAATCTGTCAAATATTGCATATTTACTAAAGCTATGGGACGAGTTAACTCCATCGCTAGACTTGCTGATTATGCACTTCAGAAAAGATGGCTTATAGTTTAATTCAGTTAGGGACTATTTGGAACCAGCAAGAGGTTCTTTTAGGATAGTTCATCTGCGCTTCCTATGAGAAACTGGGCATTATTCCATTTGAAGCACAAAATGGCAAGTTTGTTTTGCAAGGATGATTTGACTCCTTGTTTTTATTCACCTACAGAAATAACTTTATACCACCATCCGAGTAACATGTGTAATCATTTGCTAGGCAACAACAAAACTAAAAAAACTAAGTTGAAAATTCATCAGACCAAGTTTATTCTTATGCAGAAACGACTTTATGTAACCATTTAAGTCCAACACGTTACCAATAAGAAATATCACTCCAATTGAATAAAATAGATGGACAACATTCCGAAGGATCCGAATTGATATGTGATATCTCCACCGCACACTCTTGTTTATTTGGAAGAGGAACATTGCATTTGTAAAGTTTCTATGTTTATGTATTGTCCTGTTTGAAAAATTCACCACTCTTCTTTGGTTTCTTAGGTTATCTAATATCACTCTTTTCCTGATTGTTACTCTCTTTTTTTCCCTACCTTGACAGGTTAAATTATGGTGTGACTGCCCATTTTGGCCTGATGATGGAATGTGCAAACTTCGGGATTGCAGTGTATGTGAGTGCCCTGAGAGTGAGTTTCCTGAGCCATTCAAGAAGCCCTTTCAAGCACTTCCTGCTGATGATCTGAAGTGCCAGGAGGGAAAGCCGGAGGCTACTGTTGATCGGACACTTGATAGTAAAGCATTTAGAGGGTGGATTGAAGTTGATAATCCATGGACATACGATGATGAGACCGATAATGGTATGAGTTTTTATGCTGTAGTCTGTGTCATTCTACTTGCCTTTCAATTACTGTAGAACATTATATTTGCTATCTTCCATTTGCTTTATCATTACTTATAATTGTTGATTATATCGGCGATGTTTGATGGCTTATTTGTTTTTGCAGCTGAGATGACTTATGTGAATCTCCAACTAAACCCTGAACGCTACACTGGCTTTCTGGGCCCATCAGCTAGGAGGATATGGGATGCCATCTACACTGAAAACTGTCCAAAATGTTAGTTCTGGCCATCTCTCTAAATTCTTGATCCCAATTTAGTATTTTCTGTTTAATGAGCCCATTTTTTCAGCATGGTTATAGTAGTACCCATGATACGTGGATACTCTCTTTACGTGGGACTCTCTTGTAAGAAGAAAATGTAAATCTTGAAGAAAATGCTTGTCTGCTGTTTGAATATATGCAGTACTAACTATGGGTCATGTTAAATTCCTGGAGTGGAGTAATTTAAAGATCTAGAAGACTTTTATGGTAAAATAATTTTTTTCTCATACTCTTTAAGGGTAGTTAGAAAAATTGAATCCCTGGACTAAAGTAGTTTAAAAATATCTAGAATGCCTTTATGGAAAAATAATTTTTAAATCTTTTAAGGGAAGTTAGGGAAAAAAAAGCATCTTGAAAGGCCCATCTTTGCCCTAATGCAGGTAATTTGTTTTGATCATTATTGTTTAAAGTTTTTATAGCAATACGTAGCTACCAAATTTTGCCCTTGGAAATGAAGAAATCCTCTGATAGTAACCCTCATTCTTTTTCTTTGATCTTGAATTATACCTAGCATAGGAGGATTTGAAGGCTTGCTCCCATGATTGTGTATGTGCTTAAAGTCTTAAACTGCTATTTGACCATTAGGTACCCTTCCCTTCCAAGCAATTAGCATCCTTGGTTCGTTGTCTTTCTCTCTCTCTCTCACACACACAAAGAGCCGCCTTGCATATTTATTACAAATGTATAGAATGTTGACATTAGATTGAAAGACAGCAATAGACAATTGTCTATCCTTCCATGGGCCTCAATCTAGAGCAGCACTTTGTAGATGCTACAATCTCAAAGTGAAAAAGGGCCTTGGTGATGATACATTAGAGGATAGGTTAAAAAAAAAAAAAAAAATTTTGATCAGGCGATATTAAAATAAAGACAAGACAGGCTATAGAAATTTGCAGCAATAATTTGTTATTTACTGGCAGATAGAGGTTTCTGATCTAAAACTGTTTGTGTTTGCTTTCTATCTTGACTTTCAATAAAGGAAACTACATTTGTCGCTAAGGTTATTCAACATTGATTTATTGATCTGTAAAGCCTCCACTGTGTACCTACTCGCAATTTACACTTATTTCTAAATAAATCATTGAAATGTTCGGGAGCTTATTCTGATGCTTATTTTATAGTTAGAATTGTTGCTGGCAAAACATTATAAATTATAACTGAGTTTTCGACTTATTTAACTTGGGCTGATGACATGATCACAAGGGCTCCTGTGGACAAAAAAACCATTATTTGATGATAACATATTATGCAAAGTACTAACTTCCAGTACAGCCTACTGATAGATTTTGTTTCCAACTTCAGATATGTAGGCACTGGCCCTGGTCCTCTTTCTTCATTAAAATATTACCTATTAAACAATTTTATGAGAACTTCAATAAAAAAAAAAAGTAAACCCTGTTATCTCCAATTAGATATTTTCCTCTTTCTTTCACCTCTTTCAGGAGCTAAGTAGATCATCAAAGGATATGTTCCATAACCAGACAGTTCACAGTTATGAAGGATAAGAAATTAATGATTTGTTCGGTATTTGGACTATCTGAACATATCTAATCCGTGCTTTACAGAATGAAGTAGGTAGTATAATATTATTTCCTTTGTGCATTAACACAAGTTTAGATATTAATCTCTTTAGTGATGGTACTTATTTGACATTGTGAAACATGAACTAACTTGAAAAACATCGTATCGCCATGTCAAATGCTATATACAAGGGCTAGACCAAGAACAAATGTAGATTTTTGTAATAAAATTTGTAGGGTGCTATAGGAAGATAGCCATAGATCAAACTGAACGTTCCATATAAGCAATCCCTGGAAATTGGTATAGAAGTCTTGTTGTTGCTGGTTTGATGCTGATAATTGTTTTGCTTGTGCAGATCCTTCTGGAGAATTTTGTCCGGAGAAGAGAGTCCTATACAAGTTGATTTCAGGACTGCATTCTTCAATTTCAGTTCATATAGCTTCTGATTATCTCCTTGATGAAGCTAATAACCTGGTTAGTTTCCTAACTCAAGTTTAGAAAAGTACTTATTTGCAAGTGTGCCTTTTGGATAGGTACACTATTGATACATTATATGGTCTCTGACATATTCTTACTGCATGAACCAGTGGGGCCCAAATCCTAAATTGTTGTATGACCGCGTTTTGCAACACCCTGATCGTGTCAGAAACTTGTACTTCACATTTCTATTTATTCTTCGGGGAGTAACAAAGGTTAATTTTATTTCATACTTGCATAGATTAATACATGTTTCCCCTTGTTTGTGCTATGTGTCTGGATTTTCTATTCCATCTTGTTTTACTCCTAAATGTCATTTTTTTGACTTTGAGCTCGATTATCTTACTTGCCTTTTGTATTTATCTTCAACTGAGATACTAACTTCACCATAAATTAGAGCATGTAAAGTCTTGACTAGGCCCTTCCAAGCAAGAGTTAGGAAACTGAATTAGAACCTTTTGGAAAAGGGAAAGATTGTTTGTAGCGGTTAGTATATATTAAGGTTTAAAATATCAGAATCGGCATCGATATTGGCTGATCACTTATGCTCTAAGATCAGCAATATTGGCAAATCATATCGGCAATATCAGAAATATTGATAATATCAGACCAATAATTTTAATGTATATTATGTATCTCATACCTCAAATCCGATATGATATGCAAATGTATATTAGAATCGTTTATGTAATTAATATGATAGTAGTATGCCACCCTTGCAAACCTGCAGCATTCCATGGACAATGTATCATCTTTTAGCTGAAATTTGAAGTACAAAACATTTGATATTATCAATTAAATAAACATAACTCTTTCACTGTGAGTTGGACTTTGCAACCCTAGTTGTTCTTTTTTTCAAATTGTTTCAAACTTAGAAAAATAACGTACATTTATTTTACTAAGAATGAAACATAAAACATGTGAGGGAGAATGGTAATGGATGTGAGTATTGTGGTTTAATCTATTAAGATAATTTGAATGTTGGTAATAATTCACTTTGCTCCTCAAGTTGTAATGTTTGTTGATTTGGCATCAATAAGATGGTTTTGTAAAATTAATGATTAGAATAACAGCCTGTTTGTCACAATACGTAGTCGTTGAACCACAACCACAATATCTTCACATGTAGTATGAGTCATAGCTCTATGCTCGACTTTAGCATTAGAGCATACCATATTTTGTTTTTTTCCCTCTCTATATAACAAGATTGCTCCTATTATGTGCAATAGTCAGAGTTAGATTTCATATATCTTCTATCTCCTGTATATCCAGAATTTGAGAAGTTTCAATCCTCCGATGTCCATTACAACATAACTTTGCCAGCATAGCATTTGATGTACATCAACATCCGTAATGCTGCCTGCCAATGAACCTTTCTCAATTTATGCATAAATAAACTGACTCACTAATCTCAAAATAAAAGCAATTTCTGGTGTAGTTGTTCTGAGGTAGATGAGCTTACTAACTAAGCTCCTATACTGAGACACATTCTTAGAGAAATGTCCAGTCTTGTCCCAAAAATTAGCATTAGTATCCATAGGAGTAGTTAGAAGCTTTCAACCAAGTTACCCAGTTTCCTGCAACAATCCAAAGGCTACTTTTCTTGAGAAAGAACAACTCCTGGTCTACTATGAGCAATTTCAATTCCAAGTAAACGTCTAGCCTTCACCATGCCTTTAGCCGCAAAACATTCTCAAAATACTCCATCTTTGCAACTCCATCCTATCACTTTCTATAAAAATAATATCATCTACATAGACAATTAACACCATAGTTCCAGAAGAGCCACAATGAATAATGTATAGTATGAATAACATTTCCAAAAATTAGCTTATGTGATAATATTTTGAACTTTTCAAACCAGGATAAGGGACCGTTTAAGGGCACAAACTGCCTTCTAAACCTTACAAACCATATTCTCCTCAGAGCAACGTGGTCTAGAGGTTGCTCTATGTAAACCTCCTCTTTATGGTCAATATACAAGTCGGTATTTTTACATTTAACTTGAACATCGGCAACTGTTGGTTGATGAAAGTGCTGAAGATAGCTCGAATGGAATTGACACAAGCAGCAGGAGAAAATGTCTCAAAATAAGAAACACTATATGTCTGACCATCTAGACAAAATTTGACTGCATATACCCAAGTGATAACTCACAACATCCTATCCCGGAGAAGTAGCAACCAAGTCCCAAGTAGTACTTGAAAAAAGGGCATCTTTCTCCTCATCTATAGCCTGGAAGTCTTATAGTCTGCTTCCAGGCTAGATGAATGAAGGCTTCCTGATAAGATTTAGGACAATTGTAAGAAACAAAAATGAGAAATAAGATGCATAATAGTAGATCATTTACTCTTCTGAAGGGCAATAGGGATATTCAAGTAAGAAAAATCAGTAACATGAGAATGAGGCAAAGGATCAGGATTAATAGCTGTAGACACTAGGTTGTGTGGGCATGAAACAGGTGTTGCTGGTTTGTGACATCTGGTAAACGCCTTTGATGATTTGGAGATTGTCGATACCTTTGGTACTCCAGGACTGGGCATAGGTTGAGGAGTAGGTGATGGATTTAGCAATTGAAGAAAAATTTGGAGCAAACTAAAAAAATTCACGTTAGCAAAGGTATAATATTTGTGTTATGTAGAATCTAAACAACAATATTCCTTCTGTGTTCTAAAATAGCCAACAAAGATATTTACTAGACTTGGAGGACAACTTATCAAGACCAGGCTTTAAACTTTAAACAAAACATGTGCATCCAAAAAAATAAGGTGTAATATATAAATTCTATTAGAATAAACACGAAAAAGGTATAATACATATAAATTCTATTAGAATAAACACGAAAAAGGTATAATACTACTAAACATGGATGAAGGTGTTCTATGTATTAAATGAACAGCACAAAGTGGGCATCTTCAGATCAAAGATACATAGGAATATTCATATGAATCATCAACATTTGGCTCACATAAAAAAAATATCGAAGTTACGAGGTGTGAGAACATGAAGTTTGATATAAAATATCATTAGACGCATAAAAATTGGAAACTTTGTTGTGCATATATTCAAGTGCAATATTGTACGGAAAGCACGAATCGAAGTAGAAATTTGGGTTTTTTCCTTGTGAAAGAAATTTCTTTCAGCAAATACACCAAGTCATTCTTAAAAAATTAACAAAAACTAAGAAGTACCAAAAGGCAGAAACTAAAGTAAAATGGTAAGGACCCAAACATCGGAATGGCCTTATGCAAAAGATAATTATCAACAAAAACTAGGAACCATGATGATGCTTTTCTAATCAACAGGACTCTCTGCACAGTTGATGGCAATGCTTGACACAATTATTATAAAGAGGGATGTCGTAATCTATGATGCCAAGTTAATAGAGTATTAAAGGGAGAGATATTAGTCATACCTGAAGGTCGTTCACCAACATCCAAGTAATAGAGATTTCTTTTATGATCCAAACCAATTCTCATTCCAGTCTACACATCTTGAAACACACGGTTAGAAGGGAAAAATGTCTCGGAACAGTTTTTTGCTTTTAGTCAATTGGCTAGGGATGAACAAATGTGTCGACTCCGACCAAGTCGACCGACTCTGATCGGATTTGGTCGGAGTTTGGTCGGTGTAGAATGATATATTGCGGTCGGAGTCATGTATTTGAAAGACGTTATGGTCGGAATCGGTCGTGTCGTTGCCGGAGTCGGGCGGACTCGGACTCGGACTCGGACTCCGTTCAGAGAAATTTTGAGGAAGAAGACACTGAAACTTTGGGAGAATTTTGTGAAAGAATCTGAGAAAGAAGATGGAGAGATTTTTGGGGATATTGGGTAGGACTCGAACTCGGACTCCGTTCTCCGATGTCACTAATTTGAGTTTTAAAGGAGGAAACGTAAACATTTGAGTTCCTCGGACGTTCCTGAATTAAAGCAGCACTTTCCAAGCATCTCTGAATTAAAGCTTAGCACTTTCAAGGTTTGACCTAACACTTACTCACCAACTGCTATTAACATCCAAAACTCCACCCGCTCAGAGTCAAAGGAGACAAAATGGGCCCCACACAATTTCATAATCATTTGCGCATACCATTAATTTCTTTGGCACCTCGAAATCCGAAACACATCAAAGATTCTCCTCTCTCTGTGTGTGGGTCATTTATTGTCCATTGTGCTTATGCTTTGGCCTTTCAAGAAGAGAGAGAGAGAGAGAGAGAGAGAGAGAGAGAGAGAAGGATCAAGAGAGAAATCAAAAGGAGAAGAAGATGAGAGCTTGCGATAAAAGAGGAGTTTCAAAGAAATTGTGAGGAAGAAACTGAAACTGTGGGAGAATTTTGTGGAAGAATCTGAAAAAGAAGATGAAGAGATTTTTGGGGATATTGGGTAGGAAAAAGAAGATGAGATTTTTGGAGAGGATTGAAGACATCTTTTGAGGAAGAAGATGATAAGGATTTGGAGAATTTTTGAGAACTTTTTGAGAATTTTTTGAGGCAAATGTTAAAGGAGTTGAACGCTGCAACTTCGACTGACTCCAGCAGAGTCCGACCGCATCCGGTCAACCTAGAACTGGTCAGAATTCGAACGGTTTCCGACCAAGCAAGACGGTCGGAGTTTTGCTTCCTCCATCTAGTTGAAGTCGGTCAGATTTTCCTTCCGAAATCCGATGCCTCCGACCGATTGTACACCTCTACCATTGGCTAATAAATAATGAACTATTAAAAAATTTGGGAACATAAAGCACATTATCAAATGACAAAGAGGATGTAGTGCAAACTACTCCTTTATCAAAAAGGGACAGTGATGTGCCATCAGTAATATGAAGAGGTATAGTATGAGAAAGAAATAGAATAAAATTTGTCTTGATACTTGTCATGTGGGATCAGGCTCCAAAGTTTAGTACCCATGGATTAGCAAATAAAGCAATAAATGCATGCATACCTTAAAGTAGATGCATGAATAATAGTATGAATAGGTTGATAGGATCTACAAGTTTGGAAGCACAGGAATCTCTCATAGTCTAACTGTGAGATATGTACAATAATTTATTTATCTTCCTCAACATATGCTATTACTTGCACAGTCAAGCAGACGTTGAAACCAGATAGGCAGAAATACAATCAGTGAGATACTAAGGAATTAGATTGTAGCTAGGAAGAAGATGAAGTCGGCAGTAGTTATCTAAACCAGAGTTAAATTCAAAGTCTTAAATGAGGTCGTTGTTGAATAAAGATGGCAATTTGTTGAAGTCATTGAAGTTAGATAAAGGAGTTGACCGATCTCAGTTGTTAGCAACAGCAAGATCATTGGGTTAGGCTTAGTTTTTTTTTTGTTCTTTTTTAAACAGATCATATTCGAATCTGAAAGAAGTAGAAAAAGTCAAATACAAAGAAGACGGATATGCTACAGTAGTGCTACATATAGTAACATGTTGCTACATTAGCATGTTGCTATAGTACTACTTTTTGTGTGACGGTGGCAAATCGAGGATGGAGAAGATGGTGGCGGCGGTGGATCTTTTAGGGTTTGGGCTGATGCCATATAAAAGTTTGGAGAAATTAGGTTAGAGAGATAGGGAGGCCTCTCTACCTATTATTTAATAATTTAATAGAAACATGTATGGGTTTACAACTAGGAGCCGGATACCCAAATATTCAAACACAGTATGTGGCAGTAACTATTTGTAGAGAATCAGAAATATGCATTAAACTAGAAGGAAAAGCAATAGAGGAAGTTCCTAAATATGCTCTAATGCATGAAGCCTGCTTGCAATATTTTATAATCTCTATGATAGTCTTGTTTTCTACACATTGAACCCTTTGCATAACAATAAGCAAATGATAGTCCTAGAGGATAGCTATGTAAAGAATAAAGCCATTTGTAGATTTTTGGCAATGAAGCCATCCTTTTGGCTTCTATTGTTTTGTGTTATTTGCTCAAGTTTTAATGAATATTATTTGCTTAAAATTAAGTGATGTTTATCTTAGATAGATGTAGAGTTGTATTTCTACCTCAGTTACGTGCCGAATATAAGTTTGCATATTATCATAGTGGCACATTGATGCAGAGTAGAAGTGCATGCATAGACATAAGCATTGGTTGAACTGATTCCACGAGTATTTGCTGGGCTACTTTTACACGATTGTTCAGTTTGGTTTCACAATTTGGTGGTGTTGAGCTGGATTGCTTATACATATGCCATGACTGCACGTTTGGCAGTTAAATTGATCTATATGAATTACGTAGGTTATAAATCATTTCACATTATTGTTTCAACAGAAGATAAACTGTGTGTTGAACACTATCATAGTTATGTAGCTTGTATGCTTGTGTATTTATTTTGTATGTCCATCTATAGTACGTATGTTGTGTGTGTGAACTTTATTTGAGTGGTGAATAATTAGTTCCATCTTCTGTAGATCACTCTTACATTCTTTCCTCCTCTTCTTACATGGATGGTGCATTTAAATGCATATATATGGATCTAATTTGTCTAGTATTTGCTGAATTTTCCCGTCCTTGGTCTTTTAGTATAGCTCCCTGTTTTTATCCGCCTTCTATTTTATGTGCTTCCAGGCTGCAGATTACTTGGAACAGGCTGAATATAGCACTGGCAATCCAGAAGAAGACCTGAAAACACAATCATTAGTGAGGCAGTTGGTCTATAACCCCAAGCTGCAAGCTGCTTGCCCTCTTCCGTTCGATGAAGCAAAGCTTTGGCAAGGGGAAAGTGGGCCTGAACTGATGCAGCAGATTCAGAAGCAATTCAGGAATATCAGGTTTCATTCAAAAACTTACTATTTGCATTGCCATGGAAATGCTGCAAAATAGTTAAGAACTGCAACTGATGCCATGAGCACATTTCAGTGCGTTGATGGACTGTGTAGGTTGTGAGAAGTGCCGCCTTTGGGGGAAGCTTCAGGTTCTTGGTCTTGGCACTGCATTAAAGATCCTTTTCTCAGTCAATGGCCAAGGGTTGACAAATCAACATGTAAGTCGCTCCCCTTCTAATAATTAGTGCATTTAACACCAAATTTTTACTGAAGGAGAGTAGAGATATGCATCATTTTTTACTTCTGTGGTATCTTTTTTTTTCTGCTTGGAGTAGCACATTTTTATTGGTCATGACAATCCAAGAGAATGAGCAAGCGCAATTGCAAGATGTTTCTTCTTCAAGTAGTTGGTTGATGTAGTTTTTCCCCTGTCAATGGACCTGTGTGTGCCTTATTCACATGCTTAAAGGACTAGGAAGGGTCTCTAAGGTTGTGTTTGGATCGAGGGAAAATGAAGGAAAAGAAAAGAAAAGAAAAGAAAAGGAAAGGGAAAGAGAAAAGAAAAGAAAAGGATATGAAAATTAATTTCCTTTTTTATGTTTGGTTAAAAAGAAAATGAAGAAGAAAATCTCAAGGAAATTTTAGAAGAAAACAGTTTTTTATGTTTGGTTGCTCAATAGAAAATTAAAAGGAAAATATAATTCTAATTAAACTATAGAAAATTTTAATATTAATTTACATATTATTGATATAAATTTTAATTTTTAAAATAATTAAGCATATAATAACCAAATGGTCCAAACTTTACAAAAGTTAAAAATATCTTGGGATTAAAATTATAAGGAAATTTCTGCAAAAATTTCTCTCTCTTTTTCCTTATTCTCTCAACTTTTTTTTTCTTTCATTTTCTCCTGGATTTGAGGAAAATAAGGAAAAAGAAAAAAAACCTAATACATTTTTTCTCACTTTCTTTCCCTTTTATTTTCTCTCTAATTTTTCCTCTAACCAAACAATGGAAAACAACTTTCCCTTTTCTTTTCTTTTCTTTCCCTTCATTTTCACTCAATCCAAACACAGTCTAAGAGGCCCAGATACCTTGGTAAGCCTTCAGAGGGAAGGTGAGATAAGTCGAGATAGTGAGAGGGAGGAGTAAAAAAAAAAAAACACTCACATGGGAAAGCTTAAGAGAGAGGGAGGGTGGGGAATAGGTGTTGGGCAGTTAGCTAGCAGTTTCCGAACTTTATCCCTTTAGCATTTTATCCTTCATTCCTAGGTTAAAAAAAAGGTTCTAGATTCCATTTTTCTATTTGGGAAGTCAAACGGATTAGCTTGTTTGGCTATCATTTTTCAGAGATAAAATCCAAAGCAAGATATATTAACATATCGAATTTTTGGTGTATGTCATATTGAACTTAACTTTGAGGTACCTGATACGAGATATGTCTCGTACATTATAAGGATGACTACTATGCCCTTTGTGAAAATGCAGTCCCAAATATGCTGCCTGCGCCTCAGTCTATATGTATGCACTGTGGAGTTCACTTTCATGAATTTTCTTTCTAATTCAAACCGATTGACCAATCAATTTATTCCCTTTCCCATATTTATTAGGTTAATGTTAATATTTGGCCTGATAAAGCTAGAAAAGGCCTGATGATGATGATGATTCCATTCTTTGTATTTTTTTTTTTTCAGTTGCAGCTCCAGAGGAACGAAGTAATTGCATTAGTCAACCTCTTGAATAGGCTATCCGAGTCCGTCCACTTTGTACATAAAATGGCCCCTCATATTGACAAAATCATGGCTGGGGGCCGACAAAGTTCTTCGCCTGCAAGCAAAGCTTCTTTTCTATAGCCAAGAAGGCTTGGATAGTAAATTTTGTATGTTCTTTCAAACTATGTATCGTGCTGCTTGTGCAGAGCTCCATTTGGGCTCATCTTTTGAATCTCCACTACCACATCTTTGAGATTCTAAGAGCTTCAACATACAACAACTATATACACTATGATGCAGTCGAGAGAAGGAGCATCAGGTGGGATCTGAAAGATTGTGATACTTTAAAGGAGATGATCCATTACATAATAATCTCTTTTCTTTTTGGTGTAAACCAACAATTTTACTACGTAACGCACAAAATAGAAAAGGATTAATTATAGTCAGGCCTATTATAGTATTGGGAGTGTGTAATTTAACACGTCTAAAATTTGAAGCTCTCAAAAAAAATTTTGGACTGTTAATATTGTTAGTGCATATCACAAGTGCACATCACAAGAGTGTACTTTAATAAAAAAGAAAGTGAAGATGATTAACTCTCTAACAGTCTAGAGAGTTTTTTTAGAGTTTCAAATTTTAGGGGTATTAAGTTACACATTCTTAATACTATAGGAATTCTTAATACTATAGGAAATCTGACTGTAATTAACCCAATAGAAAACGATTATCTGTGACAATCCCTAACCCAATAGAAAACGATTACCTGTGACAATCCCTTGCGGGGTTCTCTCTCAGTAAAACCTCTCTACTGTTGTAGTTTATGAGTCTGATAACTGTTGGCTTGAATTAGAAATAAATCAGAGACCACACTAATTTTCACAATACTGTTAATTGCTCGAATTATTAAATGCTTAGCATTGATATTTCCCTTTAAAAAATTACGATTAGAGGGACTCCTGGTAAAACCTTAGGTCAAGGTCTACCAAACAACTACAAGAGGAGTGGTGCTACCCACACGAGCTACGATCCTCTTTTGCAATTTCTGTTTAGTTAATTAGAAATAGAACAGGAACTAATCACAATGAAAGAGAGGACTATTACAAGTTTAATCATGCAAAAAGGTGGGGAAAAAATAAAAATATTAAAACCCATACACCAAAACATAACAACGACATATTTTTTGGAAGATAAGTGATAATACGATACTTTATTTATTCCAAAAGATTAAAAAAAAAAAAAAAACAGTTGTAAATCTCAAGTCCTCGCCAACTAACTAACTAACTAGACAAGATGTGAACTCTCAAGTTGCATGGACATCAGTTGGCCATCCCCGGGATCAATACGACACCATCATCGCCGGAATCAGCACTCTCACCAGCATCAGGGGGGACTCCGAATCCCACTGCCCACGGGAGGACGATCAGGAGGAAGAGCATGAGGCGACGAGGAGGAAAAGAAGAAGAAGAAGAAGAAGTCGCAACTGAAGAAGCCATCTTTCCCATGTTTTCGCTCTTCTTCTTGTTGTTTCTTGTTCTTTAAATAAGTCCTTTTTATTCAATTCCGACCCAATCCTAAACCTACTCACGTTCGGATTTAGTTTAGAAGTAAGTCCCAATGAAGTAAGGATTCTTAAGATTCTTAAAGTAGCTTGTATTAGCTAATAGTGATATTTACTAAAGAGAGCTTAAAATGAGTATAAGACTTGTTCAAAATGCTGTAAATAGAGATAGAGATGAGAAAAGAAAAAAAAATCAAATTTAAATTTAAAATAATTTTTTATTTTTCTAATCTAAAAATTGACTCTCGGAACCCAGCCACTCTCATCCCTTCACTTGATATATATAAACATAAACATAACTACTTATGTAGTTCAAATGTTACACATGTATTGTTTCCTCTTCATAGAGTAGAAAGGACAAGCTTTTTTCCTCCAATTTTTAAAAATCAAAATGATATTTTTCATACTCGAACAACAGTAACTACAAGCGAAATCATGCCTGCAATGCAAGTATAAAACGGTTGGTACGTAACAAAGATACGATATAAATTCATTTAAGGAGCGAAATGTGGAAGGCTTACCGTGAAATTTGATCAGTGAGTGAATTTACGAACTATATATATATATATATATATAGAGAGAGAGAGAGAGAGAGAGAGAGAGAGAGAGAGAGAGAATTGCTAATTTTGGAGAGCTTTAACACGAGCTGTGAGCTCCCTGACTTGATTCCTAAGTCGGTCAGGGTTACAGAAAAAGTCGACAAACACCTGCCTCTCCCGCCCCACCTCGTGTGGATGATGCTTTACAATCTGCACAAGCTCAGAAATTAATATAAGAAAAATGGCCGAGAAATAAAATATTATTATTGGCTGACTTTGAATTTGACTAATATCCAGAGAAATCGAACAAAATAGGATGTTAAAATTGTCCCACATGGACTGCTACTGGATTTCAGTTGGGATGAGTAACAATTATGAATCGTAAAAAAAAAAAAAAGACAAATTACCTCAGCCTTCTGACGGTGAGCCTCTGTCACTTCTTCGACAGATGCTGAGAGTTGCGAGTTGACCTTTTCCATCTCATCAAGTGCTCGCATTAGACTCTGTTGGGGATAAATGTACAGATATCAGTCAGCTTGAGAGTTCTATTGCAGTTTAGCATTGAATCCTTCGGAAGGCTGGATTCTACTTAACCTCTATTATCTAATAAGCCATGTCCCTACAAATGATGGGCTATGGTGCATGACTTCAAACTGAAAATGCTACATTAAGCATTGAGCAGGTCTTGTGCAATGATGGTTTGGTCATGTACAACGTAGGCCTACAAATGCACCAGTTCGAAGATGGGAGTTTATCAATGTAAGACAAGTTAAAAGAATGAAGAGAAGACCGAAAAAAAATATGAATAGAGGTGATACGCAAAGATATGGAGTCTAGAGGTTTAAATAAGGAGATATTACTTGATAGAAATGAATGGAGAAGGAATATCAAAGTGATCAATCCGGCGTAATTCTTTTTTTGGTTCATGTAGTCTATCCCAAATACTTGGGATAAAAGGCTTAGTTGTTGTTGTTGTTGTAAGCATTGAGCAAGTCTTGGCAAGCTTACATGTCTTTAGATGTATATTTTGAGTACAAAAAGAGAAATCTATAATCCCTCGTCAGCAGCACAGATAAAGCTCATGCAGTCTAACTTTATATTTTAGATGGTTATTAGCTTTTGTCCTAATTTGAATAGATTGATATGTCAAAGTTAACTCTTAGATGGAGCAACTAATACTGGAGAGTAACAATATGTATTGTTAAAGATACGATATAGCTTTGTAGAATCAGAAAAAGGGTTAGAAATACAACAAAATCTTTTGGGAGGTTATAGACGAATGCCAAGTGAAAAGAAAAGAAAAGAAACAAACGGCTACTGATATCAACACAGTTACTGTTCAATGGAGGAGTTACCACTGAGAGAACAATTGGAAGAGAGACATTAAATACTTACCACATTAATCATCAAGGTCTTTCCACAAATAGTAATATAATTAGAAACAAGGACTAGCATGGCGAAACGTTTACCCTGGGTGTCAGTTCTGCAGTTTTTGACGATGCGAATAGAAGCTGCTCCAAACTTTGAATAAGAGTGCATCTGTGAAATGAAAGGGAAAAAATATCATCTGTAGATGTTGAATCCGTAATTTCATTAACATCACCAAGTAAAACAGAAGGAAAACGAAATATTTGGCTATTAGACCAACTAAGAATAGCAAGCAAAATGATGATGTGTCACGGATTTGACAGTGAAGGTCTACTGTTGGGGATATTTCCTAGGATCAGATATGCACAGTTTAAATTCACTATCAGTTGCATTTCCCCCACAAAATCGACGGTTTGATTTGCAAAGAATAACTGGAAGTCAAAAAGAAGCATGGGAAAGTATTCCATGTATACTACCAAATGTTACACATGCCTCAACTAAAAAAGAAAATGGCTTAAAAAATTAACAGAAACAAATAAACAATAAAGTGGAATTTTTATGAGAGGAGCTAGGCAAAATAATTTTAAATTCCCTACGGCTAAGAAAATATGAAAAACTAATGTATTAGAATATGAACAATGAAGTGTGCAACATGGAAATAGAATTAAGGCCCGCGCCATGGAGTAGACAAGAACAGCATGACATACCCTATAATATTGTTACTGATCTTTTGATGGTATGTCTAACATTGCAGATACAATTATGTCCAGTATTGCCAATTTCTGACTTGAGATTTTAAACCCTGGTTCAATTGTCTCATGGTTTTGGTTTAGCAACATTAATTTCCTAGGATACTGAAGTTGTTAGCCAACAGTCATATCCCATCGTAAGTAGTGTAAGTGGATCAACACATCAAAACAGACATAAATTTGGTTCCAGTTACGCATCTCTGACAAACAAGTATGAAATTATGAGCCTAGACTGGTCATCAAAGGAATGCAGAACAATTTATGGACTAAATTACTAGACTTCCTCCCACAGTTCAAAAATGAACTCTAATATTTTCTCACAATTTAGTCTACCAAGATTAGAGGTCTGTCAAATTCTCTTTCTACAATGTCTACTTAAAAGAAGAGGAGGCTTTAGGGCAGGCTAAGTAACAATTGATTCGATTCTCGATTCAAGTATCATCAAAATTCCCATACCTGAACCGACATGATCCAACTATGGAACTCAACCACAACAAACCTCAAAAAATAAGGTTTGCAACTGTTCGGTTTGCAGTTTTCATGGGAGAGGAAAGCGGAAGAATAAGGAAGATCAATTCAAGAGCAAAATCAGATATTTTATCCAATGTTGAAAATAAGGCACTATGAAATCCGTTACATTGTGTTATGAAATATAACAAAAAGCCAATGTTATTTAACAGTCGAAAATAATCCAATGCACCATAAGGGTGTGTTCTTCACGTTATTTTACGTTATTTTATATTGTATTACATTATGTTACGTCATTTGCAATAATTTTTTTAATAAGTTTGATATTGATATCGATTATTTATTTTGATTGTTAGCGAATTGCTGCAGTTTTTTTCACTTGATGACTTGTTGTTTACTTATTTGATTGCTCGTAGCATTGTTAATATGCTAGTTTGTAATTACATTCTTATTTACTTATTATAATTCCTCTCCAACTACTAAAATTTCATACCTGCTAATTAAATTGAATTCTCAGCTAAACAAAAATAAACAATTACAAATAAGATAAATTGAGCACTATAAAATATAAATTACAATATTGATAATAAATTTGAAATCTTATTTTTTTTTGTTTAGATGAGGACCGAAATTATGCTTATGAATGCAATTTAATTTATGAAGATAAATATGAGAATTACTGTAAAACTTGTTAGAAATTTAGAATTGATACGAGAATATAAAATATTTTTATATTCTTTTAGAATTTTTTAAATTTATTTTTCAATTTATAAAATTTATTTTATATAATTTTATATTTGTTTTTATTAAATAAATAGAAAATTGTAACATTCATTACGCGTTATGCTATATGCGATATAACCTAATAGAGACAAAATGTTACGTTTCCATCTTGTTTATGCCTAGTAAGTTCATTCACAACTAAAGCAAACAGACAGTTCAATTCAGATCTTACATGTGCCTGTGGTGATAGTAAATGGATCAGTGTTCTAAAAAACGGCTTATGCGGGCGCATATGCGCCCGCATAATCGTATGCAGTGTAAAACCGCAGAGAAACTAGAGAAATCGCCATGTCCATGCGGACAGGCGATTATGCGGTGGAACCCATTACGGGTCTACAAATGAAACCCGACCCGACCCGTTTATTTTAACCTGTTAAAATCGTTATTTCCCTTCGCCTTCGATCCAAATTTTTGACACCAGGAGGAAAAAACAATCGCGCCCGAGAAAAACCATAAATTCTCTTCTCTTCTCCGATCAGCTAAATCATCTCCCCCGTTGAGTCCAATCGGAGCTCGAAGTCTCACCAGCTACCCTCTACCCCGAATTCTTCGCCCAGACTCGTCCGATTGGAATTCAGTCGAAACTCATAAGACATCAGGTGAAAAAATCGATCGCTCCCAAAAAAACCCTAAATTCCCTTCTTTATTCCAATCGTGCTAAATCATCTCCCCCCTTGAGTCCAATCAGAGCTCGAAATCTCACCGGCTACCTTCTACCCCCAATTCTTCGCCCAGCCTCGTCCGATCTGAGTCCAATCAGAGTCCAATCAGAACTCGAAGCCTCTGACTTTCACTGCTTTCTCTCCTTATTATTTTCTTTAGCTGAGTTTAATTTGTTTCTAGTAGTTTCTTTAGTATTTTCTTTAGTTGAGTTTAATTTTTTTGAATGGATTAATATTTAAGATGCCGAGTTTAATTTTTTTTTTGGAATTTTGTTGCTGCTGTTAATAATAATTTGGACCAGGGACTTACTTTCAAGCAAACTAGTAAACTTAGTAATCAGTTAATCGATTTAATTTGTTCATAAACATAGAATAATTTGGAGTTCGAAAACGAGGTGAATCACTGAATAGAAGATCTCTTTAGTTTACCCTGTACTGAATAGAAAAAGAGGTGAGTACAAAAATGATGTAGTTTTGGAATTTGTGTTAATGAAATTTCCTGTACAGATATACAAAATATCTCCTTGCTTTACCCTGCATCCTGGATTACAGGTGGTGGACTTATCCTGCATTTTAAGATATCTCCTTGTTTTAGATTTTAGATTTGTTCATAAAATAATCTGTTCATAAAGAAGATGACAATGAGGATGAGTAGATAATTTGTTGAGTGGGATGAACTGTGTATAATATAAACTTGTATTATTTTTTGAACATGTAAAATTAATTACTTATGTAGTTGACACAAACATGTATTAGCAATATGTGGATTATTGTCATATGTTCATTTATACATGCATTGTTCATTTATGTGTTAAAACTTTCTTATATATCATATATATTGATCCTCATTCAGTTTTTCTTTTCGATTTGCAGGTGAGCGACGTTTTTGATCTATACATACATGCGTCGTTCTTTCTTTTAAATTGAGAGTTAAGAGATAAGTATTTCTATCTTTTTAATTTCTTATGTAGAGCCAATTTATATTCATTTTACATGCTTACGGTTATTATTTATAATTTTTTAGAGTTTTATAGCACTTAATATATCCATTTTTTATAATTATTATATTAATATATATATTAAAATATTAATATTCCGCATAATTCCGCGTAATCCGCATAATCGGCGCGTAATCCGATTATGCGTTATGCGGTCCTGGACCGCATGCATACTGAAAACACATTTTAGAACATTGAAATGGATCTATCTTCCCTACACTTGTTCTCAGGTTAATTACTATTTTTATCACAAATATCCTTACGTCACATCAAGTTAAATACTAGAAACTTTCTCTAATTATATCCAATCACCATTCATGACTGTAAAAATCTATAAATTTCTCCTTGAACATGCTAATCAGGCAGCCAACAGCATTAATGCATCAAGTGGTTAAACAGAACAGTTTATATGATTGAATCATAGAGGACATTCATGCACCATAATATACAAACACGTTATACCACTTTGGTCAATAATATTGCAGAATATGAGGTAGTAAATGAGCCAAAAGTAATGGTATTCAGTTCACATAGCTGATAACTCCATCGACAAGTCTTTGGTTTCAAGAAATTGTAATGGGCATAAAAAAATTTATGGTGTGCTTTAGCTGAGTAGATGCTACATGAATCATTTGCCTCGGATGTTTGGAAACTTACAGCTCATTAACACATTTTCTCCGATCTTCTGGAAGAGCAGTTTCAAGTTCCAACTGAAGGGATAGCAAGTCAGATTGCAACCCTGCTATCTGCTGAACTAAACCATGTGCTGAGACATATGTTGGTAATGAACCTTGAGCATCTATAATTTATACAAAATCAGTTTTTAGCTAGTACCCTTGAACCTAAAATCACTGCATGCTTTTATAAAGTAAGAGCCAATATTTGCTTACTTGAATGAATACTCAAGAGATCCCGAACACCATGAAGGAAAGTATCACGATCATCAACTGCACCTTGTTCTTGTACTTCAGAGGCAGCTTGAACCATTGATAGACAATGACCCTGATAAAAATAAGTTAAAAGTCTAAGTCACATGCAAACAAACTTTGGAAAAGAAACATACACAAGAATGGCAAGTAATACGATAAACTGGAAGACCAAGATAACTTTTTGTCAACATATAGTGGCACATCTTATGGTATTAAGTTTATCAGCATATCCTAGAAATGCATGTCATGCTTGTCGAAGAAAAACATTTCCCCAGAAATTTGAGGAGTTGATTGCAAGAAAGAAATAATAATTATCAGCAGACTGCATACCATGCGACCAGTGGCAGTTGAAAGATAACCTTGCAACTCAGATTCAATAACTTTAAGTAAGGAATATGCGCCAAGCATGGTTCGTCTTTCCAGTTGACAAGCTATTTTTAGAAAACGGTGTCTGGCGAGCTGATTAACTAGGTGATTGATTAACTGCACAGAAAGAAATGATCAGGTAAGTTTCTGAATTCTTTCAGCTGATTTAGGATGGCGACTGTGCTTTTCCAATGAGCAGATAAGAACAATAGCATTTGCAAGCTAAACACATGTAAGAGAGATTAAAGATAAAACCTCCTGAGACCCCCACACAGGAAGTTGCAGGCAACAGGTAACAACTCAATCCGAAAATCAATGATAGTATAGAACAGGAAGTTCTAGGGACATGTACAAAGTATAGCTGAATCATATTAAAGCTCCTTCCATCTTCCAAAGTAGAAAGTTCAAAAGATTTTACCAATGTGTCCATAGAAACTAATAGACTAATAATAGCCCATCAAATACCTAATATTACGGAAATAAGATTAGCATACACTGTTTTTCGAAAATCAAACAAGCTCATCCTGTAAAAACAAATGACATGGAATTTAGGAAGTCATCTGCTTCAGCTAGAAGACAAGTTCCAGAGGATATCTTCTACATCTTCTCCAAGACAGCCAACCAGACGTAGCTGGGGAGACCATGAAAATAAGTGGGACATGTTTCTATCTCGATAATAGCACAAAAATGCCCAAGGAAAAAAGTGACACTACATCCTGATTACTGAATGTAATTCTCTAGATCTTCAAGTCAATGTTGAAGATTAAAGACACAGCATACACTTGATATAACCATCTATTTGCAGTCAGTGGGAGTTCAATAGAAGGAAAATGTATTAGTTGGGGGTTAGTGCTGCAAAGCATGGAAACAGATGCAGGATCTGGGTACGATATTGTACGAAAAAAGGAAATATGGCAAATTTTGGAAAAATAGGACGCGGATATGGCTTGGGTATGGGGAAATACATATAGATATACACACAAAGGGCAGATCCATTCATGGCTCAATAAGGGTACACACCGCCCAAAAATTTAGGGAAATCCTCTAAAAAGCCTATGCTCAGATGCAAAAAAAAAAAAAAAATTAGGTAGTAACAACAATATGCCTGGCAGAATTTATAAAGCACATAATCTAAGGCAACATAATATCCATTTTGCTAACTAATATTTTATTATCTTATATGTACTTCTCTTCGTCCAAATACTTAATTAGTGGAGGGTGTATAAGCTCTGTAAATGGAACGGTATATCACCATAATGTAGTAATTGCTACCTATAATCTCTTAGTACATCCAATTTAGTTAATAAATACAAATGTCATTTATTTACCTTCGACTAATGATTTTATTTAACTAGTCTTTCCTCATTAAAAAGCGGTAACAATTAACAAAATTCAAATGGGTGTATATTCGTAATGTTAAAAAGAAAATTCAATATAATTGAAATGTTGCATTTTCATTATAAACTTTGGATCATTTTTCACATCAAATGTGGTGATCAATTTAGTCTGACTGTTTAGTGTTATGCCATGCTTTTACAGTCCCACACTAAATTATTTTTTTCAAAATGTATGGCAAATAGAATGCCAATCTTTCTCTCAATGGCCAAATACTGAACCAATTTGAGTTAAAATTTCACATTATAAGTAAGAAATATTAAATTAAGTTTTGGTCAACTTGAATTGTTCATTTAGTTGAAGAAATCTTCCATCCATGTTTTCTAAATCTTGTCTCGCCTTTCTATTCCAACAAAACCTTCTTTATTAATTTCACTTAGAGATATTTAATAGATAGTTATATACTCTCTCTCTTAAAATGAATCAATATTTTTCAAGAATTAATTATTTGCTTACACATGTATACATAATGGTGCCCAAATTTAAAAATTTTACGATTTCAACATTATGCATAGAACATCTAATAAAACTATACATCTGTGTATGCTAATGTTCAATGTCAAGGATATATGAAAAATTTTCTAGTTGTCTAGATTAATATTTGTGTGTATGATCATATTCTTAATTACAAAACTAGAAATATTATATAAATGCAATGCATATACATATCAAGTATAATCAATAAGCCCATCATTCATAAACTCAATTTTTAACTTTCTAGTCTAGTATGTTTCTTCAATACATCTATGGTATGTTCCAAATTTTTTATTATTGTATACATATTGGATCCAAGTATGGTTCCTCTTTCAAACTATCGTTGCTACATAGGGTTAATGGAAATCGGCCAAAAGACTCAAAAAAGTGACCATACCAATCAACTATGATTGGTTAGGATTGGATAGGTTCAGTTTTATGCTAAAATCTGTTCGAACCATGTGGGAACCCAAACCGCTCAATTAGTTTTTACTTTATTTAATGTTGACTGTAAATAACCTTGGGGCCTAGGCCTCTGCTGCCTTTCCCCACCTCCAACTTTAAAGGCCTAAGGCCTAAATTCTAAAGCAAGGTTTAAAAAACAAAAACGTTATCATTATAGGACGATGATTTATAGTATGAGAATTGGCAATAACAGCCCCATGCTGTCAATACAGAAATATTGCAAAAAATAGGCCAACACTATAAGGTATACCATGTATCAGCTACATCAAAAACTGATAAGATATTTCTAGCATATATTGCCGATAGTCGATACTTAAAACCTTGTTCTAAACCCTCTCCTCAATGCTAGCAAACACTGTCAACCCCAATCCCTAGTTTTTCCTTCTCACAGACATAATCTCCTTCCCAAGAGGAAAGGAGAAGTTACTATAGAGTTTACTTCCAAAATCTCAAACGATCATCTCTTATCTGTTTTTTTCAAACTCTTTGGTGATCATTGAGTCCCTCTAAATCCAATAAGAACTTGCTAAAAGTTGTTCTTTTTAAAGGAATGTTTAAAGGACTACAGAGGTATTTGGATTTGTGGATATTTTTTTTATTGAAAGGTTTCTCTTTTGAAAAACTTTTGTTACCTTCTGATATCTAATGAGTTTGGGTTCGAGCACCGACTAGGGGTGGGTTCGAGCACCGATTAATGGGTGGGTTCGGGCACAGCTAATACTTTTCCCTACCATGAAAAAAATATTATCCTTCAGTAATTCTCTATGATAAAGTGCCCAGCAGTGTAGAAAAATTATAACTGATAAATTCACAATAATTTCAACACAAATGCAGAGACTAGAAACTTGATCTATATGATTTAAGTAAATAGTTCATTCACAGAAAGGTAACATAATATATTAGTAAGAGCCGTTTCAACAAAACAAGAAAGAAAAAAAAAAAGCACAGACATGCAAAGTGCATACATACAGTTTTCTGCTGGTTAATGTAGTACTCTTGGCGCATAACCTTCAAATCATAATCCCCTGTAGTTTAAGAAAAGACTAAATTTATTAGACCACTATCTCGGTTAAAGGCTGCCTTCAAGAAATGCAACATTATTTTTGGTCCAACGTACCCTGCAATATATAAGTGTCTTGAAGTTGAGCAAGCTCCAAACATAGGCATGGAATAGTCTGCACAGAGGTAAAATAAGACAAACTGAGAGTCAACCAAGTGTACCACAAAAAATAAATCTTCCACAGTTAAAAACAATAGATAGTAAATACATAAAATATGTGTTCGAACATATAAATAAGATATGTCTCGAGGCAAAAGAAAAGGGAAATCAACTTATATTTAGAAGATGCACCTAAATGGGAAAAAAGATATGAATAATATGTTGCACATAAAAAAAGGACAAGAAATATATGAAACAAAGGGAACAAGGTTAATTCCCGGCACTCCAAGAAAACATAATCCTCTGCCGATGAAACAAGCCTTTTTATAATGAAAAGGCTGATAAGTAAAGAAAATCTTCAGAAATGATTTCAAGCTTTATGAAAATATGTTAATGCAAAGCAACAACTCTCTTCAAAAAATGAACCTTTTAGTAAAACGCAGCCTGAAAATTTCCAAAAAAAGTCAATTTCAAGAAATAAAAACAAAGATGGTTACTCAAATACTCATCAGCATCCTCTTTGTCATAATAAGAAACAAATGGCTCCAGTACAGTTCCAGACTTCATTTGGATAACTTAAGGATAATGGTCTTTTAATGAAATACAGAAAACGGAAGGGGAGCCTTGGCGCAACGGTAAAGATTGTCGCCATGTGACCTGGAGGTCACGGGCTCGAGTCGTGGAAACAGTCTCTTGCAGTAAAAAAGCAAGGTAAGGCTGCGTACAAAAGACCTAAGTGGTCCGACCCTTCCCCGGACCCCGCGCATAGCGGGAGCTTTGTAGCATCGGGCTGCTCTTTTACAGAGAACATCAAAGTGAAAACCAATTAGATATAATATATAACAAAAGAGAAAACCATGGAGATGTCGAAAACAAAATTGTTAGCATAGATATAATTGATTATCTATAAACCTCAAAGAATGACATTGGTCAAACACATGCCTCTGCTAGGAATTTCTGCACTTTGAGATGAAGATTTGCAAGTTCTCCTGCCAATTCAGAATGTTTTCTTCTGCAGGGTGAAAAACAATGAGAAGAGTGTCAGCTTGAACAGGGCATAAAAAGGAAGAACTTGCAAAACATTGTCATCATTTTTGTAAAGAGCAGGAAACTTGTCTAGGAGAAATTTTGTTAAATTTGAATTTCCAATCAAGCTTACCCTAGAGGACATAATTCCTAACCCCCAACAAGTCAAAAGACAAGAAAATAATAATTACAAAACAATAAGACAGCTTTACATGAATGATTTTATTGATTTCACGAAAACACTAGTACATATCCCAGGAAGATGAAGCTTCTACTATTCAGAGGTGGGCAAGTTAACTTGACTATTAGTGCACTAAAGAAGAACTAATAAATCAAGACAAATTAATCTTTGAAATTAATTATTGTTAGTAATCCATCATCAACCCAACACACAATAGCCAGCTTATTCAAGTTACTACAGCGCTTCGTGCCTTTGATAGAGGAATCCTAGACTGAGTCTACAAAACTAGATAACCGAGGAAAATGAAGACTTTAAATATTAGGGGATTGATCAACAAGACCTCTACAGACATCAATGGTAGATTACAATAGAGTGAAAGTGAAACCATAGAAAGAGCCAAGCCTGTCCCTGGACCAAAAACAGCATGTAAATCATAGGCCAAGTGTTGAAACAACAATAATAAAAATAAGTTAACCAATGGTTGCTGGCAGATATGATTCATTTTAAACATATCTCAACATGACAATCCATACAGTTGTCCATTTTTGTTTAGAATAACAATAAGAAAACTCCATATACCAAATTGGACAAATACCTTTTTCCTTGATATTTTCCAGAAAAATTTGGAAATGAACAAAAATAAAGGTGCAACATGCTGTGTGTACTCATGATAGTGTGCAGACGGAAGAGGTAGTAAAAAAGAAAACAACAAGAGAAGACATCCAAATAAAGCTGGAAAAGGACAAAAACTACTCACAAACACCAGCAAAATATTCATGAATCCCACATGTAATGAGAAGATTGATCACTTTGATTCAGTCAGGTGACTAGATGATATATGCTTTAGTTATCCAGGCAGTAACATAGAAAACTTATCCTCAATTTCAACACATGCACATCCAGCTCTACTAGAAAATTAAGCATACTTGAAAGGAAAGCAATCACCATCAGCCTCTAAGCCAGACCACTCAAAATCAGTTAGTTATGGAGCACGATTCAAAGTACAAAAGCTTCATAAGGAACGACAATGGCAAGCAGACAACAGAATAACAGAAAGTGAAAATACTATTGAACATAATCTAGCAAAAGAAAGTGATGGATATGGAGGGTCGATTGGGGTTAATGACATAACAATATTAATAGTAAGTAAACAATACATGCCACAATGGACTGCAACGTTGATCAAAGGTACCTAAGAGAATGGATATCTCGATGTACGTGAGCTTCATCTGATGATACTTGAGACCTGAGCGTTAAGAGAATAGCCTGCTGTTTAGCATTCTCAACTTGGGCTTCCACCCACTGCCTTTCACTTGTTGCAAATCTGTTGCCACATAAATATGATAAGTGACAAGAAGTAAACAGTTTCAGACATTTAATACGAAAAATATATGCATCTTAAACACAATTTCATCACATCAGCAGTTGCCAGGAACATGATCTTAATTCCTGAATGAAGACTCTGCATGGCTGTGTGTGTAAACAACCGCAGCAGAAACCAAGAATTCTACACAGCATCAAAGATATTAAGGGTTCCTAGAAGGGATATCAAATATAAGAAAAAATCATATATGGATCATGAAATTCCATTATCATATTTCAAACTTCATCAAAGCTGTGAAAGCTCAAACATCAAGTATGGTTAAGTTCCCTGATGAGAAGGATGCGGTAAGCAAGCCAAACATTATCAAGAAAGCCATTATCCTACTCTTCAGTCAGCTAAATAAATACTTCTCAGTCAGATTTGTTGAGGGACCTCTCTCTGTTAAATTAGCAAGTATGATATCCTTTATCACGTTTATTAGGCCTACCCTGACGTCTAGCAGCTCCTTTAACAACCATATCATACCTCTTAATCAGGATGTTGCACGTGCCCAAAAAAAAGTCAATAACAACCACCCCCCCCCCCCCCCCCCCCCCACCCAAACAACAAAACCAAACCCCAACCCCAAAAAAAAGGAAAAAGAAAAAAGAAGTAAACAACAAAAGGTTGTTTCAGATAGGATGCAGGCACTTCAATCATAGGCTGAGCTTACAAAGCTACACCAAACTTCTATGACGCACTCATTCCCATTCCTATCTTTCAGCATGTACTCATCTATCAAACCCTCAACGTGCACATTTTTGGACATATTTCCTAATTACCCAAATTCTGACCAATAGAAAATGAGCTGCATGACTGTTGGTATAGCCAATTAGCCATCAAATAAAATTTTGCCTCAGTTTTATGGTGTATGAGCAAAATGAATCACCTCTCTAAACATCGAGGCACAAGAATAAAGAGGCAATCAATCAATGAATTGATCTGGAGCAATCATCATCAAAGATTTGTGTCTCGGTATCATAACCATACTCCTAATTTCTAACAGGCATACGGCCAACTACCTTGCTAGGAGGTGATGGTGCCAGCAGTGGTTCTCCAAAAGGAACACGGACAAAATGTTCAAGATAAACTATTTCCACCTTCACTGATTGTTGTCTTGTACTTCAGATTCAATAACTCTTCCAAAAATCATTTTAGGCAACGACACGCGAATTGGGGGCAAATTTTACATTCCACTTCTCTAATGCACACTGATAGCGGCCACTTGGGGAAGGAATCTTGCAACAGGCTTGGATATTCAAACCAAATATTTACACATCAAAGAACCTTACTGCAATAACCAAGAAAATTATATTATTTTAAGAATAAAAGTCTTCAAACTGAAGGGGGAAAAAAACTCTTTGATTTACTGTCACGCCCCGCTCCCGATATACGGTATACGAGCACGTGTAGCAGGTACCGGCAACATATTCAGTTTGAATATGCTAAAACCTCAATAAATTTGCCACAATAATACTCAGTAATTACAATAGAAAAATTCAACAAAATTTTGACTTTTCATTTATTGGAATGAAGTTTAGATACAATTGAAACAAAATATAATAAAATTAAACAAAAGGAAGAAGGGAATCTCTAATCCGTTATGAAGCTTCAATATGATGTTTAAAGTACACCAGATCCTGCGTCAGTTTTGGCGTGTCCATCGGTAAATCTGGGCATGCACACCCAGGTCGTCAGATTGCGACCAAAATAAAAATGCAGAAAGAATATGAAATATAGCAGTTATATCCAAACATAATAATAACACAAATTTTAGAAAATATAGAATGAGATGTCTGTAATAATGATGTCAATTAATTTAGGTTATCTTAACGTCATTTTAACGAAGTCAACTTTATAACAGAGATATTTTTGTCTAGAATGCCATACAATTGGAAAAACTAACTGATGGGATACAACTGTTTCGATTGTTTCCTGTACAGACCCAGAAAATGGTCACATGATTGTCCGGTGCTGAATCGGACCTGCCGTCAGACAAACAGGAATTATAATCAGGTATGATCCAGCAAATCATCACGCACCCATGGTGTGCGAAATATTCAGTTATACAACTTAACAAGTTTACAGCCAAAACAGGGTATATTTCCATCATTCAGTTTCTCCCCCAGCCCAGTGTCATTTAGATATAGTACAGTATATTGATTATATCAGGTACAATATTTCCATTGGATTTTTTTTTAATTCGTTAACAACATTATTTATAGAGTCCGTTCAGTTTATGCTTTATTCAATAAATCACAATTAGCTATATCTAAGAGTCACTGATTTGAGACATCATAGAGATATCGGCCAGGCAATTATATGGATGCTGGGAGGTTTTCCGTGCGTTGCACATTCCTTAATTAGAGAACCAGCATACAAGATAATTTTTCTAGACACCGACACAAAATGATATCACGAACAATATTTTTCCGTGAATATAACTTTTATGTGATTTATCAAATTTGTTTATATGATTATTCTAAAATCTAACTATACTATGTAATTAAATTTAATGACAATTGATAATAGATTTTTGATGACAAGAAATATAATAAATAATTGATAAATTCCTACAGAATAACAAATCAATTTACACAAAATAAATAACATGATTGAAACAACATGTATATAAAATAGCATGATTAGTGAGTCCAAAAATGAACGCACCTGGATTTTATTTCCCGATGCCGCTCAATGGAGTAATCTATCCATAAAAATCATCTAAATTCATATTAAGACGGACAATAAGAGAGAACTATCCAAACTTTAGAGGATATGCTTAGAGCATGTATGCTAGATTTTGGTAGGTCTTGGGAAGATCACCTTCATCTTGTTGAATTTTCTTACAACAATAGCTATCAAGCAAGTATCAAGATGGCGCCATTTGAAGCATTATATGGAAAGAAATGTCGATCACCGGTTTATTGGGACGATATTGGAGAAAGAAAACTTTTGGGACCAGAGATGATTACTCAAATAGTGGATAAGGTCAATCTGATTCGTAAACACCTAAAGGCTGCTCAAGACAGGCAGAAGAAATGGGCGGATACTCATCGAAGATTTTTGGAATTTCAAGTTGGAGATTTAGTATTCTTGAAAATATCACCATCTAAAGGTATTATTCGATTCGGTTCACGAGGAAAGCTTAGCCCAAGATTTATTGGTTCTTTTGACATTGTGGAGAGAGTTGGAAAAGTATCATATCGTCTAGCACTTCCCCCATCCTTAGAAGGTGTTCATAATGTGTTTCATATATCCCAACTTAAACGCTATGTTCGGGACGAGAATCATATATTAGATTATTCAGAGTTAGAGCTCAGACCAGACCTCTCCTATCAAGAACAACCAGTAGCTATCATCGAGCGACGAGAGAAAGTTTTGAAGAGTAAAGTCATTCCCCTCGTTCTAGTTTGGTGGAATCATCGATCACCTAAAAAAGCAACCTGGGAACGAGAAGACGATATCCGCGAACAGTATCCGTACCTTTTTGATTAAAACTTCTGGTATTGTTCTATCTCTTATTTAATTTCGAGGACGAAATTATTTTTCTAAGGGGGATAGAATGTAATAATTCTTATTTTTTTTCATAATTAAATGAATAACAAATAAACATAATAATTTAAACTATTCATCTTCCCTCTTTTATAAGATCCCAAATTTATTCATTTTTCTAACATTTTAAATTTTATAACCCTCAAAACCTTTTAAATTCCATAATTCCTCAAATCCTTTGAATTCCATAACTCCCTAAACCCTTCACATTCTATAACTCCTAAATCTAACACTATATAAACCCAACCTCTTTTCTAAATTCAATCTTACACTCATCCTCTTAAAAAAAAAATTATCTGTCTCACTTTGTTGGAGCGTCTCGTCGGACCGCTGTCGTTAGCCTCGCCGAAGTTTTGACAAAGAAACTCCTATTTCTTTCTTCCCTTACTCTACTATTTGAGGTTGGTATTAATTTCTTAAATTTCTATTGTATTTATTTAATTGGACCCTAGAATTAGCTCACACCCTATCTAACGACCCTAATAAAAGATATCCACCATTTTATAGACCCAATAAGATGGATTCAAACCCATTTATTGATTTCAAATAGAATTTAGGGTGATCCTACAATTTTAGGCCAAAACATTATCTATAAATCAATTAGGAGATTCTTCTCAAAAATAAATATAAAATAAAATAGAAAGAAAATAATTTATCATTTAAATGAAATCTTTATATGCTAAACTTATCCAATAAATCCAACAAACATAAAATCAAACAAAAACATAACCACATAAGAGTTGAATTATATTTTTGTTAACATAGACTTCAAAATTAGTATTAATACAGCATATGTCCAGCTGAGCCCACCTTACACATCCTATAAGCCTCTCTTGCCAAACAAATAAGATTATAGTTCGATGAGAATTAACCAATTCAAATGTTTACAAAATATGTAACTAACAACTTATTAGGACAACATTAGAAGTTAATTTTCTACACTAATATTATTTAACTTTAAAATTAATACTAAGTGCTTTATGAAAATTAGAAATTCCCTAAAAAATCACCTGAATTTATGATGAATAATTCTTAACAAATATATTATAATTTTATGTGTAGATTGCTTCGTGTGATTGCCAATTGGTAGACCTTCACAAATCGAGGTGAGTTCTTTTTAGACTCACTAAACATGCTAATTTTTCTTATAGAAATATTACTTCAATTATATCATCTAAATTTGTGATTACAAATACTATTTCTTTATATTGTTAGAATTTAATTTGTAGAAGCTAAATGTGTTATTACAAGTGCAATCATTGACATATCTGTTATTTCTTTATGATGTTAGAAATTAAATGATTACTTGTTAAATTACAGCATGTAGTTAGGTTTTTAATAAATCATGAAAAAGGCTATAATCGTAGAAACATATTGTTTGTGATATCATTCTATATCGGTGTCTAGAAAAGTTTTGTATGCTGGTTCTCTAATTAAAGAACGTGCAATGCACGGAAAACCTCCCAGCATTCATACACTTGCCTGGCCGATATCTGTATGATATCTCAAATCAGTAAATCCTTGATATAACCAATTGTGATTTATTGAATAAAATATAAAACGGATTCTATAAATTATGCTGTTAACAAATTAACAATTGAAATATTGTACCCGAAATTCAATATACAAGTTATGAAAACCATAATTTAGACATGCATGTACTATACTTAAATGACACTGGGTTGGGGGAGAAACTGAGTGATAAAAATACTCTGTTTCGGTTGTAAACTTGTTAAGTTGTACAACTGAATATTTCGCACACCATGGGTGCGTGATGATTTGCTGGATCATACCTGACTATAATTCATATTTGCCTGACGGCAGGTCCGACTCAGCACCGGACAATCCTGTGACCATTTCCTGAGTCTGTACAGGAAACAATCGAAACAGTTGTATCCCATCAGTTAGCTTTTCCAATTATATGACATTTTAAATAAACTTGCTATGATTGTGACCATACTAAAAGATATTTGCTTTAACCTGTCACTTAATATTATCGTTAATTATGGATTTAATGTTTTTCTACGACTTGCATTATTACCATGTTAGACATAATTATTACATCATATTTTTCTGTATTTATTGTGTTGGTCGCTGTCTGACAACCTGGATATGCATGTCCAGTGACTGAGTTGAACCCTGTTGATCCTATCGCGGAAGACATGGAGTATTTTGCTGAAGTGACTGAAGATCAGTAGTTATCATGTACTTAGTTTGTATTAAATGCAGTCTTTTCATGTTTTTGAACCTATCATTCCTTAATTGATGTTATCTAAAGTTATCCAATATCGTCCTTCTGTTTTCTTTATGTAATAGACTTCATGGATCAATGAATGTCAGTTTATTTATCTACGTGTATTTATTCTTTGTGGCTGTGATATTATAATTGAGATTTTAGCATATTCAAACTGAATATGTTGCCGGTACCTGCTACACGTGCTCGTATACCGTATATTGGGAGCGGGGCGTGACATTTACCTATAACTTAAAGTTAGTTTTGGGATAAACAAAATGTTATATTATGATCAAGTTTTATGCCATTATGTTGATATAACAAGTCTATAAATGTATATTAAATATCAAAATAACAAGTAAATTTAAGGCATAGGAAATAAGGATTTTCATGCAAGATAAACTAATTAAATCTTATCATGATCGTTGAGTTAGTTATTATCTTTAGAGACGTTAGTTTGTGTTAATCTGAAAAACTCTAGTATTTGATTTAGCTGCACAAGTAAGAAAAAAAACAGGGAAAAAAAAGGGAAGAAGAAGAAGAAGAAGAAGAAGAAGAAGAAGAAGAAAGGAAGGAAGAGAACAAAAAGGTTAGTTTTCCAAATTTCCTTTGTTATTTCTTTATGTTCCACGATACAAGGTTTTTGGTAGTCGTTGACCAATCTAAAAAGTCCACCATTAGAGATTACTATAAATATTTCATAGGTTATTTCCCATAATTATTTCTGGGTTTTTGATTGCAAAATATAGCTCAAGTAACAAATATTGCTATTGTTATTGCAACTCTTTAAAAAATATCCTATGACTGTTGGAGTTAGCCAACAACAAATGCTTAGCAAAAGTCGCTAACCGTTATCACATCAAGTGGTGGACACATGTGAGACCACCAAGCTTGGATTAGGACAATAATGGATTCTATTGGTCAGATCCATTATGGACGAAAGGAAACAAACATAATGCATCGGATAGGATTCAATGGGCATTTTTAAGTCCGACCAAAACCCACAAGTTTAGAGATTCTGCAATATAAATAATTGGAGTTTGAAACTTCCAGAAAAATCCTTTGGCTTGCTGAAGAATTACTATAAGTCAACATTTTGTTTTAAGTGTTGAAAATATATAAATAAATGTTATTTGTTCATGGATTTATGAAAATTTTACAGCTAGTTAAATGATATGGAATTACAGAAATACCTATAAATTTTGTGAAAATTATGCACAACCTCTGGTTTGTCTAAAATAGGGGCTATGCACTCCTACAAAAAACTTAAGATTTTGAGAAACTAATATATAAGAATAATAGAAATATTCAGAAGCAAATATTATGTTTCTCACTGATATAATATTTGATCTGATAATAATATGGTGTTGAAAGATTACGAAGTAATATGATGATACAGAAAGCCTCATTTATTTTTTAATTAGGATCTCGTGTGGGGACTCTCAACAGATCCCATATAAGTGAAGTTTCAGAGGGTTTTTTCCCCCAAATAAGTGACATTTTACTAACTTCGAGAAGCTTTAGACACGTTGACATTGATCATAAATTTCCCCCAATAAATGTAGTCTTACTTTATGAAGAAATATATATCTGAAACTTTGGCAAAAAAGGAAATCTGAATTGAGTAGGCATCTTGGAGACATTTTTCAAAGAATTTTACGAAGAAATTAATTGGTTTGAATTTTCAGAAAAGAGAATAATTGGTGCTAAAGACGGCCATTAGAAACGAGAAAGAAGAGTTACATTACGAGACAGAGGGAAAAAGGGGTATAAATGGAATGTTCAGATCTTTTAGATAAAGACTAGCAGTATTAATTGACTCCTTAAAAGGCGTGAAATCTTCTAGAACATCTTTTATTTGGAACCAAAGGGAGTATTACTAACCCTTGGATTGTTGAATGGTCGTTATTAGCTACACTAGGGTAAGTAATTTTCCAATGATATTTTCCGATGTAGATTTTCTATTTGATGCAATATCTTGAGTTTATCTATATATCACACATTATATATGAAGAGGTTGTGGCTTCTGTATCGTGATCATCCTTTCAAATTATGTTATTATTTTATCATCAATGTCCATATAACAGTTAAAATTCACTGATTCATATGATTATGTGCTCAATACTGTCAAGTGAAAACAAGTTATTGAACTCAAAAATTAAAAAGATATTATAAAGTTTTGGACCACTATTTGACAAGAATTAACCATCAAAACATATCAAATCTTAATGGCTAATCCTTGTCAAATAGTGGTCAACATATAACTTCGATTTTTTTTTTTTTTTTTACATTCTCAGTTTAATAACTGATTTTTATTTAATAGTTTTAAGCAAATATCACATGAGTTGATGAACTTTCTTCATTTTATGAAAGCATTGACATTAAAAATAATAACATAGTTCCAAAGGATAATCACAACATAAAAGACACAACCTTTCATATATAATGTGTGATATATAGACATACTCAAGATATTGCATCACTTAGAAAGTCCAGGTAATAAAATATCATTGGTAAATTGAATGCCAAGGGTAGCCAACAATCACCACTCAGTAATCCAAGTGTTACAAATACTCCCTCTAGTTCGAAATAAAAGACATTTTAGGAGATTTCACACTTTTGAAGGAGTCAAGTAATATCATACATCTTTATTTAAAAAATTGAAAAATCTATATATACCATTTTCTCCATCTAGAAAGAAAATTATTCTCTCTCGTTTCTAATGCATGTCGTCAGGACCCATTATCTTATTTCTGAAACACCCAAACCCATCAATTTCTTCACAAAAATTTTTATAAAATTTACTAATTATATGGTTTGAAAGTTATCATTTCTTTACTCCATTGTTTATTTAGCTTCTTTTACTCCATTGTTGAACTATGGAAAAAGAAACACACTTGAATCTACCGAGAACGAGAATTAAAGCTTGTAAGAGAAGGGTCCGATTGCCCAACCTCAATTTTCCTCCAATAAATGAACTCTTCTAAAGCTTTGAAGATAATGTTAAAAAACGAGAATAAAAAAGATGCTTGTAATGGAGAGATGCAATTACCTAACTTCAATAATTCTTTCTCTAATACATGAAAATCTCGCAAGATTCTCCAATTAAATTTGACTTCTTATTATTATTTGGTATTCACAATAAAAAATAAATGAAAAACAATGAGAGAGAAGGGGGAAGAGGGGGCCACGTTTGTGATGGACAACATATTTTTCTCGATAAAGCAAGACTCTTTATTGGGAAAATTTATGATCAAGGACAAAAATATCTATGGGTTAATAAATGCTTCTTGAACTTGGTAAAACATCATTTATTTAGAGAGAGAGAAAGAAACTTTAATTGCATAAAACTTGATCATAATAGAACCATTTGTTTATCAAAATATAGCTTTAAAGTTCCATATAAAAATGAACAAATTATTTTCAGGTTGATGAATATTGTAATCGAAACAAAATAAACTAAAATAAAATTCTAGGTTATAACAGTAAAATCCTAAAACAGAAATAACTATCTAACTGTGCTGGTGGAGCAAATAAAAATATACCCAAAACAAGTATGACTAACACCAATTAACACAAACTTGTAAGAATATGTCGAACAAGATTGCTGTAAAAATATGAAAGCCTAATATGATCTATAGGACGCACTGTCAGACGCAAAATCAAGTTCTGCATCCAACTACCACTTTACTGAATTAGACATAAATGCAGCTTTCTTGGTCTAGAACATAAAAATTGCAGCTGATTTGTAAAAAGTAATAGGTTGTAGCCAACATTGAAGCTAAACCCTAGTATTATTTGGTTTCAAAAACTTTCTCTGTTACTGGATGCCAAAGCCTATGTCAGTCAATTCATCTAGAAAAGGCTGACCTTGGAGAAGCAAACAATAGGGTTGGGAAAGGAAATATTTGCCACCATTTAAACCCGTGGAAATACTTATCACCAATCCAACCAATATAATTTACTCCTGGATTTGTTCTAAGCTTGATTTTTGTAACATAATGTTGATAACAAGTTCGTTAGGCTCATTAAGATACTATGTCCAGAAGATAACTGGACTTGAAATTCTGTGAAAGGTTAGGCACGATCTTATTAGGGCATGTCTTAACAAGGATTGTATTGCTGATCAATGAGTAAGTAACAAATCTCATCCAAATGTCACCCTAACATCAATCTTGAAAAGTGTATCATAAATGGGATAACATTCTACACTGAAGCAACTTATGAGCAAGTGCCCAGCCATAAAACCAGGATGGTTCGTTGGCAACTAGATAGATGCCAAACCTATCCACTTAAGTTAGCAACTTGAACACATCTAGCAAATAACACTCCATTAATGACACATTTCTCAATAAACATAATCCTTTAGGACCTTTACTACACTATCAACTGTCCAAGCAGTATGAAGACGCAGCTAGTGTAACGATAATATATGTTCAATCGTTCAACTCAATTTTCAGATGAAAATTCCCCATTCACAAGGAAAATAGAAATGTCGAAATGAACAGAAATAATCTTTATGGACATAAGTTCCCAAATAAGAAGCAGGTATAGCTCTAAACAAAGTAGTTCTAGTAACGGTCATGCAATCTTCACTTCTAAGATAAGGATAAGGTTAGGAACCAAAAAAGATGGACCTTTAGATTTCAGTTTTGGGCTTAAGGTTAGGGTTAGGGTTAGGATGCTTTGTTGTAATGAACTGATTTTTTTGATAATTAATAATTCAGAGTGCAAATTATAAAAAAGTAATGGCTAAAATGTAAGATATGTATTAATTTATGCTAAGAACTAATATTTTTTTATTTATGTAAATATGGTTTTAAAGGGGGTATTATGTGCAAAATTGGAGTCTAATATTTTATTTTTAAGCAATGAGAGATGTGAAGATCCTTTGCCTCTCACACAACATGAATAAAACGGAAAACAAAAAGAGGAACTAAACTGAAAGAGAAAAAGAGACAAACTGAAGGGAAAAAAAATAAGAGAAGAGGCAAGAGTGAGAGTAAAGAACGAGAACGTGAAGAAGAAAGGCAAAAAAAGGAAGAAGGGGATCCTTTGAGTTGGTTCCAAAATACATGTGAGATTCATATCCCTCAATGATTACTGTATTTTTAATTTTTCTTTTTGTCAATCCTTTCTCCATGCACAAAGTTAGTTAGTGATCAAATTGATTTAATACTATTTTCTAAATTATATTATTCCTTTGTCTATGAATCCCTTCATTGAAGTTTTAGTTAAATCCAAAATATTATGTATACTTCATACTTGATTCTTTGTTAATAATCCAATTAGATAAGGATTTTTAGGGTTTATAAGTCCGAGTTTATAATTGTAGATAATTTCTAATCATAAGAAATGACATAAGGTTTAAAGTAATTGTTATTGATGATAAATAAAGGATGGGATAAATTCAAAAATTATAAATTTATTTAATGAAATGATTTCATGAGATGTATTATGCTCGCTAGTACCTTGAATTATGATAGTTATATTTTCTAGTGAACTGTAGATGCCTAGATGATGATTTGCCTATCTTTAAGCAGTGGTTGATATGCCTATCTTTAAGCGATGGTTGCTTGAAGTGGGCACTTACTTAACGCATGAATGATAATGTACATTACCTTTCTTTCAAAGATCAAGACATCATCTATATAAGCTATAGCAAATTCCGGATCAAAGAAGAGACGAATGATAATGCTACACTCATGATTGATTAGATATTTAAATCGTTTTTCTCGTCAGTTGATGGAACAACCACAATGTTAAATATGGTGCAAATTATTGCCTTGCTTTTGAAATGGATGTGCCATATGTGTTGATTTATGAGGGCCACAAATAAGCTAAATATTTGTTATCTCGTGAAAACTATTTATCTTATTGTAATCAACTTTAATCAAGAAGCATGGTATAAGCATGGTATAATATCTCTTCCTGTAGAGATAGGCTAAGATGCATGTACATCGTTGAAACTTGGACTGTTTGTTATGCATTTGAAATGCACATTTAACTTTTGTGTTGAAGACACAATTTTATTGGTAAGTCTGTACTTTTATTTAAGCCCATGCTTCATTCACTTACTGAGCATAAAGCTCACCCACCACTACAGTTTTCATGATAGGCAATAACAATAGAATGTTGTGTAACTTTGTAGTAGTTGGACTGTAGGTAATAATAGTTCTTGTGTTGGTTGTTAATGTGACTGCACTGTAGAAGAAAAACTGTGAGGGTATTTTGATTGTAAATATTGATGCAAAAAATATCAATGAATATACTATAATTTATAGTTATGAATAGCTTGAGGATTTGAATTTAGAGATTAATAAATATGTGAAACACTTATTTTGTTATGTGCCTTTAACAGGTTAGATTTGCAATTTCTTTGAAGAAATCGTGGCCAGTTGTTATGTTTCTATTTAATATAATTTTGATTTCGGGGGTACGCATTAATGGTAAGGTTATAGCAAACAAGCAAATAAAACATTCAACTCGATACAAACAAGAAAGATAAGGCAAACAAGGAATGAAAAACTTAAAAAAGGTAGCAAACCAAATAAATAGTCTACATGGAACGAAGTCGCTGCAACTCAGCTACACGATGATGATGAGATTTCTCTTTGTCTCCTGAAATTGCAATAACAAAAAGTGGGAAAGTAGAAGTCAATTGCAAGCTCGAGAACTAATAAACTCTAACTAGATGCATCTAAAAGTACATGCCTTATTCAGATGTACTAGAATTCTTCACATGCAATACACATGCAGAAAGTTTGCTAAGTCAAAAGTCTGCTTTCACAAATTTGCATTTAAAAAGGTTTGTGTACAAAATGCCAAGATACATAGTTTGAAGGTCTTTGGCACTTTAAAAGCTTAGTTGCAAATTTCTAGTTTGGAAAGTATCTAAATGTAAATTTACCAAAAAGTTCTTCTTCTTTTGCCTTTACCATCCCTGGGCCCCATGCCACTGGACACTCATGCGGTGTCCAGCAGCCTAAGGCCCTTTCACGTTATATCCGTAGAGATTAATATATGCGAAAATTTTATGTATAAAACTACACACACCAACAAGCTGCATGACATAGATGCCTATATCAAGACCAATATGTGTTTATTACTGACCATAAGTACTGGTATCCAAAGATTTGTGTTGGAAAATAGAACAGAAAATCTTTATTTTCTTTGTGTGTGCTTTCTTTTCCCCTTTCTTCTTTCTTTTAGTTGAGTGATATTTTTTTATTCCAAGGAGTGAAGGAGTGGGAGACCAGACATGGTCTAAAATATCATTTGATCAATACCAAACACAGTATAGATCACATTCTCAGATTCAGATGACAAAAAAGCAAGTTTTAGGAATAACTCAAAATGGAGCTAAGTTCACTGGCAGGCATGCTACCAACACAATCAACAATGGAGTTGGCACATTAATATATCCAATTATTGTTGTATTTGATGCAGATTAATATTCTATTTCACTGAATTATTACATTCAATAAGAGTTGTATTTGGTGCAGATTAATATTCTGTTTCACTGAGTAAGGATCATAATATCAATATGACACTATATATGCATCTGCCAAGTGAAAACTTGAAAATATTATCATGTCTACATCTCCTCCATTCTCCAGGTCCACTCTGTTTACACCCCCAGTGTGGCACAATTTCAAGGCCATGCGACATATCACTCCCCAATACTGTGTCAACAGTGTTTTTACTGGAAGGATGAAGTTGTGTCCAATCTACCATCATTCATTTTAACATTATTCCACTTGCAAGCCAGACAAAAAATATTGGCTTAAGATAGCTGGCCATATGCCGTCTCCAGTAGCATAGCAAGGTTTATTCACCTAAAATTGATTATCATGACTACATCAATACGATCCACAATAAATAACAAAACATGCCAACACAATTTTCATATATTAAACAAAGTGTCCAGGTAAGGGGTCATAAACTAAATTCATTGTTATTATTTAATTTTACTTTTTCCACTTTGAGTTTTAAGATGCATTTAAGAGATTAAGAGCTTGCATTCAGATATCCAAAATTGTTCTACACTACTATATAGCTCACAATGGTAGTATTCATCAGGCTCAATGCCTCCACGTTAGTTCTGACAAAAGTAATATAACTTATAGGAATAAGAACCAATAAAAATTTCAAGCATACAGACTTAGAAGTATAAGAAAATTAACAATAATAAATGCAATGTTCAATAATTCACGGAAAATAAAAACATCTTCACGTCAGATTAGGCTGAGTTGATCAAAAAAAAATTCTAAGAAAAAAATTTCAACTGTTAAAAAACTTGGGAATTTATTTCCAAATGTAATGATAATTAACAACAGGTTCAGCTATAAATTTCATCTCAAAACACGAACTGGTAACTTCTTGTATAAATGGGATAAAAGATGGGCAATGAGAGTATATGCAGGAAGGAAATAGCCTTCTTTTTGAGACTCTGGAATCTCCATTTTTTTCATTACAGTAATGAAACTTTGAATGAGATATATATGGCATAAACTAGAACAAAACTTTAATGGAAACTTGTAATACAACCATCATCAGAGATTGGGCAACCCCATAACATAATGAACCAACGATGGAAAAAATAATAACAAGGAAAAAAATAAAAATCTAAACAGAAGCTTATGGCCCGAGGGAGAGTAGTGAGTAAAGCAGGCAAGGTACAAAAGATGCCTACATATGGGAGAGGGGTGTACAGTAATTAAAAGTTGAGAAAGTAAAATGAATACTGCACACAATATGAAGATCTCCCAAAATACCAATGCATAAAACTGGAGGCAAAGAAGCATCCATTCATATGGATGCCTCAAACACAATTATTTTCATGTAATTAGAGCATGCGTATTGAAGGTTTTTTTTTTGGGGGAAATCTTTAAATGTTGAAGAAGATGCCCAGAGGCCTGGCTGAGGTGCGAAGGGTTGGTGGCAAGGTTGTGTGTTTCGCCGGGGAAGTGGGGTACAGAGGCAGTGTTTGTTGGTGGTTTGGGGAACAAACTGCTGATAAAGTTTGATATTCTAAGTCCACGAAGTATCGTAAAATGACTAGAGATGTACCTCGTATCAAGCAATTTGTGATGTCATCGAGGCTCACCCATGAACATTTAGATTTACCTTCCTCAGCAACAAGACGAAGTGGCCCCTGATTTGAAGATCAAACTAATTTTAGTATATGAAGATAAAAAGAATATTCTATTATAGTACTGTGATTCACTTTAGGTTCAGCATACTCTAATATCTAGAAAGTTCAGTATGTCATTTGATTTTAATTTGTAACATTAACGCATACAAACAGTCACAACATATAGACATTGTGTTGCATATTTAATAGTTTGATGGTGGTGGTGATGTTGTAAGAAATGGTCACTTTTAAGGGTATCCAATAACTTAAACACCTTTTGTTTATGCAAGGAAGAGAGACATCTGTTGATGCTCTTAGTATCACAGATTCAACATCAATACCATGCAGTATCTGAGGTGTACTATGAACTCATGAAATCTTCAATTGGCATATACAGTGAAATGAGGCAAGGAGTAGCATTGCATGAATTCATCAACTTATCAGAATCAGATTATTAAATCCGTATTTAGTTCTCTCTATTCTCCCCAAGGTCTATTATATGCTGCATTGTGGGCTCGTCATAATTATTCCCAGCGTTAAGGTATGCTCCATAGTCCATATTTGCATGTGAATATTTCTTAGGAAATACAATTTTAATGGTGAGAAGAAGAGATCCAAAGTGGTGTCAATAGTTGAAACTCAAATGTTTTACCCCAGTTCGTTAACTGAAAATCAACATGATAATGATCCAAAGGATATATTCACTGGTTTAGTCGATAAACAAAATGATTGTTGAATATTCCAACTGTACTTTGATGGAAGATCTGGATGAGTAACATGCAAATTTAACCTGTGACACTAGTCATGTGGCTCAATATACTTGAATAGTGCAAAAAATATATCCTAGCAGTTGAGACACCACAATGGGATGTGATAGACACTCAAAAACCAAAAAAAAAAAAAAAAAAAAAACAGCTATAATGCACAAGAATAGCAATAAATAAAAGCAGCAAAAGTATTGTGCCAGACTTCATGCTTTTCCTTGCTCGAAAGTGGTTGTAGAATGATTTAAGTTGAATCAAACAACATTTATATTAAGTTAGTTAGAGGAAGAAATGACATAATAGTTTAACTAAATCAAAGTAGCACAGTAATGCATACAGGAAATTAAGTGACAAGATAAAGGCATTCTGCGAGAAGAGATGTTTGTGATAAAAAAATTATCAAACATGTGTGCATAAATCAAGTCCTTAAAGAATAGTTTGCAATTAATATTACCCATAAGATAAGGATGCATGGTATCAGAATTAAAACCCTAAGGATGTTATTATGAACTGACAGCCAAATCATCAAACATTTTCACTTCCATTCTGAGAAACTCAACTTCCTGAACGATTGGCCATGAAAAAAGATGATACAGCTCAGTTTTAAAAATCCAGTTGCCGAAATCTTGTGTTCCAAAATAATGTTTCCCAGTTCTGCCTTCTCATACCAGCAATTGATAAAACTCATGGATCCCCAGATTTGTTAGGATATTTCTTTGTATTAATACTCAATACTTTTAGCAGTAATCTATTTTCAAGAAGTTGCACTCCTTTTTATCAAAAAGGCTGGATGCCTGGCTCGGAGAGCTGGGTTAATATTTCAGCTGAAAAAACAGGATCCTCAGAGTTCTTATCAGGGTAAGCTTGTATTTCACTATAATGCACCAAGCAGAGTTTGGTATAAGCTATTCTTGAGATTATTGTTGTCTATGTCATCATTATATGATTACCATTGTCATTAACTTTGTTACTAATTAGAAGCTTTGGCAGGAGCTATCTGCTGCAAAAAGATTTCTTCAATTGAATTCACTTTAGAGAAGATTTTATCCAATAAAAAAAATTTGAAGAATTATGAGTAGATTGCAACCCATAAAAAAAAGGGAAGAATTATGAGTTTAGTGGAGCCTACCAAACTCTAAGTAATGGATTATGCACGAATTTACGACAAGGTCAATTTAGTATCTAGTAAGAACGACTACATAATGCCTCGGATTAAATGAAGCATTAAAACTATAGGACTGCAATTTGGGAATCTAGTTCCATTTGGCTCATTGCTTAGCCTCATACCGCAAGGCAAACATGTAGCATATGTGACACTTTACCATCTTACCTCCGTATCTAGACTGTCTACTACCCTAGGGGAATTTAGACAAGTGCTCTTTGGTCAAATGCGCTCAAAATGCATTATTAAAAAAAATCGCCTAAAAACTACCAACTGGCTCGAGATTTTACAGCGAGGCCTGCATATAATTCCATTAGCCAAGAAGTTGGAACCAACTCAAAATGTATTGCATCTGGTTGTGATTGACAGCAGAAGATTTGCAACTTCAAATCAGTTAGGTTGGAGAGGTTCATGGGTCATGTTGAGAGGTTAGATTAGGATGGATTTGATCAATTTCGGAGTGAGAAGATGTGATAGTGCCATTATAAGTTCATTCTTTTTTCTGTGTTCTTCCTAGCCTAGACTGAATTTTAAAAAAAAAAAAAATTGGCTACCACGGATTCTCATGGGTTCAAAAATAGGCTTCACCAGGTCATTTTAGCTTCTATTACTGTCTGGCCATCAACTGTCTCTTCAAAGTCAAGCAGTTTCTTCTTCAAAGGATGAAGAGTTGTTTTAGATTTGGTAATATGCAAGATATTTGAGTTAAATAGGTTTAGAAGTCAACTGACCACTAAAAGAAAGATACATGGCGTTGCTTTGCCAGATTAAAAAGAAAGGAAATTAAGAAGGAAAAAAAGGAAATTACGAGACAAACAGCAGAAACAGAATCTCCTAATAACTGCATGGACCTTCACATTCATTAAAAGATCACCTAATGAGGCAGCAAAAAAAAGAGGAGCAAAAGATGAAAAGGGAATCGCAAGCACCTCTGAATCTTTCTTCTATTCCATTCACTTTATTAAATACTTCGTTTCTTCTTTTTCATATTCAATCAGTAGGTAATAAGAGGTTTTGGTTTAATTTTGATTTCAAAAGTAGTACCGATGTAAAGCCTAAAAAGGCTGGTAAGAGTTGAGTTTTATTTTTTATTGTTAGAAAATTGGAAGAAACTCCTTTGACCTTTCTGAGGAGTTTCAGGTGTTCTGGTTTCTCACTTCAGCAAATTCTCTTCATCCTTATTTCTTCATTTGTATACTGCTTCCCAAAGTTGCTTGCATGTTGCTTATAAATTTTTATGTTAGAATTCTGCAAGTGATGCAAAAAATTATCAAGTATTTGATTTGGACAAAACTCATCCTCTCATCTTAAAGTTTGCCATTGCAAGTTTCTTTTAAGTATTTAATGTTTCCTTTACAACCTAAAACCATGTGCTAGTTCTCATCTTTTCCAGGACCAGAACTGTAAGCATGGTAAATCATCAAATTATAATAATAGTTTGCTTCAACATCAACACCTAAGTTATCTAGGAAACCACAATTTACAACAGAAGCAGCACATTTACAACTTTTCTGGGCAGCTAGATGAATCCATATTTTTCCGATTCATCTATGATAAGGGTCATCTCCTCCATTAAAATTACAGCTGCTATATGTATCTGAATCACCTCAATCCATGTGCTTTATTAATCCCTACTCCTCACTCATCAACTATAATCCTGTCGACACTTGTAATTGCTGACCATCACTTTATGGTCACAAACGAGACCAGCTTAGCAGGTTTATTTTGACCAAGTGTTATTAGTTTTGATAAAAAAAATTCTCTGCCCACCAACCAAATAATTAAGGATCATTCTTTCCATTCACTGGGTTTGATATCCAAACTCAGAAATTAAGATGGAGACTATGGCAGTGGTTCCCTAGAATACAGGAAATCACATCAGCATACAGAAAATTCTCAACTTTAACACAGATTAGCAGCACTTAACGGGAACCATTAACATGGGCAAGGAAAACATTAACATAATAATAGTAGAATAAAAAAATTAAGAGTAATAGAGTTTAGGCAATTAATAGTCCTATATACAGCATAGGTGTGTGAGAATTATCCTGAAGAAGAACACAAAAAATTGAAATTGAAAACCCCACCCCATTCAGGTGACAGTACCACGTGAAACAGAAAACCCCTCAGCACTGCAATGAACAGAAAGAATAAAGCCTTTATCCAAAATTTTGGGCGTCAGGTACAGGAATCTTGTTCTTCCATTCAGCTCAATTGAGGGTCAGAGGTAGGCTAAAAGCTATGTACAAAGAAAAATCATACTGAAGTCGAGCAGTTACAATCAAAGAAAAATTTGAACCCTAATAAAGCTTGAGATCTGACATTTCTGTAACAGTTTAGTCCAGTCATGTTGGCAAAACTTCAACCCTGATAACAAGCATGAGAAGTAAACTAACCCTGGACCCCTTAAGCACTGTCCACAAATTAATAAAATTTATAATCGCCTAGTGTAAGTTAAGGCAGTTCAACATTCATGATCATTCAAACCCTCTCCCATTGAACAAAAATTAATGGCAAAGGTGCAATGCAATGAACAACTAGAAAGAGAAAAAAAATGGCTCTGAATGAAGTACCTTTTCAAACTGTTTAGAAAACCACTGATTTAGCTCCTTGGTGCAAACTGAATCATTAGATAGGTATGAATGGAAGTCGGAGTAAGCTAAGTATATCCCGCCTTCTGCATAGTTCCATCAGGAGCATAAAAAAGAATGATGATGATGATGATGATGATGATGATGCGAGTATTTATGCTAATAATGAGCTAAGGAGAAAACAAACCAAAGTACCATCCAAATATATTCATTTAGAACACTCACATGTCACTTCATGCTTCATATGAACAGAGAAGAAAGACCAGAAGTAAAAGCAAACTAAAGAAAAAGAAGGATACCATCGCCTGAATGATAGTGTGCCAACTCCAGTGCAGTAGATGTAATTTGTCCAAGACCCGCATTCATCTAAAAACAAGGGAAAAAATGATCACAAAGCAGAAATGGCCTCAGAAGTCAAATATGCGTATATAACCTTCTAACACATAATACGGAGATAAAGAAAGAAGATAGTTTTCATGTACAGAAAGCACTTACCAACTGAGAACCAAAATATAAAAGGAACTCTCAAATACAAGCATGCAGATATAAAGATCGATGAACAATTAATATGAAGATAATTAGATGCTAAAAGACTACTTAAAAAGGAAATTGTGCCTACAATTTGATGCCAACTACAGCAAGGATGAATATCACAAATAAAAATGAAATAAAAATATATAAAATTCATCAGAAACTAGCATGTATATACCATACAAACAGAATCAGCATGTAGTTTTCAGAACAAAGGGCAAAGTAGTCCGGTATTGAACCTAGGACCTCCAAAAACCAAACGCCCACTTTACCACGGAGTCGGCCATATTCGCGTGAGCATGTAGTTATGTCTTTTATCATAGTACTTATATCTCAGAAGTACGTAAGATTCTCACTTCTCAGATACCTTAGTAATGAAAGAAATTTGAGATGCTTCAGCAATATTTCAAACAAAGCTTAGGTGACTTTTTTGTTTCCATAAATAACTAGCTTGGAAAAAGCATACTGTTGGAACTTAGCATCAGAAAGAAAAGGATTCCCCTAATTTAGAGCATTAGATATAACATAATCCTATAAGGCTCAAAATCAGGACTTCAAAATTAAATAAAATTTGCAATGATGGAACTGTCTAGTCAGTGCTCTAATACAGTATAATGTAAAATGCACGCAGCATGTCACATTCCAGTACTACTATCCACAAGTAAACTTTATCCCAAGTATATTATCAACGTAGCAAAGTTTTCATCACTTTTGACTAAGAGTGTCCATAGACAAAAAATAGTACTACTTACGGGCAACAGAACAATTACTCAAGATTTATGCATAACTTGTTAATAGGGCTATCCATACCTTTACAAAGAGTTTAAATTATACCACCAGGATGTCAATAGAATTTTTTTACTATAATTTATAACATATATAACCATTATTTATAAAATTGGTGGTATATAAAAAATTATTTAATTTAGACACTTCTTCATAATCAATCAAGTGGTCTTATTTGTTCTATAGTTGAAAAACAGTTCATTTTGTATCTACCCAGTATTCAGTCACAATTATCAAAAATACATGAATTTTTATATACCACCTATATAGCACATGGAGATTATAACTGACGGTTGGATCATCCACAAACCCCTCCTATGTTGAGATTTAAGAAAGCCTCCATAGGAACCTCCTTATGGAGATACATTAGGTACACTTTTTCCAAATAGAGAATGACATTCCTAAATGTACCTAAGGCTTCTATATTTAGAGAGTGTATGTGGATGATCCGAATCGTTCTTTACGATCTCTATAGAAAATATATGTATATGGTACCTCCAAAGGGAGTTTTCTATTAAGGCGGCCTTAAATCTCAACATAAAGGGCATATGTTATGATCTCCCTACTCAAAATAGGTCGTGTATTTAAAATTATTTGATTTATACACTTTTTCACCATCGATCAAGTGGCTTTATTTGTTTTATAATTTAAAATGATCAAATGGTCTTATTTGTTCCATAATTTGGTACCAGCCCATAGAGGACCAACATCAATGTGGGAACCCTTCCATGTTTCAAATTGCAAGGACCTCATCAATTCTTGTTCTACCTTTCTATAATACGTCCAGATTTCCACTTTTTTGATCTATTATGTCCAAATGCCTAGAGAATTGACAATCCTAGCTACCTACTTAAAAACTTCGATTTTGTTTCATATAATGGCTTGTTCAGTTACTTTGTAAGTAAAATAGACTTTCTTAAAGGTGCTTCTTCAGAGTTTCAATTACACATTTCCTTTTTAGTTGTAAATTTATATCATCATATGGAGAAGTAACATATAACTTTGTGAACTCTGTACTCAAATGGTAGATCAAGAAAGGCTTGTAGGGCGATCTGGTCTGAACTAAGATTTGAATGAGCTAGTACATTGGTATTGCTTGCCGGGATGGCCTATCTGCTTGGATTTCTCTGCTACTGCTTTGACATCTGCAGAACATTTGCATTGTTGTCCTCAAAGGGGTTATTTCGTAGTAACAGGCTAAAAATTTCTCGTCAAAAGCCCAAGTGCTTTAAAACTACAGAGCATGGGCTCAGCCATCATCACTATCTAAACTTTTTCCATCAAAATGGGATCAGCCATGGAGCAACTCTCTAAATTAAAAAAGGCCCTCAAAAGAACTAACAAAATTTCTCTGACAAGTAGTCAATCTGATGTAGAAAGTTTACAATATGTATGTAGACAATGCTAAGTAATTTTCATCTAGAGAAGATTTCTAAATAGGAACTCCAAATAATCACCTTTAAGAAAGGCCGTAGTTTCTGAATAAAAGAACTGGACGATTAGTAGATTTTAACAGAAAATTTGAATCATTTAAGCACATAACTAGGAGTCCAGAATTGACAATTAAACAACCATCCAACCATGATATTAGATGGAAATATAAGAAATATTTAGGACCTGAAAAGCCTTACAAATTTGAAGGGCTCCCACATTGATAGGTTCATTAACTACCGTAAGACATATATCAGAATGTTATACAAGTCATGTTTCTAGGACTGCAAGAAATATGTGGGTTTTCAGTTAAATTCTTCCAGGCTTCAACTTTTGGAAGTATTCCTTTAGGTTTATTTCATGCATTTCAATAGAATAATCTTGAGATAGTTTTATCTAAAGGAATGTTCTTCCAATAAATTCTTTGGTTAAACTGCATATAGCAAATATTATTCAAGATTTTTTCCTCATTTAGGGGAATTTGAAGAGAAATCCCATGTAAAATGAGCATAGATACCCCATAACATAGAATCCCTGTCTTCCAACTGGTAGTCTAGGATTTATACAAGGCACTCTCATGCCCATAGTTCACCTCAACAGGAGTTCAGCAGCAACCGATTGAGGATCAAATCAAATGAACATGTAGCGTTACACAAATTTGGTAATATTTTTTTCACTTTCTCAAACTTTTAGGTGACTCCACTTTGATGGGAAAGGATTAGATGACGATGACGATAAAGTTGAAATATTTTAGGTGACTCCACTTTGATGGGAAAGGATTAGATGACGATGACGATAAAGTTGAAATATGATCATGCATCCTTAAAACAGTGGCAGAAAAGGAGAAATGATGATGACGACGATAATGATGACGAAATATGAAGGTTGGAAGATGCTGAATTGCTGAGGATAGAATATCAAACAAGTGAAAAGAAATTTAATTTAATCATGTTCTTTCAAAGGAGAAAAGGCTAATTTCAGTGCAATAAATTCTAACAAACTGAATTAAAATATTACCTCTAAATTCCTAGCAGAGAGCTTCTCATCTAAAGCTATGAGCTGCCCATTGACTGCAGATGTTGCTGCTACTCGACCCCTTCGTCCTTGGATCAAGGATGAAACTTGGCCAGCCAAAAAATCAAATCGAGATTGTTGATGTCTAAGCTTCTTTTGTAATTCAGCAACTTCTGCTTTATATGCCAGTTTGGCTTCTCTATGGAAAAGAGGAAAAAGGAAACCATTTAAATACACTGAACAATACATAAAAGTAATATCCTTTAACAGCAGATTATTTAACGTCTTTATGTACATGCATCATGATTAAACAGGAGACTTAAACATCAAGTGGATATCAATATCTCTAAAAATCACTTAAGAAACGCAAGGATACAACTGCCCAAGTGATTGAAAGACTCTAAAACTCAAGGAAAGATTGAAATGTCTGCCTGTGTCTTTAATATAATGGTCATGAAGTTCAAAGATATGAATGTCAGCCATGATCTGAATGTCTGCCTGTGTCTTTAATATAATGGTCATGAAGTTCAAAGATATGAATGTCAGCCATGATCTGAAACACAGGTCACCGTTATAATAAAATAGAACTCCAAAAGGTTCTGCAGCCAAAATCACCCTTGAATGCTCTAGTAACTTGGCATCAACAATGATGCCCCTCATCCCTGTTTCTGTGCATTAAGATTTGAGATTGATGGGAATTTGAGTGATAAGTTGAAGAGTCTATGAGTTCAGTTGAAGAGTATATGAGTTCAAACAATTATAATTAATAATGAATACTACATTGAAACAACTGACATAAAAAAAAAAAAATCTTCTGAAGAAAATAACCAAAAAGCTAAAATTGCTCCTATGATCTGTCCATGACCAAGATGGTTTACAATTACGGAGCACATGATACCAAGTATGGCACCTTCTCTATTGTGATAGACACAACAAACTTTCTTCGACCACTTAATCATTGCATGGCATAACAAGAGAAATAATTATTATATTATTACATATATAACAGTGGCATTTCAAACTCTGGGACCAACGATCAAAAAATTTATGAACTTAACGAACAAAACAAAATAAAGGTCTGTTAAATATCCCATAACCAAGTCAACAACCTGAACCGTAATATTCCATGAAAAGACTTGATGACTTTATTTGACCTAGTTCAAAGCAAGGTTTATAAGTTATGACTTATTGGTAAAACAGCATGAGTGGATTTACAAGCTAAGAGTGGAATGAATAAGTGTTATTCAGTTAGCAATATTCAAACAATAAGGATCATTAATTCGATACCAACTTCAACCCTCTCATTCTTCTAACTAGACCTCTGTGACACTTGTACATTCTCATTCAATTTAATCTTGCGATGGGGATTTTCAACAACTCACACAGGCCTTGACCAGTCCAATCCATAGGACTGTCATAGAAAGTTTCTTACCCATAGATAACATGGAGATGGACCTTAAAAAACAATAAATTGTTGCCATATGTCCAGTATGTCACTCACGGAGATAGACCTCAAACAACAATAGAATGTTCCCATATGTCCAGCATGTCACTATTTTTTCCCTTATCCTTTAGTTTTTGCTTTTTCTTGTTTTTTCCCCTTTTGTGGGGGATGGGGGTATAATATGTCACTTCCTCTCTATGAGAATAAATAATCCTCAAAAGAAACTCCACAAAAAGTTATCCCTCGCCACCGTGAACGTAATAAGGAGATAGTTAAGATATTATTTACAGGCAAGCCTATTGGGTTACCACGACTGCTCAATGATCATTAGATGAGCCCCACTTTAGAGGAGAAATTATAAAGACTAAAACCCAAAGTTAAATATCCTACAGCCAAAAACTAAGATCCTAGGCTCAGGTAACTAGCTACCATGTACAAGGACTAATTAAGATACAAGTCAGATATAAGTTCAAATGCATTAGGGGAAGAGGAAAACTGACAGAATTTTCAAGATATAAGTCCGATAATACAGATCAAGGATTTTAGAAACTAAATTCTTGTTCTAGTCAACTAATAGGAAACCAAAACTTTTTAAGAAAATCTATCCATCAGTGCGTCGGAGTTTTAAAAGAACACAATTGATCAGACACTGAGTTCACCTGAGTTCACCTGACTGCCTGATGGTAGTACATGACTTCTGCCTAAGAAGAGATGTAGAAGGCAAGCAGCAAAAGAAAAACATCATATATTTGGCTAACCAGGCAGAAGCATCCCAAAAGTCCAAACACATTGTGGATGCCCAAATTACCTCTCGACACCAGCATATACTCCAAAGACATCCATATCATTTTGCCCCACTACTGAACAGACTTGATCCAAACATTATGGATTATCAACATGAATTTGGTAAACCAAGTTAGCTAATGAGCACCATATGCTCCATATCCACATGCCAGACCACATATAACTTAGAAGATAAGGTCTAAATGTACATTTGGCTACAAGACAGAGCACAGACTGGTAAGCATCAAGACAAGGCATGCACGAGCAACAGAATCCCATGTTGTGTCAACAATTTTCGAGAAGCACCCAGAAGTTTTAACTTTATTAAGACCTTTTTCTTGCAAACATTCACATATCTGTGTGAAGACAAGCACTATATCTTTTACATTCATAAATTAATTCTCCAAGTTCTCCAATGCAGAATTTTCTCCTAGAATATTTGAAGTTTAAATACGTCATGACAGTGGATACTTCGTAGATGGGCAAACGTAAGTACAGCAGAACTATGGATCAAGAAGTGAAGGTTCAAAGATTTTGCTTGTTGTCTTCCCAACCAATCACGTCTTTTCCTTTCTTCGGAATCCTACTTTTACAATTTGTCTTTGTTCACTCTTCTTCTTTTTTTTTCTTATTTCTCTCTCTTTATTTCATTTGAGCGATTGTGTTCTACATAAACTTGCAATTTAGTATTCGACTGTATATCACAACACATAAGTCAACATCTATCACTATTTCACAGAGGCCTTCAAGTCTAAGACCTTGGAACTACATGAATTTCTAGGAGATGAGGACTAGGAATCCCATCTCCAACAATAAGAACTTAAGGTTTCTTCTTAGAGCAAGATCAAAAGGTAAATGTTTCTGAATTTTTTCTTACTAATGGAACCTTCTTGTGGAAAATGTTGCCTGTGGAACCCAAAAATAGTGGACATCAAAAACTAGATGCACCGTAGGAAGACCATGGCTTTTATTTGAAGTTTGTGAAACTCAGACCAAACAAGTTTTTTTTTTCCGATTTCCTAATAAATTAGAGAGCCTAAAAGCGATGCTAGAATAACTAGTAGCTAAAAGCCTAAAAGCCTGCTCCAGCAACTCAGAGGAAGTATTCCAAAACCTCTCCTAACAAAGAAATATCACCCCATCCACCTCATGAACCAAAGATGGGCAATTGCATTGTTGGTCAGCAGCAGCTCTTGCTTCATGGAAACAACAGGGACTGCCTATGAAGCTAGAATTTGTGTAAACATGCCTCACTATGCCAATGGCACATTCCATTATAGAACTTGAACTGACATGGCAACATATTTAGATGCCACAACCTAGAGCACAGACAGTATAAGGTCAATAACTACTATATGGGCGCTAAGGAGTAAGGAGATTTCTATACTATATTTGCCTTCGAAAGCATTGCATACAAATACATTCTCTTGAAAATAGTTCTTGAATGGTACGGATCTTTCCCATTTATATTAAAAAATGGATATCTTTCGGATGGAAAAAAAAACTGTGAGAGGATGATTCCACTACAAATACAATCTAATAGATATGGAAAAGAATAAAAGCTGCAGGATGAAATTAAGAGATTCAAAGTATAAGAAAATCAGGAAAAAAGGAAACTACCGAATATCAATAAGTCTTTCTTCAGCACCAAAAACTGCTTCCTGATTATCTCTCCTGCTTGAAAAGGCTGAAATGCTATCAAAAGCTGAATCCAAGTCCTCCCCCTAAAAAGAATTTCCATGTTAATAGATATGCCAGATAAAGGAATCGTTTAGCCTAAAAGGATAGGAACTGAAAATGGATATAATATATAATTATTTGGGGCAGAACAAACCAGAGAGTAAAGCATGGAAAACGTTTTAAAAAAAAGAAAAAAAAACAGCCTTTACCAAAAAAAGGCCTTGTCTTAATTATTTTCTCAGTTTTCTTAATCTACAGTAAGCATCCATTTCGCAATTACTATGCAGTGATCATCTACTACCACCAACTTTCTCAAATCATTATTCATGATGCAGTTGCACTTTGGTAATCATACTTCTACTCTCCATGACCAACTATGTTAAATTGTTAACATTTTCAATCAGTAAAACTCACTTCTCAGTGCAGACAGTATTTTAAACTATATGAAATGAGTAATGTATAAATGCGGCCTGTCCCTGAATCCACAGACAATGTAAGAGGACCACATGTCATGACCATCTAAAAGGCATTCCTCGTACTTTTTTGTTTTGGTCAATGTGTGTGGACTAGGTTCAGTTTGGTACCCCTTCTTCACAAAGAATATCACCTCAAGCTAGATCAGCTAATGTGTTGCATTTGTATCATGCTTAAGTAATGCAAGAAGAAGAAAAACTGATATGGGCCTATTGGTAAATCTGGTTACTATTTTTCATGCAAGCAAAATATGTTTCACCTGTTACTGTAGTCTGTTAAAAAATGCAGCTTAATAAGCCTTCAGTTATCATGAAACTTTTTAGGCTGTAGCTGATCAGCTCTAGATTCTCTGCTTATATAATAGCCATTATAGATGTCATGGGATGTGCAGCAAAAATCTACAGGACCTCAAATCAATCAATCTCATCTATTGTGAATCTAAAACAATGAATACATAAATAAATGAATACATTAATAAATACAACCCGAAAGAAGAGAAAACTAGAAGAGCAGAAGAAGAAGAATTGAAACCTTTTATGAGCACATTAACTCTCAAAGTGCCCTTTGTGTTGTAGCTTTAATGCCAAAAATTCAACCTTTTGATTGAAGCAAGAAGAAGATTAACAATAGATACAACAGAACATTCTTCTTTAGTTGCTCTCAGGGCCCTATTTGGATATGATCCTTTTTAATAAAAAATAAATAAATTTTCGCTTGAAATCAATCAACTAGCATATCCATCTTATCTAAGTGTAAATAAATCAAGTAAAGTCGCCAGAACAACAAAAAGATTAAGACCTAAATTAGATTAGAAGCATCACCCTGAAGATTGATCCTTCATATCAGAGAAAATATCCTGTATCACTGGTCTTAACAGAATATAAAAATAATCCAAGTATACTTGTAACCTGATTCATGCTGCTTATTGTTGACACTGCAATAATCTGTCATTGATTTCTTTACATTTTTTTTTTTGTTTTACGCACACTAAATTAACAACTAAAACATTAAAATGTTCAATTTCCAATGTATATTTTAAAATATTTTGCCTAATATCATTGAAACTATAATAAGACAACCATACTTTTTCACCCAATTCCTTTTCAATCCTTCATGAAGCGGAAGAAGTGCTAATACTATAACATCAACATTAGATATACCTACTGAGACTAATGGACCGAGGTTGTTGTTGTATCAAGTAAAATTGTCGCTGCATACCTCTAGTAGCTTTCCTTCCTGCAGAAAATGTTCGTACCTGAAATGAAAGGGCGTGGTAGAATTCGTTAGTAAATGCAGATGCTATTTGCTCTCTTCATTTGTTTAAACTTTAAAGTCAAATCAACTGATATCTTCTCCTCTGCCCCCACTTCTTGAGAAATGAAAATAGGCAGGGAACATAGAAACGGAAACCTTATATTTACATTAAAAAAAATGAAAATAGATTTATGCATTTCTAAGATTCACAAAGAACAAGTTTTCTGCATTTTCTCCATGTCTGGTTGCTCGGAAATCACTCATTCTTCAATCAAAAGATAGGTTTTTTCGTATTTTCACCTTCTAAATGAAATCATGAATTCTTAAGACAAACAAAAGAAAATTGTGACTTCCTAAAAAAGCTCCTTTGCCCTAAAAGTGAGACAACAATCAAACATCTTTCTGTCTACATAAATTTAAATGCAGAACACAAGTAAATGATACTTTTTTTACTTTATAAAAACCAAAAATTGAACATTTTTCCTTAATTCACTCGCTCTGAGATCTCTCATTCTCCAATGAAATAGTCTAATCACAATTGACGCATTTCTCTCTTCTCAAAAGCTAAATTCGTACAAATTGATGGTAAACAACAGAAATTTCATCCCTTTCCCATAATTTAATACACTTTCTCAACCTCCAGTGCCCCAGAAAAGAAATTGCACAAACAAGCAACAACTCCCGAGTCCTAGTAAAACAAATCACAAATTGTAAAGAGGAGAGAGATTGTACTGTGAGAGCTCGGATGCGGAGAGCACGTTCGATGGTCGTAGAGTCGAACAGATCCAGTCGAGAACTGGGCGGACCTCCTCGTACTGGAATGGCCACTCGAAGCTGTCGGGATCAAGATGATCTCCTCCGCCGCCGCCGTCATTGCTGAACCCGAGGTCGCCGAGGACGGCACACAACCGAGCTCCGCTCATTGTCTCTTTCTTGCTAGGGTTTCTTGCTCTCGATCGTCTTTACCATTTTCTTCTCTCTTTTATTTTTGGTTTTAAAAGAAGTGCCGGCCGCCGCTGAGCACAGCGGGGGGAGGGTTCTAAATGCACACCATATTTTACTAGTGAGCACCATTTTCACCAAAGTTGTAAATCACTTTACAATATAGTATGTGGTGCTCACTAGTAAAATGTGGTGCGCATTTAGAATTTCCCCAGCGGGGTTTGGTTTTTTTTTTTTTTCCCCTCTCTTTCTGAAAGGACAAGGGAATTGGGCAATGGATAATTATTCATATTTTTAAAATTTTATTTTGATTTAATTGTTTTGAATTGGCTGGGTTTAAATTTATGGGTTAATTACATTCATGCCCCCGTAAAACATGCTATTGATTATATTTTGTGTTAAAGTATGTTTTATTACTCACCTAATAAATATACTTTATTTCTATATATTCTTTTTTATTTAATTAAAAATTAAATTATGTATTTGAAACTCAATAAACAATGAAACAATACATAATAAAACACCTATCAATATAATATGATTCAGTGATAAATCATTAATTATTGTACTGCTATATTTTACTTAATGATGCTATTACTGAATATTGAACCTTAATTATTATTACTAATTCATATACTGAACTTAATTTATTAAAATGATCGATTAATATTGACATTGACAATTGATACTGAAATTAACATACACCAGATTTATGGAGGAAATTAAGAATCCATATAATTTGATAGTCGAACGTTATCCGTATTTTGAAATGCGGGACGTTATTTATCACTCATAAAATTTTAAACTTTGACTTAAAATTTCTGAACTGTAGAAAAAATATCTTCATATGAGCTTTTCTGCCAGTTTTTTCCTGTGGTTCAGAAAGTCTGAGTGATAGGTTTAAATTTTAGGATTGATAAGTTATACAGTTTTCATACTACAGGGAGTCTGAAAGTAATTAACCCTATATTTAATTTAAAGGTCCACGAAATTCGAGTGTATTTTATAAAAATACATAATATGTTAAATTATGCTCCATAATATTCTAAATTTATCTGATGACTTTGAAGTAAAACCTTATTCAATTATAAATTTGCAGAATCTAAAACTTAAAATATAAATATGAAAATAGATCATTCGACAAACATTTTTATGTTTAGGTTCAAACGTGGATAAGGTTAAAGAATTCGGAATTTGAATGCTAACTATACATAAAATGATTATCAAATTTTTTTATTATCCATATTATTTTTAAACAGCCATTTAATAAGTAAAAAAAAATGAATACAGTTTCAGTGCATTCGGATATTTTTTTTTTATATTAATTTATAAGGACACATTAAAAAATTATATTAAAAAACAATTCAATAATACAATATACAGAGTTTATTATGTGTATGATCATAATACAAAAGAGATTGAGATTATAATATATGAAGTTAGTAGGCATAGCTAGTGATCGTTAAAACTAATATCTGATGTGCAAAAACTTTGCAACAACCGTTATATATTTTTTTTTTTCTTCCTATTTTATGCAGTTTTTTTCCTCCTACAATGAAATTATCATATTACCTTACCAACAAAATTATTTTTTTTAAAGAAGCCAGAAAAACATAACACCTCATGCAAATAACAATTTATCGAGGGTCATAAACATAAAACTACAAAAACGTCATCAAATACATAGAAAAAGTACGCTACAATTACCTCACTGTACCCCGACTTCTCTTCTCCGCTTACCTCTTTCAGAAAGGCATTGACTAATAGGAGTACAGTTACAGCAAATTCGGAGTGCGTTTACCAATTCCGGATAAAAAATGCAAAATCTAGGAAATCTTGTCCGCTTGTAATAAAAACCACCAGCAGCCCACTCCATTCTCTCGCCCTCTCTCTCTCCTTCCCAAAAAAAAAAAATTTCCATTTTCTTTCTTGAATAAAATTTTCTTGCGGTTTAATAATAATTTTTATAATTTTGTATTTTGCAATTCGACTCCCCCAATTTCTCTTTCTTGCTGCTGCTCTCGCCTCTCCCTTGTTCAATTTCTTTTTATCGAAGCTGCTGAGGTAACTTGACTCCCGATCCATCTGGCTGTCAATTTCAGCTCCGCTAGGGTTTTTAAAATTTTTTCCTTGATTCTTTATAGGTCGTGAGTTTTTCCGCAGATTCTTGATGTGGGTCTGGGTCAAAATCCGATCTTGATCGGAATTTGGGAAGTGGGTCAATAGGGTTTTAGGGATTGGATTGGATTTTTTATTTTTTTTAATTTTTTTGGGTTCTTTTTTTACATGAGTATTTTGAATCAATGGGCTAATTGGGTTTTTGTTTGAGATGAAAAGGTGACTAGTTCCGAATTTTTGGGGTCTTAGATATTTTGGGTTGAATGGCTGAGATTTGATGGGAACCGCCTGGTACCTAATTTAGGTCGTTTTAGATACTTTGAGCTGAAATAAGGCAGATATAGCGGAAAATGACTTGTACCCATTTCATTTTTGTAGTTCTTGACGATGTCTTTGGCCACTGCACATCGTATTTGGCACTTTTCCAATTTCTTGCTGGTGAATTATCAAGATTAATTTCAATAGAAGTTTGTGTTGCAGAATGTCTGGTAGCAGTGCATTGTCAGACTATGCATCTGGTGGTAGGCTAACTACGGAGGACACATCGCAACGCTGCCCTTCCGATGATTCCCTTGTGGAGGTCCGGTCCTGTGGGCAGGTTGAGAATGGGACACCCTCAACTTCACCGCCGTACTGGGATACCGATGATGATGATGATGACTGTGGTAGGCTTTAACTCTATCAATTCGTGGTTTTATTTATTTTTATAGCTTGTTATCTAGTTTCATTAATTTGCAATAATAAACATTTTAATGCAATTCAGGACCCAAGCCTTCTGCGCTGTATGGAAAATTTACCTGGAAGATTGAAAAGTTCTCTCAGATCAATAAGAGGGAACTCCGTAGTAATGCATTTGAAGTTGGTGGCTACAAGTGGTATGAGTCCTAGGGTTCGTGTAGTTTCAGCAAAAGATGTTGTTTTGGCTTTATTTGTTTTGAACTATCTGGACATGCGACACCATTACTCCAATTACGGTTCTTTAGGAAGGAAAGATAATTTATAGATGTGTCACTTCACCATATCATGTTATTGTAAGCAAATTAGTGTTTCATTTTGTCAAGAACTGTACTTTATTTGCTCAATTATGGCACTATATGTAAAGTTTCTGGGAAAATAAATAAGACTATATAATATGCATAACGGAACCAAAATAGCATAATCAATGATGTGTACACTAAAATGACATATACATGTTCTAGATGCTGTCAAAGTCATACACATTGGTCATTTATTATGATTCTTATTTCTTACTGCTGAAATTGTTCGCAGGTACATTTTGATCTATCCACAGGGATGTGACGTCTGCAATCATCTTTCTTTATTTCTCTGTGTTGCTAACCATGACAAACTTCTTCCAGGTATGCATCATGCTGCTGAGTTTTATCCTTCCTGTAGTTTTTTGTATTCTCCTCATTCTCTTTTGAAACATTAACAGGATGGAGTCATTTTGCACAGTTTACAATCGCTGTAGTGAATAAAGATCCGAAGAAATCTAAGTACTCTGGTCAGTTGGCTTTCCTGGCTATGCAAATAATGGTGCTTAATTCATCTGCTACATCCTGGCTTGAATACTTAAACTACTGAAAAAACTTAACTTTTAAGGCATGTTTTCCAGATACACTGCATAAGTTTTGGAAGAAAGAGCATGATTGGGGTTGGAAAAAATTTATAGAGCTGTCAAAAGTATATGATGGTTTTATTAATGACGACTGTCTTGTGATTAAAGCTCAAGTGCAAGTTATTAGGTACCATTTTATCTGAGGCAGTATTTTTTGTTCCTTTTCATTACTTACTATGGGGAAACATGAATCTTACTTTCTTAAATGATCTACATATATTGTAAAGTTATTTCTAAATATTGTATTTCATCCTGTACACCATCTATGGAAATCGAAATGGAAACTATGGCAAAGAAGTTCTACAAATCTATTTTCTGTGTTGCATTAAAACTTTATTTTGTTGTTGTGATTATCCTATTCTTTATGGTTTAGAAATTTCCATGAAACTTCAAGATTTATTGTGTTATGTGATTTGAACTGTTCTAATCCTCAATAGCGGAGTGATTAGTTTCTTTAGAAGTCATTTTACCACCACCCTTATCATTTTTATGTTTTTATATCCTGCTCATAAAAATAACGACATGATTTAAGTGTGTTAGATGTAATAGGATTAGGTTTAGTATTTGGATTTCTTATCTTATTAGATCTCTTATCTTATTAGACCTCTTTTCTTATTAGAATTCTTTTTATATGTATATAATCATAGGTGACCCTCTCTCTTTGTAAATCACCTTTTCAGTGTTCAATAAAATTTTTGATTAGTTTCTCTCCAAGTTTATGTGGTATTACATATTAGAGCTACCCAACTCCTACGCTTCATCATTGAAACCTGCCGCTGTGATTTTGCACATCAGTTATTAGTGCTTCGAGATCCATTACCAAACTTGAAGTTTTGTTTGATTCCTTTGCATGTTCCGATTTTTATTTTGCTATTTGCACTCGATCCAATTCTCCTCATGAACTTGCCTTTCACTTTTGATTCTTATCCCAACTTGAAACTGCCAGCGTCATCGAAGCTTACCGCTGTAATTTTGCGTTAGTGATGAGTGCTTCGATCGGTTACCGAACTCAGAATTCTGTTAGATGTAATAACCCTTAATTTTTATTAGACATAAATAAATAAATAAACACAAATAAATGACATTTCATCTTTTATAACCTCCAAAACTTTTCATTTTCTAACCTCCAAACTCTTCACTTCTCCATTATTTCAATAATGAAACTCCCATCTTTAATTCTCAAAATTAAACTCCCTAATTAAACTAAAACCTTTCATATTCTAAACTCTCCAAATTAATCTAAAACTTTTCAAATTTCATAACTCCTCAAACTCTTAAAATTCCATAACTCCTCAAACCCTTTAAATTCTATAACCCCCAAAACCCTTCATATTCTGTAACTCCTAAATCCAATCCTATATAAACCCCTAAATCAAAATACATTTCACTCATTCTAAAAATCATTCTCTAACATTCTAATCTCTCTCTCCCTCATCTCGCCCGAGCCATCTTCAATACCACCGCAGGAGCCACCGCCAGAGCCGCCACTTCACCGGAGAAGGATTACTCCATTGAGCGACATCGGGAAACAAAATCCAGTGAGTTCTTTTTGGACTCATTAAACATGCTAATTTTTCTTATAGAAATATTACTTCAATTATATCATCTAAATTTGTGATTACAAATACTATTTCTTTATATTGTTAGAATTTAATTTGTAGAAGCTAAATGTGTTATTACAAGTGCAATCATTGACATATCTGTTATTTCTTTATGATGTTAGAAATTAAATAATTACTTATTAAATTACAGCATGTAGTTAGGTTTTTAATAAATCATGAAAAAGGCTATAATCGTGGAAACATACTGTTTGTGATATCATTCTATATCGGTGTCTAGAAAAGTTTTGTATGTTGGTTCTCTAATTAAGGAACGTGCAATGCACGGAAAACCTCCCAGCATTCATACACTGGCCTGGCCGATATCTGTATGATATCTCAAATAAGTAAGTCCTTGATATAACCAATTGTGATTTATTGAATAAAATATAAAACAGATTCTATAAATTATGTTGTTAACAAATTAACAAAATCTAATTGAAATATTGTACCCGAAATTCAATATACAAGTTATGAAAACCAGAATTTAGACATGCATGTACTATATTTAAATGACACTGGGTTGGGGGAGAAACTGAATGATGGAAATATACTCTGTTTCGGCTGTAAACTTGTTAAGTTGTACAACTGAATATTTCGCACACCATGGGTGCGTGATGATTTGCTGGATCATACCTGATTATAATTCCTGTTTGCCTGACGGCAGGTCCGACTCAGCACCGGACAATCCTGTGACCATTTCCTGGGTCTGTACAGGAAACAATCGAAACAGTGATATCCCATCAATTAGCTTTTCCAATTATATGACATTTTAGACAAAAATACCCCTATTATAGAGTTGACTTTACTAAAATGATAAACTTGCTATGATTGTGACCATACTAAAAGATATTTGCTTTAACCTGTCACTTAATATTATCGTTAATTATGGATTTAATGTTTTCCTAAGACTTGCATTATTACCATGTTGGACATAATTATTACATCACATTTTTCTGTATTTATTGTGTTGGTCGCTATCTGACGACCTGGATATGCATGTCCAGTGACTGAGTTGAACCCTGTTGATCCTACCGCGGAAGACATGGAGTATTTTGCTGAAGTGACCGAAGATCAGTAGTTATCATGTACTTAGTTTATATTAAATGCAGTCTATTCATGTTTTTGAACCTATCATTCCTTAATGGATATTATCTAAAGTTATCCAGTATCGTCCTTCTGTTTTCTTTATGTAATACACTTTATGGATCAATGAATGTCAGTTTATTTATCTACGTGTATTTATTCTTTGTGGCTGTGATATTATAATTGAGGCTTTAGCATATTCAAACTGAATATGTTGCCGGTACCTGCTACACGTGCTCGTATACCATATATTGGGAACGGGGCGTGACAGGTATTTTAATGGTATCAGAGCCCAGGTTTCTCAAATCAGTTCATATGACTTGAATTGATTTGGATCCTTATATTAAAATTTTGCCACACTTATATAATAATACTCTTCGAAATTTTTGGATTCCATTCATTTAACTCTTTCACATCTCGTATATTGTTCCTAATCATTGACCAATTTATTTTGATTCATATCCAAATTCGTTACCCGCTAATGATTTACATCCTAGATAAAATTTAAATATTCATTCTTCGATATCTATTCTTATTTTAAAATTAATTTCTATAACATTCCATTAATTCCTACCTTCCTATTTTAGAAAAATTTGCCTAATCTGTAAGTCAAGTCTGAACTCAATAAGAATAATAAGAAGTTGTCCTAATAATAAGAAAAAAAAAATATTCCTTACTTTGTTTATTTAATTTCGAGGACGAAATTATTTTTTTAAGAGGGGTAGAATGTAATAACCCTTAATTTTTATTAGACATAAATAAATAAATAAACACAAATAAATGACATTTCATCTTTTATAACCTCCAAAACTTTTCATTTTCTAACCTCCAAACTCTTCACTTCTCCATTATTTCAATAATGAAACTCCCATCTTTAATTCTCAAAATTAAACTCTCTAATTAAACTAAAACCTTTCATATTCTAAACTCTCCAAATTAATCTAAAACTTTTCAAATTTCATAACTCCTCAAACTCTTAAAATTCCATAACTCCTCAAACCCTTTAAATTCTATAACCCCCAAAACCCTTCATATTCTGTAACTCCTAAATCCAATCCTATATAAACCCCTAAATCAAAATACATTTCACTCATTCTAAAAATCATTCTCTAACATTCTAATCTCTCTCTCCCTCATCTCGCCCGAGCCATCTTCAATACCACCGCAGGAGCCACCGCCAGAGCCGCCACTTCACCGGAGAAGGATTACTCCATTGAGCGACATCGGGAAACAAAATCCAGTGAGTTCTTTTTGGACTCATTAAACATGCTAATTTTTCTTATAGAAATATTACTTCAATTATATCATCTAAATTTGTGATTACAAATACTATTTCTTTATATTGTTAGAATTTAATTTGTAGAAGCTAAATGTGTTATTACAAGTGCAATCATTGACATATCTGTTATTTCTTTATGATGTTAGAAATTAAATAATTACTTATTAAATTACAGCATGTAGTTAGGTTTTTAATAAATCATGAAAAAGGCTATAATCGTGGAAACATACTGTTTGTGATATCATTCTATATCGGTGTCTAGAAAAGTTTTGTATGTTGGTTCTCTAATTAAGGAACGTGCAATGCACGGAAAACCTCCCAGCATTCATACACTGGCCTGGCCGATATCTGTATGATATCTCAAATAAGTAAGTCCTTGATATAACCAATTGTGATTTATTGAATAAAATATAAAACAGATTCTATAAATTATGTTGTTAACAAATTAACAAAATCTAATTGAAATATTGTACCCGAAATTCAATATACAAGTTATGAAAACCAGAATTTAGACATGCATGTACTATATTTAAATGACACTGGGTTGGGGGAGAAACTGAATGATGGAAATATACTCTGTTTCGGCTGTAAACTTGTTAAGTTGTACAACTGAATATTTCGCACACCATGGGTGCGTGATGATTTGCTGGATCATACCTGATTATAATTCCTGTTTGCCTGACGGCAGGTCCGACTCAGCACCGGACAATCCTGTGACCATTTCCTGGGTCTGTACAGGAAACAATCGAAACAGTGATATCCCATCAATTAGCTTTTCCAATTATATGACATTTTAGACAAAAATACCCCTATTATAGAGTTGACTTTACTAAAATGATAAACTTGCTATGATTGTGACCATACTAAAAGATATTTGCTTTAACATGTCACTTAATATTATCGTTAATTATGGATTTAATGTTTTCCTAAGACTTGCATTATTACCATGTTGGACATAATTATTACATCACATTTTTCTGTATTTATTGTGTTGGTCGCTATCTGACGACCTGGATATGCATGTCCAGTGACTGAGTTGAACCCTGTTGATCCTACCGCGGAAGACATGGAGTATTTTGCTGAAGTGACCGAAGATCAGTAGTTATCATGTACTTAGTTTATATTAAATGCAGTCTATTCATGTTTTTGAACCTATCATTCCTTAATGGATATTATCTAAAGTTATCCAGTATCGTCCTTCTGTTTTCTTTATGTAATACACTTTATGGATCAATGAATGTCAGTTTATTTATCTACGTGTATTTATTCTTTGTGGCTGTGATATTATAATTGAGGCTTTAGCATATTCAAACTGAATATGTTGCCGGTACCTGCTACACGTGCTCGTATACCATATATTGGGAACGGGGCGTGACATTAGATTACCCCACAAGATCCAATTCCATTTTGCTATTTGCACCAGATCTAATTCAATTCTAAACTTGCTCTTAGACTTTTACCTCTGGCACATACTTGAAGTTGCCTTTGGTTTAGACTCTTAACTCCAACTCCATGTTTGCTTTTTTGCCTCTAGCTATTAGACTCCAAAATTCTACTATATCCAATCATTGGGACTGCTCTCTATACTTTGAGGCTCTGATTTAACTTCGTCTTGATTTCTTACGACAAGTGTCAGAAGTACTTTGTACTTTTTGAAAGAACGTGCGCTCATAACTTGTTTTATTATCTTGATGTGTTCCATCCTAGTATGTGGTTATTTGGATTCTTGTTGGGGAGAAACGTTGGCCACCGGAAGTATGATAAGTTTTAAATATAAAGCTGAGAGTCAATCTGATCTAAATGTTTAAGCTAATAGGTACATGCCTCAATTTTATATTTAAACTCATGACTTTCAGGTTCTATCCGATATAAGACTATACTTATATATGAATACCAAACAATCTTCCCTCATTGTGAATATATTGCAATCATCTAACCATATGCCGTAGGCACCAACCATCACATAAGCAATATCAATTTTGGTCTAAACCAGCTACTATCTTTACACCATGGTTATTAACATCCACGTGGCAGTTCGTTGGAACTAGATATAAAATTACATCTAACACTTTTTGTTTCATACCGGCTTCACTTTCCCTTCGGCTCCAATCTGGACTCTGATGTGATTTGTTGAGGAGAAATCGGTCTCCTAGAGCATGATGGTTTTAAATACAAATCTGAAAACCAATCTAACTTAAAAGTTTAACTTAATAGGTAGAGGTTCCAACTTTATATTTAAAACTATGAATTTCTTTTGTTCTATTCGATGTGGGATTATGCTTATGTATGAATACCTAACTGTTCTTTGTTGAACCTTACCTTTATGGTTGCCAAATATCGTGTTTAGCCATGACACTGTTGCCGATGTAATGCTCAGGAACTATTTGCCTATATTATGCTTTGATTATGCTTGCACTGCACAATGTCCACGGGCGAGTCTGCCCTCTGCAGCTCACAGTTTGTTTGGGTTATCCACTGCATTGATTCTGCCTTCATATGGTGTTTGGGACTATTTCATCCACAGTGTAGGATTATGTACGAGCTATGAGACCTGAAGCATATTCAAACCATGCTGTGACTTGATTCTGCGTGCACTATATGGTGTTTGAGCTATTTTCCATCTATGTTGCAGCTATGTTCGTTCTGTGTCCACCTGATGCTTGAGGGTAGTCCATCTTGCCAATGCCGAAATATGAAAGTAACTTTGTGTTCGGTCTCCTTCCTTACACTGTGGTGGCTCTTGAGGTTGGTCTTGGTAGGCGAAAGTGGCTCATTGTGTTACCTATTATGAAAGCATTAGGTAATCCTAATAGAGAACTAGAGATTATTGATATTCAAAGATAAATAGATAAAAATAGAAAATTTAAGAGAGAAATCAAATCAGAAGATCAAACTGCAACAGAAAAAAAATTGTACGTGTTCAATGGATCAGAGAAGGTAGGGTTCCTCTACAAACAATTCGTGTATGTAGTTCGGAGAAAGTTCTACCTTCAGGAGCTGAATCAAATTTCACTATTGATGAATTTGCAAAGTACTATTCTTGAGATTTCTCAAATCTCCCAAAATTACAAATAAATAACTCTCAAATTAAGAAGACAATAAAAAACTCTCAAAAAATACAAAAGAGTTATCTCTTCACAAAAGATCTCTCTAGATTCTCCATAAGCCTTATCTAGCACCCTTTATATAGATTATGATTGATAAAAACCAACTTTTAGTTAAGTAGGGGTAGTTTTGTAAGCTCACAAGTCCCAAAAAAATGCCCAAATACCTGTCCTGTGCCTTTTGCGATGTCAAAATCCTGCAATCAATTGAGGGTCAATATGATGACCTCCATTGTTGCAGGTTATTGCTAACCCATCGATGACACTAGGCCCATCGATGGCCACAAATTGTCCACCAATGGCCAAGTGAAATTGAACCATAATAACAACATTACCCTCCTTGAGTTTGTAGAGGGATATTAGATATAATAATTAATAAGAGTAGAATTAGTCTTTGGATTACTTATATTATCTAGATTAGTATTTGGATTATTTTATCTTATTAAATTTCTTCTCTTACTAGGATTCTTTTCATATCTATATAGCAAGGCATAGCATCTCTTTATGTAATACCCTTTTTCAATAGTGATTTTTTTAAAAAAAATTTCTCTCGCACTCCCTTTATGTAGTTTATTTTTCAATATTCAATAAAAATTAAATTTTTTATCTTTCTTCGAGTTATTAAAGTGATGTTTGCTTTTTAGGGATTACTCAAATTAATAAAGCTAATTTCTGGAGTCAATATGCAGACTGTTTCAATTAGGTCAATTTAGGTCTTATGTCTTCAATAAAATCAAGTAAATAATAAAAGAGAAATGCAAGAGAAGGAGCAATTCTATCCGAGTTGCATTTTCCAACCAAAATTGAACAAGGGACAACTTTATTTTTTGGTATGGGAAACTCGGAGTCAAGTTATATGAGCAAGTTCTTTATATTTGAGGTAATGCAATGACAATTTTCTGGACCTTTATTGGAGCCTATGTTTATGCTTGTAACCAATTTGGAAAGGAATGGTCCACAACTTGAGCTCAAAAGATGAAAGGATTTTGTTTTGTACACAACCAAGGACCAAGCCAGTACAGCCAAAAAGGGATTGGCTGTGTAATCCAAAAATGAGGTGGTCTTATAGAAAGCCTGACTAAATGTTGCAACTAGGACAATCCCGTAAGACGATGCCAAATTAATAGGCAAAGAAATGATGAGAAAGAGGGCTTCACATAAGATTTAGAAGTCATGTTGGATTTGCTAATATAAAAAACCTAATCTTGAATATGCGAGATGGAAAATTAAAACCTGCATGGAAGCTAGTTGAAATTTGAAAAGGTATGTTTTCTTGAAGACTTAGCATGCTGAGTGCATTCTTTTTTTATAGAAAATTTATTTCTTGTTGGTATAGAGGCAGCCTGTTCTTATTGTTATGATTAGCGTTAAGAGCAGTTGTTACTGATTGAGGATGTTCTTTACTTGAAAGTCCTTCATGAGTCTGAATTTTCACTACCCAAGGAACTAAGAAGCATGTTTTTCTATATACGCTTTGTGCATGTCAGGAGTATTGAAAACGAAAGCATCTTAATAATCTTGTGTCTTCTTTTTAGTTTCTTTTTGTGGAGGAGGGTCTATGGGTGTTGGAAGATTTTTTTTGGTGAGTCATATGGACCACTAGCATCAATAGTTGTTCAACTTAGATGCTGCTGTTGCCTTCACTGAGGATGCTGAGGAGGTTGGGTTGTAATTATATATTATTATTTGTGCAATGTTGTAGTGACTATGAGCGAGAGATCACTTAGTTAAAAGGAAAGGGGTCTTCTATCAGTTCTATGCTCTCCTTTTCTTCCCATTGAGCTTCTGCAGTGGATGATATTAGACTGGGGGAAGATGCTTTCTCCTTCTGCCTGTCCCATTCTTCTCTCTCTTGATGATGCAATTCTAAAGAATTGTAACGCTAAGTGGGCTGCACCCTGCTTTCAGGGCTTTCCAGTGTCGTGTGGTGCCTTTCCTTTCATGGTGTTTCCATAGAGTGTAAAGTTTATCTCTGGAGTGAGATTGACCGTTCTTCTTTCCCACTGTTTTTCATGGGGTGGGGCACATTCAGCTGCTCTTGATCTTACCTCCTTCCATTTTATTTATGTTTGTATACTCCCTGGTAAATTGTGAAGACGTGTTACTGAATAAACAATTTTGCAAATTTTGTCGATAGTCATTCTTCTGCCTTGTTGATTTTTATTCTCTCCTGCTTTTAATTTCTTAATTGCCTTTCATCATTATGTAATAGAAAGGTTTCCAGAAAAGTAATTTGTTTACACAAGCATAGTCATGTCTTCACAACATCTTCAATCCTGTTTATGTTCTGCAATACATATTTTCTAATCAACCAACATATAATTGGAGATTATTTAAGAAAGTGCCTTTATTCAGACTGTTCCAAGTATTTTGAACAGAGCTATGTAGAAATGCTTTTGTACTGCAAAACAACATTCGTAAACACTGTGGAAAGATCCAAGTATACAATATGTGCATGTTTTCCATACCTGAAGCGTATGAGAGTAATTATTGATTTATAGCTATGAAGTTTTGTTCCTTTCAATGGAGAATGCCCACATCTACTATAACCGTTTTGCTTTGGATCACAATTAATTCTCTTTTGGTAAATCAGATAGTACATATAGACAAGCTTATCCCGGTTGGCACCATATATCTCAGATTCTCACTTGTGGCTTTGTTAACAAGATTTTTGTTTTTATAATATCTGATGCTGTTCATCTTTTACCTGATGCTTAATAACTATTTTTCTTGTCTTTTGAGGACTCAAAACTTTTCCTTTTCATAACTGCATCTTCTTCTTCATTTTGATATATGAGGGAGAAAGCACATCGCCCATTTCGTTGCCTTGATTGCCAGTATAGGAGAGAGTTGGTTCGTGTATATTTGTCGAATGTTGAGCAAATTTGTCGTCGTTTCATCGAAGATAGAAAGGGAAAGTTTAGCAAGCAGATCGACGATAAAATGAGATGGTCAAGGTAGGTACCCTTGTAACATTTGTATTATTTTTCTGAGTTTTGGTTATGGTGCTCTAACAGCTACTAGTTTAGTTATATCATCATATAGGTTTGTCTAGCCTTTAATTATTGAAGTTAGTGCCAGCTTACAGTAGAACGTTGCTTGGTGTGATTGCAGTTTCCGTACTTTTTGGTTAGGAATTGATCAGATTGGCAGGCGGCGTATGTCGAGAGATAAAAAAGATGCAATACTGAAAGTAGTTGTAAAGCACTTTTTTGTCGAGAAAGAGGTCACATCTACCTTAGTGATGGATTCTCTATACAGTGGTCTCAAAGCTCTTGAAAGCCAGAGCAAGAACAAGAAAGGTAAAACAAAACAAGTGGAAGCGGAGGAATTACCAGTTCCTTTCATCCATATTGAGAACGACATGTTTGTGCTAGCTGATGATGTTGTAATGTTGCTTGAGAGAGTGGCTTCGGGGCCTGTGCCTCTGCAGCCTCTAACCCCAAAGGATGATAAGGGTTCACAGAATCGTACGAAGGTAAGGTATCACTATATGCTCTTCTTTCTCAATTTATGGTTTTCTTTTTCGATTGGTTCACGTGGTTTGCATATTCTGATTATAGGCAGGTAAATGTCTTGCCCTACCATCTCTGGCTTCAGTTTGCTTTATTTCGTTAAAGTGATTGTTAACTTTCATATAATCTATTTGTTGATTATTATGTATGTCTATATTCTATATTCTGCATTTATTTTAGAAATTAATTGACAGGAAGGCTATTTTTTGTGGGCATCGGTTTTCTAATTGTACCACATCACTGGTCTTTCTATCAACTGTACCTTTTATTTTGAGGAACTTATACCAATTATCATGTCTACTGATATCAGGCTACCTCATTTAGTTGGCACATCCTTGCAGGAATTTTAAAAGAATATCGGCTTTTCGACATAAGTGCCAGTCTTTTATGTACTTTGAAACTTTGTCGAACAGCTGGCCTTTGTACTCCCGAATTTCATGACTGCACAAATTATGTGGGGACCGTGACCTTTCTACTTGTATAGCTATGAACCATTATCACATAGTTCAATATGATGCATTTTCAAAATTCTGTTTAAACTTAGTTTCCCAATTTGGCATTTGATTGCAATATCAACTTTTTGTGGCTGCTGCACAATTATCTGGGAAATACTATTAGTTCCTTGCAATGAGGAACTGCTCCTAACTGGCTTTGTCACTTGGAGCAACAAATGATTGTTAAACTTTAGTTGTATTTTTTCTCTCTTTCATATCCTCTTCAGTAATATACACCCCAATCTATGGAGCTCATGTGGGAGTACAGTCCCAAATTGGAAAGAACAAGAAAGAGTGCCCGGTTTAAGTAGAAATTGGGGCCAACGCCTAATCTTAAGCTTTTGGGTTGAATTGGTTTCAGGCTTCCAGCCTATGTTTAAGCCCATCTACTCACGAAGAGGCCTGTGTACTCCCCATCACCTACTCTTTTTTCAATAGATAACTTGGTTGTTAATCTAAACTATAAGAGGGTATCTAACACAAACAATAAATGTTTATCAATCTTAAAAGATAAAATAGGCAGTAAATATGTCATTTTTTTCCTCTGAACTTTCTTGATAAAATATTTTTATTGCTTATGATTTATCGCGCAAAACCTAATTTACATGTTTGAATTTTTTTGAAAATGTTTTGACCTTTCGTACATCTCTTTGTATTATACTATTATTGTTAATTATCGATTGAATGTAATTATTTTAACTATGTGTAACTTAAGATAAAAGTACGATTATGTTTGGCTAACAATGGTAATAAATCCAAATACCTCCATACTATGTAAAGTCATCCCTAATGGAACATAAGATTGTGTCTATTTTATTGGTGCTCATGAATAGAGAATATTTTCTCTATGAAAAGTTGAAATTTAATCATAGGGCATCACACATATTTTCTATAATTACACGGTCAACATATCCTCCGTTGCTAGTATTGCCATGGGCACATGCCATGACTTAATAAATGATTTGAAAACCCAAAGATATGTGTTTTCTTTTGCTTTTAGAGATATTGATGCAAGTAATTTTTGTCTTTTTTCAGCTTAAAATTAGTGATGTTTTTGTTTATAAAATATCACCTGCTATTTCAATGTATCCCATGAGTCAAATATATATTTTAGACCTTCCAAAAGTGGTAATACTTTTGTTGTTGCTAATGTAGGATGGAAGTTCTGGAGAGGAGTTTAGCAAAGATTCTGTTGAGCGTGATGAAAGGCGTCTTACAGAGTTTGGTCAGAAGACTCTAGAATTTTTTGTCCTAGCACATATCTTCAGGTAATTGTCCAACTCCTAATGTACTAGTTGTAATAAAATTTGCTTTTTCTTTTATTCTTTTATATTGGTTCCATTTCTTTTTCCATGTATTTTGCGTGGACGGTTTAGGCTGTTGCCACTAGGCTTGACGTGAATTATCAGCCAAAAAATAACTTTCTCTACTCCTCTGCAGAAAATTAGGATTAGTTATAAGTACTCACTGTAACATGGGTTTCAGTGTCCATGTTCTACTTTTTCATTCTTTTAGTTCCATATGCTAGGGTGGTGTTATCATCTCTTTCGGAATACAGTTCAGCAAAAATTGTTTTTTCAGCTATACATATCCCACAGTCATCCTCTTCTGAAACTTCTTTACCAGCATCCATGGAGTTGCCTGAAAGTACTTATGCCTTCATCATCCCTTTAGCCCCATAGAGGGATCTATTCAAATGCTATTCAAATGCCAACAGATTGCTAGGGTGGTGTTCATAGAGGGACCTATACAAATGTCGAGAACATCTCAGAGATATTTTCTGGCCGTCTTATTGATTGACAGAGTGTTGTTACCATCTCATATAGAAATATACCTCAACGACTACTGTTGTACCATCTCCCCTCTATTCAGGAGATTTTACATTTAGGTTCTTTTCTGCTGTTATGTTTGGATGTTGTATGGTTCTTTGATCAGATTTCATGAAATTATACCATGAAAATACTTCTTTTCCTGTTATAAATATCAATTTCTCTGTATACTGACATGCACACATGCACATGCACTCGCACTCAACAAACCTTTTATTTTCTACAGTCAAACCTAAACCCCTGGAGGTTTGCCATTACTCTTGTTGGTTGGTTCGTTTTATTTGTCCAAAATAAGGGACATACCCATTACATGTTTCTAGCACGTTCAAGTTTCTTTTAGGAGTATCTGTTTCTTACATGTCATTTTGCAGCAGTAGAATTGAAGTCGCCTACCAAGAGGCAGTTGCTTTGAAGAGACAAGAGGAACTCATTCGGGAGGAGGAAGCAGCTGAACAAGCTGAATATGAGCTCAAGGCAAAGCGTAGTGCCGCAGACAGAGAAAAACGCACCAAGAAAAAGCAGGTTCACATTTTATTATGTCAACCTATTATTTCTTTTCAGAAATCTAGTCTTCGCTCTTCTTTACCTTGTGATTCTTATCGAATATGTGACTTATTTTCAGGTTGCTTTCATGTCCTCATCCATCGGTACTTACTTATTTGTTTACTTTACTCCCTGGATAGTGCATAAGTAGCATCCTTCTGTTTTAAATCTTTTTCCTTCAAAATGAGTCAGCTTTGCACATTCCATATCGAGAAGACTTCATAGACAATTTGTTAAAAGTTTATGACAAAGCTGCTAATTGATATTGGAGATGCACAAGTAACCACTCTCCTACAGTTAGCCTTTCCCATCAAAACGCATCAGCTATAGAAGATATCCATATCAAGAAGACTGCATAGACAATTTAATAAAATTATATGACAAGCTGCTAACATGATATCAAGCCAAGAGACTTATCATATAGGCTGGTTGACAGGTAAGCAAGGCTCCTCTATTTCCCAGGCATGGAAATAGTCTAGAGGAAGTTGGGGAACAGTGAAACTTGTTGTACAGAATTTCACTCATATCCAAGAGACAATACAATCCAAAGAGGCTAACTGAAATCCATTTGTAAAAATGTATAACCCTGCAATTATTTGTGTCTCTAAAATTAATGATTTCCTATTATACTGAATACTTGCATACTAATAATCTTTTGGTTCCTGCAATTGGAATGTTCTTTCGGTTGTTGGTTACCATCAAAATTTTGGTTATAAATCTAAAGCATGCGAACCTCTTGTATTGAAAACTTATTATTATTATTTTGTAAATTGCACTTTCTCAGTTAATTTCTATGGTTCGCTCTTCATTCAAGAATGAACTAATTTGTAAGTAAATTGTGGATGTTTCAGTTTTAACCATTCCCATCTGGCCTTCGCCCTCACTTTGTAGATTTTATTAGTTTATAACTGAACACTTGCCTATAGGTTTTTTTTATTTTTCACTTAGTTTTGGTTAGATTACTTTTTTTTACGGGGAAAGGATTCTCTTGGCTTTCCATACACCAAACATCAGATGACTTTAATGGCCAGTGGTTTGTCATGGTTGGTTTTTCTTTTTTGTCTTCTTTTTTTAATAGCTTCTTTTTCCAAGTTTTACATTCTTTTGGCAAGAAGAAAAGTTTTGCATTCTTTTGGCGAGGATAAAAGTTTTGCATTCTTCTGCATTCTCAGTAAGTCTCTTAGTATTACTCCATATGCCTTTTCTGGCTCATTTCATTTATCTTAATCTCTTGCCATAAAATTTCTACCACATGATTCTGAATGCCTCCTTAGGGGTCAGACTGTGAGCAAATTCATCAATCGCTGCAATAGGTTATATCTTCATTTTACATCTCTGCGGCTGCCATGCCTAATTCTTTTCTCAATTATAATCTTATATACTATGTCCTAATGGTTACTACTTGTCTGAGTTGTCTCATTGCTGCTGTAGTTACATCTGTTATGGTGTTCAACTTGAAATTTCATTTCTCTGTACAGTTTCCTTTTTGTTCTTTATGATCAGTTTAAACTTTCTATATCTCTTCTTTTCCTCATCTTTGGTTACTGCTAAGTTATCGTACTTATAATGGAGTCGTAATTCATCCTATTTATTTCTCCAGGCTAAGCAGAGGCGGAATAGTCGGAAAGTCAAGGATAGAGCAAAGGATGAGAAGTCTGATATTGTGATTCAGGATAAACACCAAGAGCAGAGCCCATCTGATGAAAGTTTATTGGAATATTTCTCTTCTAAGAAACAACTAGGTGTCACAGAAAACTTTGGCACCACAGGAAATACTTCCGACACATCTGACACCGGAGATGACGCCGCTGAGATGATTCAGCCTGATTTAGAAGATAGAAACTGTAGTCCTGGCGATTGGGACGCTGATACATCAGAATCCCATCCTGCTACTGAATCTAGTAATTTTGTAAATCAAAATGGGCAATCTGAGAAACGGTCCACTTCTACAGTGGATGATAGCTCCTCGACATGCTCAACCGATTCAGTACCCTCGGTTGTGATGACTGGGTCACATAAGGGAAACTCTCTGAAGAACGGAAGCCAGACCTCACCTCACAGGTAATATGTTTTCTTTTTAGCTTGTCCTTGGCATTTACTAGTGCTAAACTTGGCAACTGCATCCTATGAGTTACCAACATGCAGGAAAAAGAGTCAATGGAGAGACACACAAAATCGACCATCTGATGCTAGTTATCTAAGTGGTGCCACTGGCAGCTGTAGAACATCTAGAACTGGACCGGAGGCTGTTCTTCCGATCGCTGGGAGACAAATTCTAGAACGACATCTCGTTGAGAAGGTGAGTCTAATTATTCATTGTCTTCTTGAAATGAGGAAGCACCTCATGTTAATGTCAATTACAATCTTATACAATACAAGATGCACTAGTATCCTTGCTTTGGTGTTAGTTGTGAATGTTTATGCACATGCGTGATTGCAAGCATAAGGGGCTGGCATTTTAATCAGATAATCTGTGTTTTCTTATGCTCCTATTGAACTGACGGGTCTTGATTGGTGTAGAAATTTATATCAAATACATCTGGATGTCCTTTCATTAGTACTGATCCTCGGACCTTGGTACATCATTGTTCAACTTTCCAAAAGTACAGGTTAATTATTATAGTTCTCTACAATGACTTTCTTTTGCAATTTGATTTTTTTTTTTCTGTCATTCAAGGGTTAATCTCTGTTCTATGATGATGTATATATATATATATATATATATATATATATATATATATATATATATATATATATATATATATATATATATATATATATATCTGTGTGTGCATGTGTGTGTGTGGGGGGTGGGGGGTGGGGGGGGGGGGGGGGGGGGGGGGGCAACCCAATGCACAAGGCTCCTGCATTAGAAGGGTCCATGTATGCAACCTTACCTCTACTTTGTTGAGAGGTTGTTTTTGTTGTTTGAACCTGTGATCTCCAGGATGCAACATATATACAAAGTTAAAAATTAGAGAATGAGAAAGAAGCTTTACTGATCATATGCCATGGCCAAACATGAAGGAAGAAATTTTGAATAAGAGAAGGGAGAAGACTGAACTCTCAGGTTCATTCAATTATTAAAACTGGATTTTAGAATGTCTGACTGAGCATGTATGAATGGATTTTAAAGTTGGCTCATTTGTTCAGATTAGAGGAGAGACACATGGGGTGAAGATCTCATGTATATTGCATTATATGATTAATGATCTAAGGGTCTTCATATATGAATCGGGAAAGCCACTATAAGTTGTTACATAGTAAGTAGCCAGGTAGAAAATCACATGGGAAGTAGCCATATGGAAAGCCATTACATGAAAAATAGCCATATGCTAAGCTAAAACATAGAAAGTAGTCAAATGGAAACAATTGACACTAAAATCCTAAACGTATAGTCATCTAATCATATGTATAACATATACAACACTCCACAACTCAAGGCGGATCAAGAGTTTTGAGTTTGAAGAGAAGAAAAATGTATTGGTTACAAAGTCCGGACTTTGGTAAAGTATGCTGAAAGCGAATGGAAGGTGAACCATGCTGGAAAACAAATGCAATACAAGGCAAAACTGAAGAACTTAAAGGCATGACGAAGCAAGATGGTAGAACAACTCCAATGCATAATGGAACATAAAGGAAACTCGAATTATGCCAGAAGAATTGAAGAAGATCGATCAACGGAGTCACTGGTCCATGTGGTATTAGAATATGCTTAGCTGTAGAGAGCTCTAAGAAGAGAAGAATAGACATTTGGAAGCAGGAGACGAAGCAACATGGTGTCGCGAGCAAGAGGAAGTGGCAGAGGACTGCGAGGAAGGGGAGGTGACATGGGATCACGAGTAGGAGGAGGCAACACGGGTTCGTGAGCATAAGAAGGTTGTAGAAGTCTGCTTGTAGGGGCGACACAGGGTCATAAGTAGAAGAAGGCGATAGAGGACTATAAGTAGGAGGCAACACGAGGTTGCGAGCAACAGGAGGCAGTAGAGGAATTAGAGAGACATTTTGTCAACTAGATTGATGGCATATGCTAGGTACGCACAGAGCTGGCCCAACACCAGCATGATTTTTTTTTTTTTTGTTAAGGAGACGTAAAGCCTTGGTAGTTCTGATACCATATTGAGATTAGATGAGAGAGATAGGGGGATGATTTTGTGAGAATAATGACTCAAGAGTCTACATATAGGTCTTAGGAAAGTTACTTAATTGAAATCCACTAAATGGAATGTAGTTAGGCGGAAAGCCACTACATGAAAAGTAGTTATATGGAAAGCCACTACGCTAGCATGAAACCCATGTATGTACAATCATCTAATCATAGGTACAATCATCTAATCATATGTACGAAATTCAAAAGATGCCAAGGGACTACCCACACATACAAATAGCCTGCGGGGAGGATGACATTACTGGCAAAGACCGTCTAAAGACCGTCTGGCAAAAACGCCGCAGGCGCGAAGCATGGTAGGCCTGTGCCGGGGGAGCATAGGGAGGAAAGGGAGCCCGAAGTGTGGAAGAGCCAGGTAGGCCGGGTCATTTGATGGAAATGGAAGGTCCAAGCGGCTCATTCATTCGTCGGAAATACTAACAATTTTCATTTTGCAATCACAAAAGCATTAAAATCCATGAAGTCACCTTCCATGAGCTTATATTATTCTTTTTGAGATATTAGAGTTCTCTTTTTGGGAGTGGACTTATCTTTATCATTTTTTTAGTATTTGAGATTGATTAGGAACTATCTTTTACTTGTTTAGGTTGGGTTAGGATAGAGTTGTTTGACTTGTTTTTGTTTACAGTTCGATTTCAGTGCGCTAGGGTTGCCTGATTGTTGAGAGGGATTAATTGCGTAAATAAGAATTTTACTTATTGATTGATTGAATTGATCTCTCCTCTTTGTTTCTTGTCTCTAATCTTCTACAATTGTCTGCCATGATTCTTTCTTCCAACTTCTAACCCCTTTCCCTTTAATTTCTTCAAATTTCATCCATTCAAAAATAGGTTCAGTATATGAAGGGACCCTTTTTATTACTCCCTTAAAACCTCACAAAATAAATCACTTGAGTCATGGTAAACCTTCCTATGCTGCAAGTTCAAATGCTATGCATAATGCTCGCACGTGCAAAAGTACATAGGAACACTTCTATATTGCAGATGGGTATCCATTGTGCCATTGTGGTTGCAGGTTCAAGACCTGATAAGTACTGAGTGCATCTGCACTCTGGCTAGCTGAAGGGATTCAAACCCGAGCCTAGTGGCCAGCCCATACCGGGACAATCAAAGAGCGCCTAATGGGTGCAGCTTCGGTTAGAGGGCCCAGATAGATTCTTTGTCATCCAAGTTATATTATAACCTTTCCTATGAGAGCTAGGGCTTATGCCTCCTCAATCCTCCGCTTTCTTCCTCGTGATCTCTATAGCTTGTTGAAGGTTTGCTAAAGAGCGATGGAGCTCGTGGTGACCTCCAAGTGTCAATATGTGAAGCTGTTTGAGGTGATGTCATTTTCGACAACTGTAATCGTCCATAGATTCTCTAACGAGATCCTTGTATAGCGATTTGGGTATGCAATGCTTCCGCTACTTTGCGCTTGCTAGGTCTCATATTGAAATTAGAGCATCTGACATGGGGTGTGGCCATGCGATAGGATAGTAGCTCTACTAGTTACCAAAGTCCCATCTCAGCATACCATAATTGTCCATAATTGTTGCCTTCAGTGTGTGTTTGGATATTTGATCCGATTAGCGAATAACTAGTTTCAGCTTACAAACAAACCAAGCTACTTTTAATGACCTGAAATCTTACGCATCCAATTCCAAACCTCACTGCCATTTATTGCCTACACCATCATCTATGATGCATCTTTATACATACCTGCGATACGGTATTGCATGTATTTGTGAAGCTGGGCAGGTTGGGTTTTGTCATGATTTGTAATCGTCCAATACATACTTCAGGTCCAAGATGTAGACTTAGGGTTTACTCATATTTTGTGAGTCGGGTTATCCCAAATTCTATAAAGATTTCTTTAATGTTTGTAAAGATCTATATTCAACCCATAAATCTAGGTTTGGGTCAGGCTAAGGCCGTGTCCAGATTTAGCTTTGGGTATAAACTTAATAAAATTAGAAAAATATGGTTACCCTTTGATTTAGGATTTAAATTGAAATTTGTACTTATCTTTCCATGATTATTGTTTGAAATACCAATCATATTTTCATTACCTTGTTTTAGTATGGTTGAAGAAGGAATTCAGATGAAAATTAAAATATAACTAAAACATATTTGAGAAGATAATCAAATTTACCTCAAAATTTGGATTATTTATATCCCCTGATATTTTGATTTTTGTAGAGAGATTTCATTCTCTTAATTTGGGTCAAGGTTTGACCTTCATGAATAGATAGGGCCAAGATATTTTTGTTCCTTGATTATTTATTTTATAAGAATAGAATGTGAAGTATACAAGGATAGAAAACAAAATTTTTCAATGTATTAAATAACTATTATTAATTTATTGGATGGATATGGTAATAACTCGGGTTTTTATGACGTGGTAGGTTAGAAAAGCCAAGGGATTCAAATTAGATACGGTCTCTTGGATTCGAGTCGCAAATCAGATAGGGTAAATTTTAGCATGACCTGAAACCATTCAAAAAGGTGTCACGCCCCGCTCCCGATATACGGTATACGAGCACGTGTAACAGGTACCGGCAACATATTCAGTTTGAATATGCTAAAGCCTTAATAAATTTGCCACAATAATACTCAGTAGTTACGATAGAAAAATTCAATAAAAGCTTGACTTTTCATTTATTGGAATGAAGTTTAGATACAATTGAAACAAAATATAATAAAATTAAACAAAAGAAAGAAGGGAATCTCTAATCCATTATGGAGCTTCAATATGATGTTTAAAATACACCAAATCCTGCGTCAGTTTTGGCGTGTCCATTGGTAAATCTGGGCATGCACACCCAAGTCGTCAGATTGCGACCAAAATAAAAACGCAGAAAAAATGTGAAATATAACGATTATGTCCAAACATAATAATAATACAAGTTTTAGAAAATATGTAATAAAATGTCTGTAATAATGATGTCAATTGACTTAGGTTATCTTAATGTCATTTTAGTAAAGTCAATTCTATAACAGGGGTATTTTTGTCTAAGATGTCATGTAATTGGAAAACCTAACTGATGGGATACAACTGTTTCGATTGTTTCCTGTACAGACCTAGGAAATGGTCACAGGATTGTCCGGTGCTGAATCGGACCTGCCGTCAGGCAAGCAGGAATTATAGTCAGGTATGATCCAGCAAATCATCACGCACCCATGGTGTGCGAAATATTCAGTTGTACAACTTAACAAGTTTACAACCGAAACAGAGTATATTTCCATCACTCAGTTTCTCCCCCAATCCAGTGTCATTTAAGTATAGTACATGCATGTCTAAATTCTGGTTTTCATAACTTGTATATTGAATTTCGGGTACAATATTTCAATTAGATTTTGTTAATTTGTTAACCACATAATTTATAGAATCCGTTTTATATTTTATTCAATAAATCACAATTGGTTATATCAAGGATTTACTGATTTGAGATATCATACAGATATCGACCAGGCCAGTGTATGAATGCTGGGAGGTTTTCCGTGCATTGCACGTTCCTTAATTAGAGAACCAGCATACAAAACTTTTCTAGACACCGATATAGAATGATATCACAAACAGTATGTTTCCATGATTATAGCCTTTTTCATGATTTATTAAAAACCTAACTACATGCTGTAATTTAACAAGTAATCATTTAATTTCTAACATCATAAAGAAATAACAGATATGTCAATGATTGCATTTGTAATAACACATTTAGTTTCTACAAATTAAATTCTAACAATATAAAGAAATAGTATTTGTAATCACAAATTTAGATGATATAATTGAAGTAATATTTTTATAAGGAAAATTAGCATGTTTAGTGAGTCCAAAAAGAACTCACCTGGATTTTTGTTTCCCGATATCGCTCAATGGAGTAATCTACACATTAAAAATATTCTAAGAATATTAAAAACATGTTAATATGAATTTAGATGATTTTTAGGGAATTTTCTAATATTTATAACATACTCAAAAATTGATTTTAGTATTAAGCGGGTCTGAAATTAGGAAATAGGTTTGGCTCCATTTTATTGGGCTTATAAGAAGATGGATGCTATTTTTAGGTTATTAGGATTATTGAATAGTAAATGAGCTAATCTATGATTTATATTTTAACCAAAAGAAAAAGAAAGATAATATCTAACCTCTTGTCAAAAGTTGAGAACCTAAAATGTGGAAAGAGATGGAAGGAGATGCTGTTCTCCGGTGAAGTGGTGGCGGCTCCAGCGGCGGCTCCTGCAGTGGTTTTGAAGGTGGCTCCAGTGAGATGAGAATGTTAGAGGATGATTTTTAGAATGAGTGGAATGTGTTTTGAGTTAGGGGTTTATATAGGATTGGATTTAGGAGTTACAGAATGTGAAGGGTTTAGAGAGTTATAGAATCTAAAAGGTTTGAGGAGTTATAAAATTAAATTGGAGATTTAATGTAGATAATTTATGGAGAAGATGAAAGGATTGGAGTTAGAGAAATGAATAAGTAATGAGTTGAGAATATGAAAGGTTTTAATTTAATTTAGAGATTTTAATTTTAGAGTTAAGGATGGGAGTTTAGAAGGTGAAAGGTTTGGGAGGTTTTAAGAGTTGAAAGGATTGAGAGTTACAAAAGATGAAAAGTTTTAGTTAATTAAAAAGTTTAATTTTGAGAATTAAATATGGAGTTTCATGGTTTAAATAATGAAGAAGATGAAGAGTTTGGAGTTGGAGAAGATGAAAGGTTTAGGAGGATAAAGAAAATGAAAAGTGTAAGAGTTAAAGAAAAAAAATGAAATGTTATATTTATTATTTGTTTATTTTTTTAAAATTATTTTTAGCTATAAAAGATGAAGGGTTATTACAAAAGGTAAGATGGGTCCCATACCCGTCTATTTATGCCTTAGGTCAGGTTTAGAGCGGGGCCTGGTCCAGGTCGGATTTGGGTTACTCAGACCTACTTGCAATCCTATTGCCATGATATGAACATGCAATTCAAGTTAACAACAACTAAGCCTTTTATCCCAAGTACTTGGGATAGGCTCATGAACCAAAAGAGAATCATGCCGGATTGCTCACGTTGATAATCCTTCTCTATTCATTCCTATCAAGTAATATGACCTCATTTAACCCTCTAGAATCCATATATTTTTGTATCACCTCCATTTATATTTTCTTCGATCTTCCTTTTACTTTTTTAACTTGTTCTACGTTGATAAGCTTCTCTCGTCGAAGTGGTGCATTTGGAGGCCTATGTTGCACATGACCAAACCATCGTAAGCGATTTTCTCAAATTTTTCTTCGATTGGGGCTACACTTACTTTAGTATGAATATCTTTTTCTCTCTCTATCTCTCCTAGTGTTACCTCATATCCAACGAAACATGCACATTTTTTGTTATAATGAATCAGGGATACATTAAATGTGTGTGACATGAATTATCATGTGTGCTCATATTCTGTATCTGCAACACCTATTATTTACACTATCCTATTAAAATGGCAGTGTGTAAAGTGCCTATAAATCAAATTGAATTCTTAACCTGTCATCCACACAATAGTTCTCTCTCAAAATTCACACAATAGATTTTGATTATTATCATGTACATTTGCCCCCTCCCAAACAAGAGAGTTTTTTTTTTTTTTTTTTGGGTGGGGGGGGAGAGAGACATCAGAACAAGTTCTAATTTTAGTATAAATCGGGAGAGTCCAATGTATATCCATCTAGTATTGATGTATCCAAACATTCTTGACACATTCCTTAATTGCTAGGTATCCTAGTCCATGAGCTGGTCAAGTATCTGTTATATTAAATTTTCCTTGAATGCCGTGGTTTGTGACTGTTTGTTTAGATTGAAGAGCTCGAAGTCTCTTCTATAGAACCTCAAGTACGTCCCGGATCTTCAATCACTCCATGGAACACTCTGGGTATTTGTTTTCTGTGTGGGGGAATCCAGTGATCCACACAGGATTATGGATGCCCCTGTGAGATCTTCTGAGTGCCTCTTCCCAGCAAAATAAACATTCATGGGACTTTTGGGATTCTACGCAAACAGACATGCCCTTGCTAGACGTCACACAGTATGTCTGAAGCTTAAATTTTTCCATTTTGATAGTCTTACTTAATGCTAGCAGCAACACTCAGCCTCAATTTCACAACCTACAATCAACAAAATATCTAGAGTTTCATGAATGTGTGATTGATGTTTCAAACTAAAAAAATGATATTGAGATGTGCCTCTCGATTGATCTTATGTCAACAGGAATAGTTGCAATGTTTTTCCAGTTTATATGTATGTCTTTCATCAAATATCAGCATCTTACTTATTACAATAGGTGAGAGCATTTTTATTGTCAATAAGTGATGGCATTTTTATTGCCAGTAAGTGATAGCATTTTTATTTAAAACTGCAATAATTAGTCCAGTTAGGCTATTGACTGACGTTGCAATGTCATTGACTTGTATCAGGAGGAACAGGAACTAAATGTGAAAGATCAAGTTGATGTCAAGCAACCCTCCAATTCCAAGACATCAGACACACCCTGGGCTCTAGGGACTACTGGGAAACCACCCTATGTTTTGTCGCAGCAACCAAAGCAATCGTCTGAATGTACCACAGCCACCTCCGTTAGACCAGGCACCGTGACAGTTGACACAGTTACTGTTAAAGAATCAAATTCCAATAGTCCAGCTACACCAAGTACAATGGTTCGTCAGGCAACGAGATCTCCACAAGTCTCTGCTGCAAAATCTGAAGTTGAGAAGCAGCCCACCCCAACAAAGAGCACTCCATCACAGCAGGCCGGAGCAATGTCCAGGCCTTCGAGTGCCCCACTCATTCAAGCACCGAGGCCAAGTATTCCCGTCGTGTCCACTGTTCAGACTGTGCCTTGCCTCTCTCGCTCTGCAAGTGCTGCAGGTCGATTGGGCACAGATCCATCCCCATCTGCACCGCCATTTGTTCCTCAGTCATACAGAAATGCGATAACGGGCAAGAATGATGTGTCTGCAATCTCCACTGGCTTTGCTCATCCACCTGCTATTCCTTTAGGCCAGGCCTTTGTATCACCTACAGCGGCACTTCCTCCTCAGGCCATTGCTAGGAAAGACCAAGCCACAATCAGACCTGGATTGACTTTCGGATCCATGAAGCCAGAAACATTACAGGCCCAGTACCGACCAAGAGATGACTGCTCACATTCCGAACTCAGCAGCAGCAGCAGCAATACCAGTGGGCTTTACCATTCAAATTTTGCGGCTGGCATGAGAATGCCGGACAATTCTAGTGAGTCGTATGCAAGAGAGCAGTACCCTGGGAGAGTGTCTTCTGGTGTTGCGCCCGTTCCACCACAAGGCATGGCATCAGATGAGTTTCCCCACCTCGACATTATCAATGATTTGCTTGACGAGGACAGAGGCATGGCTAAGTCAGCAACAAACGTTCAGTACCATCACCCCCATCATCAAAATCACGGTCACTTGTTCAATCGACAATACTCCTTCCTCGGTGATGCTGACGTTGGGTTTTTGAGTAACCCCAGTCATCTTAACCAGACCGAGCACTACTACGGTGATCAGGGATTCCATAGTCTCTATGGGAGCTCCTCGAGCAGCAATCCCCTTCATGGACCTGTGGACGGGCAGTATCCACAAATGGATCGTTCTGCCTACAGCAGCGGACAGCTTCAAGGGGCGATGCAGAACCAGTGGCCTTACAGCACGGCCGACCTATCAATGCTGAGCTTGGGGAACGCAGCGGATGCCAGTGGGTACTCATACCCGCTTCCAGACTACTCAAACGGGGTAACTGGATACATGTACAATCGGTTGCCTGGGAACGGGCCAGGGAACGGGCATTGACGATGTGCGCCTGGCCTAATAATGTAACGGAGGTGTATTGTGTTTGGGGCTGAGCTTATGGGGTTTTATACAGAACCGGTTAAGTAAAGTAACTGTAATCCTAACTGTTGGTTTATGCTCGCTGTCGGGCTAATTAAGGCCATGCTCGAGTTCTGCTTGCTTTAGACGGAAAGCTGCGTTGACTTATGCTGTATCAGAAGCCAGTGGGTCTGGAGTGCCCAGAGACTCTCTGTATACATTTTACGACGACAGCAGCAGCAGTAGCAAGAGCAAACGATCGAGGTTTGATGCTCTGGAGCTGTGCAACCTTGTCAACTGTAGTATTAATCTCATTGTTCAATGCAACATAGTTTCTTTTTTATATTTCTATGCTAGTAAGGTTAGGAGCTTGAACCTTTAATAAGTTTTCTTCCTGAGAGCATGGGGGTGTTAGCAGCTGTTTAATTCATAGTTTTATTGAATTAGATAGATTAATGCTAGCAATTCTTGGTCGGCCAAGTGATATCTGCTATCATGCATGACGAAGAGCTTACTAGCTAGCTAGGTGAAGAGTCGTGTAGGAAACCATGAGTTCGATGCGTGTCTTGGTGGGCTTGGACCTGACATTTAGAGAGTAAACCAACTTTACAAGTTTCTATTTACACTGTTTGATAAATACAAATACAAATAGTAAATAATATGAAACATTATTCGAAAAATAAATAAACAACAAAAAAATCAACACATTAATGCAATCTCTCTCTCTCTCTCTCTCTCTCTCTCTCCACCCTTGTACCTTATCAAACATACGATGATCATCAACTTGCCGGACAAGTCGACCCGCCTCCTCCGATTCCGGGGCTGTTGGTGCAGCCGGAGGACTGCGAAGAAGAATTGGATCCCCTCGGGAGAACATGGAACAAGGTGCTATCCCGCATCATGAGCCTTGCCTCTGCAGCGCAACAAAAGGTGACGAGAACCAAAAATGATGCGATTGCCAACAAACTAAGCACTCCCTTCACCTTCATAGCCAAAGCCATCACCACAAAGCAACTCTGTTGTTTGGGAGCGAGTTGGTGCAAAGATATATGTAGCTATATATATATATAGAGAGAGAGAGAGAGAGAGAGAGAGCTAGCTAGATAGATAGAGTGCCCTCAGCTCCCAGAATTTGACCAAAGACTTGCTAGCTTGAACAAAATCCTTCCTTCGACTTTCTTTTTCAACTCCATCTATATCTTCCAACTCCTTTCGCAGTCTCATGAAGAAAATGTGGGAGAGTGCGGCTACTTTAGCTATAATATACATTGTCAACTGGAAAAACAAGTTCGTAAGCTATAATTTTATGTTTGAAACAAAAAGGTGAAGGAGTTGGAACTTTAGAGGAAACCCATATGAAGGTGAATCTTAGATATATTGCTAAAGTTCATATGGTTTATGTTCATAAAATGAGGGTTATAAACCAGAGTATCCAAAGAAGGTTCACTTAGCTTTTGGGGGGATTTCTAAACGAGCACACCACTGGTTTTAGTGTCCTCCGGTTCAGGAATTAGTTCCTGAGTAATTTTAATAACGTTTGGAATTAATTCCAAAATCAGAGCAAAAAATAAGGTTTCGAAATGAAGTGGCAAATATGTAATTTTTTACATCTCTAATACGGGTGGTGTGCTCATTAAGAATAATCCCGCTTTCGATTTGCATTTGACATGAGCTTGCAGGTCTATTTTGTCCCGTTGAATCCAAATATGACTTGGGTTTGATCAATTGCTTGGACTAACAAATCACCAAGGTGGCTAAATACCTCATAGCTAGCTTTTTGCAAGTTCTATTGTTGGATTCTTAGAATGTTCATAAAATCATTTATTACTAACTAGCCCTTAAAAAAAAAATATAATAATAATAAGAGACCCTTGAAATATTTTTCTTTTTATCTTTAAGAATAAGCTCCGCCAAGGAAACTAATTGGCCAACAAGAGAAATATTTTAGGCCTATAGTGTAATTTTCACCATAATTTCAAGGTTTTGGTGAAGCAGAAGAGGCTTTAATGAGCCCATCAAATTACGTACATAAATATTAGGATTAATTATAGTTAGACCCCCTGTAGTATTGGGGATGTATAACTTAATACCCCTGAAGTTTGAAACTCTCAAAAAACCCCATTGGATTTAGTTATTTTTACTCTCCTTTTTTTTATTAAAGTGCATTCTTATCCCTCAAATTTCTATTCTACCCTTATCCCTCCGTTTAACCAGCACACTCTATCCCTCTCTCCCTTTCTATCCCTCTCTCCCTTTCTATCCCTCTCTCTCAGTCACTCTCTCTATCCCTCTCTCTTAGTCAGAGAAGAAGCGGAGTGACTGAGAGAGGGATAGAGAGGGGGAGAGAGAGAGGAGAGAGAAAGAGCAAGTGTGCTGGTTAAATGGAGGGATGGGAGTAGAATAGGAATTTGAGGGACAAGAGTGCACTTTAATAAAAAAAAGAGAGTGAAAATAACTAAGTCCAGGGATTTTTTTGAGAGTTTCAAACTTCAGGGTGTTAAGTTACACACACCCAATACTACATAGAGTCTGACTGTAATTAATCCTAAATATTAACCTAACAAATGTAACTTGAACTGATACTCTTCTCTACACCAAACAAAGCAAGAATTAGGTGCAAACAATGGAAATTGAGTGTTTTTTGATTTCCAAACAGGCACCCTCTTTTTTATGTCTTGTGGAAAATCTTGCTTGGTTTGATTATGAGTCTACCAATTTATACCTTTAACATTTCGAGTCAGTTCCATAGTGCAAACTTACCTAACTTGATCACTTTCAATAGCCTTAATTTCTAAGAAAATGCAGAGTCAAATTCAAAACCTCTTATAACAACTGATAATCGGGTGGGTCGCTTGTAACCTTAGTTACTGTAAGTAGAAACTAGTCATAAGCGTACTAACAAACAGTTCCCACTTTATAGTAGTTCTATTTTCATTCTACTTTTAAGGGACCGTTTGGTTAGGGGTTGCAACTCGTAAAGTTGATTGTAACTCGTAAAATAGGCTTCAAGTCAGTATCTTTAACTATTTGGTTGTACTTGCAAACACTAACACACTTGCAACAATAGGAATTTAAAAAAAAAGTTTATATGATGATAAAAACTTCTTATCTAAGCATTGTAATATAAATTGCAGTACCTTCTGTTACTTTAGTTTCACTTGTAATAATATAACAGTAACTAAGCCTTTTATCCCAAGTACTTTGGGATAGACTGTATGAACTAAAAGAGAATCACGCCGGATCGATCACACTGATAATCCTTCTCCATTCATTTTTATCGAGTAATATGTTCTCTATTAATTACAATAATATAAATTGTAGTTCGCAGTATTACTTGCAAGCATCTAAACAGCCTCTAATTATCGAATTCACTTGTTGATATTTGCAATTGCACTCTCATGGGAGTTGGCTGGCTAGGTTGCATGCATGGTTTTATATGCATCTCATCTCTTGAGTGGTCCCCTCAAGCATATAACTTAGAAAGTGAGATGAAACAGTGAGAAGAATTTGATTAGATATATTGACCACAAGACCCTTCACATGATATTTCATTGTATAGCTAGCTATATAACCTATATATTTGTAGGTAATAGGTGTCTTCTCAGTTTCCATAGAAAGGAAGTGCTTGGACAGAGGCAAATGCTCGTGCGACTGTGTGTCCGCTCTCGGTGTATTTTATTTAAAATTTTGAATTAGAAGAATAAAAATTTATTTTAAATTTAAAAATATGAATATGATAGGTTAAAGATTGGCCTTTGGGCTAAACCATTATATCATTCTTGTAACCATTTTGTATATATGCATGCATAGAGTTTATTTTTGTTGCTAATATGTATACAGAGGGCTCATATTAGGGATGCATATAGAAAGAGAATAATGTGTCTTTGCTATTCTAGTCCTTGTAATTAGTTTATGGACTCTTAAAATTTATTGCTTTAGAATTAATCAAAAATTTATCGCTTTCGTTCTAAATCAATATTATTTGCTCTTTTCTTTTTCTTTTTTAGTTCCAGTTTTGTAATTTCTCGCCAGTTTGTTATTAGCCTATGGTAAAAGTGAAAAAAAGAGAGAAAGAAATAGAGTAACATTTGAAAATAGGAGAGAAAAAATTGGAAGTGTGAGTGTTGGTGAGGGTTTCGGGAAATTCTATTTGAGCACTGTTTTGCACAGTAAGTCCACCTCTTAAAATTGTATACAATTATGAGTTTGTCATTTCTTTTATGATCTCATCTTTTCCGCTGGTCAGGGATTAAATTTCTTGACGATGTTAAATCTGTACGGAAACTAATATCTGAATTATGTAAATACCGTTCAGTAACTAATCGGGCTTACTAAGCAAAGTGGTGTGCTCAAATAAAATTTCCGTTTTGTTGGGGAGGTGGGGAGTAAAGGACATGTCTCAATCACAAGGAAAGGTTGCTATCTGAGGATGAGATAAAAGAGATAATAGATATATAGATATAGAGAGAGAGAGGGTAGCTAGATACCAATCCCATAGAGAGAGAGAGAGAGAGAGAGGGGGGGTAGCTAGATACCAATCTCATAGAGAGAGAGAGAGAGAGAGAGAGAGAGAGAGAGAGAGGGAGGGGGCAGGGGGGGTAGCTAGATAGAGGGAGAGGGTAGATACCAATCCCATAGAGAGAGAGAGAGAGAGAGAGAGAGAGGGGTTAGAGTAGCTAGATACCAATCCCATCTCTGGCCAGCCCATTTCCAGCCCCATCTTGTTTGGGGAAATGGGAGCATCTCCCTCTCATTAGTGTACACCCCAACAGTACTCACAGAGAGAGAGAGAGAGAGGGATGACACTTTACACTTTTTTCATTTATGTTTGCACATTTTGATCATTGAAGAGAGATGATATGTTGCATAGACAACAAACATAGCATGCATGCACACCAAAAGCTCTAGCTAGCGAGATACCATGCACTGACCCCATCCCAACTCTTCTTTGTGTTGCATTGAGTTTGAATTTTTTTTTTTTTTAACAATTTCCCCCTTCTCATTTGATCTATTTTGTGTTGGTTCACTTTGTTAGAATGTCGTTTCGTAAAGAGTGTAGATTATCTCCTCTAAGCTTGCGGGAAATTCTAAGTGCGCACCACATTTGACTTAGTGAGCCCCACGACCTATAGTAAAGTGATCTACAACATGGGGAAAAATGGTGCTCACTAAGTCAAATGTGGTGCACATTTAGAATTTCCCTACGCTTGCCCTGGGTGCCAATATAGCCTTGTGACCCAACTTTACTTGATATAACAAGGACACCTCCAACATTTTTTTTTTGCGCAACAAGCCCTAAACATGCAACTTACAATAAAGCCCCTGGAAGAAATACAAACCCATCAATCGATGCGAATCCGGCCCAGGGCCTGCGGTTCGCCAACGTACGTTTCAGGCCCCCACGGCCCAGGGGCGGGGGGCTCCCCTGCACGTGATCGACCCTTGGCAAAAATATGGAGGGACGCTCGCCCGCTGTCCCGTCACCATCCCGGTAGCCTCACCCCACTCCAGTCTCCGCGTGCAGACACGGGTCAAGCAACCGACCTTGTACCCGTGGCCGGTGACTCGACCCTCTGAAAGCAACAAGACGAAGAGGGAAATTGAATTAACTCTCTCTCCTCTCTCTTTCTCTCTCTCGTCAAAACAAAATACTCCCTCAAAAAGCAAGCCAAAGCTCTCTCACAAACCCTTCCTCTCTTTGTTTCCCATTTAACAGTTCACATTGTTCTTTCGGTCATACTGAAAGCCATCAAGAGAGAGAGAGAGAGAGGAAGAGGGAGGGAGGGAGGGAGAGAGAGAGAGAGAGCGAGAGCAGTTTGTTGTAAAGAGAGAGAGAGAGAGAGAGAGAGTAGAGAGAGAGAGAGAGAGAGAGAGAGAGAATGCAGCAGCACCTGATGCAGATGCAGCCCATGATGGCAGCCTACGCTCCACCGAATCAGGTCACCACCGATATCATCCAACAGGTATCTCTCTCTCTCGGTGAAAAAATGGATTTTTATCGGCAAAGGTGGGATTTTTATTTTTGGGTGACCCATTTTAATTAAATGTGATGCTTTTCTTGGTCTTTCTTCGAGTTGGGTAGGCTTGTTTTGGCTCGTAAGCAAATGGGTTTGTTGGGTTTTGCTCAACCTCTTGGTTTCTCAAATGGATCGGTGTAAAAAACCAATATGAAAATAAAAAAAAAAAAACGTTTTTTTTCCTTTCAGAAAAGCTTTGTTTTGCTGCGTATTTAAATGGGCTTTGTTGTGTTTTGATAAATCTGTTCGTCCGTGTTCTTGTTGAAAGAGAGCATTAATAGAAATAAAAAAAAAATGATTTCTTTCCCTTCCATTTTCAGTGCAGTAGTCTATTAGGGTTTATTGTTCATTTTATTGGTTCATGTGTTGTCTTTGGATATTTTTTCTAATGCCTAAATGATCAGTGCTATTTATATACTCCATTTATTTATTTTTTAAACTAGGTTGGTTCCTTTTATAGGTTTGAGTTAGATGTCGATATAGAAGTTTGGGGTTTATGTAGGGTGTATGTTGATTCATGCTTGCTAAGCACATTTGTTTGCTACTTTTTAAATGTTAAAGTTAGGTCGCGGTAATAATATAGTTGCATCTATATCTTAGCAAGCTATGAGCTTTGGTTGTTCTATAATAAATCTTTAGAGATGTATGAGAGCTTATGTTGATGGCTGCTGAAGATCTTGATCATTAACCTTGTGCAGCTATTATGTTGTACTTCTTTTCGACCTGCTGAAAGATGATTTCTTTAACTGCACCGTAATTTAAGCAACTGATGTTAGATGCTCCTTTCTATTGGAAATGGATTATTTACTGTGTGTTTATTAATAATGAAATTTCACCAGGGTAATGCCTTTCCCCTAAATGAAATATCGAGGAAATGGCTACTGTCGTTGCCTACCAATGCATCATAGTTCGTAAAATAGATGGATATTTTGGTTTTCTTTATTGTATCTTGATGTACTTCTTTATAGTAAATTCTTGCGATGCACGGTTGAAGCTAGTTGATCTCATGTTACCCTCCTCTTGTTCCTCGGTTCAACGATATGGTGTTTTACTAGATTAAGTGAGATGTGTTTAGTAATATAGTAACATGTTTCTGCTTTTCCCCTTTCTTGTTTCTTAGTGTGATGATCGTATGATCTCTTGATGAGATATTTTAATGAAATCACGACTGAGAGTGGTTGATTGCATATGGAAGATGCTTATAATTATCATAGGGTTGTATATGGTTTTGGCTTCTCACATAGATGCTAGCATTCATGGATTTTTCATTTTTAAACTTCTGTTTCCTGTATACAAGCATCAAAGATTTATTACTTATCTGTTTTTTTTCTTCTTTCCTATTTAACCTTGAGACTTGACAATATATGGCTTTTTTTTTCTTATATTCTCATCAAAATGAAATGGTGTTAGTAATTCATCGGTCTTAGCTTGCTAGTAAAGAGTGCACTTAAATGATGTGCATATATAGTGTTGGGTCTGTGTCTGACATCCGTTAATCATCCACATGTAATATGATATTACAGTGAGTCGTAGTTGGTGTTGGGGCTAGATGACCAATCCTCTATTTGGTTCAGAACACATAAATAAAGATAGTATATCCTAGTAATTGAATTGTAGCACTTCTACATATTTTTTGTATGTGAGATGAGAGATGGAGGCTTTGCATGTTACGAGAGGAGAGTTATGGTGAGTGAGAGAGGTAGAGATAAATCTCTTCTTGTAATCTTGTTCTCATAAAATGAATATTTCTTATTCCGTCCTGTGGATGTAGGTCGCATTTTGTTGGCTAAACCTCAGGATTTTTGGTATTTTTCTTCTTATTTTTTCAATCTTGATGTGCTTGATGTGTTGAGCTTGTGGTGTTTCAAGATCAGATTTAGGGATTTGCTTCCCAACTTATAGGAGTAGATCACCCATTACACATGTTTAATAATCCTGACATGGTGGAACTAGGGTACTTCAAATTGTTGAAATATCATATTTTTCAATGTCTCTAGCTGGACAATTCAGCAGTGCTTTCATCCTGAAGACTTTTGTGCCGAATTGTTCGATTATGTTTTCTATGCATGATCTATCTATCAGAAATTCCATTTTAAGACACAAGCTGCAAACACCAAATCATGTCATACTAATGTTTTCCTGTATGTAAGACCTGCTGGTTTTGGTGAGTCACTATGAGTAGCAGGAGTTGAGAGAACTGTTTGTGTTAGCGGGAAGGTACTATCTTATGGCATGGCACATCATGGAGAAGTAGAGATTACAGCTTTTAATGCTCCATTGGGCAACTATAATCTTTCACTCCATTTTGCATTTCTCTGTATCTAAGTGTTATGCTGATGGACATTTTATCCTGGCCTAGTAAGCGAGAGATGCCAGCTAGCTAATTCCTCTGTTCGCTTAACTGGAATTTGTTTGGCTGCTAAGATAAAGGGGGTTCCCTTACCTGCCTCTTCGCAAATTTCATCCTGGCAAGCATGCTGTGTGCGTCCCGCTGAATAACATGCCCCCCCTGTTGTAAAACCGTCTGTTGCATTATTATGATAGCTAGGTACTCAAGTGCATGTCATCTCTGGCTTGTATTCACATGACTTCCGCATACTTTGTATTAGAATTCTTCAAATTGCTAATAATTGCAATGCCATCGCTGGGGTCTTTTGCTTCATGCACAAGCCAATCCTTTCTTGATATCTTCTACTAATATGCTAATTCCCACCATAAAAGTATAGTTCCTAGAACTAGGCCTTGTTTCTTTCTCTCACCTTTCTGTATTACATACTCCTTGCTCTATGTTTGTTCTCACAAGATTGGGCTCATCCATTGAGCACTAGCAACAGCGTCGAATTGTAAGATAAGCATGCATGTGTTTTTAACCCAGAGACTGTTTCTCATGTACGGAGGTATTCAACCAGTTTTATTTGGCAATTTGTATTCACAGAAATATTTGATTAAAATAGAGACGTTACAAAAAATATTTAGTACATGTATTTGCTCTCAGGAAGATACCAATCTAGCCCTGAACTATCTGCACCCATCCTTGTTGCAAGTTAAACTTACACTTTCTTTTTCCTAAAATGCAACTAGGGATTAAATGAAAGGCTCATACCATGCCCTGTACGTTTGGATTCTATTTGGTAAACTCTGATTTGATATCCGTATGTGCTTTTAATAGTGTCCTTGTTGCTGAAACATGAGGTCAAAGTTCAACTCCTATCTTCAATATTAACCAATTACAGTACGAAGAAGGAAAAAGAAAATATGGATAATTTTCCCTGCCCCATTCATTCTCTCTTTCCTTCTCTTGCTCACTTATGCTACTTGCTTCTCTGGCCTAAACTTGAAGCACAAAGTTGTTAGGATATAAGGAGGCTTCGTAACATTGTCAGCCCGTAATCTGTCATCCAGAACTCTTGAATGAAATGGTTGTTTGCCATGTATTCCGCTTTCAAAGGTCCTACCGTCCTAGGTTAGTTATCTTGTAGCCATTGCAATCGTCATACTGAGGGAGTCACCTTCCTGTTAGGAAACTTCCATTTATCCTGGGCAGTTCCTCTTTTAAAGTTGCCTTTTACATGGCCCACAAAAAAGGAGTTTTAGGGTTGTTGACCAGTAATGACTTTGAATGTTACTTGCCAAAATGTTGACAAGGATGTTCATACATATAGCCTTAAAATTCCTGTAGCGTACTTCGGAAGAGGCATTGGTGCAATGTCCTTTGCTGAAGTATCAGGCTTGTCTCTTTAATATTTCTGATTATACTCATGTTTCTGCTCTCTGGTTGTGTTCAGTTTGATATTTGACGAAACTCTGTGTATAGATTATGAACCTTGAGCAGGCAAAAACAATGAAGCTACTTATGGAACTTTTGGAAACTCCTACATGAAAAAAGAATTAATTATGCGTCGATAATTTGCATTATGGATGTTAGCAAATGATGACCGGAAGGATGCTACTAGTGAAGAAGTTCTAGCCATTATAAGGTGATTTGGTGCATGTTCCTCATTTAGAGAGGGCAAGCAAAAGTGGAGTTCCATAGAATCATCACAATCATGAAATCTTTTCCCACTAGATCGGGATTGGCTTATGGTGTGTAACTCTGATTCTTAAGAAATTATGTAACTGTGTATGCACAGGACACTGAGCCTATAAATTCCATTCAAAATTCATGAGACGAAAATTATGGATAGGAGAGGGGATTGTCAAAATATTTCAGTTAGTATGTAGGATTAACATTTCATTAGCATAGGTATGACCTTAATAAATTCTCACGGCATCAAGTTTCAATCTTTTACTGGATATGGTTTCAATTTTGGTTTAGAAGAATCTCGGAGTTGGACGTTTATTACTTGTGGTTGCATGAGCTTGTATAAGGTAGAATTAAAGTAGTGGACTTAAAGTGGTTCACAGTTTAATATCAAAGCTACTAAGTATTGAATGTGTAGATAAGATTTATTGTAACAGCAAGATCCCATAGCAATAGCAAGATGCATCTGTATTTGGTGACGGACTTTGTTGCGTCAAAAGTTGCTTAGTATCACCGTCAGCAAAGGGAGATAGAGTCTATAAATGGTACAAATAAACTCTGTTCAAGCTTATGTTTAGGGTACATCAACCCTATCAGAAGAAGAAAGAAGCAAAATTTGCAATGGTTACGTGATAGCCTTAACCTTCTAGGATTTTCCAAGTGTTTCAAAGAACAAAGTAACAAACTATTGTTTTGTTTATGTTTAATGTGACAGGAATAGGCTCAGATGTTATAAACTTTAACTTTTCTTTGATGGCTGCTTTTGCGTTAGCCACAATTTGGTATCCCACTTAGTTGTAGCAATTATGTAATAACAACAATAACTAAGCCTTATATCCCAAGCACTGGGGTTAGGCTACATGAACCAAAACAGAATCATGCCAGATTGATCACATTGTAGCAATTATGTAGTGTTTTATGATTTTTCTGATCTTCATATGACTTGGACTAATTTCAACACCGTTTTCTTCACACTATAACAAATCAATTTTCTTGCTCTTTCTCTATGTTTCTGGTTAAATTTATGGTTGGATAAATAACGGATTACTAGAGAAATCGATCGACACATTTATTGCATTTTCTTGGGTGGTTCTCGGTTTTGACCATCACAAAATGTTTCAGGCAATTACTGCAGCTTTGGTGTTCTCCAGTCAATTTATGGGAAAGTTTGAGGGATTTGTTTGCAATACTCCAATCCTTAAGTATACATTATAACAAACATTATTTTATTCGCTTTCCTAATGAACCATTTTTTTGCTAGTTTTTTAATTGGGTTAATTACACATAAACCCTCTGTAACATGGGAATGTATAACTTATCACCCCTAAAGTTTTAAACTCTCACTTAGATCCCGTGGACTGCAGAAAAAATGAGCTTTCCTGTCAGTTTTTTTTCTGCGGTCCAGTGAGTCTAAGTGAGAGTTTTAAACTTTAGGGGTGATAAAGTTATACACCTTTTATACTATAAGGGGTTTGAGTGTAATTAACATTTTTTAATTTTACTTCGTTGTGGTTATATTGTCCTTCCCGTAGCTACACTTAAAAGGCTTCATGCGGCTGCTTTTTCATTTTGCAGTATCTGGACGAGAACAAGCAGTTGATTCTGGCCATTCTTGAAAACCAAAATGCCGGAAAAGCTGATGAATGTGCCGAGTAAGTCTTGTAATTTGATCATTATTGGAAAGTGAAATTTGAGTCGTGGACATCATTTTTTAAAATCTTTTTTATTAAGGGATGGTTTGGAACATTCAACCCGTCATTTAGATAAAAATCATCTCAATTAAGCTAAAGTTTGTTTTGCTTGGTAGTTGCTACCTTGACGGTGAACTATGGCAGATGCCATATTTATGACTTACTTACATGAAACCTCTTTTTATTGACATGGTATAAGATGCACACGGACAATTAAGGACAATGAACAGTGATTCTGACTTGGTTCAAATAAGAAGCCAAGTTTTGGTCTATTTAACGCACAATTGACTAAAGACACTGTAATAATATCCATCAATGCTTCAATGGCTCACCAACATAGCAGTTTTTACATGACCGATTAAAATGGCAAATGCCCAGTTGTTGTTTTGAACTTTTAACATGCATACTAAATGATGTGGAAATTTAAAACATTTATCATTATGTTTGCATGTCGAGACTTACTAAAGAAAGTTTATAGGTCAAACACCTAGGTATCAAGGCTTCTGATGATAGGATGAAGTATCATATGTATTAATTAACACCTTTCAGCGGTCTATGTCCTTAATGGTCTTTCACTCCTCAACCTTAATTCATTGAGAGGAATTTCTAAAGGAGCACACCACTAGTCGCAGTGAGCACACCTCCTAAAGTTGAAAAATTTACAAATTTGCCACTTCATTTTGTGACATTATTTTTTGCTCTGGTCGCTGTTAAAACCGTTTGGCAACTAATCTCCGAACGTCTGAAAACCGTTTGGGACTATTCTCCGACTCATTCTGAGTGTGCTTACTAACACAAGTGGTGTGCTTGTTTAGAAATTCCATTCATTGAGATGAAGTGTTGCTTCTGAGAAATCTCATGACCTATTGGACAACCGAAGCAGAAATCAGCTGCTACTTTAGATAAGTAATCATATAATCTATCTCCCCACCGATGACACGAAAATAGCTTTTAGCTTATCAAACACTGTAAAATATGTGGACACTTGTAAAAACGTTTACGGGCACTCACGTACAGTGACAAACTATCATTCTGATACTTTTTATTGGTACATTGGACTACAACTAGTGACCGAAGCTAGAACTGTTCTAACTTCTATGTTTGTTAATGACGACCTTCAACATTTAACTATATTAGATGCCTAGTTGTGTACTTGTGTATATACTAGTAGTATCTTGTCATGCGAGGGTGCTGAAGCTAGGACAGGTTGCCCTGTTGCTTAAATGTCCCTTATAAGCTAGTGTTTTTAGAATTTTCGGTTACTTGTGTGGTTTTCCGATTCAAGCGGCATGAGGTACTCTCATCTGCTGTGGTTCATTTGTTAATCCAGCACAGAGCTTTATACATATTTCAAACTGAGCTATTAGCTGTGATCTGCACATCAAGTGGCTTGTCATCCGTATATGCATTTTAAGTCACCAGTTATATCCTGTATTGTTTTTTTAGACAGTTTGATATGCCATGGTTGTACTGGTTCATTTCGATTTTTTTGGCATATGTTGGTGTCCGTGCAATTAACCTTAGTGGAGTCTGATGTAATATCTATAGGAAGAAGTTCAATCTATGGGATAATCCAGCTAATTGTTTTTCATGAACCCTCACCATAACTTAGGAGTTTTGGTGTAGTGCCAGGGACTTCAATATAATATTGAGCAACGCAAAGCTCAAATCCCACTGGACATGTAGTTAGTTGCGAATTAAATAAAAAATTGAGTACTGCTGTGTAAAGCGCAGTTTCAGCCAAAATTGGACGGTCAACCTGCAAGAGTGTGTTAAAATATAAAACAATTTCTTTCAAAACTCATCATAATTTTGGAGTTTCGGAGTAGTGGTAGGGATTTCATTAAGTTCAGAAAGTATTAGGAATAAGTCTTGGGTCCACTCTAGTCCTCTACAAAATGCAGGATTGCGATGAAAATTTATGCCACGTCAAATGCGTATCTTCACTTAAACCTTCTTATAAGAAATATTTATGTATCCTTTGAATCTATCTGGATGCAGGAATCAAGCTAAGCTTCAGAGGAATCTCATGTATCTTGCAGCCATTGCAGATAGTCAGCCCCAAGGGGCCGCCATTGCTCAGGTATGTATCCTTTCGACACAGCAATTTTTTATAAAAAAATCCTTTTTCTCGATTGTTAAGCTACTTTGTGAGATATATATTCCTTTAGTATGTACGAAGGTTATCGGATATCAAATCCTAATAATGCATCCAGTTCTTGTGAGGATGAATATGTCTGCTTTAGAGTCATATAGTTTGAAACATTTAGGATAATGCACTATATAGTTCTTGATGAATTATTCTGATTAATTTTGGCAAGAGAGTTGCAGTTTGCAAATGCTCGCTATAGAAACTGTTTCAAACCAATTAATATATCTTATAAATCGTTTTCAACCGTTAGCAGTTCAAATTAGCAGTTCAAATTATTCTTATCAATGGATGAATTTGATGTAAGTTTTTCTTTTTCAAAACAGTACTCTCCGAATGCTGCCATGCAGTCGAGCGCTCGCTACATGCAGCAACAAGCTCAGCAGATGACCCCCCCATCTCTCATGGCCGCTCGCTCTTCAATGATGTACGCTCAGTCCCCAATGTCTGCACTACAGCAGCAGCAGCAGCAGCAAGCCGCAATGCACAGCCACCTTGGTATGAGCTCAGGAGGGAACAGCAGCGGGTTCACCATGCTCCATGGTGAGGCTAGCATCGGGGGCAACAGCGCGCTGTCGGCCGGCGGGGTCTTCTCGGACTTTGGACGCAGCAGCAGCGGGGGGAAGCAAGAGATGGGTAGCGAAGGGCGTGGTGGGAGCTCAGGCGGGCAGAATGGTGACGGGACCGAGCCACTGTACCTGAAAGGATCCGAGGAGGATGGAAACTGAAGTTTGGCAGGGTATCCGTGCATGTCATGTAGTTGTGTTCTGTTAGCCTTTGTTTTAGTTGCAGTAGTAGTTCCTCTTTGGTTTTCGGCAGTAGGGTGTCGTGCATGCAGTAGGAATCTTAGAAACTTCATGGGGGAACGGTTTGTTTGTTCGTTATGGGATTGTGTGCTGATCGGGGGTTTAGTTTCTGTAAATTCAGTAGGTTGAGATGGTAGCTTCTTTCGATGATCTAATGTTCTGGTGATGCAGTTTCTGGTGGTTTACTGTGACCATGCTCGAAGGTAATGAATGATGCTGGTGAAATTTTGAAAGAAAAGTGAGTATGCATGCTCTTTGATTCATATAATTTCGAGTGCAGTGGGTTGTAGATGGAAGTTTGGAGCCCAGAAGCTTTGAACATTGCCTTCTTGTTGCTGAAATCTAAACGTAGCATTTTAATGGTTGTGTAGATTCATGTGATCCTATAGACATCAGGAGTACATGGGGATAATGGACTTGAAATAATGTCCATGGGTTGGGTTCTACAAGAATAAGGGGAAGATTGTGCATTGGAGTTTGCAATGCTGGACTAAATTATATTTGAGCACACCATTTTGCTTGCTCAGTGAGTCTATCTCCGAAAATTGTAAAGTTTGACGTTTCTTTTTCTTTACGCACACTACTCACTGAGCAAAAATGGTGTGCTCAAATAGAATTTTCCATTGGAAAAATCTGTTCGCTGCACACTTTTTATGAAAATAAAAAAAATTAGATACTTGTGATATACTAAATAATATATATGGATAGTTTTTAACCAAGCGTGGTTATAGAATTCGGGCCCAAAGTAAAGGTTTGGATTTTCAAAAGTTTGTCTTGCTAACTGGGCCTTGGGCTTCCAGGCGCAACGAGCCCATTACGGCGGCTCCGACCGAGAAGCAATCGACGTCTCGAATTCGCTACGTCAACGGCTGAGATTCAATCCCCGCCACTCCCAAATCACGTGCGCGGCACGTGCCATGGCCAACCCCTTCCCCTATAAAATCCGAAGCTAGGGTTTGTGTAGAAATCCCCGACTGCAGAACCGGCGCCAGAGTTCCCCTCCGATTCCAAGTACTCTCTCTCTCTCTCTCTCTCTAATTCTAGGGTTCTCTAGGGTTTCAAATTCAACAATCAATCAATCTCTGTTGCTGTTTGTTCGCTTGCAGAGAGAGAGAAAGCGAAGGAATCACCATCAATCGAAGATGTCGTCCGGAGAGCTCGCCTGCGGTTACGCAGCCCTCATCCTCTACGACGATGGCATCCCCATCACTGTACTTGATCTACTCTTTACTCTGTCTCTATCCTTTTAGGGTTTCGCTCACTTGTAGATGTATTTTTTTTTTTTTTTTGAGTCTTTGTTGAAATTATAATTTTTTTTTAAATTGTGTTTTCTTGTGAGAAACATTGAAAAAGAGATGTAGGAGACTGATATAAAGTTGCAATTTTTTGGGTTTTCAATATGGTTTTACCGCCTGATCAGCTTATTTTGGGTAGTAAATTTAGAATTTTTGGAGGGGCAATATCACTTGATTGGTATGGTTTATATTATTATTACCTGGACATTAGATTTAAACGTATTTGTAATGAGAACCTAGCAGTTGTCTACCGCTACTTATTCTGGAATTTGATTTGATAAACATCTTATTCGATTGATTTAATTTCCATCTTACCCAAGTTTGTTGGTAACATTTAATGGTATATTGTTTGAGTTTCTATTGAAACTTAATTTAGATCTTGCCCATTATTATTGGTGTCTATAATGTTGTGTATGGTAAATTATTTTTTTCTACTATATTAGCAATCTAATTTTGGTGAATCCTTTATTTGTCATAACCTTGTCTGAATACCGAGTTATATTGGTTGTTATTTAGTTTTGTATTCAGAGTCTTTGTCAGAAATTTGTATTACACCGTTACTATTGCATGCTATTTAAGCACCTTAACTATTTTTGTTGCATTTTGTAATCGCATAGTGAATTTCTCTCTGTAAATAAGAACATGCATAAGAATGGCTGTTATCAGTGTTAATGATGTGTCAATATGCTGCACATTCTAAAAAGTACATAGAATACACATGCCTTCCATGCGCCTTCCATAAAGCGTGGCTTCCTGATTGGATAGATATTACTATTAGTCAACCATCTAATCTTATAAGTTGAATCTTCAGTTTTTTTTGCCCTCAAATTCAATGGAATATCTCATTACTATTAGTCAACCATCTAATCTTTTAAGTTGAATCTTGAGTTGTGTTTTTTCCCCCAAATTCAATGGAATATCTCATGCATATGAAACATGACATTGCTAAATACAGGCAGTTCATATCATAAATTTCATGAAGTGAATTTAAATAAAGTCATTCAGGAATAAAATATTGTGTTCGTGGGGCTAAATGGCACGTAGATGTTGTTACCACTCATGTTATCAGCTTCGTTCATTCTGGACAATTTCAGGCAATGCACATGCACTTTGATTTAAAGAGATTGGTGAACTTGTGTAAAACAGTATGAATGGAATAGGCGTATTGAAACGAATTAGATTGGCTTTAGGCTGTGGGTGATAGGCTGGCACTTTGTTATTTTCAATTCTTCTTTCTCTATGTCTTTTCAACTTATTTGCAGGATGACCACTAAAATTGATATTGCATATCCTTCCCAAGGGCCATCTTTATTCCATGCCATAGTCTATTTCTAATATTACATAACATGTGCTGCCCTTTAGTTTTATTCATTTAACTTGGCATTGTTACAGGCCGAGAAAATGTGGACCTTGATTAATGCTGCAAATGTGAAGATTGATTCATACTGGCCTGGCTTGTTTGCAAAGCTTTTTCAGAAGAAGAACATTGAGGATCTTATCTTCAATGTTGGATCTGGTGAGGGACATATTTGAAAGTCTTGCTTCCTGCTGTTCGTCTTGTTGCAGTATTTATTTATACTTTTGCTTTGTTTAGGCGGTGCTGCTCCAGTAGCAGTTGGTGCATCTGCTGCTGCTGGTGCCGATGCCGGTGCTGCTGCTGCTGCAGCTCCAGCTGCTGAAGAAAAGAAGGTAACCTCATTCACATATTTTATTGTATAACTGTTTTTAGCTTTTTAATGTTTGATTTTTCGTGTCTGTAATGTGCATGTTTTGCATGGCCTATTTATACATATGGGGTAAGTGCACTTAAGGTGTATCTATAGAGATTTGCCAATGGAAACAGTTTTAAATCTCAATATGGAGTATTTATGTGGACGATCTGGGACCATTAGTTATGATCTCCATGCTTTGGACATGTGATGTATTAAAAATCACGTTATTTGATAACTTTTTCGTTGTTGATTAGGATGTCTCATTTATTTTATTGTTGAAGAACCTTTCTTTTAACAACCAAATGTGTGAAAAATATTGAAAATACATATTTTGAATATCACCATTTTAGAATATGGAGATCATAGTATAGATCGTCCATGTAGGCCTCCCGTGATGGGATTTAGTGCCACCTCTATTGATGACTTCATGCTCGCATATAATGGTCTATATAAGCCATAGTGAAAAGGTCAAATGGGTTTTACTATCTTTTCCATAATTCTTTACCTATCTCTTGTCTATCGAGTGTCGGTAGCTCTTGCAACATGAAGAGCTTGGTTATGTATATGTGCATATGTATATGAACTATATCAAATAATAAGTAGGAATATAAACTGAAACGTTACGGAGCTGTTTGATATTCTAGAACCTTCACCTTAGTCGTCACAAGCACTTGGAAGAGTCAACCACAACAGAAACAGGAACCCGGGAACGCTCTTAGGAGAAAAACAGTCTTATTGAATTGTATGGTTGCAATATTAGCTTTGAGAAACTCAGCTTACAGTTCATGTCTTGCAGTTGTTTTAGTGACTCACAAGGCCTCCTTCGATACAGACTGGTGTTGCCACCTCTTAGGTGATTGTTTAAACAACAACAAATGGCTGGAAGATTCTTCTTAATTTGATTGCGAAGGAAATTGACTCATGTTTTATTCGTTTTGTGCGAAGTGGCCCCAAATTGCCGGGGAAGTTCCTGCCATACCACTTATATTCTACGAGATCTTATGGACTCTGTTCATGAATGATATAATTCAGGTAATGATCATAGAATAGGTTCTTCTCAAGCAAATAGGCCTATCCTATGCTATATAGGGGATTAGATCCTGTGTATTAAAGGCACGACCCATGTGTGAAGGAAGAAGAGGATACTATCGAATCTGCATTATCGCAAATTTATTTTTTTTAAAAGAAGGTTCAAGGAGTAATAACAGCTACTAGTAGATCCACATGAAGCTAAGGAAACTTTTGAACCATTCTTCTAACTGGCTATTTCCAATAGAAACTTTTTAGGAGTTGGCGCCCTATGGGTACTTACAGATCTAATTGCAACTTCGAATATGAAATTCAAAGGGATCAAACGGAAATGGTACCTTTGAATCATATAACTATAATGGAAATGAAACATATGTCCCAAAGTCATTGGTAGAATCGTCTTTGGAAGATGGATAGTATATTGGGCTAGCAGGACTGAGTGCTAGGTATGTGGGAAGGATGTTGCCCTAATTTAGGTATCCTACAAAGAGACATCCGAGAGCTAGAAGTGATTGAGACCTCATTCACTCTGAGATTTGACAATCTTTTCATGGACGGTTCCTTGTCACAAGGGGGAAAAGACTAGTGAAACCATTTGATGGAGGGGATATGTTAACTGCTGGATCTGTAAACCTTTGGCATATCTAGGTGAACCTTTGGCATCTGACAATTGTGAGTCCGGTGACATGTCGAGGTAAAGTTTCCAAAAGAAATTATATTAGCGGCTTTCCCCTATCGAGTCTTTAGCTGTCCATGTTGCAGTTCAGGAGCAAGAGGTGATGTTTTTAATGAGAAGAGAGAGGACTAGTAAATTGAGATTTCTTAGATGCTTTTTTGCCTCAGGATCTATTTTGATATGTTGACTTGTGCATTATGGGCTTTAATGGACATCATCAGGGATAGTTCATTTTGATTCCATATTTTGTTATCCATTACACAATTGCATTATTGAATTACAGATACATATGCAATTAGAGACGTACAACATGCCTGTGTTAGCGTTTATGTAAATGGTGTTCATATCGGTAGGGACTTTAAGGTTAGCTTCTCTCTTAGTCATGTTTATAATTCTTAATCCTTCTGCTGGACTTCACAGACTACTGGTAAAGATGCTGGACTTGTGTCTTTATGTCCAGTTAAATCTATTGGCTACTTGACTCGCAGTTTTTAGATTATTCTATCTTAAACTTGTAGAACTGTAAGTAATTTAGTTGTTTTTAGTCGTAACCTCAATGTCCTGTTGTTTTATCAGGCATTGAATCTTCAGATAGTGATTATATTGGAAGAACAAATCGATTTAGTTCTTTACCTTGTTCCTTTTTTCTCAATCAGATTCTTAAAGCATTTTATGATAAATAATGATAAAAGTACTTCTGTTACTGATTTATTGAGTTGGTATAAATATATATATATTTATTTGCTGACCTTAGGAGTTTATAGGCGCGGATTAGATAATATTTACCTGGTTATGTGTTGTCTTTCTCATTTATTTCCCCTCTTTTCTTGTTGCTGTAATCTTGATTGTCATTGTTTATTCATTTTTTTTTTGTGGTTTTATCATGACAGGAGGAGCCCAAGGAGGAGAGTGATGATGACATGGGCTTCAGTCTGTTTGATTAAGTTTCCCAACTGCATAGTTTAGATATTTTGTTAGCAGTAGTTTGAGTATCAATGTTACCATTTTTATTTGGAACCTCCATCAGCAAGTAACTTGTAGCTTCTTGAAAATCATTTTGGGGTGCAACTGTTTATTGAGAAAATTTGTTACAATTTGGTTTATTTTATACATTTTGCCTGCAAATGTTTGCCATTGTGGGGCTTCATGTGCTTTAGCATGTTCCCAGTATGATAATGCTAATTTTTATCAAGTTGGGTTATGTTAATATGTTACCTATAGTATACTGCTCTATTTGGTGAACGCACAAAAGCTAAACAGAGGATAAATTTGCTTTTCTAAATAACTTATTTGTGAATATGTCATGCAAACTTTGTATGATTTTACAGAATGCCATGTGGAAAATTTTCATATATTGATAGACTACCACAAACTATTTAGTTTATAATAAATTTCCGCAAGTTTTGTTTTAAAATATACTACTATGAACTCTTTTAAGTTTTTTACAATAAGAATGAAATAGTAAGAATCAAATAGTAGGGATAAAAAATGCCCAAGTTAAAAAAAAAATTAATTATGAGTATTAGAAATTATAAGTTTCTCCCTAAAACTAAGGGCGGGGTTATTTGGAAAGAAGTAGCGTGTTTATTAGGTATCTGTTTTTTTCGGGAATTTCCTAAGGAGCACATCATTTTTTCTAGTGAGTCCAGTATTTTTTTCGATTGAGCACACCAAATATTTCAATATTATCCTCACTCTATTTTTCTTCCATTTTTTCCTTTCTTTCGCCCCACCTATATTTTTCTCTCTATCACCTCTCCAACGGGAACTTAAGCCGTTGGAAGTGTTTTGATAATAAAATTGAGGATAGAGTATTGAAATTTTAGAAGTGGAGGTTTTTTAATCAAAAATGATTTTTTTTTTTTATAAATTTACCTCACAATTCATTCTTTTTATAAATGGTTAATTACAGTCAGACCCTGTAGTATTGGTAATGTGTAACTTAACACGCCTGAAGTTTGAAACTCTAAAAAAACCTTCTGGATTTAGTTATTTTCACTTTCTTTTTTACTAAAGTGCACTCTTGTCTCTCAAATTTCTATTCTATTCTCATCTCTCCCTTTAATGAGTGTGCTGGTTAAAAAGAAGGATGGGGGTATGATAGAAATTTGAGAAATAAGAGTGCACTTTAGTAAAAAAAAGAGAGTGAAAATAATTAAGTTTACGGGGTTTTTTGAGAGTTTCAAACTTAAGGGGTGTTAAGTTACACCCCTCCAATACTACATGGGGTCTAACTGTAATTAACTCTTTTATAAATATACCTCACAATTTATACTTTGATCATAATTAATGAAAAATTAAAAAATTGTAATGCTAGTTGTAAAATATGCAATATTCCATTAATTTTTCAATCATAGACGGTAATGGTAAATTTTAATATATTTTGAAGTTTCTAGTATTGTTGTAATAGTTGATTAATTAGCAAAAGAAGCTTTGAGTGCGTTAATACTTGTATTTTACATTCTACTGCAGCATTAAAATTAGAGAAAATTTGATACTTGGATCAAATTTAACTCTGTAACTACTTACTTACACATAGAGAAGTCATTGTTTTAATAACTATCATTTATGAATGAAATATCTTTGTATTTCATAGATGGATCCGGCAGAATCATCTCGCGTACGACCAACTGTCTCATTAAGGAGGAAAAAAGCAGAATTTTATGTACCATCTAATTAGAAGGCTTGTGTCCGGATTGTTAGTGAAGGGGTTAAGGCATCGATATTAACAAAGCCTGTGTTGAGCAGAATCTTACGAAAGAACAAATATTGATGAATCAGTCTCAGAAGAAGGAATAGAGTGCAACCATTTAGTGGATGACCGATTGAATTAACACTTCTCAGAAGTTTCAAAACTTGGAGACGTTAGAGTTAATTATTTTTGGTTTTGGGACGTAATTTGAAAGGACTGTTCTCTAAAGCAATATATTTTTAGATGGTTGTTCGAAAACTGTTCTATGCAAACGATCCTTTGTATGTATATATATTTTTTATGTAATGTTGTTTCTAATTATGGGCTAATTTGTTCATGATTGTCATTATGTGAATTTACATTATTGTTTGAATTTGAGTTTCGTATTTATGTGTTGTTATTAATGAAATCTCTAGTTTGAAAGAGATAAACTTTGTATACAAATTTGAGAGATGAATGAATTCTTTGTGTTTTTTGCATATTAAATTTTTGGATGCAATTATATTTTGATTTCTTTATCTAATATGTTTCTATAACAAAAGGGACTTCAAGAAGTGGCTTGGGATGTTGTTTAATACTCTTGCGAAGATTAAAGCTGCATAATATATTATGGATATGTTATAGACTTTTTTTAATAGACTTTATGATAGACTTTTTTTGTATTTGCTTTATTATGAATATTATTATGAATTTTTGTGTTTTATGTTGTTCGAGTACTATATTTGCATAATATGTATCTAATAATTTGTTTAGTTTTAGACTAATATGAATTTTTAAAATATTGTATTGTTGATTCTATTGTCCCTTTTTACTTTCTTGGCTTCCAATTGGTTTCTCCAGTGATGATTAGGTTACTAATGTTAGATGATTAATCTATCATTATGTGTTTCATCTTATTTATCTTTAAATTGGAATGAAATAGTGACTGCAAATTGCAGTCTGTGTTGGATAACACGTCCAAAATGTCACAGGTTTTCTTTAAAGTTTATTGTAGATAATTATTTAATATGGAATGCTAAAGAAAAAAATTTGAGTCATGAATGTATTTATTTGGGAAAATAAAATAAAATATAAATGGATATGTCGAACCTAAGGTGCTCTCATGAGAAATGGAAATACTTACCACTATACTAAAATGACTTCATGGATAATATAGCGAAAAAAGAATTATTTATAGTGGCCATTATCTCCTATCCGGGGTAAAAAATTCATAAATTTTGGTAAAAAATTCATAAATTTTATCAATGCGTAATATTTCTAGGGTTTTTGAATAAGTAAATACCTAATAAAATTAATTTTCGAATTTAATTTGTGAGATAATTTAATATAAGAAAAGATTTGATGGAATAGTTGTAAGTTTTAGGTTTTTTTTTTTTTTTTTTTTTTTCTTTTGGGCTAACTGAACTGGATTTGAGAAGAAGAGAAAGAGGTTGAAGAAAGGACATTCCAGTCCAAAAAAATTGATGGTAAACTTGTAATATGAAAAAAGTTTTTAAGTGGGCTCAGATTCCCCCTCTTTCCTATATCCTATCCGACCCGACCCGACCCGACCGTTTCCTTTTAACCCTAATCCTCCTTTAAAATCTCCGACCGTCGCTCTTGAGGGAGAGAGAGAGAGAGCTCGAAGAAGTCGAAGACGAAGAGAGAAATTGAAAGCAAATGGGGCGCAGGATACTTAACGAGGCTCTGCGGACCATCGTAAACGCCGAGAGAAGGGGGAAGGCGACGGCCCAGCTCCAGCCCATCTCCGGCGTCATGACCTCGTTCCTCTCCATCATGAAATCTCGTGGCAAGTCCCTTCCTTCTCTCTTTACAATCGAGTCATAAAAAAAAATTGGGTTTTGTTGATTGATTTCTTCTAAAGCTTGAACCTTGTCGTGGTTCATGTTCTTGGTTTGTAGATTTAGGGTTTATCTTTAGGGTTTTGGAAGCTTGGCATTCATTTTATTAATTTGAGATTGAATCCTTTAATTTTAAATTTGTGTTTTTAAAAATACGTGATGACTTGATTAAGTTATTTTATTATGCTTTATTTCTTCTCTTAAGAACTGTTCCGAAGCAAAGTTTAGATCTTGGTTGATGCAAACGGAGAAGCTCAAAATTCTCCAATGGATGAAGAAAAATCTCTGGAAAACGAGATATTTGCACAGTGGAAGGAAGGGATTCCATAGCGGAGGGGGATGCATATCAATTATATGTATCGTCCGGGATTAGGGATGAGAATGGGCGGGTGGGTCCAAGGGCTGGCCCTTAGACTGCCCTATTCAAAATTTAAATTAAAAAAAATTTAATTCATAATTCTTCCTTGTTTATCTTTTCGGTTGGATATTGAAAGTCACACCAATATATATATATATATATATATATATATATATATATATATATATATATATATATATATATATATATATATATATATTAATGGTGACGATAGACTAAATATGCGAAAAATCCCTGGAAGTCTATCATGAGAATGTTCTTGTTTTCACTTTAATTCTTTCAAGTTTGGTCCTTGGGCAACTCTATGCCATTGAAACAAACTTACTGTAGATACATTCCTCTAATCAACATTTCATGAGAATTGCAGGTGACATTCTTCGAATGTACTAAAATTTTGTCCTCCTAAGTTGCTTCTTAGGCAATAATAAGAGAATATGGACAATTGATGTATTACCAATATGAGAATATTTGAAATGTAACATTGATTCGTTCATGGGGACTACACATTCTTGGCCACTATGCTAGAAGAACCACCTAACGAATGCCTCTAATCCTAGGCCCTAAGAAGGAAAACAGTATTTAGCTAATATAAAGTTTTATTTTGCATTGAACATAAATGACTTTTATTCAATAGGTTCTTGTATGCTACATATGCAAAATAAATAAAATTAACAATGAGGAACTTGGAGTGAGTGTGCTTTCCTTTGATGGAGGAGATCATAGGTTCAAGTCTGGTTGCCGGAATATATAGAGAAAGTTCACCCCTTTCAAGGGACGACACGGGGCTTGTCTACTCTATTCATTGAAAATTTAGCCATATGAAATTTTTGAGATAATGTAAACAATGTATATGAAATCCTATCTTTGTCTACGGGCATGCTTTAGAAATTGAAAAGTAGTGACATACCTAATTGAGAAACTACTGGTTGATGGGATTTCGTGGAACCATTTATAATTTCAAAATTTGTTTGAACACTTGAAACATAAACAGAGAACTGTGGTACATGGGAAGGTCTCGAAATTTTTTCATCATCCACTTACTAAAAGAGAAAGTTGTGTATAGCTTCGCAAGAAGTTTCAGGGGTTTCACTTTGAGAAAGGTGCAACTCTTGAAACCTAAACTAGTCCATCATGACACACATCATGGGTCTCCCTAATAGTTAGACTCTTAGTTGAACACCCAAAGTTGGTAATGTTAGAAGTCTTGTGTCTGTAAACGTACGAGATCAATTAAAAGTTCTCACCAACAATTTTATTTTAGAAATTGTTTGTACCAACCATAGAGAAGAATCATGCAAATGCTTTCTCCACTGATTTTCTCCTAGAAGTCCACAAATATAAGTTCTCTTAATTGATATTTGTATATGCCCTGTAATTGCCTTGTAATTTTTCTTTCATTCTTACATTGTTGTGAGCAACAACCCCACAAATTCGGTTAACCTTCTCACATTTTACAGTATATTAGTGGCGTGCATTTCCTTTGATGAGGTTTAAGATTTTGAAGGAATCACTGTTGAGCATTCTTTTTTATCTTTCAATGTGTTTTTATCCTAGCCTAGATGAACTCATTCAACAAGTCTTGTATTATTTTGTCATCCAATATTTACTAATCGGCTAGCCACAATAAGAAGAATGTCAACTCATAAGTTGCTCTACGGAATATCACTAGTAACTCCTCAGTTTCTTTAAGTAACTAATATGTAGGGAAGTTATTAGTCTATGGATCACAAGAAATTTCACTTACAATTGTCAGAAAATGTTCTGTAGGGTACATCAAGGACTTTCAAGTTTTTGACCCGCATAGAGTGGGGAAGATTACTGTAGAATTGCATGGCAGGGTAAATGATTGCAAGGCCCTTACATATAGGCAAGATATCAAGGCTAAGGATATTGAGCAATATCGAGTGCGAACCCTTCCAACACGCCAGGTATGAACTATACCTTAAACAGCATGTGGTTGGAGCTTTTGATTGCTCATCATGATGAATACTTTGTTCTCTTGTATGTTCAATTTTGTGTAATCATTTGTTATAGGGTCAGCCTACCCTAAGTACTTGGGATAAAAAGCTTAGTTGTTACTGTTGTTTATGTTGTTTATTTGTTATATGGTCATATTTGGATTATATTTTTGTTCTCTAAATTCCTTCATCTTCAAACCAAGGATTAAATAATGTGCTGTCTAATATTTTATTAATTATCCTAATTGCTGACACTTTAGAGGTTGGGAATCCCTTTTACAATCTCTTTTTGAGCTATCATGTTGACATTTTTCACATCAGATCATTGGGAGCGATATCATTTCTATCATGAAGTTTTTATTTGTCTATGAAATAAGAAATTCTTGAGGTAACTTTCATAATTTTTAGGCTAGAACGTCTTCTCAAGTCTAATTTTATTTTGATGATCTGATGACTATTTATGTGATATGCAGTTTATTGTACTTCATTAAAAAACTCTAACATAACCGTAAACCGTTTTCATCAGCTCTGAGCTGAAGAATCTGGGGAAAGTATCCACATCTGCTTGATGATTGATTTGTGTCCATGTTCCGAATTTGCTTCATGTATAAGTTAATAAGACATGCATAGTGATTCGATTTCAATCTTTTGATAACCCATTTTTTTTTAAAACGACAATAGCAGGGGGCTTACACATTACACACGAAAATGTTGCCCGTTATCTTTTTTGCTTTCCATTCCTTGGTTGTGAATGTCATCCATATAGGCAATCTTATAGGTTTTACCATTGGCTGATACCAAATATCGATTTTGATATTTTAAGCCTTGGTTTTACCCCTCTCTCTAGTCTCTTTTCTTCTGATGGGGAATCTAGAGGAATGATTCCTGGTTACATGAGCTGAGAGTAGCAAGGCCATTCCCTGCTCATAGTTTGTCTTGGACGGGAAGTTTAGGTCTGTAATTTCAGCATTGAATATCTTTTAGACTGTTGAGCTCCTCAATTTTTGCTCCACTGTAACCCCATTTTAATGCGGAAAGGCTTGGCTGATGATTGGTTATAGTTATCATCATGATTTAAAGTCTGATTGAAATATTTCGGTAGCTCGGGCTGGTGGTGGGGATGATTATTGTCATGGATACATCATTTATATTAGATGTAAAGTAGCAATATCTGGCTGAGCTGCACAAAAGCCAGGTTTCCTCAAATTTTTGAAACAGATGTTCGCTATAAAAATACTATAATTGCATCAAATGATCTTTTTTTTTTTTTTTTGGGGCAACTTATTTAGTTCACTTGAAGAATTTCATATGTTAAATTTCTATTTTTTTCATTCAATCCTGGATTCAAGGGCATTGCCTTCACATATCACTACAATTGTGATGTGGTAGTTCATAAAGTTTTTCGAGAGACAAAATACTAGCTAAGTCGACTAAGATGCATTGACAAGTTAACAATTCATACTCAATTCTCATTTTTGCAGTGGGGGTATGTTGTCATAACAACTCCTAATGGCGTCTTGGATCACGAGGAAGCCATCAAGCAAAATGTAGGTGGTCAAGTCCTCGGATATTTTTACTGAAAAGGACGATACTCCTGTTATACGTCGATGGCATGTGATAAATGGCAAAAGCTTCCCTTTCTCCGACAGCCTCTCCCGTTCTCTATGGACATTGCCTTCCTTGGTTGTCTAATAAGAACGGTAACTGATAGATAGCAGCAGTTGAGAAATTATAGACAGACTGAGTTGTTTCAAGAGTTTTGTATTGTTCAAGGCTAGCTTAATGGCTATTGCCTGCAAGAATGCTTATTGTTGCAGTTTGTTCAACTTCTGTTTGGATAAATGGATTGTTGATATCTTCAAATACTTGTTTCGAACTTCTTGGGTTGCAAGCAAGTTCTCATCTTATCATATATGTTTTCACCATTGGTGAAGTCTGAACGCATCAAAATACTGCAGGCTTGTATGGTTTCATTGTCTCATTGTTTGTGTGCAGCAGTTTCATCAGTCTGAAACTGAAACGTTGGAGCTGACACAGAGTTGATCATCACTTCACCAATAAAGAGATTCAACCAACACAGAGTTGATCATCACTTCACCTATAAAGAGATTCAACCCATCAACAGCTAACAACAGCTAAGCCTTTTATTCCAAGTACCTGATCGATCACTAAACAAATTGATCACTATACAAAGGAAAGGCAAAGGGAAAAAATAACAAACACATTGTACCAACAGATTAAAGAATCCTTTTACAACATCATACAGAACAAAGCAGGTGGACTCCTGAGCTCAATCTTTATGACAATCTTTGGTACATCATCAAGAAAACTACAACAAGTGGAAAATCAAACTGACAAAGCAAACAAATTAACAAATGGAAGAGAGAAGATCAAACTGCAAGTTACAGGAAAAAAAAGGAAAATGCGCAAAACTTTCATCATGCCGATATTTAGGAAACTGTACAACGTTTCGTGTGTCCTTATTTCTTATACAGTTTGGACTTTCAGTATATCCGTCGCAACCCAGATCCAGCTGCGGCGTGGCCATCGATGTACATACATACCTGCGAACAATTGCATAGTTGAGTTAACAAGGATAATTGTGAAAGAATAAATAGTAATATAGCAATATAAAGAGCAGAATGTCACCATTGCAACCACCTGTACAATTTAGGGGAGTGGGTAGGTTCAAAAATTCTCTTAGCCCATGAGCATTTTTATTAGCAAAAACAAAAGTAAAAAGTAAATTAGCATCATTATCAATTTACAATGTCTTAATCACCATTTCCTCCGGGGATGGTTCTTTATCTATGAGACTTGAGGAGTTCTCTTGTGCAAGGGATAGTTGTTAGTTTTGTATCACAGTTCATTATCGCCTCTTCACTAAAGCAGGCGGGGCATGCGCTATGGTTCTCTCAAAGGCGTATGATTTAGTAGACCATCCAAGGCGCAATTTCAGCCATATGCTATATTTGTGGGTGGACAAGACTTTAGTGTGAAGTATAAATCATTGATGGTCCAGTATGTGTTAATTTAGAATATATTTAACCACCCACTATATTAGTGAACAATTGAGATGTGCCTTAGACGGCCCACTAAAATACCTGCTTGGAGAGTATCCAAAATCAACATGCTTAAACAAAAAGATTAATCACACTCAAACCCCCCGTACTATGGGAGGTGTATAATTTATCATCTCTAAAGTTTAAAACTTTCACTTAGACCCTCTGGACTGCAAAAAAAACCTATAGGAAAGTTTAGGCCGAGATATTTTTTCTGCGATTTAGAAGGTCTAAGTGAAAATTTTAAACTTTAGAAGTGATAAGTTATACACCTCCCATACTTCAGGGGTCTAAGTGTAATTAATCCTACACAAAATAAAAGGAATGATTTTTTTCAGATATATAGCCTCAAAATCTTGAATATCCAGAATATATGCCCCCAAATCTCAATATTTAGATATGATACTCGACATTTCAGATACCCCTTTCTATTAAACACATTGAATAAAAAGAGGAATATTATACGAGATAACTGTCTTCCTTTAATTCCTGAAATTAGCCTTGGTGCATAATTAAATGCCTAGCATCCTCTCTCTCTTCCTCTTTTTGAAAAAGAGAAATTACCTCTTATGTTAACACAATAGAGAAGAATATGGAGAGAGAGAAGTTTCAGTATAAAGAGGAGAAAATGAAAGAAAAGGGAGAAAATAAAGTTCAGCTTATTTTTTGTTTCAAGAGAATAGAAGAAAATGGAGAGGGAAAGGGATTAGAGGGTTTTTAAGAAGTTTTTTAAAAAAAAATAAGGGCTAAAAATATCTTATTTAACCATAAATAACATGAGGGACATATCAAGTCTTACTTATATAATTTGGGGTGCATATATCTAAATATTGAGATTTGGAAGGCATGTATAAATATATGAGATTTTTTTTTTTTTTTTGGCAGTTGGGTTTTTTTTTTGAGGGGGTTGCGGAGATTAAAAAGAATGAAATAACACTAATGTAAAACCCCGTCCCATCATTGGCATCCGAACCTACACCCACCAAAAACTAGCTATATTGAGAAATTCTACATCAAGAAGTTTATATGGGAGGAAGACTATCCGTCAACTAAATGTCAATCCCTTGTGATTTGGATTGTACCAATTTCCTATTTTAGTAATCAAAATTGAATTTGAATCAGATTTTAAGCAGGAGCTCGCCACGAATCCTAAATCCAATATAAAATATGCGCAGATTGTCGCACCATGCCGCACGTCGAGTGTCATGCATTTGCTTTGCTTGTTTTGACGCTCAGCATGTTGCACGAAGCTATGTACCGTGCTTAGCCGAACTAAGCAATAACCATGGTTGCAAAGGTGTTCAGCATAACCAAACACTGCATAACTCTACGGACAATGCTCCTGGACTGCTTGCCGAGCTCGCCTATGCATGCATGCTATGTTGCAAGGCACCATAAGAAGGCATGATGCCATGCTACCCCCTTTTGCATCATATGCATTTAGCCTAAAACCATTCACCGCAACCGTTCCTTCACGCTTTTCCTATTAGATTATGACCATAAATCAAAGTTGCATGATTTCATGCACTACAAGAATGCATCCGATCATTATACCTTGTGCACAATCCTGATTCATGTTTGCTTATCATATGCTCTATGATAGTTCATGATTTCAGTTCCAAAATTGACAATCAACAAGTATTGATTGCATCAATCTTATTCAATAACCATGTCAATTTAACCAAAATCACTCGACAAACACGTATCACAAGTCTCATGATGAATTACATGATAATTTTCTTCTTAAAATAAAACTCATATCACTCTTTCAAAATAAAGTAGATAGCAAAAAACCAACCAGGCTTCAAGGCATCCCATATTTTTTGAGAGGGTAATAAACCAATGGATTGGACCCCTAATGAACCCAAAACCTCAAGCATGAATCACAAGAACAACTATGTAACAACATAAAAATCACACTTTTCTAGAGTTCTTAGCCACTCCAATCCCGCGGCCCAAAACCCACCCCCAAACCCCAAAAAAAACAAATGGCAATCTCATCGGTATTCATTGTGAATTCCAATTCATCTCCAATCTCTCAAGTACTTCAATGATAACTTCCAACTTTTGACTGATACACTAATTTCTCATCCTATCTTCTATCATATTTCCCTTCATCCATCAAAACAATCTGATTCCAACTGCACTCACCTTCTGGGGATGCACAAAAAATTTGCGGATTTAATTCGCTTTTTATTGCCACAATAGATGTGATAGATGTGCGTTGACTTGAAATTTGGAAAGTGATGATCAAGAGGTACCCTTTATAATTTCTTTAACTTTCTTTTGATAAATCTTGTTCTGAATTCTTACAGGAAATTTATGCTCCAATTATCAAAGAGATGCAACAATTCAAACTATGTCAGGATAACTTATCATGTGTTAAACATCTCCAACTCCTTATTGTATTCATATACAAATAAAATTTTTAAAATAAGATATCTCAAGCATAAGGCCTCTATCGCGAGTCAAAAGGCTAATTTCGTTCATGATACTGCACAAAATTGGTCCTCATTTTTCAGAGAGAACCTCCTCATATAAATTACTTTATTGCTCTTCTCAGTTTCTTTCCTGCTTGAGTCTTCTTTGTTAAGATCTCTAATGTTTTTAAATTTCCTTGCATCATATCTAACGAGCCGACCATTTACCATTAGTCTCTCAAAGTAACAATCATCTGTTACCTTTAAAGAATACCAAAAGTTATAAATAACCTTAATGCCTTTATAGTAAAAATTCGAGCAACACTTGCAAAAGAAAGAGATAGACTTACTCCAGGCTGTTACCAAACTCAAGCCACCTTCATACATTTGTTCCTAACATACAACATTTTCTTTTACTCTTAGTAAAAATATTCTATCAGCATATAACATCCTTAACAATAAATAGATCAATCTTTGTAATGTTAGGTTTGAACCAGCACATGAGATACTATGTCAAATTGTAAGTTTCAAAAGATGCACGAAACTTGAAAACTAGAAAGAAAGCATAGCTTAACATTTTGATGAAAATCTAAGTCAACACACGGGATCACAGATAAATAAAGTGCGACAGATAATTTATTTGCAACTATTTTGAAATTGTTGCACATGTATTTTCTAAATTGCGATAACAAGTATTTTACATGTTAAAGATTGGAAAAAGTATCCAAATGTTAAGAGTTCTATTAAAAAAAATTACCTTTAAGATCAGAATTGGACGGCTCATGCCACCCTAGGCTCTCTCAGTGTGATCCCAATGGTCCGTAGTTCCTGTAGATGAGAAGCAATCTCCTGAATGAATCGTACCCCATCGTTGCCGCTTCTAAGTGTGTTTACTGTGTGTTCAAGAAAATCACGATCTGCTTCCAGCGCCTTTATTCTTTCGTTTAGTTGTGAAACTTCGCTTAAAAGAGCCACAAGATCAGTCGACTTGCTGTCCATTGAATGGTGATTACCGTTATCAAGACTTGAAGCTATAAAAGTTTCTTTATTGTTTGCTTCAGTATGTCCATCAGGTAACAAACTTGAGCTTGTTTTGGCACTCGTTTCCTCCTCATACAGTGGTAAGTCCTCTTCGGACAGGGCCTCACCTCCCATCGGACCAACATCATGAAAATCCCATTGAGGTTGTTCCAAGTCAGCACTACGGGTTATGATAGCAGGATCTAGATGTCCATCTCTGTATGATTCATCGAGATCTCCACCTTCTACACCAGATATCGAAATGTCAACATGCATACCATTATTGGAGAAGAGATGAAGTTTCTTCTCCAACTTCTTCAAGCAATCTGATATATAAGCTTTCTCATTGTCTAAGCCAAACGAGAAATTCCCTGCAAACTTGTTAGAAGCTATCGATTTCTCCTCAAGTATAACGCCCGCAGTATCATATTCAGTTGCCCGGGAATCAGGTTCCCCTACATTATCAGCCACCAATTTGTCACCAAACCGCTTCCTATAACTTTCAACTTCGGCTTCGAAATCCTTTATCTCCATCTCTCTTTGTACGAGTAGTTCATTCAACTTTTGGAGTGCCTCCTCTTCATATTCCGATTGCTCTTCCATCATTCGCTGGTACTGCAATGCTTCCATCTGCATCGCAGCCTTCTCCTCCTGCAACTTGGTAATCATGGCCAATGCTTGATTTGCAGCAACTGCCGAGGCACTCCGTTCCTCTTCCAATTCCTTGTACAGAAGATACATCGACTTCCTGTCTAGCTCAACCTGCCGCTTCAGCCGATCCACTGGACTTTCTCCCTCTATCTCACTTACTATACTCCCATCAAGCGACTCAAAACCAGACTCATTTCTCTCAATAGAAAGCCTCTTGGTAATGTTCTGCAATATAGCAGAACTAGAAGCATCAGATAACTTGGGATCATCTCCTTGTCCCTGAACTCGAGGACTAGGGCTCAACTCATTCCAGGGGCTTTCAAGTCCCCGGGCGGCAGAAAACTGAGATATCAATATTCTCAAATCTTCGTAAGCCTTAAAAGAATCCCTGCCCGTAATTACATCAGCGACACTAGGAGATGTCAAGCTTCCCTTGCTACCAGTAGCAAGCTTGTAAGCATCGTTTAGATCCATATACACAGGGCCAGACGGAACAGGATCGCTCATAACTTGACTTGTAGCCAAATCAGTATCATCAGTGCAACTTCTGGAACCGTTTACTGTAAGCACAATGGACTAGAGAAGAATCAGCACAATAAAATGAAATAAAAAGGCAACCGTTTCAGAGGAAAAGAAATCAAATAGAAGACAATGGACTCACATTTCGCATCTGAAAATTCTGAAGGATCCCTCTGGGATATGGTTTCAGTTGGAGGAGGCATCACACTTGCTTCAAACTTGTTCCATTTGATTTCTTCCAAGTCACGAGCCTCACTGACATGAAGGTGTTTGTCTTCTGGGATAGACAATGAAGCCCCAGGCTCGCTATAAGATGGCTGAATCAACTTCTCCAGAGCAGTATCATCAGATAGTGGCATTGACAAATTATCGGGCATAATGGAGGCAGGATCTGGGTTTAGAGATCGGTCTGTAAGGTCTTCCTTGAGGTCTTCAGCCAGACGATTTCCATCACCGTCCTCTGATAACGGGTTTTCTGATTCAGAGTCTGAGGTGACCTTAACCTCGCTATATCCAACACGAGTCAGGCGATCAAACCCATGATTCCCTAAATGATGAGTCGACGGGGACCCCAGAGAGTTCTCCATCTTCTTGATCAGACTATCTTGACGAGTTAGATGGCTTCTCGCTGTTGAATTTGATAAAGACACATCAAAATCACCAGAGTCAACTCTAACAACGGGATCGTCCTTAAACAACTTAACAACATCAGACTTCTTTGGGATAGGCATAGAGCAACAAGAACAATGATTTGTGATGGGATCCTTCTTCAGTAAAGGGACTTCAGCCACATCTTCTCCATTTAAATTGCTCTCAGAAACATCACCTTCATCAAAACCGATAGCTAGCTTACCCACCAATGATCTATACGTTTCAGGATTTGAATTCTTCTCAGTGACAAACGAAACAAGACATCCCTCACACATCTCATTGACGTTGGCAAGCTTTCGGTGAACATGACAATAAGCCAAAGACGAGATCTCTGACTTATGGGAATCACAGATTAAATCCCTATAGAATCCCGGTTTCTCATCGCCAATTACATGATCTAGCCTTGAGCATAGGAGGCATGGAGTCTGCAGTCTACATAGACGAGCAAATCGTGTGACTAGGAACGCGTAAAAGGCATGGAGAAACAACAGAAACATCAGTAACCATTCAAGAACAGCGGATGATAGAACGGAGGACAATCGCGGAGCATCCCTCAGCCTGCCAACATGACATCCTGAAGCCATTGCAATGAAATTCCCTGAAATATGTACAAGTCGTCAAGATGCAAATTTTGAGTCTATAAAATACCAAGAACACTATAATTATGATAGTTTTAAGCAAATAAACTACTTCAGTCACCAAATAAGAAAAAAAAAAATTGGGAGCTCTCACTATTCACAAGAGAATAATACCTTTGATAGAAGCAGAAGTATAAAATAAAAATAACATCCTACTCTTGGTGAAATAGATCAAAAATAATTGCAAGAATTATAATTAGGCAACATAAATCACAATAACTGCAAGTACTGATTAGTGTCAACTGCATATTTTCAGATGAACTTGTAACTGATAATTACTGAGATATGTCACTGAAAATTTATCTAATCTTGCCAAGAAATCAACTTTAATTTCAAACAGCATCAAGCAGAGGTAAAGAAAGAAACCCAGTTCAGAATTCAACCAAACAAACCAAAATTTGAATAAGAAAGTAAAGAGAAGTCAACTTACCCAAAGTTACACACCCAGAATCGAATCAAGAACTACAGAAAAGCTCCCAAATTTCTCACATGAACTGAGAGGGGAGAGCTGGAGATCGAGCGCTAGGGTTTGAAAGATGAGAGAGAGAGAGAGAGAGAGAGAGAAGTAGACCGAAAGCTGGGAGCTTTTCAATTGGGAATGGATCTCAACTCTGTCTCCTTTATAATTTATAAATTTCCAAAAAAGATGACGTTGACAGGCGAAGTCGGCTGGAGTCGCCGATAACGACAGGAACCGAAAGCTCCAATTTTTGCACCAAATTTCTCAACTTTACAACCTAATATTTCATGAAGTAGAAAAACTTAATTGAAGAGAGAAAGCTCATGCAGTTCAAAAATAGGAACTTCTAAAGGTGCACAACTTTTTTTTCCTAGCCCAGTTAATAACTTTCAAAAATATCAAGTTTACCCTCTAAAATTTTTTTCCATTTTACCCTTCCTCCTTCTCCCACTCCAGACCTCCCACACCAGCTCCGTTCCCATTCGGACTGACAGTCCGAACAGGACCTCCCCTGTTCGGACTGAGAGTCCGAACGGGCCAGACTCTCAGTCCAAATAGGGAGGCCTTGTTCGGACTGTCAGTCCAAACGGACCAATCCTGTTCGGACTGACAGTCTAAACAGGTCTCCCTTATTCGGACTTTCAGTCCGGACAGGAGCTTGACCCGATCTGCTACTCCGGACACCTCACCCACTCTATTTATGTAATAAACTGAAATATCATTAATTTATCCAATTTAACGTCACTTTACGGACTTATATTAACAACTAATTATACATTATTACAAAAATATAGTGAAGGAAGCAAAATAATACAATGATACACTGATACATCGACACAATGATACACTAATACAACGATACAATAATATATGGATAAACTGATTCATCGATGCGCCGATACAATGATACACTATTAGACCGATACACCGATACAATGATACACTGATACATCGATATACCGATACAATTATACACTGATACACCGATACAATAATACTCCTGATACACAAATGCAATGATACTCCTGATACACCGATATAACGATACAATGATACACCGATACAATGATACAACGATACAATAACTGATACAATGATATAGTGAAGATTATAAATAAGGTCCCCTACGTATAAAACAAACAAGATCACATACAAATTAAAAAAATAAGATCAAATACAAACGTAGTGTATATATTTCTCGAACAAAAAGCAAATAATAGGGTTCATTACAAACAAAAACCATATATTCTACAAATTCTTCAAAATGTTTGAAAAAAATAATTACATTGGCCACTTGAAGTTCCTCACAACATCCATATCAATACACAACTAATATAATCTAATTATTGTCTCCTTATCTTCCTCGGGAATTGACGTCTGCTTCTGGTTCGAAACATAAATGCCGTATCGGGTGTATCAGGAGTGGATTGATCTTGTCTTTGTTGCTCTACTTGCTCTTCTGGTGGTTCTTCTGATTGGTTCTTCTGTACATGTAAGTATGAACTTACAAAGTAAAATTTGCTACAAATATCTTTTTTTGTCTATTTTTTGTTTGCTGCAAGATAGTATAATATTAAATTTTAAAGACACTAAAACCGTCTTTTGCAACTTAATCAACTATTAAGACAATACCATCAAACTTAACTAATAAATTTTAATACTAACGTTCATGATTATAAAAAATAACTAAATTTCGCATATTTTACAATTGGAATTACAATATTAAATTTTCTTAATAATTATAATCTAAATATTAAAAATTAAAATTAACAAAAAAAATGCTACAACTAAACTTGCTACCCCATCCCCTCTTCCTCCTTCCAAACCTAACAAAATCACCAAACCCTAATATTTGAAGAGTTGTTTAATTCAAAAATAATAAAAACGAAATTTTAAAATAAATATTACTAAATTTGAAAAACTTACTTAGTAATGGCGGGAAGGCGGCGGCGGGACCTCGGCGGCGGCGGTGGAAGAAGCTCGACGGCGGCGGCCTGCAGCGGCGTGAGAGAGAGTAGCAGAGGTTTAAGAATGGGAGAGAGAAAGAGAGGGAGATTTGGAAAGAGAAATGAGGAGAGAATATGGATGGAGAGGATGAGTGGAAGTGGGAGAGGATGAGTGGAATTTTGGGTTAGGGTTTGGAGGAGAAATGATGAGAGGAGATATAGGGGGAAGGGCATTTTGGGAATACAATATGTGCTCACTAAGAAATTTCATTTTTTAGCAAAAACTTATTGGGCTCACTAGGAAATCTGGGCTTACTAGGAAAAAAGTTGTGCCCCTTTAGAAGTTCCCTTCAAAAATCACTGGATTATTTACGGGAGTTTCTAGAGGGCACAGCAATTTTCTCAGTGAGCACACTCAAAATTAACTCGCCCTTCCTCATTTTCTACCCCACAATCTTCCTCCTCTTCTTCCCATCTTCTTTCCAAGCCCTTTATTTTCTGCCCCATACTTCTCTCTTCTCCTCTTTGTTTCTTCTTTTCAAGTCCTAGAGCCGAAGTCGTAGATGCTAGAGAAATGGCCGATGTAGGTGGGAGAGTCGTCGTTTACTGTTCGTCCTCATCACCGTCGACTGTTACCTGCTATTCGTTTCTTTATTATTTTTTTTTTAGTGAACTGAACTGCAGTTTGAGAAGAGAATGAAAAGAAAGATTGAAGATTTGCATATTCTAGTCCAAAAAATTCGATGACAATCTTGTAATATAAAATTTTTTTAAATGGGCCCACTAGTAAAAATGGTGTGTCTCTCTAGAAACTCCTATTTATAGTACATAAAGAAGAAAATTTTTTTTTGTTGGAATAAAAGAAAGACTTTTTTTGAGTAGCGGACTAAGAAGAGTTTCTAAAGGAGCACACCAATTTTCCTATTAAATCTACTTTCCAACGGTCCGGACCGAAAGGCCGAGCGAAAAATGAATTATTTAGTGGGTTCACTGGGAAAAGTGAAATTAATTTTAGGGAAATTATATTTGAGCACACCACTTTGCCTAATGCCTTCTCGGAACAAATTTAACATTGGTCTCCAATTAGGGGAAAAAGTAATGACAAACTTACAATTTCTTACAACTTTAGGATGCGGGTTTACTGAGAATGCGGTGTTCTCAAATAGATTTTCATGTCATTTTATATGCCTTACTAGTATTGTTTTTCTAGTTTTGGTTATATGCTCTCCAACAAATTTCATATTTAAATATTAGTTCGTAATTTATTATTATTTGCATATTAGTGTTAAATAATATGTGATTCACTTTATAAATATTTCTTCTAAAATATCATCCAATCATAAATTAAAATTAACTATGATTGTAAATTTAATTAATTATCTCAATCTTACTTATTATCATTCGATCTCCTTTTTCTTCTCTATCTTCCTTCTCTCTTACTCTATCAACAACAAAATGTGAAAAATAGACGAAAAAGATTTTTATTGGGCCATGAAGACTACCAAACAATGTTGAAAATAACGCGTTATGAAATCCGTTATATTGCGTTACGTAACCTAACGGAACTCCAGCGCTACGTAACAACTGTAAATAACTCAATGCACCATAACAATACGTATTTTAATGTTATTTTACGTTATATTACGTAACGTTATATTAAATTATGTTATGTTATTTACAATTATCTTTTTAGTAATTTCTACATTATTATTGATTATTATTTTGATTATTAGTGAATCTATAATTTTAAAACTTGATTAGTTGTTGGATTGTTTTAGTTGCTTGTGAAATTGCTAACTTATTAATTTGTGATTATTTCCTTATTTGCTTGTAATTTCTCTCCGATTGCTGAAATATCTAACTTTTGATTATATTAAATTTTTAACTAAACTGAAATCAACAATTATAAATAAGATAAATTGAACATTACAAAATATAAATTACAACAATGATAATAACTGGAATTGAAATAAAAAATTGGAATAATATTTTCTTGTTTAAATGATGACTGGAATTATGGTTGCAGATTTAATATAATTTATGAAGATAAATGTAAAATTATTATAAAATTTAATATAAAATTAGAATAGATTATGATTATAAAATGGTTTTATATTTTTTAAAATATTTTAAATTTATATTTCAATTTACAAAAATTATTTTACATATTTTATATATATTTTTATTAAATAAGTAGGAAATTGCATAAGTTACGTTATGCATTACGTTATATGCGATATAACCTAACAGAGACAAAACATTACGTTACCGTTATCGCTATTTTAAACATTGCTACCAGATTTAATCTATCTTAGTTTGACCTCTTCCAGATGCTTTTAAGGTTTTAAATTTCTAATTATGATTAAGGTAATATTATTTAGAGACAGTTAATAAATAATCACAATAATATCATACATAAAAATATAAATAATAATTTATTAGGAGCTATTGTTTAAATATGAAATTTGTTAGGTGCATACATCCTAAAAACATTTAGTAGGCCTCCAAAAATATTTGTGCACTTACAACAATAATAATTACAGAAAACATGTGTACATAGTGACTTATAATTCTAATTTGCAAAAATGGTACTTATTATATTATTTTAAAAATTTCCAATTGGAAAAGAGTAATATAAGGAGAAACAAATTCTATAACAACAGTTTTATTTATAATAATATAAATTGCAATTTACAGTCCACATGATAACAAACTCCGAGCTCGGATATTGAAGTTAGCGTGCACATAAAACTAAAATGATATTATTTGGCAACACATATACATTATTATTCTTGATCAGTATATTTATTTTCAACATAATATATTTTTCTAAAAAGCTTAGTATAAAATAAAAATGATAACATGTATTTTAATTCATTATATATACTCTCAAAGATGGCGGCAGCAAACGGGGTGAGAATGCAAAGGGCAATTAGGGCTTTTATTGAGGGGCAAAACAGTAATCTCACCTTAGAGAAGTAGGGAGACCCCTCCATGTTGACCTAAATACCCCCCTTGTACCCTCTCCCATCGCCGTTGCCCTCTTCTGCCCCCTTTGCCCCTGCAAATCTCTTCTCTTTCTCGCTCTAATAATTCCACAAAAATCTCTCTCTCCCCCTTCTTCTTGATCTAAGTACTAAATTCTCTCTCTGCCCTTTCGATCCCTCCTTCAAAAATCTCACCTTTGCCCAATTTTACCCGCTCTTTCCCCATTCAAACACCTGCGAAGCCTACCTCGGCTCTCCCGGATCTGGGATTGGATTCTCGAGACTGAGTTCTGGATCTTGCGATTCGGCCTCGGCTCTGCCGTTCCCCTCTCGAAAGATCGGATCTTGGCCGAGCTCCCCTCATGGATCGCGAGTGGTGTATTACTGTTTAGGAGGTGAGCGTGGAGTGTCAAAATCCGATCTTGGTAAAATCTCCTTCCTGGGTTTTGTTATTTCTGCACTTGTGTTTTGATTTCTCTGCAAAAGTTCAGATTTTGATTGAATTCTCTGATTGGACTGTGTATTATTATTTTCTTAATATCTCTGACATTTGTTGTTGATAGTCTTAAAAACCTTGGCTAAGGGAAAATTCTTGTGTAGGTGGGTTGATTTTAAAGTTCTGTTTCTTAAATTCCTCTAAAAAAGTTACGAACTTTGGGACTGCATGCATTTTATCAGTTCACTAGCATTCTGTTTTTTTTTTTCCTTCAACTTTTGCGAAAATTTGAAGTTGATTGCATATTTTTCACTAGGCTCTTGCATTCCCTCATAGATTATGACAGAAAGTTTACCTTTTAAGCCTAAAAATCTAATCTTTGCGTTCCTGTTTGCATGTCTTGCACTGTTAATCAAGTGTTCGATGTGAGAACATTAGCATGTTGAGTTACATTATTAGTAGTTGTGTTCTTTCTACTTGTTGAAAATTTTAACACTTGTGACTAGGTTTTTGAGGAACCCGATTGCTTATTGTTTCATGGCGAACCATGATCTAGTTCTCGGCCAGAATCCTGACCTAGCGCTCGGCCAAAGTCACAACCTTGTCATCGGCCAGAGCCACGGGTTAGGCCTCAGCCAGAGGCATACCCTTGGCCTTGACCATCACGTCCTCGGTCTTGGGCACACTCCCGACCACCACAGCCTTGGCCTGGGCCATCCGCACAATGGGAGCCGCCTCGTTCTTGGCCATCACCATCACCACCAGCAGCAGCAGCATCACCCCCAGGAACATGAAGCCAGCAATGAGCTTGCTCTTGGCCAGAGCCACGACCCCGACTCTGATACCCTTGAAGCACAAAATCACGAGATGGGCCTGTCCGACAACCACGAACTGACTCTTGCCGAAGCCCACCATGATCTCTCTACCGTCGATCAGAGTCTTGACCACCTATCTGCCGCCGTCGAGCAGTCTCACGAACTTGCTCTCCAGCCCACACATGACCTATCCTCGCAACTGTCTCAGCTCGTTGTTCCTTCTGTGCTCCAATCTCGAGTAGTAGTGAACCCGAGCCACGAGCTCGCCGTTGGCCAGGAATTTCCTGACGTGAAGAGCTGCCGCAGGGCGCTGAGGGACGCAGCGATCGCCTGCCACTTTGAGATCCAGACCGTGAAGTCTGACAAGATGCGGTTCACTGCAAAGTGCGCTGCTGAAGGCTGCCCGTGGAGGATCCATGCTGCGAAGCTCCCTGGCGTGCCCACATTCACCATCAGGACCATCCATGAGATGCACACCTGCAGCGGGATCAACCACCTCGGCCACCAGCAGGCCTCGGTCCAATGGGTTGCGAATTCTGTTGAGGAACGCCTCCGCGAGAACCCACATTGCAAGCCTAAAGAGATTCTGGAAGACATCCATCGGATGCACGGGATAACTCTATCGTACAAGCAAGCGTGGAGAGGGAAAGAACGGATCATGGCGGCCGTGCGAGGATCGTTTGAGGAAGGGTACTGCCTCCTGCCTCAGTACTGCGAGCAGGTCAAGCGGACCAACCCTGGAAGTATCGCTTCAGTGTACGGGAACCCCGAAGACAACTGCTTCAAACGCCTCTTCATCTCGTTCTACGCTTCGATATATGGCTTCGTGAATGCCTGCAGACCCTTGATCGGCCTCGACCGAACCCTCCTCAAGAGCAAGTACCTCGGGACGTTGCTCTTCGCCACTGGGTTCGACGGCGATGGTGCCTTGTTTCCTCTGGCGTTTGGGGTTGTCGATGAGGAGAGCGATGACAACTGGATATGGTTCTTGTCGGAGCTCCACGGTCTACTCGAGGCGAACACTGAGAACATGCCGAGGCTTACTATCCTATCTGACCGCCAGAAGGGCATCGTGGATGGGGTCGATTTCAACTTCCCGACTGCTTTCCATGGCTTCTGCATGCGGCATCTCAGTGATAGCTTCCGCAAGGAGTTCAGCAACGCGATGCTCGTGAACCTTCTTTGGGAGGCAGCTCATGCCCTCACAGTGATCGAGTTTGAAGCCAAGATACTGGAGATCGAAGAGATTTCGCAAGAGGCCGCCTACTGGATCCGCAGGATCCCTCCCCGGCTATGGGCGACGGCCTACTTTGAGGGGACTCGATACGGGCACCTGACAGCGAACATCACCGAGTCCCTCGACAGCTGGATTCTGGAGGCGTCAGGGCTGCCGATAATCCAGATGATGGAGTGCGTCCGTCGGCAGCTGATGACATGGTTCAACGAGAGGCGGGAGATGAGCATGCAGTGGTCCACCATCCTGGTCCCGTCCGCTGAGCGCAAGGTCCAGGACGCGGTGGAGAGGGCGAGGGGGTACCAGGTCGGGAGGGCGAACGAGGCGGAATTCGAAGTTATGTCACCGCACGAAGGAGCGAACATCGTCGACATAAGGAACCGGTGCTGCCTGTGCAGAGGGTGGCAGCTCTACGGACTGCCCTGCGCGCACGGGGTGGCAGCGCTGCTGTCCTGCCGACAGAACGTGCACAGGTACACGGAGAGCTGCTTCACGGTGACCACGTATCGGAAGACATACTCGCAGACGATACATCCGATTCCAGACAAGAGCCTGTGGAAGGAGATGGCTTCGGAGGGGGCGGAGAGAGTTGAGATTGTGATCAGCCCGCCGAAGTCGCTGAGGCCGCCGGGGCGGCCGAGGAAGAAGAGGGTGCGCGCAGAGGACCGGGGGAGGGTGAAGCGGGTGGTGCACTGCAGCCGGTGCAATCAGACGGGGCACTTCAGAACGACTTGTGCAGCACCGATATGACTGGACTGCCAATGAAGAAGAAGAGGTCTCTCTAAACAATGTGTGAGATAGAATCTGTTCTTTGCTATTTTTTTTTTTTTAACTGAATTTAGGATGTCAAATTTCTTAATTTTCTTTTAATTTTTAGTATGGTGAGCTGTTAAATTATAGAATTGGGTCTTTATATACTGTGTTAAGGCTTTGTATAGAATATGCTAGTCGAAAAATTTTGAGTATTTATGGTTCAATTTCTTCATATATTGAATACTACTGATCCGAGTATGGTTTGGATTCTCATTAGACATTTGGATATCTCAATTATAATGCCAACCTGTTCTGATGGAAATTGTGGAAGCATATAGAGCCTGCACATATATTTCTCTCCAAGTATGCAGGCCTTAGGTATGCAGAAAAAGTAATGGCATGTTGAGAACTTATGCATATTTTTATTGCTACAAAAACTAGGCAAGTCGGAGTACATTCAGTCATTTTGTCGGGGAAAGACTTATTACAAGACTAGTATGCTCTAATATTACTGTTCTAAAATTCAATACAGTTGTATTTAAATACAAAAGGGGTATTTACTGGTTTGCCCCTCAAATCTTTAAATATTATGATTTTACCCCCCAAATCTTCATATTTATAATTTTGCCCCTCAAATCTCATAAGTTACAACAATTTTGCCCCCCTCTCTAACTTTCCCTAACACAGTTAATTTTTTGACCATTTTACCCCTCATTTCCTCTTTTATTTTCCTCCTCTTCTTCTTCTCTCTTCCTCCTTTCTTCTTATTTTCTTCATTATTTCTCTTCTCTTCCTCCTCTCTTCTCCTTCTCTTTTCCTCCTCTCTTCTCATTTTCTTCATTTTTTTACTCTTTCATGTTCATGCATTTTTCTTCTCATTCTCTTCTCATTTTCCTCCTCTCTTCTTATTTTCTTCTCTTTTTTCACTTGAGATAATTGATTTGGTAAACTAGAGGAAAAATGCATGAATATGAAAGAGTAAAAAAAAAAATGAAGAAAATGAGAAGAGAGGAGGAAAAGAGAAGAAGAAGAGAGGAGGAAGAGAGGAGAAATAATGAAAAAAATAAGAAGAAAGGAGAAAGAGAGAAGAAGAGGAAGAGGAAAATAAAAGAGGAAATGAGGGGTAAAATGGTCAAAAAATTAACTGTGTTAGGGAAAGTTAGATAGGGGGCAAAATTGTTGTAACTTATGAGATTTGAGGGGCAAAATTATAAATATGAAGATTTGGGGGGTAAAATCATAATATTTAAAGATTTGAGGGGCAAACCAATAAATACCCCAATACAAAATTGGATATGAGTTAACAAGATGAGGAGGGATAAAGAAGCACAATGGCAACAATTATTGTGTTAGTAAGCTGAGGATGCTTGAAGCGCGGGAGTGTTTTCAGAATTTAAACCATGGAACTGTCCGATATCATGTCCACCAACTGGCCTAAACATTTCATGCAAACCAATTTCAAACTCCTCGGCTGGAACTCCGCCACTCTGGAAATAATCTGCCATCTGCAGTGAGCAAAATATTACTGTCAGAAGCTTCGAACAAATAGGCCGAGAAATTTGGATTCAGCATGATTTAAAATACATCATATTAAGCTGAACAAAGTAAAAAGTAAACATCTGAAAATTGATGAGAAGGGATAACATTTTGTGAAACAGAGATAATTATGAAAGCGAGTATCTTTCACATAAAAAAAAAAAAAAACTTTGGAATGATGCAAGTAGGTTTGAATTTAAATAAAAATTTGCTTATATTGGACTGCAGATACATTTATTTATAAAGAATTAGAGCATGACAAAGTCATTTCACTATTGCAAAATTACATATATTTCTTTGAGAAATTTTTTTACATATATTTACATTATATTGTGTTGTTGAGAAGAATAGATCAATAGTATGTGTTCATATCGGATCAACATACTGCATTCTTGTTAAAGAAGACACTAAAAAATGTACTATTAACTATCTGCACACTAATGTATGGGTTGGACTAGGAACTTTCCATTAGAGGTTGGACTAGAAACTTTCCATTAGAGGTAGAAACTTAGTTTTAGCACTACTTTCACCGAACATTCTCTAGTAGTCCATGCACGCACGCAACATGCATGCACACGCACAAATGCACAAAATGATTGTACCTCAAAAGTCAAAGGTGTACAAAAACGAAAAAAGACGTTAAGTCCCTAGTTAAGCCTTGTGAAAAGAGGGAGCAGCATATGGCATAATCCTCCTCATTGCCTCAATACCTTCTTATGTTATTGCTTATTTAAGAGATTCACTCATTTCAACAGTATGCAATAACAGATTACTGCTTATGCTAGGAACAGTAAATCCCCATTACGAACAAAATTAAATTAAATCAATGGGATAATTCTATGAAATATATTGCATCAAAATAATTCCTCATCTTTGTTCTGTAGCAGATGTGTATCTTAATCATCAAAATAATTCTTTCGTAATTATTTTATTTTATGATCCAATATTGCACCAGTTTTCTGTATATAATAATTGCCTTATTAATAGGATAGTATTTTTGTATTTGTATGTATATCTAAGCATCATAACTCTCTTCCTTTCAACAGGAAGGGCTAATCAGTATGCCACCAAACTGATTCGCTTTGTAGTCTCTTCGAGTCCTAATATTTCCTTTAAGAAACAGTTCATCACTAACTTGACCTTCAAATGCATACAACAATTATCCATACAGGTCCACTGTCAAGAATGTAAACTTTTCATATTCTTTTATATAAATCTAACCTTTTTTTTTTTTGGGTGATACCTTGGTTTACTTCAGTGTCATATATCTTTAAATCTCTGATTTCTTCCTAGCAGATGAGTGATCTATATCTTCTTACTATACAAGTTTTTTTTTTAAAAAAAAAAGAAGACATAACAGTGGTAGATTAATAATTGTTATTATATGCAATTTCTATCAAGGTATGTATTTATGCTCACTTTCTTCGAAGTCGTGTACATAATTCGTAGCATCTTCCTATATCCGAAAAAAATACTCATAGACAAATGCATTGGACGTTTTATTCAGTTTATATAACTAAATTGGTCAAATAAGTATCAAGATTAAACTCTTATTTGGAAAGTCATAGGATTGCGTATCAGGTATCTTGTGTGTATTATACTGACACACCTCAAACTCCTAGAATGTAAATATATGTATAAATATGCAAATATGTAACCCCCATTATTCACAAAAACAAAGCAAAATGGAAGAAACATATCACATGGATCCCAGTCCTACCACAGTAACTTCATTTAAATCTTCCTCGTTTCAACGTAAATAGACATCAAATTTAAAACCAGTTAAAACAAGTTTGATTCTTACATGATGTGCTAGAGATACTCCGCTTAAGACTGCATCTTCAATGTTTGACCCCAGGAGCCAGTCGCCGCAAATTCCTGCTCTTCCATGGGAATCGAAGATACAAGGAATTCCTGGAGTGTTGGTTGGGAGAGCTGCACCCCTATTAAAAAAAATAACAAAAAATGATGAATTATTTACAAACAATATCCCCTGAAATTCCAATAGTTATAACTGTGAGGCGTAGTTATTGCAGACCATAGCTGGACTCGCGTGTAAAATGGGTGCTGAAGTGACCCCTTCGATAATCCAAGAGCAATCTCAACTCCCTCAAGCATTTCCGTCTTCACTTTTTCTGCTGTGACATTGGGTATATTTTCCTAAGAAAGTAAATACAAAAATCACAACATTGCACCTCATTTGCAATCATGTGATTATGGAAACGCCACATGATTGTGTTTCGTTGTAATATTATTAAAGACTTTAACGGTAATATGCGAAAGTTCATTTTGACGATTAAAGAAACAAAAGGGGAGGTCACTAGTGTGGCTACCTGGGGAACTTTGTTTCGTTTTCCATAAGCAGCTGTGCTGAAAAACGTCCAACATTGAGGCAAACTCCTCTGTGAAGGGAAAAGTTTACTAGTATTGTTGGCCATCCATGAAATAGAATCAATACCTTTTACAAAAGCTCCTTCAAAGGCTGTTTGAGCTCCACAAGGAACTGGAAAAAGATCTCTAAAGGCTGCGAGTAGTGCCCATATGGAACTGAGTTCCAGCCTCTACAAACACCAAAGTCTAGTTGAAGCAAATTAACTGCAAATGAAATTAACAAATTGTTGAAGCCAAATTATTTCTTCTACCAAACACTTTGCCCCCTCCAAAGAGTCTAAAAGTAGTACATACCTTCATCTGTTTGAATAGTAGAGGCAAGCCTGACGATGAGAGCAAGCGGTTTGCACATTTTCCTGTTAGCAAAGCAACAAAATGATTATATAGCCAATAAACAAGAATAAAAAATGACAACTTCTAAAATAAGTAAGGATTGCATAATTATAACTCCATATGATTCATAATGATATGATTATTCTAGACAAATTGGTCCATACAACCACACGAAATCAAGACACAACAAAAATGATAGAAGTCAATGGAATATCAGGGAAATCATCGGCTTGTAGCAAATTCTATAAACACGAATGTTTGCAGAGAAAAAGTTACTGCAACTCTAGCAAATGTTGTGCACAATCATAAAGTAAAAGCTACACCAAGTGGAACATAAATTGCCAAACTTCACTCAGTACATGAATCCTTTTCTTTCATTGGAACACTTGAGCTCTTGGTTCCTTTAAAGTTTGTGTACCAAAAATATCACTCTCTCAACTCAGCTTTCTCAATCCTTATTTGAACTATATCTTTCCTTGGCTACAGGAATCCTTGTTTTGACAAGTCAAGTCTTCAAAAAGTTCTCTTCGCCGGTTACCTTCTGATGTTAAGATTGACAATGAAATGAATTTTTTTTTGCTTTCTTATTTTGACTCTTACAAAGCTTTCCTCCTTGTCCACTTTTCCTTCCTTATACTTACTCTTTGTTCATAAACCATGACTCTGAACCATGATTTAGTTCTCGCTCAGATTCTATCACCCGAAGAATTCCAATATAAAAGGGAGATAGGAGTACTTCAATTAACATCGCCAAGGATATGGGTTAGACAATAAAGGTAGTTTGTGTTCAGATATGAACTACTGACATGCAAATGCACCATCTGATGTGTAAGGCTTGCTTTTCTAGAATGCTTCAAGGAAAATATTACCAAGCTACTGCATCATGATCCTCCATACAGGAAAAATATTACATCTTTTGAATCAGGAGGAGCTCTTCAATGATTTTATTTTATTTTTTTAAATAATGTTGGGTTTCAGTTACGAAAAATACACTATTGATTCCTCATTTGAATCATGATAACTGCATAATCTATTTCATGTATCCCATCAAACATATTCATAGGCTCAGTTAGCTGAGAAACGCTAAGCACTAAGTACATAGCTAAAATCAACTAAATTTCAATATTAGAGTTACCATTATGTGCTATAACAATTGCATCAAACTGGCCTCGTGGATTCCCCTTCTCGCTTACATGCCACATCCCATTAAACGGCTCGAGCTTACTCACCCAGCAAGGCCTCACAACTTCAACCATACGACTCTGCAGTTCAATTGACAACCAACACTCAGCACAAAAATCTAACCAAAATCAAACACTCAGTACCAAAATATCATCCAACCTGCCCAAGAATCGAATCCGCTAGCGGCCGCATTCCCTTCACCCCAATGTATCTAGCAGCAGTGTACGGTAACGGAAGAAATCGACCCCCTGCTTCGAGCTCTCCCAGCTCACCCTTCCACTCGCGAATCAGGCCTTCCTCCAGCCACCTCTCCACAAACTTCTCAAACCTCGAATCAGCCGCAGTGAAGAACTGCGCCGCGTGATCAAAAACCAGCTCCTCGCCTTCGAATTTCACGGTCCTCGTCGCCAATCGCCCTCCTAATCCGTGCATTCCCTGCAAATTGACGGACCAAAATCAATGAATTAAGCTAAAGTTGGGTTTTTTCGATGGAAAAATTTGATCTTTTTGGAAAACCCTAACTGTGTCAAAGACGGTGGATCGGATGCCGCGGTCCTCGAGGGCGGAGGCGCAGGCGAGGCCGGCGATGCCGCCGCCGATGACGGCGACGGAGGGGTCAGCGGGGAGAGGGGTAGCGAAGGTGACCTGCTCCTGGGAGAAGCTCTTCTTGATGATGGACCTCCGAGACGTGCCGTACGAGGTGCTGCTCTTCTTCTTCCTCCTGCTAGGGTTTGGTCTCCGCTCCTCGCGCTCCGCCATGGATGTGCTGGTAGCGAGAGCTAGGGTTAGGGCTGACGATGGGATTCTAGGGTTTTGGCGGAGGATGAACGAAGGAGAAGCAGCAGCAGCAGCCATTGACGATGGCAAAGGCCAAATGGATGAGGGAGGGAAATAGATGGGAACTTCTAAAGGGGCACAAGGTTTTTCCTAGTGAGCCCAGTTAAAACTTCCACTACATAATGCCCTCTGCTTCTCCAATTACCTATATTGCCCTCTGCTTCTCCCCCTGCCTCCTTTCTTTCCGCCCGCTCGCATCCGTTCGGACTGAGAGTCCGAACGAATGGGATTCGTTCGGACGAATGGAATTCGTTCGGACTGTCAGTCCGAACGGATCTCATCCGTTCGGACTGAGAGTCCGAACGAATGGGATTCGTTCGGACTGTCAGTCCGAACGAATCCCGTTCCTTCGGACTGTCAGTCCGAACAGTATCTTGACATCGGCCACTGTCTCATCCAATCTATTAACCTACGTTAATTGATTTATCATTAGTTGTAATAAAATTAACGCCAGTTTAAGGACTTTTATTAGTAAGTATTTATACATGATTATCGAAATTTAGGGAAGGAAGTAAGAAAACATACCATTAAACACCGACACACTGATACACCAACCCATTGATACACTGATACATCGTTTATTGCGATACAATGATACACCGACACACAATGATACTCCAGATACAAAAAATATAATGATACTTCTGATACACAAATACACTGATACTCATGATACACCGATATAATGAAATAATGAAACATGGATACGCTGATATAATGAAACAACGACACAATTATGATACAATGAAATAGTGTTTATATTAAACGAGAAAAAGCGAACAAGAGAGTTCATTACATAGAAAAATCATAAATTCATCAGAACTCGAAATGTTTGGAAAAATAAATTTACGCCGGCCACTTCAAGTTACATACATTATCCATATCAATGCATAACTCACACAATGATCACTGTCTCCTTGTCTTTCTCGGGGGTTGACGTCTGCTTCTGGTTCGAGTCATAATTGCCGTATCGGGTGTATTAGGAGTGGATTGATCTGGTGTTCGATTTCTCTCTCTCGTATCGGGCGTTGGATTTGTGGTCGAGATGCTGCTTTCTTCCTCCTTAACGAGGCCGTTGGTCGAACGCGAGAAGATTCTGTCGGATCCATCTATGTAACACAAAGATATTTCATTTATAGATACTTTTTTATCAAAACAATATATTTTCTATGTGCAAATAAGTAGTAATAAAGTATAATTTGCTACAAATATCATATTTTATCTATTTATTTTAAACTTCTAAATTAATTAATAAATTTTAATATTAACATCTATAATTAGAAAATAACTAAATTTTCGCATTTTTTACAACTACGATTACAATATTATACTTTTTTCATAATTATAATCTAAATATTAAAAAACAAAATTAACAAAAAAATGTACTCGTTTAGAATTTCTCGAATGTAAATTATTATCAAACCAAACAAGAAGTTTTCAGTTTTCAAGGCAGTTACAGAGCAAATAAGAATAAACAAAATTAAACAAAATTAAAATTAAATTAAAGGAGATTTATAGTAGAGCTCAAAAATTTGAGACCAAGAGAGAAGAGGGGGGTGTGACAACGGCAGGTGGGGGCGGAGGGTGTGGGGGCGGGCGGAGGGTGGGGGGCCGGGTGGGGGCGGAGGGGGTAGGGGCGGAGGGTGTAGGGGCGGGCGGAGCCGGGTGGGCGTGGAGGGGGGGGCGGGCAGAGGGTGTGGGGACGGGTGGGGGCGGAGGGGTTAGGGGCGGAGGGTGTGGGGGCGGGCGGAGCCGGGTGGGGGTGGGGGGGGGGGGCGGGCAGAGGGTGTGGGGGCGGGCAGAGACGGGTGGGGGAGTGTGGCAGCGGAGGCGGGTGGGGGAGCGTGGCTGCGGCGGCAGGCGGGGGAGCGTGGCTGCGGCGGCGGTGGGCGGGGGAGCGTGGCACCGGCGGCGGCGGGTTGGATTAAGGAGAAGAGAGGAGAGAGGGATTTTGGATTTGGGAGTGGAGAGGAAGTGAGGAGCGATGGTTTTAGAGAATATGAGGTAAGGGTATTTTGGGAATTAAATTGGGCTCACTAAGAAATTTTTTCCCCTTCTAAATTTTAACTGGGCTCACTAGGAAATCTGGGCTCACTAGGAAAAAAGTTGTGCCCCTTTAGAAGTTCCCGAAATAGATGCTTGATGGGGGTGGAAACGGATCGGATTGTACAAGATCCACTTGAGGATCCAAATCCATTAGAAAATCCAGGAATTATCTAATTTTTTATTCTCTCTCGGGGAAAGCATCTGCCGCTTGTAAAACTGTATCGATTGAAAATGAAAATCCAAACCGAACTAAATTGGTAAATTGCATTATTAATAAATTAGAAAGGTAAATAGATGCCACATAAAAGGTGGAAACGGGTCGGATCATACAAGATCCACTTGCAAATCCAAACCCATTAGAAAATCTAGGATTTATCTATTTTTTTATTCTCGCTCAAGGTAAGCTGGAGGGTGAGCATTTGCCGGAATCGAACCGAATTACCAAATTGTATTATTAATGAATTAGGGAGGGAAATAGATGCTAGATAAGGGGAACTTCTAAAGGGGCACAGGTTTTTTCCTAGTGAGCCCAGTGAAAACTTATTATAAATAACAATAATGCCATCCAAAATAAATTCCAAACTTACCCTTCCTCCCTCTCCCGCTACCTCCATCAGTCTCGCGCGCGACAACAGGTAATTTTTTTTTTTTTTTAAACCTAAAAAACCCATTTCAATCTTCAATCTCCTTTTAAAAATATGTTAATTAGAAATTTAAAAGGTGATTATTTTCTTTGTTTTGTGTATTTTCATTAGAAATCAAAACAAAAGAGAAATTTTTAAGTTGTGTCGAACGAGACGTCAATAGAGAATACAACGATATTGTTGGTTTCATTCGAGAATCAAAACACACTTGAGTTTTGATTTCATCTTCTTTGTATTAAATTAATCGAAATATACCTTTAGATTTAGATATTCGTTGAGTATAATGAAATTAGGGTTTTAAAAATCAGTTTTCTGGTCGATGCGGGGCGAGAAACCGGGGGTTGACGTCGCGGTGCGGACTGAAAGGCCGCCCCAAATTTTAAGGGCCGGACTTAGAGTCCGGACAAAGAGAATTTGTTCGGACTCTAAGTCTGGACAAATTCTTTTTGTCCGGACTTAGAGTCTGGACAAATTCATCTCGTCCAGACTGTAAGTCCGGACGAAAGTAATTTGCCCAGAGTTAAACTCTGGACCAAATTTTTTTGTTCGGACTTTAAGTCCGGACAAAATTAATTTTTAAAGATGGTTTCTTTCCATAAGAGTGTTATCAATTATTAATTATTAATATTGTTAAATTCTTGAAACACAGGATTATATTTCGACGCAGAGTAGGCAAGTCGATAATGAATTAGTTATCGATTATGGTTTGGACTTCACAACAAATCAGGTATGATATTATGTTTAGAACCTGGTCATATTGAAATTAGAATTTTTCCACTAAAAAATTATTTTCTGTCTATTATGACTATAGATTTTTACAAATCGAGACGAACTTTGCCGGTGGGTGCGCGATATTGGAAAGAAATCAGGATCTGTCATCATGGTTTCAAAATCTGATACTGGAGGTCAATTGAATAAGGGGAGAATATGGTTTGGATGTGAACGGGGTGGACAACCAAGATTCAAGAAATTAAAGAATGATGAAGGCCACAGGGGCAGTAAAAAATGTGGATGTCCTTTTCGATTAAAGGGTCAACAGATATCAATAGGGGGCCCCGAATATAACCTGACGGTGTTATCTGGTGTTCATAATCATCCAGCAGCAGATTATTTCGAAGGCCATTCGTATGCGGGAAGATTATCTGAAACCGAGACAAATGTTGTGCTCGAAATGTCGAAGTGTCACGTAAAACCGAAAGATATACTGACAGCACTGAAGCAAAAGGATCCACAAAATGTTTCGACAATGAAAACAATATATAATGCACGACACAAGTTAAGAGTCAATGAACAAGGTGGTCGAACGCAGATGCAACAGTTGTTACTAAAAATTTCTGAACTCAAGTATATCGAATGGCATCGAAGCAATGATCAAACAGAATCAGTAACGGATCTTTTCTGGGCTCATCCTGTTGGCATCGATCTTCTCCGAGCATTTCCAGGTATTATTATCATGGATTGTACCTATAAAACAAACAGGTACAAATATCCTTTACTAGAGATGATTGGAGTAACCTCAACGAATATGTCATTTTGCATTGCTTTTGCCTTTCTTGAAAAAAAAAGGGAAACAAATTATTCCTGGGCACTTGACAAGTTGCGTGGACTGTTTCTGAACGATGTATATCCAAGTGTCATTGTTACAGATAGAGATCTATCGCTTGTTAATGCAGTTAAGCTGATATTCCCGCCTAACCGGCATCTTCTTTGTAGATGGCATATAAATAAGAATGTGTTGACAAACTGCAAGAAATTGCTAGAAAAATAGAGTGAGTGGGAGAAATTTTTCTTAATGTGGAAGCTGATAATACTATATGATTCTCTAGATGCATACAATGCAAATCTAAGCAATCTAACAAACGATTTCCAAGGAAAACCTGAGGCAGTTGACTACATTCTGAAAACATGGTTAAATCCACACAAGGAGAAGTTCGTGGCTTATTGGACAAATATGTGTCAACATCGGGACAACGTGACTAGCAACCGAGCAGAAAGTGCCCACGCAAAATTGAAGAGACAATTGCGAACTAGTCAAGGCGATTTCGAAAAGTGTTGGAGTAATATACATACATTACTTGAACTTCAACATACAGAGATTAAAGCATCTTTTCAAAAAAGTTTGACCATCGTTAAACGATGTTTTATGCTGGCAGAATTTAAGGAATTACGGGGCACAGTATCAATCCATGCGTTGAATTTGATCTTAGCCGAAGTAAAGAGGACTGAGTCTGTTGGAGTCAACCCTGCTGAATGTGGTTGCATCATTCGACAAACTCACAACTTACCATGTGCTCATGAGATTGCAATATACAAAAGAGACAACCGACCAATTCCCTTGGATTGCATTGACCAACATTGGCGGAAGCTTGATATGTCCGCGAGTAAAGCATTGGTTGTTGAAGGTGTCGGGTATCAGAAAGATGTTGAGGTTTTTATTCATAACTTTATTATGTGTGATAACGAAGAACGTACTCAAAGATTGAGGAAATTAAGGGAAATATCTACTCCAGTTTGTTCTTCATTGGCGGATCCTGTGTCCAGGGTGATCGGACATACAGTTGGCCGCAAAAGGAAAGTTGATATTTCGACACGAATGGATCCGTGTGCGTTTGAGCTAATAGCCTCCGGCTCTGATAGTGTTTCTCCAAAAATGACGGCATTGATTCCCCGCAGCGACCGTAAACCATATAAGTTAATTCCGAGAAGGCCGCATATGACCAAGGTTCGCTATTATATATAACTAATTCTTCCTATATTTCACTTGAATTTATTATAATTATAATTTTTTTGTTCCGAACAGAAATCGAAAATTGATGCCAAGACCGCCCCCCATGAACTGCCTGCAGACCATGCGAAACAACTCCATCAAGCTCCAACTCTTGCAGATCCTGTTGAATTCTTAGCTGACACAGATACTGCTGGTAGTATGATCGGAAAGTCCGTACCTGAACTGGAGTTAAAACCTTGTCCCAAGCCGGGTTTGAAGTTCGAAAACTCATTGCTTGGATTTATGTTGCCATATATAGAAGATGTTCGCGATGTCAAGGCCGACGGAAATTGTGGTTTTAGGGTTATCGCACACAGCCTTGGTATGGGGGAAGATCAATGGATGCAAATCAGAAGAGATTTGTTAATTGAACTCGATACAAATTACGTCTTCTACATTCCATTATTTGGGAGTATTGATCGGATTGTTGAGCTCCGAAAAGCACTTAATTATTTTCGGGACTTTCCAAAGGCCGACTATTGGATGACGATGCCGGACATGGGACATATTGTCTCTTCCCGTTACAATGTTGTTATTTTCTTCTTATCTAATGCGCAATGCCTTACTTTTTTGCCACTCAGAACTCCTCCTTCTGCCGCAAATATCCAACGGAAAGAAGTGACCATGGCATTCGTTGCGGACTGTCACTTTGTACATATAAGCACAATTCATTGTTGTTAAAATTAGTTTGATTTAACTAATAATATGCTTATATATGGTTATAACATCTTTACTATTAGGTGTCATTGAAAGAACTTCATCACATCCCTCAAATTGCATTGAATTGGCACCGACACCATGATCCCATTGCACAAGGATGTGAGGTACCGTACTTACCACGAATTGAACAGTTCAAAGGGATTGTACCATCTTCGGTTGCTACACAAGATGTTATTGAGTTGTAATTTAGTTTTGTTACTCGGAGACGAGTTAATTTTGGGTTTTAATTTGATGTATCCGTGTATCAGTGTGTTAGTTAACTACTGTATCATTGTTGTGAAATTAACCATATTTTGTAGAAAATTGTATAATTAAATGTATTTAAGCACAATTAATATGGTGTTACATTGGGTCGACTAATGATTTACCAATTTATTATGTAAAATATTGGGTAACATAGCGGGTTCTGACCATGGCCCTCGTTCGGACTGTCAGTCCGAACGAAACCCGGCTGTTCGGACTGACAATCCGAACAGCCGGATTTCGGTCGGACTGACAGTCCGAACGAAATCCGACCGTTCGGACTTACAGTCTGAACGGCCGGGTTTCGTTTGGACTGACAGTCCGAACGATATCCGTTCGTTCGGACTGGCATCCCGAACAGTGACCATCAACCCGGTCTCTGAATATTATAGTCGTTAATTGATTTATTTAGTTGTAATGAAAGTATTTATATATTATTATTGGAATTTAGGCAAGGAAGCAAGTAAGCATACAATGAAATACCGATACACATCATCAACCCATTGATACACTGATACATCAATCACTGCAACACAATGATACACCTACACACAATTATTTAACAGATATAATGATATAATGGAACACATCAACTCCGATACATTGATATGTCGACACAACTCTTATACAATGAAATAGTGTTTATATTAAAACGAGAAAAAACGAACAAGAGAGAGCATTACATAGAAAAAAACCATTAATTTAACGTAACTTGATATGTTTGCAAGAAATAATTTTACACCAAGAACTTCATGTTACATACATTATCCATATCATTACATAACTCGTGCAATGATCACTGTCTCCTTGTTTTTCTCGGGGGATTACGTCTGCTTCTGGTTCGAGTCATAATTGCCGTATCGGGTGCATTAGGAGTGGATTGATCTGGTGTTGGTTCCTCTACTTGCTCTTGTGGTGCTTCTTCTGGCTGAGTGCAACCGGTTAGCACGGCGTTGATCTTCGCAAGTGCAGTAAATAATAATCCAGATCGCTTCTTAAATGCCTTATCCCCTTGCGCAAGTAATGGATCGATTATTTCTTTTATGCGTGTATATCTCTGTTATATTAGTGGACGGGAAAACAATAAGCAGCAGAAAAACTGGTTAACCGTATTGAACATTAAAGTATGAAGATATATGGTTATTACCTCATCATCGACATTTGCCCGGGTCGCTTGAATTCCTTCCTCTGCTGGGGGTTCATCTGGTGCTACTCCAAGGAAGCGCTGTGAAACTTTAGAGAACCAAGAAATATAATCTGACGTGCAATCAGATGGGTAGTCAGCAATAGACCACGGTGCTCCAGATATAATACGTGATCATACCAATTTATTCACATCTCCTCAATGTGCGTGTACTTTACCACATAACTATTGGCTGTTATACCCCGTGCTTCACGTAACGCTGAGAATGGTGGAGGTGGAATATACTGTTGACGACCAAACTGCCTTAGTACACGCACTGGATGATACGGCTCAATCACGCTGAAAATTTTTAACGTACCCATAAAAAATGTAATTTCTCTGAACGGATATTTCTCTCTATAATTCCGATATGGATCCCAATCAACCTGCATGTACGTTGGATACAAAGAAATACATTAGTTACTGTTACAAAACTTGCAAACTAAATAAGAATATGAAAAAGGGGGAAATATTACCTGGTTGCCTGTGAGTTTATCTAGACTTGACCGAATAGACTGCACATGTGATTGGGAGATATTGTGATCCCGTCTGCTCTTCCAGCGACAAGCAAGTAGTTCACCGGTGGTAAAAGATAGGTTCGAGACCGGCATAAAACTTGGGAAATGAGCAAATATCCAAGCCTGTAGTAGTGTCAAATACCCCGCAATCTGAGCAACGTTAGCTCGGGAAGCAAGCCCGAGCTGCCTATATAACCATGCAAGAGCACCAGCACCCCATGCGAACGTTTGAACTTCTTCGAGATCATGCAGCAATGGTAAGTAATCAATGGAAACTCTCGTACAACTCTTGTCCGTGAAGAGCGTGCAACCAAGAAGATAAAGTAAATAAGCCCTTGCAGCACACCGAATCCTATGTTCGGTGTCAGTATCGTCAACCCTGCAGAATTTTTCTCGTAACCAATCTAGTCGAACCGATGCACCGCCTTTGGTATTGAGCTCATTCCACGCTTCATCATAACTGACGCCCAAGGAATGAGTTATCGTATCAGCAGCTTTACGTGAAGCTGCTGATACTTGTTGGCAGACGGACTTTCCAACAACAGGTAAGTCAAGCAAACAGGAAATATCATCCAACGTGATCGTCATCTCACCAAATGGCATATGAAATGTGTTTGTTTCAGGATGTCATCTCTCAATAAATGCACTAATCTCAACAGCGCTAATGTACTGGTAGGAGCATTTAACCAATGGATACAATAAAGATCCACGTACTAATTCCATGAAACGGGTTTTGGCTCAGGTGTTAACAATGACCATGCACTTATTTTTCTCCAGTGACTAATACATCGAAGTGGATCTCGTTCCTGTATATATACTATAGTCTTAATATATGCACACACACAATAGAGTAGTTTAAGGTTTAAAACGGAAATATTACCTCATCTTTTAAAACGAAGAAAGCAACGTGCGTCTTGAAACTCTTCAGTACTGATAAATCAACTGGACCCCGGTAATTTGACTCATGAAGATCATCTTCAGAGCCTTCTGCATCAGTATTCCCTTCTTCTCGTCGTTCACTAGCATATCTAATCAAATTTGGAGTTTCTATATTTATTTCAGTATCCACACCCACTTCGATTTCTCTCTCTCGTATCGGGCGTTGGATTTGTGGTCTGGATGCTGCTTTCTTCCTCCTTAACGAGGCCGTTGGTCGAACACGAGAAGATTCTGCCGGATCCATCTATGTAACACAATGATATTTCATTTATACATACTTGTTATCAAACCAATAAATTTTCTATGTGCAAATAACTAGTAATAAAGTATAATTTCCTACAAATATCATATTTTATCCATTTATTTTAAACTTCTAAATTAATTAATAAATTTTAATATTAACACCTCCGATTAGAAAATAAATACTTGTTTCGCAAACTTTACAACTACGATTACAAAATTATACTTTCTTCATAATTATAATCTAAATATTAAATAAACAAAATTAACACAAAAAATGTACTCGTTTAGAATTTTCCGAATGTAAATTATTATCAAACTATACAAGAAGTTTTCAGTTTTCAACACAGTTAAAGAGCATATAAGAATAAACAAAATAAAACAAAATTAAATTTAAATTAAAAGGAGACTTACACTGGAGCTCAAAAATTCTGAAACGAGAAGAAATCTTGGGGTGTGGCAGCAGGCACTGGAGGCGGAAGGAGGGGGTGTTGCAGCACCAGGTGGGCGCGGAGCGCGTTGGGGCGGGCGGAGCCTGGGGCGGAGCGCGTTGGGGCGGCCGGACCGTGCGGGCGGAGGTGGGTTGGGTCGGGCGGACGGATTTGTGGGGGCGGAGCGCGTTGGGGCGGAGGATTTGGGGGAGGGGGTGGCGGCGGGTCGGGCGGAGCAGGTTGGGAGCGGAGGGGGGTGGCGGCGGGTCGGGCGGAGCTGGGTGGGAGCGGAGGTGGGTTGCAGCGGGGTGGGGGAAGAGGTTGGAAGGAGAAGAGAGGAGAGGATGAGAGGAAGATCGAAGTGAGATGTAGAAATATGAGGGAAGGGTATTTTGGAAATAAAATTGGGCTCACTAAGAAATTTTATCTAATTCTAAACTTTCACTGGGCTCACTAGGAAATCTGGGCTCACTAGGAAAAAACTTGTGCCCCTTTAGAAGTTCCCCTAGATAAGGGGAGTTTCAAAGGAGCACACCATTTTTTCAAGTGAACCCACTTTATACTGTTATTTTTATACTGTTATTTTGGGGGTGGAAAAAAAGGTGTGCTCATTTAGGGAAAAAAAGGTGTGCATATTTTAAAAGTCCAAGCACTTATAAAGTGTGGGCACACTAGGGGAAAAAGGTGTGCTCATTTAGAAACTCCCCTAGATAAGGGGTGGAAATGGGTTAGATCGTACAGGATCCACTTGCGGTTCCACACCCATTAGAAACATTACCAAAAGTTGTAAGGAAAGTTACTAAAGAGTTCATGCAAGGAAAGCTTCCAAATTGTTCATGAAACGAGAGTAAGCAAAAGATTTGTGCACTATCTATCTATTTATCTTGTATGAGAGATAAAAGGATTTTTGGTATATTATAAGAGTTGAGAAATTATGACAGTATATACAAATAGTTGATTTTGTATCATAGTGAAAACTCCGACAATGCTTTTTCATGGACTCAAGTCAAATTTAGTCGACCGAACCACATTTAACTCTTAGTATTCTTCTTGTTATCGTACTTTCCATCTGATTTCGTGGTGTTTTGAGATCAGACTGGGGAATTCGATTCCCAAACACTTTGTTCTGCTTTGTGTCCAGTCAATTTTTCTACTGCTTTGTGCCTGTGACTACTCATTGATGGCTACAAGTGACACCATCTACTCGCTATACTTCTACTCATTAAGGTAATTTGCTGATATGTCCTGGTTCTGTGATGCATATCTGACGACTGAGAGTCATATTGGCACTGCTCAACGTTTTCAAATTCTAAGGTATCTTTTTCTTTTCCTTTTATTTGTACTTTTTCTTTGTATCTTAAAATGATCAGAGATCACAAGCATGATGAAGAGTCATACACGCTCTCTGCAACAAAGATTATGTGAGATCATCTCCGTTTTGTTTGCGTTCTTCTTTTGGTGGCTATAAATCAAGATACCCATTGCTTCTCACTCTAGTTCTCGGCCAGATTGTTGTTGTGTCATTACCTGCACCAGATTCTGGCGAAACTTCTTGCAAGGCGAAGCCAACATTCTTATACAGTATAAGACATTAGTCTTCTCACCAGTGCAAAAGTGCTTGTATCACGGACGGATACATGCCTAGCTTACAGTGCTGAACATTCCATCACTGCTGAGACAATAGACATGAAGATCATTGATCTCTAAGAGAAGAAATCAATACTTTTACAGTAAGAATTTCTCAGCCAAATGAAAATTATATATAAGAAAAAGGAGAGTTATTACAGCAGTTTTTACACAATTTGTTCCTCAGTTGTCGACAAAAGTAAAATTTACGCACAATTCCAGAGAACTTGCACAAGTTAATCCATCATACATCACACAGCAAACCCCTCTAGCAGAAGAACATGGTGTTGCAAGAAAAACAGGCCATTTCATTCGACAGGTCAGGATGCGATGGTAGCATCAACAGCTCCTTGTTCATCAGTGCACTTGTTGTCAGGAGAGGGGTTAGAACTTTCCTTTGGAGATTTTGACTCCTTTGCGTTGGAAGCTGCATTTTCAGTCTTTCGACCATTCTGTGGTTTCTTGCCAGCTTCTTTGTTGGTATCAAGGCTGTGACGACACAATCGATAGCACACACCGTCGTTTTCTCCAAGGCTAGCATCACCGGAGCTCTTCCTTCGACTAAGCTTGGGGGATTTTGCACGTGTTGGAGGTGTCTTTTACCGTAATCATGAAAAGTACATGGAAAGGTAAGGTAAGGTTAGGTTAGATCACAACTCCATATTACCATTTCTATTTTTAGTTTCTTCATTTGTTTAGTATTATGAGAGAAGGGGGGCATGTATATGATGCACTCTATTTATTAAATAACTTTAAATCCGTCCACTCACATATTTGGTGTTAAAGAATTATTCAGGCAAAGGAATATATTCAGAAAGTTAAGTAAATGTTCTGAAAGAAAGTTGACGTATCAACAGGAAAATTAGCACCAGCCCACAATTTATTAATATCAAGATGATGTATTGAAAGAAACTAAGCAAGTTCTAATATGAGAAGGATTGTGCAGAAAAAGACGTTTAATATGAAGCCAGATCTAGAGAGCATTTAGCTTCTACACAAACGATATAACCAACATGAGCTTTTCATTCTTCGCAACTTGAGTGATTAAGCGAGGGGCTTAAGTAACAAACCTTTTTAAGTTCAACCTTGGGAGGAGGCCCCTTTTGGTAAAAACTCGGCATAGGATGTGCTTTAATAATTAAGTTCTTCCGATGTTCTCTGAGAGCTGCCTCCTCCTCTTCCTGGAAAAGTTTAGAAGCTAAAAGATGAGAAGGGTCACAGGCACACAGAAATGTTACCAAGAAAATAAGTATGATAAGTTTATAAGTCGAATAATATATTTAGTCATCAAAATTTTATTAGCAATTATTTATGCATATAGCAACCAAATTTGTTGCTTCTAAAGTAAACTGAGAAGTTTAGATTCTCCCGTTAATTTTTAGATTTCTCGAAAACAATATAAAAAAGCAGAAATAAGGTTTAAATCCCTTACTTTTTAAAAAAAATTTGGTGCCCAACCCTTGGGCATTTTGGTCTTCAAAATAAGAACAGGGGGCGAGAACAAATAAAAAATAGATGTTGAGGACAATGTTTAAAATAGCAATAACGGTAACGTAACGTTTTGCCTTTGTTAGGTTATGTCGCATAACGCATAACGTAGGTTACGCAATTTACTATTTATTTAATAAAAATAAATATAAGACTATATAAAATAATCTTTATAAATTGAAAAATAAATTAAAAAATTCTAAAAAGAATATATAACCATTTTTAAATACATAATCTATTCTAAATTTTTATTAAATTTTACAATAATTTTCACATTTATCTTTATAAATTATATTAAGTCCGTAATCGTAATTCCAGTCATCACCTACATAAAAAAAAAAAAAAGATTACGATTCTTTATCATTATTGTAATTTATATTTTCAAATATTCAATTTATCTTATTTGTAATTATTGATTTTAATTCAGTTAAAAATTCAATAGAATCAATAAATATAATATTTCAGCAACCGTATAGGAACTACCATTGTTGAAAATAACGCGTTATGAAACCCGTTATTTGCGTTACGTAACCTAACGGAATCCCAACGCTACGTAACAACTGGAAATAACTCAGTGCACCGTAACAGTACGTTTTTTACGTTATTTTACGTTATATTACATAACGTTACGTTAAATTACGTTATGCTACGTTATTTACAATTATTTTTTTTAGTAATTTATATATTGTTGTTGATTATTATTTTGATTATTAGCGATTGCTGTAATTTTCTTAATTAATTGTTGGCTTGTTTGATTGCTTTTGGAATTTCTAATTTGATAATTTAAGTTTGTTTCTTTATCCACTTGTTGTATTTCTCGTCCGGTTGCTAAAATATTTTACTTGCTGATTTTATTGAATTTTTAATTGAACTGAAATCAACAATCATAAATAAGATAAATTGAATATTACAAAATATAAATTACAACAATGATAATAATTGGAATCGAAATAAAAAATTGGAATCTTGCTTTTTTATTTAAATGATGATTGGAATTACGGTTGCATACTTAATATAATTTATGAAGATATATGAAAATTATTGTAAAACTTAATATAATATTTGAATAGATTATGTATTACAAAATAATTTTATATTTTTTTAGATATTTTAAATTTATTTTTTAATTTATTAAAATTATTTTATATGATTTTATATTTATTTTTATTAAATAAATAGAAAATTGCATAACCTACGTTATGCGTTACGCTATTTGCGACATAACCTAACAAAGGCAAAACGTTACGTTACCGTTATCGCTATTTTAAACATTGGGAACTACAACAAGCGAATAAGGAAAAATCGCTAATTAGTAATTTAGTAATTCCATAAGCAATCAAACAAGCCAAATCAAGTAACAAAATTTCAGTAATTCGCTAATAATTAAAATAATAAGCAACAATAATATAGATATTAGTAAAAAAAAATAATAGTAAATAACGTAACATAACGTAATTTAACGTAACGTTACATAATATAACGTAAAATAACCTGAAAAACGTACTGTTACGGTGCACTGAGTTATTTTCAGTTGTTACGTAGCGCTGGAGTTCCGTTAAGTTACGTAACGCAATATAGCGGGTTTCATAACGCGTTATTTTCAACATTGGTTGAGGATTTAACCAATAAGTAATTTGCTTTAGGGGATCACAGTCAAATGAGGGGCCTAAACTTTTCCCTTAAAGCTCTACTTTCTTAGCATCCAAAGACAATAATAAATTATAACAAAGGAAACTAAATTAGCATTGTAGCAATGTACATTCTGAGCCTTGCAGTCATTACCAACAACAGATATCCCACCTACAGACATCCACATTCTGGACCTAGCATACCATTCATTTATTAGAGGCTATGAAACAAAGACACATAATACTACAAAACGGTAAAATGTAGGATACGGAGATACAGCTACAAGTACATAAACAAAATAAGGACCCATAAAATTGGTAAAATTGTAGACAAGTGAATCCAGCTATATATATGCACGTAAAGAGAATATATATATATATATATATATATATATATATATATATATATATATATATATATATATATATAAGATGAGATCATCACCGTTTTTTTCATCCACTAGAATCATCATTATCCTGCTATACTAAATAACTTTCATATATAAATAAAATAAAACATATAGCTCAAACTCGTAGAATAAACAAAAACGTGTCTGAGAAATGCAAATGTGTCCAAAAAGTGCAAGAAGATTCTTAAAAGTATATTATCCAATTGAGGACAAGGTTAAGAAGTGTTCTAAACATATTCAAGGAGCACCCAAGAAATGTCGGATTGGGCATCCGTCCAGTATGTGTGTGCACAACTAATTTAGAAATATCCGTGCTACATTGATTAGAGGGCTAGACATTATTTACATGTTAGTTTTTTGCCAAACAACTCTCACAACTTTCAGTAAAGCAATTCATATTGCCTATGCTTCTCCAAGACACCCTCAACAGGCTTTAGCCTAGTACCCAAACAAATTGAATATTCTCATCTACACCTGGGCTCTAACTGAACCCCAGCATTCTGATAATGTACCTTTACAATACATTAGATTTTCCTTCAAGGCTCACCAGGATGTAGAAATCACCAAAATATTTGAGTAAAACTCAATCACATTTTACAAACTCTCAGCTTCTACCATGAAAAATTAGGAAAAGAAAAAGCAGTCCAGGAAGCCAAACTAAAGTGCAAACAGTTATGAAATTGCTCATGCATCATCTATCTGAAAAACTAGTAGAAGGAGGGGTTGAACATACCTTACTCCTAGCTTCAGATTCCAATTTTTCTGCCTCCAACACTTTTTGTTTCTGTTCTAGTCTTGCATTGAACTAGAGTAACAAAGTAAAATAAATAAGTAAAAACTGTTCTTTAATGGTGATAGAGGACATCAATGTCTGCATAAAAAAGGGAAAAAGAATACCTCCTTCCGCTTCTCAGCACGCTCACTGCATCTAAAAGTAGGGGCAGTTGCGACAGTGGTCCGAGTTTTTGGAGATCTTACAGATGCTGTCGTTATATGTATCATTCAGGAAAATTCAATACCATAATTTGCAGAGATGATAAGTAAAAAAAAATTCTCATAGCATGCAGAAAGGTAGCAAAAGGATACGAAGAAACAGGAGAGCAGGCATCCTCCTCATCTGTTTGTGGTGCACTCGCAGACTGCAAAGGCTTCCTAATTATGTTGGTTGGGCTTCCCTGTAATGACTATTGCAAAAGGGCTATTGTCAGTCATGCTTGCAGTACCTCATAATTAGAAATTGATACTTTTCTTTTAGGCATAATAGTTTTGATGCTCAATGCATTTTAAGATGTGTGCTTTTAGTCCTAAGCAGTAACCCTTCATCAAACGTCAAAACATGTAAGCTTTCATGTGTGATGAGAATGTCAAAACATGGAAAAGGAAAAACACCTTAGACTTCTTTGGAATGTCCGTTGACCGAATGTTTATCTTAGCAGGTTTTTTTCCATTTGCAGCACGATCAGCAGAAGGCGTAGTTCCAACTGAAGCATGCTTTTCACTAGCATGAGTAAATGGTTGAGAAGCAGCATCATGAGTACTTGTAGTTCCACCATTAGGAGGCTCTGATTTAATGGGTGAATCTGAATCTTCAGCTTTGATTGGCTCCTCACATTCATCATTCAAGTCCTCGTTTGGTGTCTGAGCATCTTGATGAACAGGAGATACTTCTTCTACGGGAGATATGACAGTGCATTCCTTTATGTCAGACTCCTTTAATTCTTCCGATTCTTTTCGTTCTTTCAGTTCACTAGTTTTTCCAAAAAGCCGAGGACCCCAAAGATCTCTTCTAAGTTCACTGGACTCATCGACTAAAGGAAATTTAGGATGGTGATCATTGGCATGATTAGAGCCACCACTTGCTGAAGCTATCATAGAAGAGTTTGATTCTTCATCAACAGATATGTTTATAATTTCTGTTCCCATAGGTCTACGGGGAGTAAATCAGATATATCACATTAGCAGCATGTGTGCTGTAATAAGATGTGCCAGACAGAAGACCAAGGAAATGATGTATAACCGTTGAACTACAAGAAAGAAAAAAACAGAAAGTTCAAGGCAACGATGAAAGAAAGAATTGAGAAGGATATACCAGACTAACTATTCCAGTTTTCACTTGTTTTCTCTACAATGACACTGTAAACATCAGCTTATTTCAGGGTTACTGTAGGCAAAATTGAAACTGATTGTTTTCACTAAGACGACATTGTAAGCAACAGTGTATTTCAAGGTTATTATAGGTAGAATTGGACCTAATAGATATATGCAAAAATAAACTGACAGCCCTGAGCTGCAATTCATTTCCACTATCTCCAATAATATTTTAGAAATCATCTTATGGATTATGATCGCCACCCCGTATGGTTCACTCATACCCAATTTCTTGAGTTTTAGTTTTGATTTGGTCCTTTATCAAGCTAACACAAAATTAACGGTTTTTAATGAATAAAACCTTATGTATCTACTTGATTAAAGGGTGAATGAACTTCAAAATTTATAAAATTTGATTTGAAAAAAGTTAAGGATGTAGAGGTACTAGTGTTAGAAAAAAAATTTAAAAAAAATCATTGGATCACTATATATTTTTGTCGCTAGCTCTCCTGAGCTAGCAACTCACCTACAGTAATCCATATGTACATATATACATACCAATATTGAAAATAACGCGTTATGAAACCCGTTATATTGCGTTACGTAACCTAACGGAACCCCAACATTACGTAACAACTGAAAATAACCCAATGCATTATGATCTCCACCCCGTATGGTTCACTCATACCCAATTTCTTGGGTTTTAGTTTTGATTTGGTCCTTTATCAAGCTAACACAAATTAACAGTTTTCAATGAATAAAACCTTTTGTATCTATTTGATTAAAGGGTGAATGAACTTCAAAATTTATGAAATTTGATCTGAAAAAAAGTTAAGGATGTAGAGGTATTAGTTTTAGAAAAAAAATTAAAAAAATCATTGGATCACTATATATATTTTTGTCGCTAGCTCACGTAATTTTTCCTGAGCTGGCAACTCACCTACAGTAATACGTATATACATATATACATACCAATGTTGAAAATAACGCATTATGAAACCCGTTATATTGCGTTACGTAATCTAACGGAACCTCAGCATTACGTAACAACTGAAAATAACCTAATGCACCGTAACAGTACGTTTTTTATGTTATTTTACGTTATATTACGTAACGTTGCGTCAAATTACATTATGTTACGTTATTTACAATTATTTTTTTAGTAATTTATATAAAGTTGATGAATATTATTTTGATTATTAACGAATTATTATAAATTTATTACTTGATTAGTTATTGACTTGTTTGATTATTTGTGGAATTGTTAACTTGTTAATTTATGATTATTTTCTTGTTCGCTTGTAATTTTTCTCCGATTGCTGTAATATCTTACTTATTTATTGTATTGAATTTTTAATTGAACTCAAATTAATAATTACAAATAAGATAAATTAAACATTACAAAATATAAATTACAACAATAATAATAACTAGAATTGAAATGAAAAATTAAAATATTATTTTCTTGTTTAAATGATGACTGGAATTATGGTTGCAAAGTTAATATAATTTATGAAGGTACATGTGAAATTTATTGTACAATTTAATATAAAATTAAAATAAATTATGATTATAAAATGGTTTTATATTCTTTTTTTAAGATATTTTAAAATTTATATTTCAATTTATTGAAATTATTTTATATAGTTTATATTTATTTTTATTAAATAAGTAGGAAATTGTATAATCTACGTTATGCATTACGTTATATGCGATATAATCTAACAGAGGCAAAACGTTAGGTTATCGTTATCGCTATTTTAAACATGCATACATACATATACATACATGCATGCATGCAAGCATGTATATATATATATATATATATATATATATATATATATATATATATATATATATATATATATATATATATATATATATATATATATATATATAAACATAAATTTATTCCTACATGTTAATGAATATGTATTGTTGCAAAAATCCATACATAATGCTGCAAGGTTAAGAGGGATATCTTTCTACGTGGGCATGAACTTTTTTATGTTTCTACCCATGCACGACATACATGTAAGATGTTAATGATACATGCTTTTATATGTGTGCATACATACTTGTATATGTATGTGTATGTGCTTGGGATGCATGTGTTTGTTAACATACACATGAATGCTTGTGTATGTGTATATAAACTTTTTTTTCCAAGGAAACATTTGCGCATAAACTTAAATGTATACCTACATAGACTGCATATATAATGAAAATACAGGCAATGATGCATGCAACTTTGAAGATAAACTTATAACTATGTGTGATGTGAATGTTTAAGCAATGCTTTGAGGTGCATATGTAGTTGGAAGGTTTGGATGTCTGCTTGTGACTGTGTGTGTTATAAACTTTATGCATGCGGTTAGGATGTATGCTTGTGATTTGCATTACGTACTTTTAGAAGTTTTAAGTTTATCTAAACTTCATTTGTTTTCACAATAAATTTGACGATCAGATGATACAAGCAGGAATATAAGAAGAATGAAAATCGTCATACCAAAGAGTAAGACGGTACAAAATATTTTGCTCTTTAAGGTTTCACTCTTAGACTCCAATCACCACCTTATTCTATAAGGTGAAAAAAGGTATTAAGATGAACTCAATGAAATGTTTATTCTCAAAGAAAAACCTTCAAGTCAAGACTAGTTTGAACTGGGAATATCATCAAATTTATTTCTAGGATAATAAGTCCAAGAAATATGCAAGATTGAATATTCAATTTAAGACCCAAATGTAGATTGACAATGTATATGACTTGTCAATTTTCAGTTACAAGATCTAAATTTTCAATACGATCCTGCTAAAATGGAGTATGTGCATGTATACATGTGATTGCAAATGTATAAACATGTATGCTTACAATAATTTAGATACATCATGTGTGCTCGTACACCCATATCTCTATATATCATACATGTATACATCCTTAATCATCATCATCATCATCATCATCCACCTCCTACTCTTAAGACATTTCTATCAAAATTTGGTCAATTGACGAGCCCCACTCCATGATCTGAAGGCTTCATTGAAACATCCTATACATGTACATAATCTAAAAGAACAGCAGAAAATCACAAAACTAGAAATAGCCAATCTGAATCAAATTAAATTGTAGTAAGTGTATGCATCCATCCATGTATATATCTTAAACATAAACTTAAATCAAATTACATTATATAAAGTTTTAATTCACAAAAAAAAAAAAAAAAAAAGGAGTAGAAATTAGCCTCCTTACCTTTAATGAACAAAAAATCCTTTCTTTCCACAGTTTGAACCCAATCTGTTACAAAGGAAGCTAAAAATTATTCCTTTTCCATCACAACTTCAAAAAAAAAGGGACCTTTTATTGTCCAATACATTCCTCAATTATAAATAAATATATTTGTATATATCAACACCAAACTCGTGCAACCCTATAATCAAAAAAGTTAGAAGATTCTCATCGACTAATCAAATAGAAACGGATAATTCTCACAATAAATAAATCAATTGCATAATGCAGCGAATAGAATCTCCAACCAACGAATCCCCACCAAATCTCCCCCCAAAAAAAAGCCTATTTTTCATCCAATGAAAAAAAAAATTCAAACAATCCAACAGTAAAGAGAGAGAAAGGTGACATTTTGATCGAACAATTCGAGAAGAAAAGGTAGAAAATGAAGGAAACTGGTGGAATTTCTTACAAATTCTTTAGAAATTGCGAGCTGATTTTGGGCTCCGTTTGGGTCGCCTGAGGCTTGACGGTCGCTGATGCTTATATATGTGGGGAACTGGTCTAACGGCCGTTAACTGACGGCGGGATATTGGGAAGCTATTAAAAGGGGGTGGGACCCAGTCTGAGGTTTCTTCACCGTTAGTACGCGTCGGACGTGGGATCGAGTATTTCGAGCTAAATTTATTTTATTTTTTATTTATTTATTAAATGTTTTCTTATTTATGGAGATTAATTAGCTATAATTACAACGAAACTGATTTTGTGGTGGAAGACGAGACAGAGTTTGTATCGCATTTTATATTCGAAAATAATGTAGTCTCGTGGGGGCCCACTAAAGGGGCAGTGGCAAGGATCCAAAACCAAATCAAGCTGATCAAGAAGAAAGTTATTTAAAATTTATAATAAATATATCTCCTAATATTAAATTTAATTATATATATATATATATATATATATATATATATATATATATATATATATGAGAAAAATATAAATGAGATAGTAGCTTACAAAACTTATTTGAGTTGCAGTTCATTTACATTATCTTTAATAATTTTTTTTAAAAAATTTTTTGATTATGATCTCGACTTCCTATGGTTCACTCGTATCTAATTTTTTGGATTTTAACTTTAATTTGGTCAAATTAATACAAAATTAATGGTTTTCAATGAATAAAATATTTTGTATGTATGAAAGGATAATTTAACTTCAAAATTTAAAAATTTAATCTGAAAAAAATTAAGAAGGTAAAAACAGTAATTATTAAAAAATTAAAGAAAAATCGTTGGATCATTATAATTTTACCGGTATCTCACGTAACTTTTCTTAGCCTCATGTGTGTGAATATATATATATATAGAGAGAGAGAGAATATATAGAGAGAGAGAAAAAAACGAAAATTTTACTGGCCATGAAGGGGATCCTTCACTAGGCTTAGGTGACTCATTAATTGTATTACGCGTGGCCCCACTCATGGTAACAAATAAAAAAAAAAATTTAACCGCCCTTTGTATATATATATAAATATATATATAACGGGAAATTTAGCGACAGTGAAGGAAGTTCCTTCACTGCCATTTAGATGGCCCAATAAAATTATGACACGTGACGCCACTCAAAATAACAAATAAAAGAATTTCCTTAACCGTCTTTATAATTTTATTGAGCTATCTAAGTGACAGTTAAGGAACTCTTTTTACCGCCAATAAATTTTCCGTTTACTTTTATATATAGAGAGAGAGAAAACGGGAAATACACCGACGGTGAAGGAAGTTTCCTTCACCGCCGCTTAGGTGGCCCAATAAAATTATTACACGTGGAATTCATTTATTTTGTTATCTTGAATGACACCCCGTGTTATAATTTTATTGGACCATCTAAGCGGCGGTGAAGGAACTCCCTTCACCGCCGGTGTATTTCCAATTTCCTCATATATATATATATATAGAGTAAGCGGGAAATACACCGGCGGTGAAGGGAGTTCCTTCACCGCCGCTTAGGTGGCCCAATAAAATTATTACATGTGGCACCACTCAAGGGGTATTTAAGAGAGTTCTTTTATTTGTTATTTTAAGTGGCGTTATGTGTAATAATTTTATTAGGCCCCCTAAGCGACGGTGAAGGAACTCCTTTCACCGCCGGTGTATTTTCCGTTTCATCATATATATATATATATATATATATATATATATATATATATATATATATATATATATATATATATATATATATATATATATATATATATATTATAAAATAGTTCATTTCAGCTTTAGCCGCCTATTATAAAGCAGGGAAACAGTAGGCAGAAAGAGGAAAGAGATTTATTGGGGTCATGTTTGAGTCCCGTGACAAGTGTGTGTGCGCGCGCGCGTGGGGGGTTGCATCGTACTCAAACTGCTGCTGCTGCTGGCAGCGTCGGTTGCAGTCTATTGCCTGTCTCCAGACACCCACTCACAGTCACGGGAGAAGATAAAGGTGACAATCAAACCTCTCTTCATAATTGCTCCTCCTCCTCCTCCTCCCCCCTTTCTTCTTCTTTCTTAAATCATTGCTTCTCCCTTCTTTGATTTCTGCCGCTGTGCGAGGTGAGTTGTTACATCCATGCATCTACGTGGAATCGAAAAAGAATTACTAAAATTTGAACATTTTTGCAACGACTAGTTACCACTTGCATCTGCCAAACCAAACAAAATACTACTAAGAATTGCAACAACTTCTACTACTGTAATTTTAATTACAGTAATATAAATTGCAACTTACAACATCACTAGTTAGCAACAACCAAACAGTCCCAAGGGAAAGTACGAATTGGACTCATAATATGGAAAGTTATAATAATTACATGCAATAATTCCCATAAAAGAACATTTTTATCTATCTCTTATGCGTTTGAGATGGACGATCATGATCAGAATCCAAATCGAACTCTAATGCAGAAAGTAAAAGTTACACATAATTCTCATCGAACTATTGCTTCTCTCTCTCTCTCTCCCCTGTGCAGATGTATCGGACCTGAAGCCATAAACAAGGCATAAACCAGAGGCTGCAAGCTCTTATTTTCTAAGAAATTTTATTGTTACAAAGACTAGCGAGCACCTGGACCGGACGATCACACATAATCAATGCTGAGCTGAGTTTTTTCTTCTTCTTCCTTTTTTTTTGCAGGAGAAGCTCAGGATTTTGCAGCATTGATGCACTTGATGAGGAATAAACTTTATGCATTGATCAGTCCAGAGATAACTTTGCAAGAGTCAGTGCCAATACCTTGACTCCATTTGATATGTGTTCGATAGATGCATATTCTTCGGGTTTATGGCTGTAACCTGCACAATCCAAATGAATGATGATGGTATACAAACACTCAGTAGACAGAAGGCGAAGAGCATTCTTGCAGGAAATAGTAAGATGAGAGAAGCAGGGGTGGTACTTGGTTCTCTACATATTTTTGTATTCTATAAAAATAACTATTGATAAGAAATTGAAAGAAAGTATGGTAAGAGAACAAACCTTTGTAGCACGGAATGAAAATCATGCCCATGGGTGATATTCTGCATGAAATAATTCCCAACTTAGAAAAAGGCATAAGAAATATTATTAGATAGGAAATATATATGAATGAAGGTAAAAGAGACTTCTATTCAACAAATCCACACAGTATGTCAGTAATAGCCGAAGTAATCAAAAGGAACAGCTTTACATGAAGAATCGGTAGTAGGAAAGTATGGAGCTCGTCGTCCACACTCCACAGCCATAGGCGACAAAAACTTCACCAATTTCATACCAGAGGAATTTCATAAAGTAAGAGTCACTTCCGTGCAGCATAATAATTTATACAATGAAATCAACTTCCCTATTGTTTTCTTTCGTCGGACCTTACCTTGAGGTTTACACATACAGTTATAGGGTTGATTTGCCCATCAACCGTATGTACAAAATGTTGTGTTTGAAAAACCATCAGTCAAAGGTCAAATCTTAATATATTATCACGATATTTAGCATGTATAAACCCAGAGGGTGGAGATCAACATGATACAGTCCGATAGAAATAGTAAGATGAGAATGTAGGAAATTTTTTGCTGGCAGCACATATTCTATATTCTATATATAGATATGTATAAAATGTCTGTGTGTGTAATATATACATATATATTAGAATATAGAATATGCGCTGCCACTTGCCAGTGCAAAAAATTTCCTGCACTAGCAGCACAAAAACCCACCAATCGATTGTATTTCAGAATTTTTCTTCTAGAATTATGATCTCCACTCCCTATGGTTTATTTATATATGCAATTTCTAGGAATTAAGTTTTGATTTGTCCTTCCATCAAATTGACATAAAACTAACGGTTTTGATGAATATAACACCCTGTATTTACTCGATGGAAGGCTAAATTAACTCCAAAATTTCAGAAATTTGGTCCTAAAGAGGCTAAGGATGTGTAAATAATAATCGTAAAATAATTCTTTTTTTAAAATGGGAGGGTGGGTTTTTGTGCCGCAATCCCTATGCAATATGCACGTAAAATCTAGAGAAAGAGATCGAAACTTATATCCACCACTGCTAGGTGACTGTCTCCAGGTAAAGTTCTTGGGGTACAAATGAAATAAAACAATACTATTTCGACCATATAAGTTGTGCAAGTTATGCATTCTGACTGTTACCTGGCCATGAAAAGTGAATCGTGGTAGGCTCTGCTGATCATTAACTTATGACTAAGGTTCAGCTGTTCTGCAGCAACTTGCATAGCATTGACGATTGATTCAGCAGAAGAAGCAGGTGGATCTTGATTGATGATCTTGAACTCTGACAGCCTCACTCCACGATTCTTAGCTATGGAAACAGCTGATTGATGAATTTTTTCGACCACATTGTTCATCCTTGTTTCATCAATGTCTCGTGTATCTAGAAAAAAAAAAATTAAATAAAAATAAGAACATTAAATAGACATATTTAAGCAAATCATCAAACCATGTCCTGGAAAGCATTAATCAGATGCCGGAAACACGACATATTTCATTTTTAGAAATTTAACAAATGAATAATAGATTACAACCGGATGACAAAGTTTGCATCTCAAATTACAGGACACTTTTGCCTTGAGCCAAGACACACCAAAAGGAACCTTCAAGGCTTGGTCATTTAAAAAAATAATAAATAAATAAAATATGGTTATTGTTCAATGGCAAATTGAAACGGTACCATATGAATAAGAGGAAAGAGCTATCCATGTAGAAAATTTCCTAAACTTGCCACTCAAAACTCTGTTATTTCACATTTATTTTAATTCTTTTTTTTTTTTAATCTAGGATCATGATCTATTATCCTTCAGTATTGATTTGGCCTCTTGCCGGATGCCAAATAAACCATTAAATTTGTGTTCTCTTGATGGATAACCAAATCAAAACTAAAACCCAAAATTTTGGGTATAAGCAAACTCTAAAGGTTGGAAATCATGACCCAAGAAAAAAAAAACGAAAAACAAAGGTGGGATGGTGTTTTTAGCGGGCTAGCTTAGGAAAAATTTCCTATACGAGAAGCTCATCCCCCTTATCTCAAAGATCTAGCCAAACAACAAGCAACAACAACTACTAAGCCTTTTACCCCCAAGTACTTGGAAATAGGTTATATAAACCAAAAGAGAATCATGCCAGATCGATCACATGGACGATCCTTCTCCACTCCTTCCTATCGAATAATATGTTTTCATTTAAGTCTCTGGCATTCATATCTTTTCGTATCACCTGATTCACCTCCATCCATAGCCAAATACGTGCATGGATTAAAATATCATTTTACTGACATTAACAAATAATTAACTCAGATATAAGATTTTAATGACGAATAATCACATGGAAATGATTGAAAATCAAGGTTTACTAGCTCAAAGAAGGGACATACCAATTTCTACATGTGATTTACTCGGAATGCTATTGATTGCTCCAGGATGCAGTTCAATGATTCCTAGAAAAGGCAGGAAACTTTATAAGAAAACTAAATGTAAATGGAACATCATGAAATCATGGACTAAAGCATCTATTTAGAGCTAAAATGTTACAGTCTGTTAATGGATCCATAGTCAAAGTTTAACATCCGATTTAGAAACAATTTATAGAAGCACGCCGTTGAAATATACCTACAGTACCGACAGTGTCCACAGATCCAGAATCTAACACATGCTTCTCAACAGCCAGTGCCAACTCCGCAGCTGCCAATCCTGCATCATTTCTGTTATAAGAAAGTCAGTAGATTGTCAGATAGTGCAAAATCTTTGCCGAATCAACATTAAGAAGGCACACAGTGCACACATTAGAATAGTTTCTACATTGGGTGCATATTTGCACCAGATAGCATTAGAACAAGGAAAAGGAAGGTGAAATGCAAAAATTAAACTGGCAGCCTATATTAAATGACAGTGGTAATTTGATAAATACAGTCGTGACAGGTGAGAGAAAAATCCTCGAGTTATAGTGATTCATCTCATTCTAAGCTCAAATATGCATACTCTCAGTACGAGCAGTTTCAAGGGATAATAGTAAGATGAAAAGTAGTTGAAGAAGACAACCGACTGTCAAAGTAAAGAAAAGGAGAAAGATTACAAGAACGGTGAGAGGATACACATCTGAGCAAAAGAGGAGAATAACACGAGGATAAATGGGTCTGTATGATTATGCACACTCCTAAAATCCTGCAAAACGTTTAACTAATGGTTTCATCCGTCACCATCTCTAAGCCTTTTCCTGTACATAGAAGGTTAACTTTCGATCACAAGCTCGAACGGAAGATTGAGCAAAAAAACAACCTAAGGCCTAGCCATAAACCTGAAAAGATAGGTAGGCAGATCAACTTTATTGGTTTTCGTTGTTTTAAGTTTGTGCGATCAAGAAGCAAGCCTTCAAAATTCTCCTTAAATATGGTTAATTTCCTATAAGAAATTGGATTCAGATCTAACACTCTGGAAAGTACTAAACCAAACGAGACAAAAAAACAGCCTCAAATCAATTTTCATTTAGCTCTAATCCTAGCTCTCCTTCCTCCATCGATCTACTTTAACCCCACCCCCCCACCCCCAACCGAAGGGTGCATGTAATTATCTCCATTGTGCACGCCTTGGATGGTAGCTAACATGTTGAGGAGAATTGCATATTTGCCATTGAAAGCAAAGATCTGAAAGACAAAAAAAAAAAAAAGGGGTCCACTTCACTGAAACAAGAAAAATAAAGAATTTTTGACATTTACCTCTTCATCTGCCTACTTACAGACAAAATTTCAGAAGGAAAAAAAATATATCTAAAAATGAATGTTTTTTTTTTTTTTTTTTTTTTTTTTAGCAAAACAGACTGAAAAAGTAGTGGCATCAACCGCATCACAATTAAGTAGCAGGATTGCAAACAGAATAATTTGAAATTTTTAACCTATACCAAACTAGGAGAGGGATGAATAGTTGCATACTAACCTTGCTGGCATGAGGACAGCTCCAGCATGACCACCATTGCCTTCAAACTCTACCTTGATGCTTGCAGGAGCAGCAATGGCAGTCACAACACCAATAGGAATACCTTACAATCAAGATAGGTCAGTATTTTTGAGAATTTGAATTTGCTAGGAAAATGGATGTATTATTGTAGAACCCAACCTTCTTCTTCCAAAATAGGACCTTGCTCTATGTGCAATTCTACAAATGCAGAGTAATGATCCTTCTTCAGAAACACATTTTTCAAGTCTTCCTGATTTAGATTGTACCCAGCAGATCTGGCAGCATCGAAAAATGATATATTTTGAGCATCGACTGTTTCTTTAAGAGCATCAGCTAGTGCCTCGCTTCCTGCCATTAGTCGGCTGCATGTTTAAAGGCTGTCATGAGATACTTAAAGGTGGGAGAGGCCATAAGTAAATAATTGGTTGTATATTACGAAAACTCACATGTTAGGAATAGTGTAAAAGAACGATATGTAGCAGAAACTACGTTAACAGTAAATAAAGGGTATATTTATTAGGAACATGATGAATAGAAGTAAAATTACTTAGAAAATAAAAAAAAAAAACAGACCTTCCTAAGCAGCTGATTCCAAAACGTGTAGGCTCCTCAGATGTAAACATAATAACCTCCAATGATCTCTTCGGCTGGAACCCAGACCTGCGAAACAAACTTATGAAGTTCTATATACAGGAAGGATAAGGCTACTGTCTACAAGGAATTTACTCATGTTACTTAATAATAAAATTCCACAAACTGAAGGAGGGCCTGCATAGTGGGAAATGTCAAACCGTGATTTTCATATCCATAATATTATAGTTAGGGGTGGCAATTCATGCCTGACCCGTGGACCCGACCCAAACACAACGTGCTATAATTGGGTAGGGATCAAGTATATACCGATCGGATTATAAATTGGTTGATCTAAATTACCCAATTATCAATAGGTTCGTGTACGGGAATACCCATTTAGCCTGAATATCCGATTATGACCCGCTATAACCTAATTTTTTTCTTTCCCCTCTCCTATTGAGTCTGTTGTCGCCGTTGTGACCGCAACTAACTGATGCAACATGTGGGAGTTTTGTTATATTTTGTTTTTTTATTCTACTTGCATGTGAGGATTTCTGTGGCATTTTGTTCATCTCATCACCAACCATTTCACTGGTTCTTAGAATTTTGAGGCATCTATTTACAAGTTGCAACAATTATGACTGCAAGCACATCTTGTTGGAACTTGATTGCTACAATTTATTCACAAAAAAGAAAGTCCGAAGAAGAAGATAAAGGCAAAAGTGAGCTTCTTTTGATAGGATGAGGGTGATGATCAATTCTTGTATTGCGCCATGCAATGATGATCTTATTTGTTGACAAAAGTTCTCACAGCTAGATCAGGCGAAAGACTAAGAACTTAGGAGAGAGTGAATACCGGTGAGCAATAAAGCAACGCCTATGACCTGAACTATACCTTTGTCAATCAATACTAGAACAGGAGAAACAACAATCAACTCGTTTATATTATCGACATTTATAACCCGCCTAGGTCGACAGTGTGAGTTGATGCAAGTGTCATATGCAAAATATTCCCTTATATTTAAAACATGACCAATCAGTCGAGGAGGTCATGCATATCAAGTGGGTCAACAAAATTAAGAAAAGGTAGAAGAATCCATGGGAGACCGAAGGCATGCACACAACACGTGATCTGCTGAGTAACAGTCTACGGAGCTGAATTAAGGTCAAATATAAACACCTTGTAGCCCATGACCCATAGTTCGGTTGAATAGGCTCCAAAGAAGTTCCAATCACACCTCTTGCAGGTGACCTACGCATAAAGTGATCATGATGGTTGATGACATTTGTATCAATAAATCATAATCGGATTCAAACTCATAATTTTAATCTTCAAAATATTAACTTCTTGTCAAAATAGCATCCCAAATAACATAGCTGGAGATCTAATGAAGGGCATTAAGACCCTCCTAGGACAAATCCTACCGCTTCATCTTAACCGCCAGGGTGGTGATATTCAGGTATGAATACCTCAAAACCTCATGCTTTCAAAGTCTAAAATAGGCATAGAATACCCTGAAAGCCCTAGAAAGAGAGAAACTCTAGCTCTTTGTCTCCTTTCATTATTTATTCCACAAATCTAACTTGAGTGTCAAAGGGGCAATATTGGGTCATCACCCCAGTGATCTCCTTCTTTGTTTTATAGGTCAGTTCTTTAGGCTGTCAATTGCCTAGTCTCCAACTTCTCACTCCACAAGACTACTGTGTGTTAAATCTAACTGAACATGTATTCGGTTATGCATCAATTACTAACAAACTAGGGAAAATCGGAAACAGAATAATAAAAGGGAAATAAATATAAAGGTAAAGAAACTAAAAGAAGATGGGTTGTTGTCCTTAAGGTGCAGCAGACAACTGCTTCGGTTAAAAATAATATAAAATTGAAAAGGAAAATAAGCGATTATTGGGCATAATCATTCAAAACAGTAAACAGGTAATATGACTGGTGCCAGCTTACTTTATTATAAATGGTCTGATATGGCAAAATCTCTTGACCAATTTATTATTCGGGTTCTATAGCACATATTGGTAGACCTAACCCCAATGAGGAACCAATACCCGCTATGACCCACCCTTGCCACTCCTAACTATACTATAGTGTATGATTCATTCCAAAATACTAGGTTACTAGCACAGTACACAAAACCATATTGTGTTTGAGCCCGCATATACATAGGTGTTGATGCATAACCTCCCATTCCACAGCATGGCATGTAAACCAATTGCACATGCTATAACAGCCCATACATTTTATGCCCTAACCTTTACGCGAACTTCTTATGGAAGAAAATCAAATTATAGTATGAACTTCGTTGTTTTACGCAATTGATTTGGGTAGGTAGATTTCGCATTTTTTGTCCATAGTAATTATTTATATTAGTGGGTTTCCTAAAAAAACAAAAAAATTCAGGCAATATGGCGCTTTTACATAAAATCTAGTAGCTCCATCATTCAACTAAGAATATCACAGCACCGAGCCTCTAATGTGTATTCAGGTTAAAAGACCCATCTCCACTACATGAATTCATGTACATGAATTCACACTCCCTCAAAGATTTTTGTTCTCTTGAATTAGAAGTTGCAGGCAATCATTTCACAACAGTAAGTAGTATTAACACATCAGAATATCAATAGTGTTTTTTAACTCCTCTTCCCTATCTAGTAATGGTAAAAAAATTGTGCAGACCTTCTCAGCACATTGATTGCTTCCAATGCACCCAAAACACCTACTACCCCATCATATTTCCCTGAAAATGGGATAGCATCAACGTGTGAACCAGTAGCGACAGCAGAAAGGCTTGTATCTTGTCCATCCCTGTAAAAACAGTAGAAACGAACAACAAACAAAATCCATTAACATTAAGATTTGAAAGCATAACTACGTACTGCTCCTCCAAGTGAGAAATGTATGTAGCATTAGGTTAGTCTTGTGTTGGATCCACAAGTAAGAACTATTTAAAATTTTGAAATATCCATACTCAGATCCGGACTTACCTAACCTGTAACATACCAATAATATCCAAATCTATGCCAACTAATTTACTGGGTTTGGACTTAAGCTTTAGTCTATCCAATTCAGCTTCGCATTTGAATTCTGAAATATTCAAAAATTTGTCCATATTCAGATAGAAAGAGAAAAAGGTTCCTGCTCATACTAATTAGTTTCTTCCATATTGCTTTTCATTGTTTTCAATATAATTATACATGCATTGACATGACAAATAAGCCATATACAAATTGGTTTAGGAAGAGATGAAAGGGGATGAGGCATTAAGTAAATTGATTCATTGAGATAGGATCTCTTTACTCCTAGGTTGGATCTTCAAGTACACATATATAGCCCCAACAAGAAAATGGGTATAATACACACCCATCCCGAGCCAATAACATACTGGATATGGTTTCAAGTATTGGATATGGTTTCAAGGATTGGGTTATCAGGTAGTAGGGCCCCATTGATCTACAGCAACAACCAGATAAATTGTCAAACAATGATGGAAATATAATTCCTCAAGCTTATAAAAGTCCTACGATTTTTTAATATACAACCTTAATTTAGTTGAAAGAGGAAAATTCGAAACCTGACATGATGAAATGATATAAAAAAAAGAACTATGATTTCTCTATATCAAACACCTTATCAAAAAATTGATGATCTACTTATTTAGGGCATGTAGGAAGAAACAAGATATCCTAATTAATTGGTTGAAATGGAGTGTCCCTCGATGTTAAAATATCATTTACTAATACAAGGTGATATTTTAAAAGAAATATAAAATGACAAATAAACTAGGGTTCTCATAGAGCAGGTGATGTTCAAGCAAATATAGACTCTCTCTCTCTCTCTCAAAACAAAAGTCTATACTACCTTAGGCGGTAGCAGGTAGTAAGAGAAGTGCAAGAATGGTTAATGACTTGGTGACAACTCAAGTAGAGATGTTGGCCTCATCATCATCATCCATCCTTTTCCCATCGAGATAGGATCTGCTTTAGCTCCATGAAAGGTTCCACAAAGTTTTATGACCAGCTATAAACCTAAAATCAACCATCTAATAATCATTGTCAAAATTACTAGCCAAGAGAGGGGCTTACCATAATCCTAAAATATCAATTAGCATCTGCCAAACTCCCCTAGACCAAGAAGAAGGTATAGAAGGGAAAATTTGAGAAATGTGGCAAAAGGAGTTAGGTTCGATTCTATGGCACACGTAAGCCAATTTATGCATGTAGCTAGAAGGCGACACTGATTATAGTCTAGATTGCTAGACCAAATTTTGAAACAAATCAAAATTATTTAATTCTTAAGTCAAACAAATTAAGCAAAAGATGCATTATGTCAAGGCTTAAGGCTATTTCAAGATCATGCTTTCTTCTAGCTACCGTAAATATTGGGAAGTTCATAATTTGATTACGTCTTTTATTTTGTAATATCCTTATATACACACACACACACACACACACACACACACACACACACACACATGTATACGTATGTATATATACATAGGTATACGTATGCACGTATACGTATGCATATATATATATATATATATATATATATATATATATATATAGAGAGAGAGAGAGAGAGAGAGAGAGGTGCATCATAGAAACTCTAAACTTCTCTTGATTACTTAAAAAATAAGTTCATGCTGGCATGGGTTTGATAATGGCAATATAATGCCTATCAGAGGCATATAGCATTTATTTGAGGATGTAAAACACTGAAGTTTGCCATAGTGCTTCATAATTTCAATTTCAAATTAAGAGTTGACTTGAATACAAATCTATCTGATAAGCAATAATACCAAAAGTCCGAACTCACCATTGACCAAATATGTTACCCACCGCATCCTCACGTACAGAGAGACCAGCCTTTTCCATTAGCTTTTTTATATAACTGCAGTGACAATTCAACCAATGAAATGTTGAGAACAAGCAAAGCACAGGATTGATTTAAAAAAAATAAAAATAAAAAATAAAGATTACATAAATCATTAGTATAAGTTCACATTAGACCACAATCCATTCAATAGTGAAGGGCTCAAATGGAGAGACAACAGTCGATATCATGATGATTTAGAGCTCCTCCTTAATGTACTGTGAAGCCTAAATGTGAATTAAAAGTATTTTAATGAGACCTCAGAGCCTCGTAAAATATTTTCAACAAGAACACAGAAAGTTCATAATAAACATATTGAATGTGCTAGACAAACACGCCTCATTTTCCTTTGAACTTTCTTCCTACAACGCTTGCAGTTAGTGCTTTCTCATTCCTAAAATTCAAAAATTTAATGTATTGAATTGAGGGCTTGTCACTGACCGAAGACGATGGGCTAGTAGATAAGGGCGTGGAAGGAACTATAAGACATGAGAAGAATGGGCTTATCATAAATTTGGTGATCATCATCACAAAAGAAGATGAGAGATTCCTGTGAATTTTGAGTAGAATACAATCCCAAAATCTTTTGGGTTAATTATAGAAACTACGCCTGTATTATTGGAGTGTATTACTAATACTCCTTTATTAAAAAAAAAATTGCAAAGAGATCTCCTATAGAGGTATAAGTGCGATAAATTTTATTTTCTTGCTTGTTACACTCATATCCTCTATTAGAGAGTTTGCGGGGGGGGGGGGGGGGGGGGGGGGGGGAATTAATAGGGCATTAGAATAGACCCCAATAATACAGGAAGAGTTGTTGCAATTCACCCAATTCTTTTCTTTATAGAAATATCAAGATATCTAATCTTTTATTGTAATATATTTAAGTCATCCAAAATCTTTTATTAGAATAACTTAGGCATTCTTTTCGTCGGGGAATGGCAAACATTTCGAATGGTTCCCCTAATCTATTTCATCAGTGTCAACGGAAAATCAAGAAAAAGTTTTAAACTTTTCACTCTGTACTATTTCAAACTTCTTTTTAAATGGAAAAGATGATGTATTTTTAACTCTCTCACCTTCGAGCTAACACATCCCTGTCGCTGTACAGAACCCGAGTCACCGCCGGCGCCGGAACATCGGAGAACGTCGCCAGTTCATCAATCTGCAGAATACCCACCAAAGTACAAAGAAATATAACTATAATTAGAATTAAAAATAAAAATAAGAAACTTTTAGATTTGATTACTTGATTCTGCAAGCTCTCGGCGTCGACAGAGAAGGGAGGAGACGAGTTGGGCGGGTGGGTTGGGTAGCCCGAGAACTCCTCCATGGTTCTCAAGATTGGATCTTGGTGAGAGATGGAAGGAGTTGAGGAGAGCAAGAGAGAGGAGAAGAGGATGAAGGAGATGTGAAGAGATGATGAGAGCTTGGGAGCCATTTTCTTCTTCTTCTGTTTTTTTTTTTTTTTTTTTCTTTTTTTTCTCCTTTGGGTGGGATTGCAGTGCTCCTGCTTCCCTTTGTGAGGGGCTGCTTTTAAGTGATTTTTTGCTTGTTTTGTTCGGGGAGAAAAAGAGAAACTTTTGCAATTTTTTTTCAAGGATGATGATTAGGGTTTTAGGGAAATTCTAAGTGAGCACCCAACTTGACTTGGTGGCCACCACACCCTGACTTGTAACCTGACTTGTAAAAAAATAACTAGCTTGCTACGGTTTTTTTAAATAAAGCTAACCTTTATTCTGACTCATTTGGATATTTTATCGAATGTCTAGAGTGCGACGATGACGGAGTTAGGAGACATAATCTCGTTCGTATATTTTGTCGAACACATTGAGTACGTTGGCGAGGTCCAAACACTTAGAGTGGAAGTTGCATTTGATGAGAGAAGTGTAAAGTTGGTAGCATATGGACAATCGGTTTAAATGAGAGACTGATCTGTTGGGGAAGGGAGACTGGTTGACCCATTAGGTGGGCGAGCGTGAAAGCGAGGAGGCAACCGCAAGACCGAGTGGGAGAGAGAGCGAGCAGGGGAGAACAAACAGCAAATAACTAGGGAGAGCGAGCAGGGAGCGAGCGAGAGGATGCGAGTGAAAAGAATTGAAAAATGTGAGTTTGAGAGAGTTAAAATTGACAGAAAATGGATGTTCACTAAGAAAAATTCTCTTTTTTAAAAATAGAGGGAGTGCTTGCTAAGTAAAGTGGTGTGCTCGTTTAGAATTTCCCAGGCTAAAGCACTTTTTTAATTTGGATAGTGCTTGAATTATAGGAAAGCACTTGCATAGGTTCTCTCTTCATTTTTTTTTTTTTTTGGGTTAATTACAGTGAGATTCCCTATAGTATTGGAAGTGTGTAATTTAACACTCCTGAAATTTAAAACTCTCAAAAAAATATCTGAACTTAGTTATTTTCACTCTTTTTTTTACTAAAGTACACTTTTGTCCCTCAAATTTCTATTCTACTCTGGGTGAGAGAGAGGAAGTGTAGTGGTTAAGGGGAGGGATAGGGGTATAATAGAAATTTAAGTGACAAGAATGCACTTTAGTAAAAAAGGAGAGTGAAAATAACTAAGTCAGAGGATTTTTTGAGAGTTTCAAACTTCATGAGTGTTAAGTTATACACTCCAAATATTACAGGAGGTCTGACTGTAATTAATCTCTTTTTTTTTTAATGTATAAAATAGATATGAACATGTGTACTTGAGTTGAAGTCCGATCACATCCGACCGATCCTACATTGGTTCTCCTGCATTGATTCGAATTTGGTGAGATTTTGGCCTAATTTGACAATCGGAGACCTTCCTCCTTGGTCTTGTGGACCTGCCTCCTTCGTCTTGTCTGCTCCGGTAGAATATTCATCCCTACTATAAAAACAATCGTTACAGCTGTACCTTCATAATAGAGGAGATTCCATAGAATACAAATACTCCCAAAATATCTTGTATTAAATGGTTTTTAATTCTATCAAATTTTCACAACATAATAATAAAGATTACATTAAATTATCATCATTGAATAAAAAAAAAACAAACATTTTCAAACTACATCCAAAATTATAACCAACGAAATCATTTTTTTTACCACCCCGTTATGGACACAATCAGCACATACTAAGCACACCCTCTGACGAGGAAGAAACACACGGACACATTGTATCTATCATTGATCTCGGAGTTCAATCGGAACGTTGAGCCTCCTAAGCCAGATCGAATGCAGGATCATATAGAACACATCGTACCTCTCCGGAGGACTACTAACCACAAAGTGTCTCTGTACGATCTTCACTCTCCTCTGCATCCTTATGTACTGTCTCGACGATATACTGCTCAGTATCGTCTTGAGGTTCGGTATGTCCTTGAGCTCAACCTGCACCGAGAACGACTTCCAGTTGAGCACGTCGCTGAAGGGCAGCACGTAGTTGTCGGAGATTATGACGGGCACGCACTCGAGGTAGATTGCTTCCACGATTCGAGGGCTAGCCACCTCGTACCCACTCGGGCAGAGGCAGTACTTGCTCTTCCTCATCATGTCGTAGTACGATACTCCCTTGGGGAGGTACTGATGGACCTGAATCTCTTCATCTTTGCCCTGCCACCGGTTCAGGAGGAGAGACCGGATGTGGCCGTGGAGGCCCCCTGCGAAGAAGGCGAGGAAGGGGCGGTGAGAGGCCGATGGCCCGCCGATGATTCCGGCAGTGACGCCAGTCTGGAGATTTATCTCGGGCAGCGACACGTCTTTGGAAGGGTTGAAGCCCTCCGACGCGTTGGCATTGCATAGGACTCGGATGGAGTTGGAGTAGAGGTAAGACGAGGCGGCAGATGCATGCGGCCCCTGCAGCGGGCATAGCAACATCATAATTAATAGGAAAAAAAAAAAATTTCAAACTTCCGACGAGAAATTTCTACTTACCCAGTCATGGCAGGAGAGCATGAAGTGATCGGCCCCGAGACTCCTATTCCAGAACCGATACTTGCCCCCGACGACATTGATGTAGTCGACGATGGTTCGTTTCAAGGGTCCAATATCGTAAGAATTCGGCTGGTAGAGGAATTTGACCATTCTGACGACACTGAACGGGAGAAAGAACACTTGAGCTCGCTCCGGATCCCTTGTCCGTAGCTTGTTTCCCATCTCCATGTTGGAAATGAACCTTCCCTCCATAGAGTATATGCTCTTGCACGGGCCATCATGGAACAACGGCGGCTCTCCTTCTTCGTACACGTACACCCTAAACAACCTCTCCATCTCCAAATAACTCCTGCAAATGATTTCCAATACAGCCATGAGGTGAAACTATGAATAGTTCAGAACAAATGCATACACGTACCGTTGAAATGCACGGGCATTCCTATATACGGGACCTTGAGGAACATAGTCCCTGTCTTCTATCAAGGATTCGGCACTCGGATTTCGAACTGCTTCTCGAATCGCAGCACGAGCTCTTGAAAGCCCGTGTTCAAGTCTATCGAGCTTAACGTCTCTTCTCCTCGCTCTTTTGGGTGTTGAGATATTGCCCTTTGTTTCCGAGTGTGCTGACTGCAAATACTAACCGTAACAATATCAAACCCAAAGCTATTGCAAACTTAATAGATCACTCATCAAAAAGGTCACCCTTTGTAGAATATCAAAGCACAAGGAATTAGGAGAATTAGCATGGAAATAAACTCAATCGAGCCGCTCTCTCTCTTGCATTACAGCAATATCTCGTTACAATAGCGATATAAAAGGGTGAGGATTCTCCTATACATGTTAGTAGGTCACCTTTGTCATGACCTTCTCCATGCACGCACAAGTGCTTGACCTACTGTAACTATCGAATGCATTATGCTACATTAGAAAACAGGGAAAAGGATCACATATGTAAATTTTTTCCACCTAATTTGGTTAAAAAAAGTTAACACCACCTAACTTCTTGATCTCCATCGCGAATGGTTTATGTGTACTAATTAAAATCATGCAGTATGTTCTCTTATACCCACTTGACGAATTGAATTGAATTGAAAAGTTACGTGTAAATCTTAAGGAATAGAGATTAACATGGCAGGCCCAGATGCGCTAGGTTGACCTTTTGACCAACATCGAAGGGACTTTCTATATTACATTTCTAGGTTACAAGTACATTACATTTCAACTTAACTTAGGTGGCATCTTCAATTCAATATATTTACGGTTTAAACTATCAAGTAATTATATATAGCACATAAGAAAAGGATGTCGATCTCCTAAAGTGACGGTGAGCTCTCCCTCGCCTCAAATGGTTCCCAAACTCCTGTAACCAGCACTTCCCATACTCGAACCATGTGACATTACTCCAATTGTATCGGATCCGTTCAGCGAGATGAATATGCTAGTCTCCCATCAATTTCTGTCCCTATTATTGGTGATTGGACCCCTAAAACTTTGTTGCCCAATTACTAATGCATCTATGTCAAGTTATGAACCTTATAGATAAGAAACAAAGAATAAGAAAACTACTTGGTGAAGAAAAGTACAAAATGAATCATAAAGGTTTTGATTCTTATCTTCACCAAGTCCCCATCACAAGAAATGAACTGGTTTGAAGTCTTCCTCTTGCTCTTAATGAGTTTGGACGGATCCATGGACCAATCCTTATCTTGTTCTATTCAAAATTTTGAGTTAAAAAAAAAAAATCATTTAAAATTTTGAAGATGGACCTCTAGACCATCCATTCTCATCTCCATCTAACAGCAACAAAACTTAGACGCCGCTAGAGTTTTATGTGGGTCCGTCATGTTGTTAGTTTGATGTGTAGGTTTGAGCCCAAGGTCGTCTCCCTCAAAATCTCAATCTGAATGGTGAATAAAGTTTGAATCAAGTGCGGTTTGCCAAAAAAAAAAGGAAAAAAAAAAATGGAAAGGAAAATTGAGGTGGGCTCCTAAGAATCAAGTCCTCAATTGTCTCTCATCCATGGAACCCTACCTTAGAATAACTTGTGGTGGCTGAAAGAGTTCAGAGATCCCTAACCCTATGCTCTCTAATAATTTTTTTTTTTTAAATTAAAAATATGTGTATACACATTCACATGAATGTTCTCTGTTTCTTTTGGTGTTTAATCAGGTGCCCTAGCCAAAACTATCTCTAGAGGATTCAAACTCGGAACCTCTCCAATAGTATGCACGGATGTGTCCAATAGCATGCGTGGCGTATATTGCGTTCATACATGTTATGGGGTAGGTTCAAAAGTTGCTATAGGTCTCCCTAGTTTTTTGTTCTTTTAGCTAGTCAAACTCGTACACATTTTTTTATAACATTATTTAAATTAAGTCTCTACCGACAGTCAAACTCGAAACCTCCCATAAATCGATGATGGATAATGCCACTAAAAATATTATTTGCTCATTGGCGGCTCTCTAGTTCCTACAAAAGATACCCTAAATTTTTATGTAGAGTTAGTAATTCACTCCTAGTATGTCTCCAATACAAATAATCTATATATATATATATATATATATATATATATATATATACACACACTAGATAATTTCAAGCAATAACACACACGATATAAATGGTGAGCAACACGACCATCCCTAATCGAACTGGAAAACATGATTGGCTGTTCCACTCGTGTCTGTGCCTATGCTACCTATGCCTATGCCTATGCCATATATTCCATTCCCTGATTAGACATCGAGTCTTGTCTTCTTGTGGACATGATAATTCTCTCAACCATGAAATTTGTGTGTGTACGTGTGTGTCTGTGTCAGTGTATGTGTATATATACATATATTGAGAGAGAGAGAGAGAGTACTTAGGTTAAGCTACTCTTAATAGTTTCTGGGTATGGCTAAACTCTAGGAAACTGTAACCTAAAATGAAATCCCATTATGGTAGATTTAATCTATCATTTAGCATTCATAAACTATGTACAAACAAAAATTCATAAGAAATAGATTTTATTTACTAATAGGTCAAGCAATTGAAAATTTGTAAATTTTATGACATCTTTTATATGTTCATTTTGTTTGTACTTGATCAATAGTTAAATATAATCTAATTTTTAGCCATGGATCATACATCCTGTATTATTATTATTTTAAACCATGGATCCTACATCCATGATGTGATTTTTCCACTGATAGATCATACACCTTGTATTTTTTTTTTGTCAGCGGAAGATGAATGAATTGCATACGCGGCCAATTATGTCAGGTGCAGAATGATAGAGGAGAGGGTATGATAGTTTTATATATTATGATTTCATTTGGAGTAAGGTTACGGTGGAGTTATCGGGTTTGTATTTTTGCATACATTTCAAGCAATTAAATTATCACAAAGCTTTCTGAAAGGGACAATATATCCATTTTTTATTTTCAAGAAGACATTCAATTAATTTACTTTTTCCCCTTCTTTTTTGTGGGTCAAAACTTTATTCTACATTTTACAATATTCAGGTCTTCGCATGCACCGCGTAGACATTTCCCCTCCAATTAAAATGTCAATGAAGACATTTTCTCACCCCAAAAAAATATGATTCATTCATTATAATTGAAAGGGAAAAAAAACTTTAATAAATCATTATGCTCAATTTTCTCGTGAGCCTAACAAATTAATGACATAGTTGAGAATTCACAATCATATTTTTACAGCAAATAAAGAAATAAAAAAAATAAAAAATAAAAAGATAGATGGTATTGCTTACAGGCCAAAAAACCAAAAAAAAAAAAAAGTAGAATTAGCCGAATAAGAGTTGCTTGAGATGAAAAAAAGTGAGCAAAGATAATTAGGATGCATGTCACCGCAGCAGGAGAAATTAGAGAGAGCTTACAGGTTCCGGTGGTGTCGCTGCGGCCGGAGAAGCCGACGGAGGTTGCGAAACAAGAGACTTATTATTATTCTCCACAACAAATATATTCAAACGATGAAACTCCTCTTGCTCCACTTCACCTCTAACATAAGAAGGTGGTGGTGGTGGTGGTGATGATGGAGAGTACCATGAAGAAGCTATAGAAGTATCAACACCAAAGACTAGTACTACAAAAGAGACAACCATGAGAGGGACTGCAACCACAAACACAAGAACACATGATGATGATGAAGACAACCTGGCACAGCTCCACTCCCTCATGCTCTCTCTCTCTCTTTCTCTCTCTTTTGTAGAGATATAGGTGGCTAAATAGGGAAGAAACTGAGAGAGAGAGAAAAAAGGTTAGAGAGAGGGGGAGGGGGGGGGGGGGATTTGGGCTTGGTGGCATTAGATTTGTTACACGTGGCAAGTAAAAGGGAGGGGTGAAGGGCGGCGCGAGGGGTTTGAGTCGGGTCACGAGCCCCGAACTCGGGCCGGGTGCGGTGACGTGCGGGGACCGAACGCTGAACGTATTTATTGTTTTTATTTTTATTTTGGGGTATTTACAGATTTGTCCTATAAATTATGATTTAGTCCTCCACATCTTCATATTTAGGATTTAGCCCATAAATCCTCTAAGTTACTGCAATTTAGTCTCTCCGTTAGGTTTTCTGTCCAAATAAACGACAGAATTTAATTTTTGCTTTTTTTAAATAATGAAATAACTTAAATATCCATATAAAGAAAAATGAGAAAGAATATAGAGATAGACGAAAAGAAGAAGGGGGAATGCAAATGAACCCAATGAAAAAAATGAGAAGAGAGGAGGAAGAGAGAAGGAGAAGAAAGGAGGAAGAGGGAAGGAGAAAAGATGAGGAATAATGAAGAAAAAAGAGAAGAGATGAGGAAGAGAGAAGGAGAAGAGAGGAAGAAGAGGGAAAAATGAATTAAGGAATGAAATGGGAAAATCAGGTCAAAAAATAAGAGGACTTTAAAGACTAAATCCTGAATATTAAGATTTGGGGGACTAAATTATAATTTATAAAGATTAAGGGACAAATCTGTAAATATCCCTTTTATTTTTTGGACTCTTTTGGGTGAAATTCATTTGGCACCCTTATTTAGTGATGAATTTTGTATGGGCCCTTTGGTTCCTTATTCCATGCACAAGCTTGGAGTCTTGAGACTTTTGTCTAGTATTTACACAATTTTCCATGGATGTTAAACGGGAGCTTCCAGAGGGGCACACCATTTTTCCTAGTAGGCCCACATTCTCTTTCGAAAATAGAGGATTTTTTTTTAGTAAGCACACTCAAAATTCCCTTCACTATTCTTCCTTATTTTCTCCCCTATACTTCTCCCTCATCTTCGTTTCTTCTTCCCAAACCATAGAATCAAAGTTGTGGATGCTGGAGGAGTGACCGATACAATCAGGATAGTCATCGCCTGCTGCTCATTCTCACCGCTGCCTGCTCATTTCTTTTTTGTCACTGGAGTCCCCAAAATCATAATGACTCAAAATGAATAGGTTTTAGAAAAACTTTTTTTTTTCTTCCGTCTCGAACTTCACCAAGAATTCCAATTTCTCTCTCCCACCAGAAAGTGGGGTTGTGCCCGTAGGTGTACGCTCGTTCGTTCTACGAATCCTTGTTCATTATGAATTCGTTGCCAAAGGAACCAGATTTTTGACATACCAGTCATATTTGATGCACGGCTTTAATTTGAAAGGAAAACGAGGTTTGAGATTAAATTATGTTTCCGACTTTTAAAAATGCGACATCCACGAAAAGTGAAGGCAGGTATATATTATTGCTCTTAAACTTTCTTGTTGTGCCCTGAGAAATCTGCGTGCCCCCTTAGAACCTATGGAGATCTCCTGACTTTGAGATTGCACGCTGCGCAGGGGAACCCAAGGCTCCACGTGGCACTTGTGGTCCCCACCACATCCGTAGCGGGTCCCTGCTGTCGGGCCTCACCGGACAAATTCGGTAGATCCGACCCGTTTACCCGTTATGATGATGACGATCATCAATCAGATCGGATCAGACCAGTTAGCCCAAACCAGCGGTTGTGATCGCCACGTCACCATCATCGTCATCACCACCATCGAAATCTAGGGTTAGGGTCTCGGTCGTGGATCCCAACCCGCTTGAGGCCCAGAAGTACGGCCACCACGACGACGCCGGTGCCGCCGAGAGGATGGACGGCGTCGCCGCGTCTTCCGACGTGCTGCCGCCGGAGCAGGAGGGCCACCACCAGGTCGTGGATGCCGGCGACGGGGGGATGCCGATGATAGCGGCAAACTCGAACCAGCTCACCCTCTTGTTCCGGGGCGAGGTCTACGTGTTCGAGTCAGTCACGCCCGAAAAGGTCCCGCCTTTGCCCCTAAAATTTTTTTATTAAATTGATTTACTTTTTGATTGGTGCGTATTTGATAGGTTTTTAGTCAAAGTAATGCTTAATCGAGTAATTTTTGAAATGCTAATGTGAAATGAGGCTTGAAAAGGAAAGGTGAAATTTTTATCCAATTGGGCGCAAATTACTTGGTGATCCTCATTTTGCTACCTGGATTAGTTGGTGACTGTTGATTTGGGCCCAATTTTGACATTGGAGGTTAAAAGATAATATGAAAATGACATGTCCCTATTTGTGCCTATTCCGATGATCACATCTAATGGTAATGCATGCAACAGTAAGAGTGTCCTGGGAATATGAAAATCACATGATCCTCATTTTGCTACCTGGGAAGAATGTCCATTCCGATGATCACATCTAATGGTGACATTTACACCGTTAACATTGACAAGCGAAGAGACGCTGTAAACTATTCGTTGGATTGACATGATAAAACAAATGTAGGTCACTATTTGTGCCTATTCCTTTTGAATATTCCGAACATGAACCTATGGGCATGGATACACGCATGATCCCTTTTGTTCTACTTGGCCTTCTATCAAATACTCTAGCAAACAACTTCCATTTCTCTAATGGATCGAGACTTAGGTAATTTGCTTATAGCATGAGGTGCATGTCACTAAGGCATTGATTTGCATGGATGCTACTGGTGAATGGTAATGCATGCAACGGTAAGAGTGTCACTGTCAGTATATGAGGGGTGGAAATAAGTTAGTCAATGACTGATAATGGCAGGGTTGCAACTTATCATGAAGGATCTGATACTATAGTACTGTGACACTGAACGAGTAAGAGATATAAATGAGCAATCATTTTAAATACTTGGGTTCTATTATCTAAATCGATAGAGAAATCAATAATGATATCAACCATAATATTCAAGCTGGGTAGTTGAAATGAAGGAGCATAATGGAAGTTTTATGCAACCGTAAAATTCCATTGAGGCTAAAAAGAAAATTTTATATGACTGCTATTACGTCGAATTTGTTTTATGACACGGAATGCTGGGTTATAAAGAGTATAAAGATCATCGATGCACATGCTTTGTTGGATGTGTAGTAACGCTAGGAGAGATAATGTGATATATAAGGATTTTCATGCTAAGATAGGCGTAGTCTCTATCGAAGAGATGCGAGAAAATCGCTTACGATGGTTTCGTCATGTGCAACATAGATTTATAAATACACAAATTTGACTTGGGAAACTTATTAATGTAGGACAAGTTAAAAACGCGAATGGAAGACTGAAAAAAATAATGGATGGAGGTGATACAAAAAAATATGAATGCTAGAGATTTAAATAAAGATATATTGCTCGATAGGAATGAGTGGAGAAGGATCGTCAATGTCATCGATCCGGCGTGATTATCTTTTGGTTTATTAGTTTATCCCAAATACTTGGGATAAAAGGTTTAGTTGTTGTTGATGGCGGATAATTGCAAGGGATCTCCAGTTTCTCTTTAGTGATGACTTGTGAATGAAGGTTAAATTATGTTTTTAATAGGAGGTGATATATATTGGTTTATCCTTTATTGTGCCATGAGGCCCATGCTGACTGATAGGAGAATCATTGTGCAACTTGTGTATTAGGCTTTCTAAATGACCAGCCTGAAAAACATCAGTGCACTTGACATAGAAAACTGTGGAATAGTGAAAAATATAGTAGAGTATGTACTGAAATTTGAAATGCCTTCTTCAATTTACATAGAAATAAGGTGTAATAATTAGTGTTGTATGAAAAGTGAGAGGTACAACGATGTCCTTGACTTCTTTCTAATACAGAAATGTCATTTTGACTCTTCTGTGCAACTAAAGGCTAGCTGCAATATTCTTTTTTTAAGGTTGAAACGTCATATCCCATTTCTATTTTCCATAGCGTTTAACATCGTGATCTATATGGTACCTACCAAATGGGACGCCCTGTGTCCTCCAAAGAAGTTATCCCTTATGGACATACTTAATAGACTGGAAAAACAATTGAAATGTCTCCCGCTTTCTTTGAATGATAATTTTATCAATGTCCAACTGTCCTATCTCACATATTCAGAGATTCTATACACAGGTTATGAGCTATGCTATACTATATAATGCATGGTTTGACTTCAAGATATCTTCCTCTTTCGAAAACTAAAGGGTTGGTGAGGCAACCAACATAAAGATTCCAGAGCATATTCTGCTTTCTGAGAGCATCCTCTTTTCTAGATATTTTTCTCTTCTCAACTGGTGTCCGACAATTCTTAAAAAGTGAACTTATGCTTGTAATAGTATGGTTTAAACTTCAAATGAGTTGAGCCAGAATACCTAGAGAGAGAATAATATGTATGTTCATTGTGTTGCGAGTGAGGGTGTCAGCTTGGGTTTGAAGGTTGTCTCGCAGGGGGGCTACCCTCAGCGGCTCCTAGAGTTGGCAGCAAGGGATGTCTTCGAAGTGAGGTATGAGTTGAGGACCTAGTTTAGCAAAAGCTGGGCCAGCAATTGTGCCCATGAAGTTGGGCGCATAATATGCCAAGTTTGCTTGCATTTTTTTGCTGTTCTTCACAGTCAACAACCGTTCCTAGTGTTAAATGTCATCCGAGCCACTTCTGCTCATGTAATTAGTTTGAGTTCAACAGAGTTTAAAGAAATGCATCCATTCAGTGAAAACCATCTTCACTGCTTGTTGTGTATGTTGAAGTTGGTCTCTTTTCTTGGATGTTTTGTTTGCAGGTTCAAGCTGTCTTGCTGCTGTTGGGAGGGTGTGAGGTACCTTCTGGTATTGCTAATGTGGCATTGGACAGGGTATTCTGCATCAGAAAAAGATAATTATAATTATAATTTTTTTTGAAACAGCATGTTTAAGATTTGCATTCTCAAATAGGGAATTGATGATTTACTTCGGCGTAACATGCCAGCAAGAAGGATTGCTTCCCTTATACGCTTCCGTGAAAAGCGAAAAGAAAGAAATTTTGATAAGAAGATTCGTTATACTGTCCGGAAGGAGGTTGCTCTCAGGTGAGCAGTGCTTCAATGTTTGTAGCCTGTGCATTTAGTAGAATGGTTTTCAGAGAGGATAAAACAATAGGGTTTATTGTTTTTTCTAAAGGAATTCTCATTTTTATTTAGTATGTTTAGCTATCTTTGGCTCTCGTTCAATCTTTGAGCAACTGCAGAATTCATCCTGAAGTAGCTAGCACTACCCCTTTCCGTGATGCATATTTTAGGAAGTTACTTTGTAAATTATATATATAGCTCTGAATCAGATGTTTCCTCTAAGATTGAGAAACACTTCCCAAGCTACTGTTCATAGGCTACCATGCACTTTCTATATATATATATATATATATTTGTGCTTTTTAGCACACTGGGAGTCTATGTTTGTATTTCTAGCTTGATTCTTTAAAAATAAAAATATATATAGCATCCTTTTTCCTGTAAGTAGAATCTTAAATTTAGGTCTTTGAAAATGCCATTTTCTTCACTAATTGGAGAGCCCGAGAGCGTTCCATATCTACAGTGTCAGTTTATAGCTATGATAAATCTCAGGCTAGTTTAAAGGTGTCGTCCAGCAATTTTTTTATCTGCATATATATATATACACACACTCACACACACACACACACACACATTGGACACTAGTTCTAGACATTCCATAATTTTTTAGGAGAGTTATTTTACTACTGGGAATGCAGAAGCCTTGTACCATTGGGTGTCTGCACAACCTTGACCTACAAGTTTGCAAGTTATATCGTAGTTACAAGCAACTTGGTGATTAGTTTGGCCACAGCTATGTTTGTAGGGGCTTGTTTTCCAAGGATACTCGTGTTGCTGTTTACCATTATCATCTGTATATAGCTTGTTACTCATGTGACAATGAATGATCTATCACCTGTGCTTGTTTTAATTCAGGAAATGGTAGCTTTCCACCAACTCCTTTCAAAAAAATTTATTCCTACTTCCATGTCCTCTCCTGGGGTTTCATGTATTGTTCTGTTAATGTCAATGAATTAAATTTACCTTGCCAAAGCATTTTTTTTCCTTCCTTAGGTTCCATAAAAGAGATAATCTACAAGAAAGCTGTTGTACGTTAAAGCTTCTTATGATTTAATTTATATATCTCGTATTTCTCTCCAGTGTTCCTGATCAAATTCTACTTTATTTAGTTTCTTATTTAAATGTTTGAAATGTTTGAGTTACGTTTCAAAGAGTTAACAGAAACCGACACATCACCTATTTCATTTGACTAACACCAAATTACATGATGTTTCTCCAAAATTTAATCTAAGCTTCATCAATTGTGGGTACAGAACACGTCATGATGTTGCTAGGTGTTTTTTAATTTATTTTAGAAAATTCAGATTAGTTATAATATTTTTAAGGTATCTGCCAAAATTTGGTAATTCAATTCTATACAGTTGAAACTAGGCAACGGCCTGAACAGCCAATCCAATGCTTAAATGGATTCCACGACACTGATATCAGTAATGAAATTTTGAACCTTTGTTGGAACCTTAGGAAAAATAAAGCTTGAGAAGTTCTCTCGGGCCTTTAGTATCTTACTAGTGCTAAGTTTCTCTTAAACTGTTTCTGATGCATGTTCTACTTCTTTAAAATGATGGTCGCAGGATGCAGCGTCGAAAGGGACAATTTGCTGGTAAGGCAAATCCTCAGGAAGGGGTGTCTGCCTCCACTAATGGTGATCCGGTTCAGAGCCTGAACCAAGATGTTCCTCGAGATAATAAGTGAGCCTTTGTCATTATCTCCTTTTAAAGGTTCTTGTACATGGTTATTCTAAAGATAAATTGCTGCCTATCGGCTATCGATATTGTTGTTTTGTCTATCGCTTACTTGATTCCTTCTGAATTTTGTTCTTTTCTTCAATTTTTCCCCTCTAGATGTCAAAACTGTGGCATTAGTGAGAAGTTAACTCCTGCGATGCGGCGGGGACCAGCTGGTCCTAGATCTCTTTGTAATGCCTGTGGATTGATGTGGGCAAACAAGGTCTTTGCTCATCTTTCCATCCTTACCTTTTAGCTGAGCATGATATGGATATGTTATTATTTTTCTTAACTGACTATTATTCCTGAGTAAGAGCGTTCCTGAATTTTCCTTATGCTATGCATTTCCTAGGTTAGGAGAGCCATACTGGAAAAATATTCATCCTTTATTTGAATGAGTTTTCTATTAGATTTATGGGAGGATCAACCTGCTCCATGGTTTTGGTTTCTTCCGATGACAATGAAGTTTGTTTTATCTTTAGCTGCAAATGTATTTTGCTTATATTGATGAGATATAACCGGTTGGCATTTGTTATACAGGATAACCTGAATAACTTTGGTTGATTTACTTGATCCAAGAGCAAAATGTTATTACACCCTTACTATGCTACTTGGACAATTTTCTCGAATTGGATGCTCTTGTATTGTTCTACGATTATCTATAGACATGGACACAAGTGTCATACTCAATATGGACGCAGGATGTTGGAATGGCAACCCTCCTATATTTAGATGCGAGAACAAAAGTATATATGTGCATTTAAAATATACATGTATTTACTCTTCAGTAACTATTGGGTATGTATTCAAAGATGGAGGAAGCTAAATAGTATAAAGAACTGTAAAACTCAAATTTTTTATCCAAAGAGTAGCAACTCCACCTCGTACATATTTTTGAGGAGACTAAATGTTAAAAGTTGGCAAGTTTTGGACACAGATGGACACTGTTGGGTCCAAAATGCGTCAGGAAGTTTCCTACATATTATAGGTCATGTCATGCTTTCATGAGTTGCATTTCTGGTGTAGGTTCCAGCAATCACTTCTTTGGTTTCCAAAGCTTTAATTGTTCATCATTTTTTTTACCAACCTTTTCCCTGTTTAGTATTTACAGCTTTGTGTGATAAGTCCACGATCAACATCATCATTGGTCAAGCCTTTTTCTCATAGAATGATGAAGTTCCTGTCTAAATTACCTCTTTAAAGGATTGATCAAGTTTTTCGACTTCTTGTCAACTTGAAGGCAACCTTCTCAGCACTGAGTCTTGTCTGTTTTGTGTGATGCCGGATCATCACAATCATCATCATCATTAGCCAAGACCCAATAGAATGAGGTTCTATGGAGTATCTCATCTGTGTCACAGTGTGATTTATACCAATAGAACACAAGTGAGGAAGAATCTAGGATTATACATTCTTTTGCGCCTTGGTCCCCACTCCCTGGACATGAATATAAATTGAAAACCTTTGATGCTTGGTACTCAGAGATATGGGTGCTGGATGTAAATGGATCATATTAAGATCTGGGTTTGCCACATAATCTTGAGAGATTCAATTCCTTCTAATGGGCAATATAACAAAGACTGCTTTAACTTACATGAATGTGAAATTGCAATTGGATACAAGCTCTGCTGAAAATGTGAATATTCACGTGACACAATCTTTGCTGGAAATCTGATAGCACTATGGGTTAGTGGGTCATGATATGAATTCAAAAGTTTGATTTGGAACTACATGTATATAATGCATTGTCACTAGGAGGTAGTTCTATAACCAATGTGCTTAGCACTATGGTGCTCACACATCTTGTATTTTGTCTACGTTCGGCAAGTCCTCAGGTGCTTTTTCCACCATGTTACTTGGTTGCAATTTATATGCAAAATTTACATTTTGCCAGGAATTTGATGTTTGCGAATTAGATAACTGGGAGTATTGTGTTACCATATTTGGTTTAGTCTGTAAGCTCTAGCTGATGGAATGTCATGTTTAGTTCAATAAAATGATAATTAGGAATGTGACATTTAGGAGCGTATTTTGTACAAGTTATCCTCTCCAATTCAAGGATGCCTACAATGATGGTAGTAATGCGGCAGTGGTTGTTGGGGTGGTAAAGATGCTGGGGGCTGTGGTAGACCAATGATGATGGACAGCGGCAGTGGCCAAGGTTGTCCATGCCTGATGGTGGTGGTGGTAGCAGAAGATTGACAATGGCGGTGGTAACAAACGAGTGTTGGTGGAGGCAGCAGACTGCTGATTTTGGCTGTGGTTTGGTGTGGCCCATTTGTTGGTGATGCTAAATGGTAGTATTTTTATGGCAGCATATGGTTTTTATCGAATACCCACTTGGTGGGAGTGGAGGATACTTACCTCTCACCAAGAGGATCACATTCTCTAAAAAAATAAAGGAAGTTGATGTTGACGGGAATCCTACAATCTGGAGAATGTAAAATTGGGCTTATGTGAAATACAATAAATCCACATGGATGCCTTGGATTCCCAAGTGGATGCCCGTGTACCAAACACACCTGATGTCTTTGATTCATTTGATGTTGCAAACTATCAATTAATGTTAATTAAAGTAAACAATTAGTAAATCAATTGGGAGTAGACATAGTGTGTATAGGTATTATTGTATTTGTTCTGTAGTAAAATATAACCTGCTGATTATGTTATGGAATTCTAAATCCATTTAATGTAATAGGTGTAAATTTGGTTGAATCTCATCTGCCTTGTTACACAACACATTCTGTTGCAGACCTCCTTGTTGAATGGAGGGTATCTATTTTACGCAGCCTATTTTATGGTAGCAGTATTAGTACCTATTTTTTGACTATAATACTAGTGGCCATGTTTTTATTCCAATTGGTAAGCATCACTGGAAAGTTGCGTAGAATGGAATTAATGTAACCTTGTGTTCTTGTGTCTGTTTTGACTCTATCTACTGTAGTCACACATGCACCATGGAGCACCATCCTGCTTGTTCAAATAATACAAGCATCATTACCTCCTGCTTTCCACTTGATTTACCAATTATGTAGAATTGTTTCCTTATGTTTGCTGTCCTAAATCAGTCACCTTTATGCTTTGGATAACTTTTTTGAGCCTCATATAACCTGCTCGCATGAGCAGCTGTTCTTGTTCTCTTGTGATATCTTCTTCCAATCTATTCCTTTAGTATATCTCTGGTGCGTTCTTATTTTGTTTGTCACATGCAAGACATTTGAAGCAGATCTTTACGACTATGAGGTCATGATACTAAGGTTTACCTCTGCCTTGGAATCTGCAGGGTACTTTGAGATGTCCGTCAAAGGTCTCAAAATATGGCCCCCCAAACCCTTCCAATCCTAATGAGCACGTATGTCTTCTTCTATAATCATCTTGACAGCCATTAATGTTTTACTCTTGTCTGATGTCTGATTTGATTATTGTTTTTATTATTATTGTTTTTGTTGTTGTTGTTGTTGTTATTATTGTTACCTTTTACACAGGGTGAAGCAGTAGACCCAGAGGCGGGAGGCAATGACAGAGCACTTCTTAATAACTCAAGCAGTGATGGTTCTGTGGGGGTCACTGCTGATACGTGAGTGGAAACATATCGATAATCTTCCGAAGAGCATTGATTCAATGCAGAACTTCTTCTGATCGTCTTGTTTCCTTTCATGCTTCAGTGTTGCAGAAGATGCAACAGATCTGCAGCATGCGATGGAGGAAGAAGACCTTAAGGCTGAAATGTAGCAGCCGCATGTTTCCAGATAGAGTGGCCATGTTAAAACTACTCAATTTAATGTATGAAGGAGCAGCAGAAGCTTAACCTCGCGAAAGGCAATAACAAGTCGAGGACTAAAGCAATTTCTAACATTAGTTATCTCTAGTAGAGCTGTGAATTATGTTCAAGATAGCGAGTTGGACGCTAGGAAGATGTCAAGTTGATGCTACACATTGTCAATTTCAGAAATTATATTGCTGAAGATTACAGGGGTTTTGTAAATTACAGGTTGGTGACTAAATCTTCGTTTTTATTTATTTATTTATTGTCATGGCAAAGGACAATTTGATGCATCTGTTACTGTATCAGCCCCTCATATTTGTTACAAGAGCTTTCACAACCGAAAACTTGGGTTTGTGAAATATTTGAGAATGCATATCAGTGCCTATTTGAGTCCCGTATGTTCTTTATTTTTTGTTGATTTTGCTCTTTGCCTGGAAGGAGCAAAAAAATGGTGTACCTGATGGTGGAAGAGAGAGGCTCTAGGGGCTAAGAATGATGTTGGAAGAGAGAGGCTCTAGGGGCTAAGAATGCAAGCAGGTGTAGTTGGAGGCATCTATGAGGTATGAGATTCAATTATTCTTTTGCAAGTGTTATAGTAGTTTTTTTTTTTTTGGATTAATTACAGTCAGACCCTATGTAGTATTGGGAGTGTGTAATTTTAACATCCATAAAGTTTGAAACTCTAAAAAAAAACCCTTGCACTGTTAACACTGTTAGTGAGGGTTAGTTATTTTCACTCTCATTTTTTACTAAAGTGCAATCATGTTCCTCAAATTCATATTCTACCCTCATTCCTCTTTTTAACCAGCACACTCCCTCTCTCTCTCTCTATTCTCTCTCTCTGTCCCTCTCTCAGTCACTCTCTCTCTATCCCTTTCTCTCAATCAGAGAGGGAGCGTGAGTGACTGGGAGAGAGGGATAAAGAGAGAGAGGAGAGAGTGGGAGGGGTGTGCTGGTTAAAAGAAGGGATGAGACTGTAATAGGAATTTGAGCGATAATAGTGCACTTTAATAAAAAAAATGAGAGTGAAAATAACTAACTCTCACTAACAGTGTTAACAGTTCAGGAGGTTTTTTGAGAGTTTCAAATTTCAGGGTGTTAAGTTACACACCACTAATACTACAAGGGGGTCTGACTGTAATTAACCCTTTTTTTTTATATACAAATTGATTCTTGTTAAGGGCTGCAGCATGACTCAACTAATCTCAGGAAAAATGAAGGATTCAGGTGAAGAAAACTCCTCAAGAGCACCAAGTCGTAGAGATGAATCTTCATTAGTGGATAGTCCATTAAAAATATACCATATTATAGCGAAAAATAGCAAAAATATACCTAAAGTCTGTTGTCTTGTAACGTTGCTGGGGCGTTGTTATTGCTTGCGGCCGAAATTCTAAGCTACCTGGCTTGGGAGAAGTTCTTCTAAAGGTACAGCCCAAATGACTAAAGGCACATTGCTTGTGAGGACACATCTTCGTAGGGATGAACACTAACACACCTGCTTCGTCCGACTCCGATCGGATTCGGTTAAAGTTCGGTCAGAATATAGAGAGTTGTATGGTCGGAGTCATGGATATGATAATGCAATCGGTCGTAGTCGGTTGGCATCAGGCAAGCAGTTCCAGTGGATTTCCAGAAAGAACTCTCTCCCCTTCTCTCTCTTGCCGTCTCTCTCTCCCCTTCTCGCCCCCCCTCCACCTCTCTCTCTCTCCCCCCCCTCTCTCCTCTCTCTCTCTCTCTTTCTCCCTCCCCTTTCTCTCTCTCTCTCTCTCTCTCTCTCTCTCTCCCCCCCCTTCCCTCCCCCCTCTCTCTCTCTCCCGCCTCTCTCTCTCTCTCCCGCGAAGAATTCTATCTCGTTTTGCTAGTGAAAACTCCAAATGACTCGGTTGGATTCCGATTGCATTCGAACAATCCAAAGTTGGCCAAAGTTCGGTTGAATTCCGGTGAGCGAGACAGTTAGAGCCTCGCCTCCTCGCCATGATCGAAATCTTTCGATCTCCGTTGGTTCCGACCGATTATTCACTCCTATATCATCGCAAGTTTGAAAAATCATTGTTTTTGAAGGCACATCCATATTTTTCCAATACTATCTCTCTAATCATTCCTCCTCCTCATCCTCTCATTCTCTAACCCCACAAGCCCACTAACCCTCCCTCCTTGTCACCCTCCTCTTGCATCCCCTCGCCAAACCCCCTCCCCCTCCTCTTCCTCCGCCTCCTCCTCTTCCTCTTTCTTTTATTTCTTCTATTGTTTATAATCTTAACCCTAATATATTAGAAGTAAGATGAAGGGTTAGCTGTTCTTGTTAAATAAAATAATGACAAATTTGAAAATAAAAACAACTTCTGGTGTGCCCTTAGATGTTTGGAATGTGGCTTTAGAATATCCCTACACTTACTTAACCCCCGGCCCAATTGGTTGATTGGCGACTGATACAACAGGCCCAATTTCCACATCCCAGCAGGAATACAACCGGCCCAGTGATTTTCAATCCGGCTCGCCTCAGCCACCGACCCCTTCCATTAAAGTGCCTCCCCCCAATCTCATCACGCCTGCTCGCTTCTCAAGCCTCGTCATCAGCCAAAAACCCTAGAAAACCAAAAAAAAAGAGGCAACCGAAGATTAAAGAAGAAGAAAATGGATCGAGATCGAGATCGTTCGAGCCGCAAGTCCGATCGTGAGAGAGAACGAGCTCTCCGGTCGGACTCCAAAGATCTCCAACATCGCGACCGCGACCACAAGCACCGCCACCGCCACGACGACGACCGCCGCCGCGAATCGAGGGATGAACGTCGCCGCCGCGAGCCGAGGGCCGATTCCCCGGCCGAGGTCGATCCCAGGCGCGAGAAGTCCCTCGATCGCGATAGGGTTAGGGATTCGGTGGAAAGGGAGAGGGAGAGGGGATCGCGTAGAAAGAGGAAAGATCACGATCATTACGAGCACGATGATGAGGAGAATACTGGGGACAGGAAGCGGGCGAGGGCTTCGGAGGAGAGAAAGGAACGGCGGCGGTTCGAGGAGAACGGGGATTACGAGGTGAAGGAGGAGGAGGGGATGAGCGACGATGATGCTGAAGCTAGTATCAGGAAGAGGAAGAGGGAAGGGCGTAGGTTCAGCGATGATGTGAAGGTGAAAGAAGAGGGGAAGACACGGGAGAGGAAGGAGAGTAGAGAAGAGAGGGGGTGTAGGGATAAGGATAAGGTTAGGATTAAAGAGGAGGGTTTGGGGGAGGATGCCGAAATGAAACCGGGGAAGGATAAGTTGGTTAGTAATGGTGAGAGGAACAATGGGGGTTTGGACATGAAGGGTTCCAGCTCCACCACAGCAAGTGTGAGTCTCTAATCTCGACATTTTAATTTGATAGGTTATCATATTACATGCAATTTATAATTTTTTTTTAAATATGTGGATGTGTATGTATTATGATTTGCTAAATAGGTGCAAAAAATGTAGAAAGGTAATTATTAATTGCAATTTCCATGCTGTCTAATGGAACATACATGTTGGAGTCTTGTTGTCGAATAAGTGGCTAATTCCTATCTAGGAATATCAATCAGGATGTTTGCGATCAAATGATCGGGGAACTATGGACAAAACTTAAAAATATTCGGTATATGACTTTCCAGTAAAGTGGATGGTAACTTGCAATTCTTGTTGAATAAGTGGTCTAGCTGGATGAGCTTAGGGCCTGATCTCCAATCTAGGAATATCAATAGCTTGTTTATGTTAGCTGAGCTTTTCCTAAATAGGATGGAATAATTTGTTCGGCCTATCTCAACATCAAAAACATACTATATTCTATGGTTAAGTTTGGGATTGGTGTTTCATATTAGTAATTTTCATCCAACGATTTAACTTCTACCGCAAGAACGACATTTTCTTCCTTCACACAGTACATGTGTAGCCCTGACTCCCATGGCGACAACCAACAGCCTGCAAAGGTTGTTTTTAGTTTTGTTTATATCATGTCCAATGTTTGGTGCCGCTTATATTCCAAAAGCCTACCTAGGGCATGTTTGTGGATGACTTTGTTATATGCAGCATGTTCTATCTTTCCCAGTAGGCTGTTAAATAAAGCCTATCTTGCCCATATTTTATCAACTCACTTTTCGAATTTTAAGCTTGATAGCACCATATGTAGTGGCCAGATGACCTTGCTTTATCTCGTAGGTTCTCATCTTCCAGAGCCTACCTACACATATTCTTCAAATCCCTTATTAATTTAAAGCTTGATAACGTCATATTTAGTGACTGGTAATTGATTTGAAGTGCGCCCTTCTGAGTGATTTGCGTATGTTATGATACCATTGACGTTAAACAATTGAAGAACTCTGATTTTTCTATTCATTTATTTTTGGAAGGCCCAGTGGTTTGTTAATTTTAGTCTGAACATATTACCATCAGTCTGACCATCTTAGTTTGTGTTTCTTCTGCCAATTTAGTGCCATTAATTTATATCTCCCCAACTAGTCTGCATCCAAGACTATCCAATATATATTTTCTGTTGGTAAGTGCATATGTACTCAACCAATATTATTTTGCATCTTCCAATGTAGCCGCTGTTGCACCTTTTGACAGATTTCAGAATACAAATATTGTTGAAACAGAAAGTACTTGAGGCATAGGGCTTTATGAAGCATCTTGTTGACTGTGGTCATGATTTTATAACTCTTCTTACATCCATGCTTGTCAATATTCCAGGATTCTTGAATACCTGTCATATATGAATTCGTAAATTATCTTACTGTACTTCAGATGAAGCATTCCAGATGAATTTTTTTCATCTGTATTTGTATTCCAATTAGGATCCCCATTAGGATCCTTGTCTATACATAGTTGGCTTGATAGGGAGCAGTTTAAATTTTTTGTGGTGGGATTTGAGGATTTGGGGATAATCTAGGATTTTGAGAATTTTAGAGTTGAAGATGAACTAGGATCTTGTTTTGAGAGAGAAGATAAAAAGGCTAATCTAATTTAACTACTTATAATCTAGTTTAATGGTCATGGCACTTTGTATTATGCAAATTTTCATCAAATCATTCAACTCTAAATTTATTAATCAACTAGGGCTTTTAAATAACCAATTACATCACATGTAAGAGTTTCACCAAATAACTTATGTGGGACTAATAAGAACAACAATTTTTTTTTATTAAATAAAATCTAAAGAAATGTGATCAAATCCAAATGATAAATTATAATAAGTTCTAGCTGTTTGTTGTCCTCATTCTCCAAATACTCAAATCCCAACTCAAAAACTCTAAAATGCTTCTGTTTCCTATCAATTTTGGTTTCCGAGGCAATTCTCGATTTCAATATCCTAACCCAAAATCTCACCATGTTCGTCTTCATCTTCCTTGCTCATCTTCTATTTAATTTTAAATTTGAACTAAAAACCAAAAAAAGATCAGAAAAACAGAAAAGAAGAAGAAATATCTCCAAATTCCACAAAAAGCCCCAAATTGCTTCCAACATACATCGCGGCTTGTGCAAGGGCGAGGTTTATTGATATATAATACAATTTCTAGTTGCTCATCTGATGTTCTATTTAAGATTCCTTCCTCTGAGCTGAGGATACTCTGTTTTACTATACTACAATATTCAAATTTAATATTTTTTTGTGTTGGGGGCAACTATGAATATCAGAACGTGGAACCTCCTTTTATTAACATTTGTACATCTTTGTTCATTTTCCAGGTTGTTGCTCAGGAACCGCTTGCTGTGGCATCAGAGGTTCCTATGGCCTCTGCAGCTTCTAGTTTTCCCCTTCCTACTAAGGTATCTTCAATTACTACCACCCATGAAAATGAGGGAGTTAGTATTATCAGATCTGATGAGGTTACTGGAAAATCTAGTACAGATGGGTCTACTACTTCAGTTGCTGGCAAAGGCGGCAGCTTGTCTCTTGATGCTTTAGCCAAAGCTAAAAAAGCTTTACAGATGCAGAAGGAATTAGCCGAAAAGCTAAAGAAGATTCCTACGGTAATCATAGTCTAATAAAGTATTGAGGTTTGATTTTGTTATGTTTTTATATATTTCCAATCAATTAATGCACTCTTTGTTGGTTCACAGCTAAATAAGATTTCTAGCTCGAGCAACTCCCAGGTAGCAACTAACAGAGATGTACAAAAAATTCCTCCGGCAGTTTTGGGAAATCAGCAGATTACTTCCACATCAGCAACGACTTCTGCTACCTCGGTTCAAGTGAAACCAAACTCTTTGAGTTTACCTGTTAGTGCTGCAATGTCTGCAGGTGGTATGACTAGTCTCACCGGGCTTGCAACCCAACCTGCTCTTGAAGCAGTGAAACGCGCACAGGAGCTTGCTCTGAGAATGGGATATCGCCAGGATCCAGAGTTTGCACCTCTTATAAATATGTTTCCTGGATCATCAACAGTGTCTGAGATGCCTGCACCTTCTAGACCTTCCAAAGTCCCTGTACTGCGATTGGATGCTCAGGGTAGAGAAGTAGATGAACATGGGAACGTCATCAATGTGCCTAAACTGACAAACCTTAGTACATTGAAGGTATAGTATCTCTTGCTAACTGCACTTTATTTACGGAAATACATTAACCAACTGTTTGGAAAACACCAGGTTAATATCAACAAACAGAAGAAGGAAGCATTCCAGATACTGAGACCAGAACTTGATGCTGACATCCAATCAAATCCTCACTTTGATGGGAGGATGGGTATCAATAAAACTAAATTATTGAGGCCAAAAAGGATGTCTTTTCAGTTTGTGGAGGAAGGAAAATGGGCTAAACAGGCAGAGATCACCAAAATTAAGGTACTACCATTCTGCCATGATTGCATGTCCAAGTTTTTTCTTTTTTTTTATTGTTTGGCCTTCAGACTTTCTGTTATAATTGTTTTGCCTTAATGCCACTACATTTCCCTTTCAGAATCAATTCGGTGAAGCACAATCCAAGGAGTTGAAGGTGAAGCAGTCTCAGCTTGCTAAGGCAAAGGCCGAGCCTGATGAAAATCCGAATCTAATTGCCATCGGGGAAAGAGTTTTCAAAGAAAAAAAGAAGGATGAGATACCTGAAATTGAGTGGTGGTAAGACACTATTATTTATCGTATTGCTCCTGATTTCTGCTTAATCATTATCAAATTCGTCTGATGTTATTTAATTGCAAACAGGGACAAGCCACTCTTACCTTCTGGTGCATATACCGATGATGCTGAAGAAAAACTGAACACTGAAAAAATCACAATATACGTAGAGCATCCTCGTCCAATTGAGCCTCCAGCAGAGCCTGCCCCACCACCACCTCAGCCTCTTAAGCTTACAAAGAAAGAGCAGAAGAAATTAAGGACGCAACGTCGTCTTGCAAAGGAAAGGGACAGGCAGGAGATGATTAGACAAGGCTTACTAGAGCCTCCTAAGCCTAAAGTCAAGATGAGCAATCTCATGAAGGTTCTCGGATCTGAAGCAACCCAGGACCCAACAAGGTTGGAAATGGAAATTCGCAGTGCAGCTGCTGAGCGTGAGCAAGCTCACGCCGATAGAAACATTGCCCGCAAGCTTACCCCTGCGGAGCGTCGTGAGAAGAAAGAGAGAAAGCTCTTTGAGGATCCAAGCACACTAGAGACTCTTGTATCTGTTTACAAGATTAATGACCTGTCACACCCTCAAACACGCTTCAAGGTTGATGTGAATGCTCAGGAGAATCGCCTCACTGGATGTGCTGTGATATCAGATGGCATCAGCGTTGTGGTTGTTGAAGGTGGCAAGAAGTCTATCAAGAGGTACGGGAAGCTGATGCTGAAGAGGATTAACTGGGCAGCTGCTGTGAAGGAGGATGATGATGGAGACGAGAATGCTGATTCTCCAGTCAATAGTTGTGCATTGGTCTGGCAGGGCAGTGTTGCAAAACCTAGCTTTACCAGATTTCTTGTTCACCAGTGTAGAAGCGATGCTGCTGCTAGGAAAATCTTTGCGGATGCTGGAGTCCCGCATTATTGGGACCTTGCCATCAATTTTTCTGATGAGAGCTGATGTGAGTTTAGAGGCAGTAATGAATGGACAACCACACCTACATCTTGCAGGATTCTGAGAGCATATTAAATCCTTTATTTTCTTTACTGTGGACAAACATTTCAGGAGCTATTTTTCTATGCTTAGTCTTTTGCCGTGCTTATTAGTCCCCAATATGCAATTCTTGTATGGTTTATGAATACCCACACAACATTGCTCTATTGCATGGGGCAGTTGAGAACTGCTCTCCTGATTGCTTGTGTCGATGCATATGCTCACAGTGTGAGTTCAAAACTTGGGAGGAGATGCAAACTATTGTATTCTGGCATCGTAGTGAACCTTTTGTCAAGCTGAGAAAGTGTATGTTTCAGGCTGAACTGTTGTTGTATAGTCAGCTTCTTCGATAATTAGCCTGATCTTTTTTCGCGCTATGCATTATTTATTGAAGGTTTGTCGTAGATTGTTGCAATTTTAGGTTTTAAACTTCTTATTTGTGTTTTTTTTTTGGGTCATATGAAGTTTGTTCCTCTGAACATGTTAAGAGTTTTCGCTGAACTTGTCATCTTCATCATTTGTGTAATTGCTCAGCAATCAGATGTTATGATAAATTTCTATCTTCTTCCTCAATTGCAGATGAGTTGCCAAGTAGTGTCTAAAAATGCGGATCAAACTGTTCATTTTACTTCTAATAGTTCTCCTGGGAGAAAATACTGTTTCGTATATTAGTCCATGTACTCATTTCAATCCAGCTGCTAGTACTAGTTCTTGTCACGGCTTTATGCACAGAGGGATCGCATAAAAATATGCTTCAGGTTCTGATGAAAACCGAGGTGCTGCAAACTGGGAGGGATGGCAACATGAATGAAGAACACGACGATTTCTCTGTTGTGTTGTACTCCAATCTTACACTTCTCATGGTCTCTCCAGTCTCCGTGCTTGTTGTAACAGGAACTTTGGGTGTCTTCTTTCAAATTATTTTCTTAGGGAAAAAATGGTAGAGGAAAAAAAAAAAAAAAACAAACTCCATACAAACAAGTTAATAGAGATTCAGAATTTGCTTCGTGCCATGGATCAAAGGTCGTATTTCTGTCTTGTTGATTCGGTCTCGGTTTTGCAGGGTTTTGATCCAGAACTAAACATGAGTTTTTCTGCCTTTACGATTATTTGAGACATTCCATTCTATGCTATCAGACATTATGCTTATGTGACACAGTTACTTTTTGGATTTATAACTAGTTACGATTATTTTGTGGTTCATAATTAAATATGGATTTATGGTACTATTTGGATTAGGAATATTACAAATCTTCGATCATTAGTTTCATATTTAAGACTACTCTGATCATATTTTAGATGAAATTTTCATTTCCGTTCAATTTTTATAATAATTTTTTAATATATTTTATTTAAATTTTTAAGCATAAAAACAATTTAATTTAAATTGCCTACATTCATATTTATTTGGATTAAATTTGAAAAATATAGTTTAGTATTCTATATATTGAAACCGAGTTCTCCAAACTTAGTTTAAAAAAGGGAAATTCCTAATGCGTACCATATTTTACTAGTGAGCACCAATTTCCCCTATGTTGTAAATCACTTTACCATATGGTATATAGTATGTGGGGCTGACTAGCAAAATGTGGTGCGCATTTAGAATTTCCCTTAAAAAAATGAGAATATATAAGGATGGCTTATAAAGGGAGTTACCAAACGAGCACACCATTTTTCCTAGCGAGCCCACCTGTTAGCTATTTTTTGTCCGGACTGAAAGTAGTTAAGTGGGCTCACTAGGAAAAATGGTGTGCTCCTTACGAAACTCCCCTCATGTGAGGTCTACAAATTAAAATAAAAATAAAAATAAAAAATCAAAATCCTCGTTGGCTCATTTTTGTCCGTAAACCGAAAACAAAAGCAAAAGTTTCAAGAAATACTTGGAATTGGTCGAGGAGAGAGAAGATATCGCTTCGATCGCCGATTACAAATTCCCCGGCCAGCAACGAGACGAGACGGCGGAGCCCCACCTCCTCAATCCCTAACCCTAATGTCAGCGCCGCGAAAGGAGGTCTCTTTCTTCTCTTTCACTATGATTTGATTTCATTCGTTTTGAGTTGTTTTCAATAGTTTTTTTTTTTTTCTTTTGAAATTTTTTGCTTTGCAGGTTTCTCTAAGGGGAGCGAGCGCCAAGGAGATTACTCGAGATGCCCTCCTCCAGAAAGTCACTCAGGAGAGGGAGCTCCGCAGCTTCACCAGGCGCGCCTCCGCCGCCGCCCTCTTCATCCAGGTCCCCTCAGTTCTCTAGTTTCGATGAAATATAAGCAAAGTTGTAAATTTTGATGAGTAATTTCAAGTAAAGTGACGACCTTTTTGCGCATTTAAAGTCTCATGTTTCTTCAAGGATGCTATATTTTCAAGGTTCACTTGATTCTTTAATTTCATCAGAGCCACTACATGCAATCTAAGAAAATCTGTGAATTTAGGATGAGTTATTTGAAGTAAAGTTGCTAACTTTTGCGGATTTAATCGATTCCATCTTCGTATCATGTGGTGACATTGAGTTTTTGATAAAGGCATGCGCCTGCTTCACTAGTAGTTGATTTGCGCTTGTTTAGAGCTCCATTGAGAAGAATAGCATGCCCCGTTGTTGAAAAATCCGGGTTTGCAATATAAAGAAAAATGTTAGTAGTTTATTACCTCACAATTATGCCAAAGAGATGCTGCTGTGCTCGGTTTTCTTTTGTTGGAACTTAGGCCTTAGTGTAGGGCAAGCGGGGTTTGAAACTCAGACTTGTCGCCCCGCTGCTAAGATGCTTTAGTACTGTCCTATAGACCTACAGTGCCACTTGCTGTGGTTTACTTTTTTCAAGTCTTGTGTATTTGGCCAGACTTTCTAGTTGCCATGTTATATGGAATGCTCCGTAATTCATGTTTTTGATTGGGAAGTTCCGATGAAGGCAAATACATCAATCTTTCTCAATAATCTTATGTGTTAGGATTATTGCATTTGTCATTTGTGCATGCATGAAAATTCTGTCCATTAATTAATTTTGTTGGTTATTTTCTTGCCTTCTTGATAAACTTTCTTTTTAATGATTTTTTGACACTCAGCGAGTATGGAGGCGGTACTATGAGATGAAAAGGGTTGCGGAACAGATACGAGAAGAATGGAAAGCATTAGCATATCAACCCATGTACAAGAACAGTAGATGGATTTCCACAAAACTGATAAGGCCCTTTCTTTTCTTCACTACCCAGCCATCAACTCAACATCACACATTGCGGTCTGCAAATACGGAGTGTATGTTGACATGTTTTAAGCTCCTCCTGCAAAGTATTAACTCAACTGGTAGGACATCTTAATCCTATTTTTCTTATCTGTTGAAACTATATTTTGCATTATTGAACTGCATATAAGTTACCTATGGACATACTTGAAATCACTTATTATTTGAATTTATTTATTCTTTTTAGTGATTTGATAATTGGCAAGGAAGTTGCCAAAATAATATGTTTTTACTAAGGTGGCGCTTATACCCAAAATAATCATATATATACATCCCTCCTATTGTAAAGGCATGAACAACCTTTTTTGGTTTTTTTTTTCCAGAGAAGATCCTAATTCTTAAGTTTAGTTAGATAGATCATAGAATAATAATTCAATCATTTATTGCCACACCAATTTTAATCCGAAATTCGCATGCATCGTGCCGTACATAACTACCTCTCTTCTTCCTCTTAACCAATCCTTCACAGAAGTTCCAAATTTTTTGCTTTCCTTATATGTTCTATTTGTGCTATCTTGAGATAGTTACTTAATTAGAGTTCCTCAATTGCAAAGTTGCAATTGATCAATATGTGGAGGTGCAGACAATTTTTCTGAGTTCTTCTTGCATAGAATCTTCATCAGAATCAAGATTTTTGACCTGTCCCAATCTTTTTGTTGATTTTACTATTCCCCAATCTTTTTGTTGATTTTACTATTCCTTACTGATAGCTACTCTTGTCTGCAAAACTTTTTTTAATACCATCAAAGCCGGACCTCTGCCTAAATCCAATCATCCTATTTGAAGTTTGTCAACTTCCTAAGTGTAGCCTTCAGGTCCAAAACTGTGTGCCACCAAATGTGCTATATCCAGAGTTGTTTGCTGAATGGTGTAATGGGAACAAGTCTTACAATATTTTTAACAGATTGAAGATTAAAAGAACACTTGGCTTGTAAATTTCAACTGCATCTCTATCTTATAATTTTCTGAATTTAGAGAACCATGTGTTGCCATCGCCAACAATTGTTCATGAAGTAGATATATAGCTTCCTACCCTTTATGCGTGACAGAGATTTTCCATCAGGTACATCTCTATATGCTAGAAGTGACGCTTGCAAGGTTTTTTCCAAGTGCATCCACTTCATCAGGCAGACAAAATAATTTTTAAATTAAATAAAAAATTTATCTTTTTTACTTATGTGGTATGTGTAGTTTTTCTAATGTTGATTGAGGACGGATTTTTTTCTTTAACCTTTGGTTTTTTTCACCCCGAGGTAGATTCACTGTAACTCACAAAATTTAGCAACAACAACGGGATCACTATAAGGATTAGCATGCTGTCAGGGGGTGCATATATTTTGTTTTTTTTTTCATATAAGAATAAGAATATGAAGAAAATAAATTGATTATTCAATATAGAGAGCAAAGAAGTGCAATTCTTCTTCCTGAAGGAGGAAAAACCTCTCTTGGAGATTTAACATAATATTGTCTTTTATTGGTTGAAACTCCAGACTTTCTAAACCAATGATAAGTATGATGTTCTATAAAGTATTGTAGAAAGAGTCTGTTGTAGTCTTTTATATGCAACTCATCTTGCATATTAGAACAAGAGGATAAACAAATGTAGCATGGATGGTTTCAGTCAGTATTGATGGTTTGAGGTTTTGTCTAGGGCCACAATGTTATGATTCATGTGATTTCGATAGATCTGAACTTTAAAATGGGAAAAGAAAACTGGCCAACATTGACCAAGTTACGAGTTTGTATGACTTGTTGAGTCTAGTTATATTAGACTTTGTCAAAAGAACTAGCAAACCTTTCATCCGGTTTTTCTCCTTTTTTTCCCCTTTACTGTTTTGCATTTATTCATGCCTGATGTGAGCAGATATCATGGTTTTGGAAATTTGCATACCTTTTCTCTGCAATTATTTATCCTCATCTATGTCCCTTCGTTTCTACATTTCTTTTGTTCTCTAAATCTCTTTGGTTTTTGCAATAACTCATAATGAAACCTCAGTGTCCTCTTAGGATACGCAGGAGGTAAATTCTAAAAGATAGAATAGCACAGGATAAGGTTGATGCATTCATTAAAAGAGATATTGCAAGAATTTCATTACTATCAGGCGATCTATAGTATTTGTTGTTTTACGTTGTTTCTCAAGAATTAGACCTTACCAGCCAGGTAGAAAAAGGGTGAAATTTCTGCAGTATCTTTCCCATGACATTCCACATATGGATCAGTCTTATCGTTGTGTATCTCTATCAACAAAATTTACCTCCCATGCATCTAAATTGTTTCCGTAAGAAAGTTTCTTCTTCTGAACTGTTTCCTGAGAACTATTATTACTTACTATAAGTATCTAGTGGTACAACTAGATAGTGGTATCCCCTACAAATCTTTGCTAATAAATAGTGTCATCTTCCTAGCATTATCGTGCGAGTCCTAGATAGCAGATAGACTTTTAAGTCATACACAAAGTTATCTGTCAATATCGCTAATATAGCATGTTCTTATTAGATATAATTGTGAAGTCTTAGATCAGAATGAGGCTGATAAGTGCATCTAGAAGGAGTATAATTTAGAAATTTGGAACATATTATCAGATTGATGGTACGCTTTGATGTTGACACATGTGTATGGGGTATGTTTATGTTACTTTGAGTGATATACAGTATGAAGAGCTAGGCTTAAACAGCAGGTGCTCAGTTCATGGTGCTTTTGGAAGCATTCAATTGGGCTATTTCGATAATTATTCATGTATTATCTGTATGTAGGGACCCTTATTCATTGAGTTACCTTTAATAATCAAGTTCTAACTCTAAACTTTTAAGTCCTAGTGTTAATCTCGAAATCACATGTTATTTTAATAAAAGAGTAAATAGCACTAGATAATAGAAGTGCATATCAAATCAATTAGTCACTAGTTCGCTTCTTGTATTTCTGTGGTTGTTAGTTTTGGCGATTTAAATTGAAAATGCATCACAAATTAGTGCATCCAAGTTGGATTACTGTCTTGAGGGATTAGAGTTTAATAGGTAAAAGAGACTTGGCATGTTTAACTAAGTTGTTAAGTGGGAATCACAATATTACATCATTACTGTCCAAATTCATATTAATTGAGAAAATCATTGTAATGTGGTCAATAGCTTTAATAACAATAGGGTTTGAGAAAACAGGGTTTGAAAATGCGATTTCATTTTCTCTTTGGTTTAAATTGTCCCTCGTAGATAATTGCTGTTGCCTGTAGTAATCTTATCACCTGACATGTAGGTGGGCTCTTTCTCCTATGTTGCATGAGTAAACTGCTTTAGTATAAATGATAGGCCTTTGTACTTATTTATTGGAATTTTTGGTTCTTGCTCATAATTCACTAGGTCGTGAATATGCCAGTCTTATTAGGATTCTCGTTAGGTTGGGAAGCAGTCATAAACCATTGGTCATTCTTCCAATACATCCACTCCAGGTTGCATTGTGCTTCATATTCACACTCAGATGAGAACGTTGAAGATAGAGTAGTTCAGCCTTTTGGATAGTAGGGGGAAATAGTGCTATAACTCCGGACAATAAAATTGGTAAGGCCCAGTAGCTGCTACTCTAATAGCTCTAGATTGACATAATACATCTAGAACAGGCCTATAATTCAGTATTCTTAACCCTACTAGTAGGTTTGGAGCCTGAGGTGGTGCTTAGCTTAGCTGCCCTTGCCTTTTTAACTTGTCTTTTTGAGGGGGAAAAAGAGAGTTCATGAAAAAATATAGTAAAAAAGCAAAAAATAAGGAAAGATATAAGAGATTACTTAAACTCCAAGTGTATAACAATCACTCTTTTGCATTCAAATGTTGTATTAAATTGATAATAATGATTACTACTATTATCAAATAACAGGAACAAGAGAGAAAAAAAAAAAAGAATTATCTATTATCTACTGATCAACATATGATGTTAACCAACAAATATCAATAAAGAACTAAACAAGTGAACAGTCATTTATAAGCAATGAATGTACTGAAATTTAAATATGAAATTTAAACATCAAAGTCGAATTGTTGGCTACCCAGAAATAGTTTTTCACTGTAGGTCCATTAGGCTGGTGTTTTATTGGGCCACATCGGTATCTGCCTAGGGTGCACATGCTGTGAGGACCCATGTGCACAGCCTTAGGTGCTGCAAACTGCATAATTGGGGTATCAATGCTCAAAACACCTCACGCTTCTTCCACCTCTTGGTGAGTGCCCATGCTATTTTTAACACCTGGTGTTATGGCTTATATTTGGTGATAACCGTGATATACATGACTTGGCTAGCAATTCTTCAGTAGCGTGTGTGCATGTGCATGTTTGTATGGAACTTGGGGTTTCCCCTTTGGTAAATTTACTTGTATTAGTAATAGGATGAGAACAACTGGTTATTCCTCGCCTTTATGGAGGTGTATTCACGTCAAAATTAGAAATATCTCTGAATGTAGTGTAATTGCTGATGGAACTTTTCAATAATGCATAAAAAAGAGCTGACATGTATAAGTTACTTGTACCTCTACATGGGAATTATTTCTTGGAAGGTTTTAAAGATGCAGATGTTATACATTGAAATTTTTAGTGAGCTCTAAACATGCTTAGGCTTTTATTTTAGAAAGTGAAAGATTTAGTCTTTTAGAAGTCTGTTGTTTCCTTATTACAATAGTATGAAAGTTAATGTGACAATAGTTAGATAACATCATTCAGGTTTATATTTTAGAGATAACTCCCAATGAAAAGATTATTTATTAGTGAATCTAATAACAAGTTCCTAGTGATTCTTACTTTTCTCTCTCTAACCAAATCACTTGACTTGTAGATATGGAGGAGAACTTCTGTTCTCTGGCTACAGGTACTCTCGAGGATAAATCTATATGGTTTTATCAGGCACGGAAGCTGGTCTCTTTATGCTTATTTATTCTTGCTGAGAGTGATCAGACCTCTATTGGTTGTCAGAACACTGTTCCACTTATTGTGCTAGCAATGCGCTTGGTTGTTACTTTAACCGATCCAAAAGGGTGGAAGAATTTCAATAATGAAAATAGTAAAGACGCTGGTACTGCTGTGGAGAAATTAATGGAATTTCTTACTACAAGGAAAAGTACTATTTACATTTGTATCAGGAGATACTTAATGAAGCTTGGCCTTTATGCTACATCACAGAAGAAGACCATTGCATCAACAGATGATAGCTTCTTGGTTACTGCTAGTGCAATAACGTTAGCTTTACGCCCTTTTCATTTCAAGAAGTTAGATGCAATAGCTGCTGACAATTTTGACATGAAAAATACTTATGGACAATACTTCAGTTATATTTTGACAGTTCCGTATCTAACTAAATGTCTACCACCTCTTCTTTTGCCTGCACTGAAGCATGAATCTACACTTCTGCCGTGTCTTGCTGCTCTGCTGGTAAGGGTTACCACACTTAAAATATTTTTCTATTATCATCATTGAAGATTTTAATTAGGCTGCCTTTCTCATTTCGTACTCTTAAAAAGTGCAGTCTCCCTCTTTCTTTATTCTTTCTTTCTGTTGTAAAGAGAAGAATGTTTGTACTTCCAATCTGTGAACAGGGGCTGGCTTGTTGTCGATTCAGATTATTCCTTATAGTTGTCGAGTTTTATTGATTTCATCAGAGCGGAGACAACCTAATAATATTCGTTCTATGTTAAATTAATACCCATTACTATTGTCATATGTTATGGCGAGTATTTTGTGCTGAGGGTTTATGATATGCTATTATTCTGCTCTTTTGGTCACACTTTTCTCGAAGTTCGTAATTTTAACTTGTTTTATTTGTTTTTTTTTGCATACAACATTTAATTAACTTGCATCCTTTCTTGAACTGTTTGACTGATCTTTCGATCTAGCATGTCTACATCTCGGTGGACAATGTGTTATAAAAAGATATTCCTGTTAAATTACTATTACTGTTGTACATTGACATTGATGTTATCTTAAGCTGGTTGTGTCTTAAGCTATTTAACAGATTGGATTAAAGATGTAGCATTCGTCACTGTTCATGTTTATGATTTCATATTACATGGAACTGATCAAATTACGGCAGGTGCTGGCAGATTTCCAAGGATAAAATTTTCAATGAAATGTTGGAACTGGACCGTTCTGAAATTTCCTCCTGTAGTATTAAGGTAGTTCCTTCGCATGGATGGGCTCTTGCAAACATTATAAACTTGACAACAGAGTTTAGTAGCGATCATGGTGATTCTGGCCACTTTGTTTCCGGACTAGATATTAAAATGTATATTCAAGTTGTGGATTGCATTTCAGAGAACCTTCTAAATTGGCTTGAGAATGTTGGTGGGCCGGTGAAAAACTATAATGAGAAATACATGGAGGAAGATGATTCCGCTTCTCAAGCTATTGAATCCTCCGACAGCGACAACCTAAAATCATTGTACATAGACCTTCTGAAACCTGTACATCAGCAGTGGCACCTAAGGAAACTTTGGGCCCTGGTAAAGAAGAGCATTACTTGTGGTGCAAATGAGAGCTTGGAATTCTTTGGCAATTTCGAACTACAAAATGTTGTATTCTTTTACTATTACATGATTAGGATATTCTCTTTATTTAACCCTTCTGTTGGGTCTTTACCTATTCTTAACTTGCTCTCCTTTACACCTGGATTTCTTGTGGAATTGTGGCAAGCATTAGAAAAATCTATTTTTTGTGGGACTGCTCATCTGTCCCCTGACATTAAACCTTCTAAAGATGATAATTCTGGGTGCTCTAGTGAAGCAACTTACAACAAAAAGCAAATACGAGGTGTTAAGGAAACTGGAAGCAAGTGGGCAAATGTACTCCAAAAGATTTCTGGAAAATCAGCTGATATGAGTAATGCCAATTTAAGCGGTGATCAGACCAGTTCTAGTCAAATCAATGAGGATGATTATGATTTATGGGATATTGAAACCATGCGGTGCGGTGCCCATGGTATTGCAAAGGACTTGTCATGTATGTTGCATCTCTTCTGTGCTACATATGCACACTTGCTGTTAGTTCTAGATGACATAGAGTTTTATGAGAAACAGGTACTATGATGCTACCTTGGCTATACAGAGTAAATATATTTCAATTTATTCTAATCATTTGCCTCTTTATTTTTGTGGTAGGCTCCATTTACACTCCAGCAGCAGCGAAGAATTGCATCAGTACTGAACACGTTTGTGTACAATACTTTTATTTACAATGGTGCACAGAGCAATAAACCAATAATGGATGTGGCAGTTAGATGCCTTCATCTACTTTATGAACGGGACTGCAGGCACAAATTTTGTTCCTCTGCTCTTTGGCTAGGACCTGCTAGGATAGGTCGCATACCAATTGCTGCAGCTGCTAGAGCTCATGAAGCTGCCTTTACTAATTTCCAGTTTAGGGATGCTCTAAACATGCCAAGCATGAGCTCTGTCCTTACAACTGTACCTCATGTATATCCATTTGAAGAAAGGTATGTTATCTGAAAAGCTTCCATCAGTGGTTCAGTATGTTTATTTATTTTAGATTTGCTCTTAATCTAAACACTAATCATTTGTCTTTTTAACTTTCTGACTTTTTTTTTTGGGTATATGATGTTTTTAGGAGAATTTAAACTCTCACATGATTTTTCAGTAAGTAAATCATTTTCTGGTTATTGCCTTTCTATCTGGTTTTGTAATGAATTGGGTGTGAAGACCGGATTCATTCTAAGGAAGTACTAGATATCATCATTTACGTTTCTAGTAAATTAGCTTCAATCTTCCAAGCAATACTTAATTTGAAAAGGGTATTCATAGACCCTAGGATTTGCAACCAATTGTTGAAGCAACTTTCTCTATATGATTTTAGTGAACTTTAGGGTTTGTTTTGGGATCGGAATTTAGATAAAGAGGTAGATTTTAAGTAGAGGTATAGATTAGGCAAATTCCACTTTGCATGGCTCTAACCTAGTTTTTTTACTTCATTTTGTGATATGTTTGGATTGCATTAAAATAGAGGTATGAGATAACAAAGGTAGGAGTGAAGTTTTGCTATTTCTAAAATTTTGGAGTTATCTCAACTCTAGAGGCCCTATTTGGGAATAGAGTTTAGAAAACTTGAGGTAGATTTTAAGTGCAGGTATGAGTTATGCAAACTCTATTTTGCAAGGCACTCTAACATTAGTTTTTTATACTTCAATTTTTGATGTGTTTGGATTGCATAAATAGAGTTTTGTGATAATAGATGTAAGAGCGGAATATGTATACCCTCAATATTTTGGAGTTGTCTCAATTTTAGAGTTATCTATAATTGTAGTCACTAAACTCAACTTGTGTTACAAAATAGCCCTTAATTGCAATTATAGAGTTAACCTACCTCCAAAAAGTGGGGGTAGGATAACTTCAATTTGTTTCCAAATGGGGCTAGAGTCGAGATGAAGAGTTATATCAACTTTGAGTACCAAATGATGGAAGCTAATATCAAATATTTGAACCTTAAAATCTCAATTAAACATTTGTCTTTATTACTGAAATTTATCTTTCATACCGTAAATATGCCTCGAATATTTATCTTGCTATAGGAAGTAGTTTTTACTGTGCACTTTAGATGTAAACTCTTTAATTGCTCCATTAGTTAGCTGAATCTTATATCCAGGAACTTAAACTGTTATAGATCAAGGATAACAGACTGGATGTGCAATTTGTGAGATTATTAGGATGTTCTAGATGACACAATGTTATGTCTTGACAACGGATGACAAAGGCTTTTTTTTTTTTTGGGGGGGGTGGGGGGTGGGCAGAGTTCAAATGTTTAGGGAATTTGTTAAGCTGGACAAAGTCTCTAGGAGAGTAGCTGGTGAACTGTCTGGACCAGGTGCAGGGTCAATAGATATCGTTGTTCGTCGGGATCACATTATTGAAGATGGATATAAGCAGTTGAACTTTCTTGGTTCAAGGTTGAAGTCATGCATCAATGTTTCATTTATAAGTGAATGCGGTCTTCCTGAAGCTGGTCTTGACTATGGAGGTCTCTCTAAAGAGTTCTTAACTGATTTATCGAAGGCTGCATTTGACCCACGGTAATTCTTCTTTCTAGTTTCAGTACAGTAACACTTTGAGGTGACTTGTATTTATTAAACCATTTAATATTGTCATCTGAGCAGATATGGTCTGTTTTCTCAATCTTCCACATCTGAAAGCAATTTAATTCCTAATATGGCTGCTAGATTGCTGGATAATGGAATCCAGATGATTGAATTCGTAGGAAGGATTGTTGGTAAAGCTCTGTATGAAGGAATCTTGTTAGACTATTCTTTCTCACTGGTGTTTGTGCAAAAGCTATTAGGTCGCTACAGCTTTCTTGATGAATTATCCACGTTAGACTCTGAGCTCTACAGGAATCTTATGTATGTTAAGGTAAACGCTATTGCTATACTATCAAGCTTTAGGATATATTTGCTATTTGTCTTCGTTGTTTTTATGTGAAAACCTCAGAATTGATGAGTATAATCACTGCATTTATATCATGCTCATTCAAAATTAATGTATATCAGTAACTTGGGATTACTGTTTAAAAGTCGTTGATTGCAATTTAGGGTTGTATGGATTTTTGAGTCTTGTAGCGCCAGTTGAAGCCTTAGTTGGTCAGAAAATCTGTGACATACTGGAAGGGTTGTGAATAAGGAACTCATTTACACCCTTCACTAGAGTGCCTCTAGACATTATGGTGCCACTGGCAATGGGATAAAGTTATGTGAGAATGGGAACAGGGTAAAATTATCTCACAATTTTTTATTTCTAAAAAGTTATTCTTTGAACAAAGTAATTCTACAATTTTGAATGATTTCTTTTGTTTTCTTAAAAAGTTCAAATTTCTACTGCTATGAAAGAAGTTATTCACAAAATTCCGGAAAGACAAGAGAAGCGCATTTATTTCACTTTTATATAGAACTTGTGGTTGATAAGAATAAAGTTACTCTTATGTTGTTTGGTGATTCTTCCATTTATTCTGCGCGCACGCACACAAACACACATGCATGTGCATGTCTTGTATGTTTCACCTAAAACACATGCTAAGTTGATATCTCTAGGTAATTTTTCTTTGTATGTATATTATCTATATATTAATTTTGCTTACTTATATGTGTGTTTGTGTGTGTCTCTGTGCTATCCTAATGAATTCTTCCATACAAATAGTTGAAGAAATAAAGGGAGCAGAGTAAAATATGGATAATAAAATAGTTTCTTATATTAAAGAGAGAGTACTACAATTTTACTTGCTAACATTCCATTTAAGCTAATAAATACTCTCTATTTCTTTTTATAAGCTGAAATCCAATCTGAAAAGTGAATTCTGTATAGGACAAAATAGATACAAATTCCTAGCTTTCTTCTTACTTAACCTTAAGTACATGGTCTTCATGATCAGATTCTCCTGCTTTTGATTCCATCATCTTGGAGATGCATTGATCCGTTCAAGAGAACATAATGTAATATAAGAAAACTGTGCAAGCACAGTTTTCCCATGTGTAAAATATGTGCAAAGGCATATATGGGAGGTGACCTTAAAAAAGTAATCAAGGGGTCCCGGGCTGGCCATCCTGATGATGCACCAATTGGAACACTTTTCCTCCTAAGAGATTTCAATAATTACTGGAAAAGTCTTTCTATAATGTCCGAACTTGACCATATTTTTATTGTTTGTTTAATAGTTAGGCAAGGAAATGAAACATATAGAAAGGAAGGGGGATAGAAAAAAGTAATAACAGTGAATGGAAGGTGTTTTCTAGATTCTCTGTTGGATTTGAAGAAGGCTTGCCGTTTTCTGTGGTGTCCACTAGTCATGAAAGATAAAAAGGCTATGGTGACAGGAATCTTGATTCAATAGTTAAGGCAGGGAAGGCTGTAGTGCTAGTTCTATTTTTTAAAAATATCCCCAGAGTGTCAGCTTTTTTATTTTTCTGTTAAACGCTCTATGGTATTATGCACTTTTTTCTGCCCGGATTTATGAAATTCATTTTATTCTATGCCACACTAAATTTCAACTTGTTGGATTCTGGAATACTTATGGTGGAGCATCCATTGACCTTCACTTGATGTATTGTACTCCCAACGTGTTTAAAATAGTATTTGTTTATTGGATAAATCAGTTTAACCTTTTTTTTGGTTTGATCTTATACAACATAGCTGAAAATGGGATTAGAATATGTAGACCAAGCATTATAAACATTTTATTCTGCTACCTTTTCCTCAGTGATCTATAAACTTACTGGATTCTGTTGTCAGCTCTTGAATGGTTTCTTATAAATAATTATTAGCATCCTTTTTTGACAGCATTTTGAAGGTGATGTGGCGGAGTTATCCTTGGATTTTACAGTTACAGAAGAGGTACATGGAAAGCATTTTGTTACTGAGCTTAAACCTGGTGGTAGAGTTATCTCTGTCACCAATGAGAACAAATTACAATATGTCCATGCAATGGCTGATTACAAACTAAACCGGCAAGTACGTCATGTTTTTCTTTATCTATTCGGCTATATTAACGTACATCTTTCTGCTGATTCTGTTAATTTCCTTGTTAATTTTTCAGCTGCTTCCTTTGGCAAATGCATTTTATAGAGGTCTGACTGATCTCATATCTCCATCTTGGTTGAGCTTATTTAATGCCAATGAATTTAATCAGGTATTATCCTCTAAGCTGTATCAAGAATTGTGGTTCTATTGACAGACAACTTCTCATCTTTCCATTCTGTCTCCATTCGTAACTGGGCCTGCTTCAATTAGTTCAACACTAAATTACTGATACGTGCATTGCAATTGCATAGGAAAACTATCTGAATGTTTCAATATTTCTATTAGTTGACATTATTTTGTTAAATCTTACTTAGATTAGTCAATATCTTCTTTTAGGTGTATATTGAATGATGGATATGTATAACTAGGATCCAAATTCCATTTGGAGATTTGGTTATGCTTGATCTTAAAATAATTCCCAATAAAATATAAATATACAAAAATTAGTTGAAGTTTGAGTTGATAATTTTACATAGCCAAAATTTTAAATGTTCCTATAATTTTTTCAAAAGGATTCATTAATGAAAAATATGTTAAATACAATTTTTTTTCAATATTATAAAGAAATTAATGGGTATCAAATGTCGTAAGACCAAAAGCATCCTTAAAAGCCACAACTCCTTGGCAGCCAACTCTTTCTTCGATCTATCACATGATGTTCAATCTCTATCTTCCAGGGCTCACCTCGTATCTAATTTCATGCGGAATAGTTTTGGTCTTCCCATTAATCAAGAAGGTATTAAATGTTATGCTTTCGGAAAATTGTTAATTTTATATCTGCTTGATTGATTGGCAAATTGAATTTAAATCCAATAAAGTTTGGTATGAGTGAACACGAAGGGATGGATATCAATCGAAAGAGGAGGTAATGCTTGTGGCAAGAATAGTCGTTTTGGTTCTACAACTTTTGATACCCGTTAATTTATATTATCAGTATAGAGTTTTAATATAAGTTCAAACATGGATAAATATCTTTAGGTTAAGTTGGTTATGCAGATATATTCTATTAGATCTCAAAATTAATCTACATGTTCAAATATGATAGAATTAGGTATCATTAAATCAGTAGGCCCCAAAAAATCTTTCAGACGAGCTTAGTAGAATTAGATGGACATTAGGTGGGTGGATAGATGAGATAAGTGAAGATTTGGAATTTTAAATTATTATTGTCGTCTATTTGAACTTATGGGTCGATAGTCTGGGTGTTGCTCTTTTGTCGAGATGTAGTGTAGGCTGTAACTAACAAATATTAGTAAAGGGTAAAACTGGAAAAATATATGGAGCTGTGTGCACCATATTCGAGGGAAATTCTATTCACGCACACCACTTTTCTCAAAATGCACACCTTTGTAACTTTCCAAAAATTACAAGCAATGTTTAAAATAATGATAACGGTAATGTAACATTTTGTCTCTGTTAGTTATATAGCATATAGCGTAACGCATAACGTATGTTACGTGATTTTCTATTTATTTAATTAAAAATAAATATAAAACTATATAAAATAAATTTTATAAATTGAAAATTGAATTAAAAAATCTAAAAGAAAATAAAAAAAATTATATCCCAGTAATAATTCTAAATTTCTAACAAGTTTTACAGTAATTTTCATATTTATCTTCATAAATTAAATTATATTCACACTCATGATTTAAGTTATCATCTAAATAAGAAAATAAGATTTCAAATTTATTTTCAATTATTATCAATATTGTAATTTATATTTTGCAATGCTCAATTTATGTTATTCTTAATTATTTATTTTAGAGAAAGCTAATAATTCAATTTAATCAGTAAGTAAGAAATTTCAGTAATTGAAAAAGGAATTATAATAAAAAAAATTCAGTAATTGGAAAGAAATTATAACAAGTAAATAAGGATGTATAAACTAACAATGCCACAAGAATCAAATAAGCAAACAAAGCAAACAACAAGCCGTCAAGTAAAAAAACTACAGCAATTTGCTAACAATCAAAATAAATAATCGAAATTAATATAAAAACTATTTAAAAATTATTGTAAATAACGTAACATAATGTAACATAAAATAACATAAAAAACGCTTTGTTACGGTGCATTGAGTTATTTTCGACTATTAAGTAACGTTGGTTTTCTGTTAGGTTTTATAGTACAACGGGTTTCATAACGCATTATTTTCAACATTGATTACAAGTTTGTCATAATTTTTTTTTTGACTAAGTTGCACTTTCACAACCCATTGGTCGGGTATTAATACCTAATCTAATCGAATACTGGTCGTGTATTAATAGCTGAGAAAGTTTCACTTGGATATTAATATCTGATCGGGATAAAATGGGATGGAAAAGAAGAGAAAAAGGAGGGTTAGAATTGGGGAAAAAATGTGAGCATGTTGATTAAATATGGAATGTTTCAAAATTAAAAGTGTGCATATATAGAAAAGTGGGCATCTTGAGCAAAGTGGTGCGTGAGTAGAATTTCCCCATATTCGAAGGTGAGACTGTGACATCGTCCAAATGCAAATTGCAGAACTTACAGGGTGTGTGAGAATACAAAAACATATCCCTCGGCTCTTAGTATAACTTTGGAGTTTTGATGCATTTGAGGAACTATTATCTGGTATCTTGAAGGAACTATTATATGGTATCAAAGCTATCTGAGTTCAAATCCCATCGGATATTTAATTGTAGTTTTTTAAAAAAATAAATATAGTTGCACCCCCAGGTTTTTGCCGAAAAGAACGCTCAACTTGCTAGGACACGTTAAGAAATAAAAAAAATTACTCTCAACCCTCATACAGTTTTAGAGTTTTGGTATTAGTGAATTGGACTCTAATATGGTATTAGAGCAATCCAATTTTAAATCCCACTGAGCGCACATTTAGCTGTGAATTGTTAAAAAATTAAATTCGGCAGCGTAAAGCCGAGGATTTGACCAAGAAAAGGCATTTGCCCTGCAGCAATGCTTTAGAATATAAAAATATAACCGTAATACCCAACATAATTTTGGAGTTTTAGTTTAGTGCAAGGGACTTTAATGGAGGTTGAGGGTTTAAATTTTGGTCAATACTGATATATATATATATATATATATATATATATATATATATATATATATATATATATATATATATATATATATATATATATATATATATATATATATATATATATATATATATATATAGTATCAAATTTTAAAGTGCCCAATATACTGGATTATATTGGTTCGATATTGTTTATATTTCTTATAGTTTGGATATGCCTGAAATTGCCAATTTTGATATGATCAATGATCGGATGAAACCATACTGATTCCTATATTTAAACCTTTGATAGGGGCTGAATTATAATAGTAAAGATTGTTCACATTCAAGTGATGCTAAAAAAATTCAGCTTTATCTAACATATTAAGGTTGGTACTAATAAAAACTCCTGGTTATAGAGAAGCGTAATCAAGCTTATCAAGCAAAATGGGAAGCTTAACCTTGTTTTGTTATTGATGTTTTCTAGTCTGTACCCCATGAGGATTTTCTATGATAGATCTGATTAATCTCTTCACTAAGAATGTTGTGTGATAGCATAAAGGAAGTTTGATATCTGATTCTTTATTGGCTCCCTACGTCATTCGTAATTCTTAACAATTTTCAATCAAGGAATGGGAAGGGTCCAACAGTGTCCTAATTTATATTAGGACTTTTATTCTTGACTTTTGAAACAAATTGTCTGTGAGAACTGAATGCATTATGAAGATTGTGACTGGAAGTGACTGGAGCTAATTTCTATATCAACTTTGAAGATTATACTTCCTTTTCTCTGAATTTAAGCTTATCTTCGGTGTCATTTTGTACAATCCTAATAATTTCATTCAACAACCAAAAACATTGCTTCTTTTATTTTTCTCGTTGACGTATATAGTGTGGACATTTTCTCAAAGTACTAATATTCCTGTGAAACAAAGATTTTCATATTAAACAGTTGGCTCCAACTTAGGAAGTCCCCTTAAAGTTATTGGAAAATTTATTGCTAAAGGTTTATTAATTGCGTCAAACATTTTAAACTATTCTTGTGGCCCCTCAATTTTTGCTGCCATTCAACTATAGGAAATGTTCCGAAAGTATTCACCTTAAAGCGTCCATGTTCAGTCCTGTTCAATCTGTGAAGTCTTGGTCTTATGACAAATATCGAAACACCTTCACCATTCTGTTGAGGCATTTATATGAGGTTGATCCTTAGTCTATGACCCAGGGACTTGAAGTATGTGAGGTTAAGAAAATGATGAGGCGGCTCATGACATTTTCCCTATTTCGATGGAGGCAAATGTTTATTCGATATATACATCGCTTTTGGTTTGGAACATGCAACTTTATGTTGATAGCTTTGTAGAACTTAAGAGAGATTAGTAGAGAGAAGGAAACAAAATCGGTCGAACGTGTAGCTTTTGTCAGGTCTATATCCTCTAAGAGTCTCTCTCTCTCTCTCTCTCAGCAACAACAACAAAGAGAGAGTTTATTTCATTTATATGCTTACAATGACAGCCTTTAGGGGATGCAGGGTACAATTATAAAATTCCTACAATGCCCCGTAATGATTTTATATATTACAAATCCAGCAGCTGAACCTGGTTTAATGTATTGCCAGTTTTGACTAAAGACGGATTCAGCACATTTTACCATCTAATAGAATAATTTTAATACACGTGTGTACTTGCACAAGTTTTGTTTTGGCTCATTTTTACTGAGCAGACTTACCTAAATCAACATTCCGGAATTTCCTAACTGTTTAGAAATTCTCTTTGCAGTTCACTGCTGTAAGCATCTAGTTCCTCCTATGCTGGAATGGTGCTACCTACTTTTCATATGAGATGCAATCTACCTTTCTTGCATACAACATAATATTAAAGTTTATATAATAGCCTTTTCTTAGTGCAATCTACCTTTCTTGCATACAACACAGTGTTAAAGTTTATAGAATAGCCTTTCCTTTTTCGCTTAATTGGAGTAAATGTAGTAGTCAATACCATTATAGAGCTTTTGTTTCTAGGGCTCATGGTCTCTTCCAAAACCTCTATTAAGAAATTTTATTCAACATCCTTTAGCCCATTCTTCATGTGAAATTTAAGTATATATGCACTTGCATGGGGTCATGCATTTTTGTTCTTGTGCCATTCCAGTTTAGTGATTGTGTTTAGCTGTACAATCGGATAATATGGGATAATGTCCTAATGGCATCTAATAAATATCTTACACTCACAATCATCCCATTTATCATAGTATATGATCTCCAGTCTATTACAAGATCAGTCCACCTTTTTTTTTCTTAGCCCGACCTACTCTTGGGCCAGGCCCTTGAAAATTTATCAATTATTAGGAATAAATAGAACAAAACCCATAGGGGCGACATGGAGCCTTGCACTCCGCAAACTACATTAAGGAAAATGTCATACAACAGAAGAAACTAGAACATTATTGAACTTGGAGCTTGGGAATGGAAGATTTATCAGCAGTTGCCAAGACCTCAATAGATCTAGGAAGCTCGTGAACATAGAAATGCGAGCATTTGCTCTAGACAATTTGATTTGCTAATTTATAAGCAACAATGCTGCATTCCCTGGAATGTGAGATTCTGTCTTCTAAAACTTTCATTAACTGTTTAAATTTTTTTTATATAGAAGTTCCAAAGTTTCCGTGGCAGCCCCATCTTTCCACTGTTTGCGATATCCAATGTGAAATGCTTAAGAAGACCATCTATATGAGACTCAGCTTCGGCTTCTATAGTAGACAAATTTCCATTAAAGACTGAAATCACGAAGGGATGCTTTTCTTTTGGGCTCTGAGAACTCCACACCTCCTTCCGTACCGAATAGCCTTTAAATGTGCCATCTATATGCAGTGTAACATCCTTTCAGTCGTCTTAACCCGAGTTCTCTCTGAATAAATGTGCAAGCCCCCTAAAATTAACTATTGCTCTCATGAAAGAATAGTGGAAGTCTATTACAAGATAGTCTACTTGGATCAGATCCTGATCAGTCTGTTTGCCAGGAGGTCTTGGCACTGTAGCATCCATAATCATGACTTCTGACGTCCATCTTCTTCTTGAATGTGGGCCATAAGCACTACCGATTGATCCAAAGAGACATTTTCTCCATCACTGTGGAAGTCTGATTTTCTTCTCTGACTTTGCTATTGCTGCTGTCTGGCCAGCCTCCTTAACTTTACTGCATCTTGACTAATTATTTATATTCGCTGACATGAGGCCTTATTTACCGTTCTACTCATAATGTAAGCCTTGAGATCGTCATAGAACAATGATCTATCTACATTTGCAACAGATTGCTTGGATCATACATGCATAATGGAGACTTGTCCTCCATACATTTGTTCATGTTGCCCATCCATTTGTCATGGCACTCGTGATTTCAGTCAAGTTACTGATGCTGTCTTTGTGCTGATTGCTCTATCTTTGGTTCTAGTTGCAAGAAATGGTTTAATTGTTTCACCTGATTCTACTTTACAACCATACTGTGATTATCACCAATGACGTTGCATGCTGCAAGATGTTAAATTAGGGGTATCCTGGTGCTTCATTTGCTCTGTGATAAGGCTGACGAAGTATCTTCATTAACAAATAGGCTGGCATGTTGCATGCCTTTATACCTTTAGTGTCTTGTGGTTGCATCCTCCTGGGAAGGAATATTTCTAATCTAGTGCACCGTCAATGATATTTGCCCAAGCATCTGCTAATGAATTTGTAAAATGTTTCATCCACATGTGGCTAACTCGTCTTATATTGGCTATCGGAAGCTGCTTGACCTGCATCTTTTATCCCTTTATGGTCATGCTCCTCATTTAGCGAGCCATTATTTTTATTTTTAAATACTTCTTGATCGTCAAATTATGCTACTGTCTTGCCTCCAGACTATTGCATGGCCCAAGAGTGGCTTGTGATCATATCATTTGAACCTATCATCATTCCTATCCGGTAATTGGTGATAACTGGAGCTCCTTGCCAGGTGCATATTATTTCCTGATTACTCTACCCAGGCTTTTTTTAGCAAGGCTCATATGGTTTGCTGTCTGAGATATTCTTTTAGGCAAACTTTTGAGTCAGATTCTTCACAATTTTGAAAGAGGCTCTTGTTATTCCTTTTTGTTTTGTTTTGCTCTGTTTTGTTTTCAGGCTTTGGATTTTGTATATATTATGCACTTGTACATTTTTATAGCGTGCATGGATTTTTACCATGTTCATGATGGCCCTTTGAATATTGGTGCATAGTTTAAGCTAATGCAAGGCAGATGCCACAGTTCGTCCTTGACCTCTTCTGGCCATATTACCACTTATTTCTGCGAATACAAAATACTACTCAACCTCCTCTTCTGCAATTTCCATGTCCACTAAATTAAAAATTCGTCTCAAAATACTGGCAGTGTACTTGATGCTTAGAAGCTTGACAACTATCGGAAAGGATCTCAGAGCTTAAGATCTATATTTCCTTGTTCATACTTCATAGTACTACATTACTATTGAAGAAAGGTGGGGTTTATGCTTGTTCAGCTACCAGGCAGGCGGCCATAGTACATAATGCAATCTTCGCCCAGCAGACAGATTCACTTTGAAGTTGACTTATTTGCTCGTCCAGTGGTCAGAATGTGTATGAGATACCATAAGGGCCCAATATCTCAGTAGAAGTATCACCTAAAGCTTCGAATGAGACTTATGCTCATCAGCACTAATGCACTTGTACAAAATTGACAATCTATCTCACACAATGTGCATCAATAGGAGATACCAACAGATCATCTGGGTTCTAGCTATGCCAGGCCTAACATGGGCCAGTAGCAGTTAATTCCTAATCTAAACCGTCAATGACATATGCCTAGCCCTTGTATTCCGATGGGTCTGTTCGGGTGGGCTGAAGAATTGCTATTTTTGTTGGACTCCCTTCGCTCTCCAGTTTCACTAGTCTGGTTAATGAATATAGGTTGTAAAGAGTTAGATGGGGTTGTTGAACATCTCCTCTCCAAGCAAAAAATACAACCAGCGTACTTATTGATCCCCTGATTACTTGTATTAGCCAAATCTATGCTGGATTTCCAAGTATTCCTCCTTGATAAAAGTTTTGAATGTCATTTTGATTATGCCATAAGAATGTAATTTTGAAAGAAGCATGTAAGCAATGCAAATATATTAACTTTTCTTGGTTGAATTGACAAGGAAACATACTTTGTTCTCTTCATTCTGGATGTTTGTTGAATACAAATCAGTGGAACGTTTTACCAATTGTGTTTTATGGCTGTTCTTACAAAATTTATATCTCGGATGATGTTATGATTTATATCTGTCATCCAGTTGCTCTCGGGAGGAAAACATGACTTTGATGTTGATGATTTGAGAAGCAACACAAGGTATACTGGTGGATATTCTGAAGGAAGTCGCTCAGTTAAACTCTTTTGGGAGGTATATATTTATACATCTACTAAAATTTGTAGCGCTTTATGTATCACGTTTATAATCTTGTTGCATTAGTTTTTCATTTTCTCAATTATTGTGGTTCAAATATGACGTCACACATTATTTTTCAAGTTAAAAGACCAATATCAGGTTTCATACCACAGATAACGTTTCGCACTTGCACAAAATTGTTTGCTTGCTGCATTTTGTTTCTTATCTGGTAGAAACTCTAGGATTCTGAGCTGTTGGAAATTTGTACTCCCTGAATTCTGCTTCTTTATTTTTACTCCAGTGAGAGGTTCTTCTACAAGAGGCCATCAAACTAATCCTTTGTTTTATTCATGAGTTGTTTGGAGATCAATGGAGCCTACTTATAAAATTTAGATCTCACGTTTAATATTTAGGAAAACAGTTAGTCCGATTATGCAGGAAAATATTACTTGCCTTCAATAATGCTGACACCTTACTTTAGGGGCGATGATTTTCTCTCATGCATGCATGACCAGTTATATGGAGGTCTATCTCTTTAGACATGGTATAATATCTTTGTGCCAGATGTTCGTGCAAGTCTTTTGAATGTCGATTTAAATTCAGTCTGATGTACAAAGATGATTATACCATCAATAAGCATGCAATCATTTTCAATTGGTTTGCTAGGGTTTTAAAAGTTGATCATAATCAATAGTTTGGATTGTCAGTCAAGTACTATGTATAAATTTCAATAAGTTACTACCTTCAACTGTCCATTTTTATATATTAGGAATGCCTTTGGCTTGAAACTACTCTTCCATGCAGCTTTCAATCCAATTAGATTTTATAATCTGCGGATCACGATAAGTTTTTTGGATCGTTTTATGTGAATGCCTACTATAATTTTCATATGTAAGCGCAAGTATAATCTTACACCTTATTTATGTGTATAAAATATGGAGAAGCACACCCAGACATGCATGTATACAAGTGTTTTTATGTTTTCATGTATAAACATCATAAACATATATTTATTTGAATTCACTTTCGCATGCATGGCTCCTATGGAAGGATGTGGTCTTTCAAATTCAAAGAGAGGCCTTTGAAATGACATTTGTATTTCCTGTCTCAATTTAAGTCTACAAATTAAATTGATCTAAAATATTCTTAAAACAAAATAAAAAAATAAATACATCCCACCCCTTTGTTAGCTGATCAGAGTAATTTAGGAAGTGTGTTGCTTAAAATTTGATCCAATAAAAAAGTCATCTCTTTGTTCCCTAACAAAGATTTCCAGTGAAAAGCTCTTGCACAACTCGCTCGCATGTCATTCTTTGCAAGTTAAAAGTGTGCTTATCTAATCACAAGAGCAACAACAACAACTAAGCCTTTTATCCCAAGTATTTGGGGTAGGCTAAATGAACCAAAAAAAGAATCACGCCGGATCGATCACTTTGATATTCCTTCTCCATTCATTTCTATCAAGTAATGTCTCCTTATTTAAACCTCTAGACACCTTATCTTTGTGCATCACTTCCATCCATATTTTCTTCGGTCTTCCCTTCATTCTTTTAACTTGGCCTACATTGATAAACTCCCCTCTTTGAACTGGTGCACTTGTAGGCCTACGTTGCACATGACCAAACCATCGTAAGCGATTTTCTTGCATCTTCTCATCGATAGGAGCTACACCTAACTTAGTACGAATATCTTCATTTCTCACTTCATCTCTCCTAGTGTTGCCTACGATTTCTTTTCTATTGTGCTTATCTAATCCAACCAAAAAAAAAATCTTATCTCAAACAAATAGGTTCTCGCTTATCCAAATTAAAGTTCAATTTCTTTTCTATTTCTTAGAATCTCATCTAAACTACCTATATATCGAAGTTTATTTTGATCTATATATTCAAGTTAATCATGTTAAACATATTAGAAATGTTTCAAAATAACTGCAATACTAATTCTAAAATGTTAACGATAAGATTTTTAAATAAATAAATTCTACAAATTTACCAATAATTTTAAATTAATCCTATCCATTCAACCTATTAATTAGTTGATAAAGCAATAGATAGCTCAAACATTTTTTATTATCTACCCAAACTAGATATTAAACTATTAAACTTTGCTACCTGAGTTTCTTTTCCATAATTTTTATAAGCTCCACAAATGAGGAAATAAATAAGTTCATGCATTTTTTCTTCTCCCTTTATTTTATTAATTTTCTTACTCTACTTATTTGATGATATCATGTGTGCATGTTACCTTAATATTGATTATTCAAACTTAGAATCATATCCAAAACATTAATAAAGAATCAAACTTATCATAATAGTAATCTAAAATCTTAGTGATAAGATTTTAAAATAGACTTTGCAAAGCTAGAGATAGACAAAACTTTGCATATAAATCCTATTTATTCAAGTTATTTATTATCTGGTAAAGCAATATATAGGTAAACAATATTTGAATATCCACCCAAAATGGGTAAATAAACTTTGCTACTATAGATTCTTTTCTGTAATTGATATTCTCTTGTCTACTTGTGAATGTAAGATATGTGTTCTGATTTGTTTATCCATGAGTTTTGATTTTGTTTTGATTTATATCAGTGCTTTTCTAAACTATAGCATATTTTTTTGGGGATAATTCTTGCACTCATGGTACATCTTGTTAGGTAAATGTTGATTCTTATATGTGAAATCATTATCTCATTTAGAATTTTATATTATAGAAGGATGTAACTTGGCTATAGAGGAACATTGGATATAGAATAACTTTGGGAAAGCGATGCAAAGGGCCATCAAGATCTCGTGTTTTATATTTTCTATATCCGACATCTATAGATTCTCACTAATACAACAACAACAACTAAGCCTTTTATCCCAAGTTTTTGGGGTAGGCTACATGAACCAAAAGAGAACCAAAAGAGAATCATGCCTGATCGATCACATTGTTGATCCTGCTCCATTCATTTTTATCGTATAGATTCTCTCTAATAATCAAATTAATATGATTTTAAGCAAAATATTATATAAGTTAGCATGACAACAATTTGGGAAGATTGCACTGCATCAATTTGTTAAAAGAACGAAGGGAAGACCGAAGAAAATATGGATGGAGGTGATACGAAAAGATATGGATTCTAGAGATTTAAATGATGAGATATTTTACTTGATAGAAATGAATAGAGAAGGACTATCAAAGTGATCGATCCGGTGTAATTCTTTTTTTGGTTCATGTAGCCTATCCCAAATACTTGGGATAAAAGGCTTAGTTGTTGTTGTTGCACTACATCAATTTATAGCTGCTATAACAAGAGTAAAGAATTTTTAAGTGCTAACAAATCATATCTTGCTTTATTTGATTTACAGAAAAACTATTGCATTTACAAGTCTACAAATAAATGAAACATATTACAGGATAATTGTAAGAACATCTTGCTTATTAACTAACAGGTCCAACACAAAACAAATATATACCATAACATTTTGACCTTTGCAAGGTCTTGATTAGCATAGAACATTATCGAATTGACCATCCAAACAGAACAGAACGTGCTTTTGCTAATTAATTAACCTAAAATCACATACTGTAATTTAAGATGACTACATAATTAATTGAGGGCTACTACGAGAAGGCTAATGAATTTCTAAATAAGAAATAATATCTTTCTTTATTCAATTTTTAGAAAAACTACATGTACAAGTGTATAAATAGATTAAAATATTGCTCAATTAGCTAGAGCATGTTCTTCTTAATATATAGTTTTTCTTTGGTCGATTAATTTGCTAGAACATGCTCAGTTAATTAATTTGTTTTAAAAAAAAAAGTTACATGTACATATCATGTGTTGACTTTTGTCAAATTATTCTTAACTAACAATGTGCATGAGATATGAAAATATCATCTAAAATGAGTTGGAAAATTGTGTATATTATAATACACTGAGCTGAAACTTGGACCTTAGGTAAGAAATTATGCAACTCAAAACCATCCTTGAATTCTTTGCAAACATTAGTATATTGTGTTACTTAAATATTGTCTTATAAACGATATGAACATGTTTTAATTTTCTAATCTACTCCATTATCTAGACTACTATATAAAGGAAATACTTGGTTAACATGAAATACTTGGTTAACATCTGATTGGCATCTGCACAAAGACATTTTTGTTAGTTTATTAACCGAAATTTCTTGATTTTGGGTCCTGCTCTGTGGCCTTTCTTTAAAAGAAAATACTTTAGTCATGATTCTTTTCATATTTTGTTCTGTTTTCTAGAAAGGAACAAAAAATAGAAAAGGTAAAAGAAATAGAGAAGAAAAAAATATTCTTTGAACACTAAGGTTTTACACTTTTGTTTCTATATATTGACATTAGAGATGGTATCTTAACGTAGGGCACTGCAGAAAACAGAATTGGCAACATAAATTAACTTAGTTCTGCTTCTTGACTACAAAAATATTGTTGCCACTATTTTTCTCTTTCCTTTTCTTGTTTCATATTCAACTCTGATAAACTGGAGTATGATAGAGAGGATTGTTTATAGGGGTTTGATGATATATATATATATATGTATGTATATATATATATATATATATATATATATATATATATGTATGTATATATATATATATATGTATATATATATATATATATATATATATATATGTATATATATATATATGTATATATATATATATATATATATATATATATATATATATATATATATATATATATATATATATATATATATATATATATATATATATTCCTAATGAATCCAAAAGTCATCCCTTCTGGTGCCTGAAGAGCTTGTCAGGCCTGGCAAAATGAAATAATATCAAGGTCATATCACTGCAATGGATTCTTTTTTAAATTTAATTTTGACTCTTAGAAAAGTTTGTATAGGTATGTGTGGGCAGGTTTCTTTTCTTTCTCCTTTCCCTTTTTTTTTTTCCTTCTTTTGTTTGAATGTATTTTTTTCTGTTTATAGAGGGAACAGGGAGGAAGTGTATGTAGATCGACCCTATGATGTGTGCATCATTGAAGTAGCCTTTCCTTTCCCTGCCCTGACGAAAGAAGTGACATCTTATTGTTTTTGGAACTTCATGTATCTGATGTGGGTGCTATAATTAATTTTTCATTTTATAATTGCCATATTGAACTTGCAGGTTATAAGAGGATTCAAGCCAATTGAACGGTGCATGTTACTAAAGTTTGTGACCAGTTGTTCACGAGCTCCATTACTTGGATTCAAGCACTTGCAGCCTTCTTTCACTATTCATAAGGTAAATTACTTGGATCCTTTCAGTCTTTTCTCTGCATATATTGTTTTTCTAAGTGTTTACACAGTGACACGTTATCCTTTATAATATTTTAGAACTGTCATCCAACTTCCAATATATGGATGAGAGACTGGATTAAGGATAAACTTTTTTCTTCTTCTTTTGTTTTTGGTAATTCTTGGGATGAAATTTTATGATACTTTTATGCAATGTTGAAAATAACGCGTTATGAAACCCGTTATATTACGTTATGAAACCTAACAGAACTTCAGCGTTACGTAACAACTGAAAATAATTTTGTGCACCATAACAGTACGTTTTTTATATTATTTTACGTTATATTACGTAACGTTACAGTTACATTATGTTACTTTAAATTACATTATGTTATGCTTAGTAGTTCTATATTGTTGTTAATTATTATTTTAATTATTAACGAATTGCTTAAATTTTCATACTTAATTAGTTATTGGCTTGTTTGATTACTTGTAGAATTGCTAACTTTCTAATTTACGATTGTTTTCTTGTTCACTTATTGTAATATCTCTTTGGTTGCTGGAATATTTTACTTATTGATTATATTAAATTTTTAACTGAACTGAAATAAACAATTATTAATAAAATAAATTGAAGATTACAAAATATAAATTACAACAATGATAATAATTGAATTGAAATAAAAAATTGGAAACTTGTTTCTTGTTTAGCTGTTGCTGGAATTACACTTGCAGACTTAATACATCTTATGAAAAATGTGAAAATTATTGTAAAACTTAATATAAAATTAGAATAGATTATGCACTACAAAATGGTTGTATATTTTTTTAGAAATTTCAATTTATAAAAATTATTTTATATAGTTTTATATTTATTTTTATTAAATAAATAGAAAATTGCATAACCTACGTTATGCCTTACGTTATATGCGACATAACCTAATAGAGGCAAAACATTATGTTACCGGTATTGCTATTTTAAACATTGCTTTTTTGATACTCTTTGGGCATTGGTTGGTTGCAATCTTCTTCGGGCTTGTTAAATGTGTGGGGGAAGTAGAAACTTCTTACTTGTGACCTCAGTTTATTTTGATACTTTTCAAAGACATACCGACACTTCTCAAGTACTCTTCTCTTGTACCAATCGCACACACTAACATAGAATTGATTATTTTTTTTATGGATTTATTGTTCACCTAAGAAAAAGCAAATTAAGAAATGTCCCAATATGTGATTTGTTGAGTGTTAAGTTTGCTTATATCCGTTGCTAATCATCCACGATTTAAATTTTATTATTTTTTGGACCCATTTACTTGCCGTTTCCAATTGAGAGATGTTTGCTGGAGGCCTTTCCTTGTTGCCTAATGACTCACGTGAGGAGGATTGTTACATGTTTGATTTGCTTGATATACATTATTGGCCAGTACTCGTCAGCTTAAGCTTTTGGGTAGAGGTTGCTTTCTGACAAGGTACACTATTAAGTGTTTGGTTTGCTTGGTATACATTATTGGCCCACTACCCTTCAACTTAAGCTTTTGCATAATGGTGGCTTGCTGACAAGATACATTAACTACTTTATATATATGGAAAAAAAAATATATGAAGAACCGGGATGTTTAAACTAACGCAGAATCATATAAATTTATGAGAAAATAGACCTTATGGTACACACAATTTGAGTATTATATGTTTTAGTTTCTCAGGGTTGTGGGCTAGCAGTATATATAAACCTATCCTAACATGTTGACACTCTCTTCGTATTGGCCTTCAGACCACATTGAATGTCCTCCAGCTAAACTCACTTGGAAACATCTGAACAAATGGTAAGTTAGATTGACAATGAGATTTGAATGCAGGACCTCTTGGAGTTTGGTGCTCTGATGATCTGATTCTCTCTTCCTCTTCATGATAACTCCAGAAGAAATCCACCACGGTTAGGCAATTTAATCAATTAAAAGGGATAACTTCTTGAAATTACAGGAAAGAGGAGAAGAGGTCCCAAGAAAAGAGAGAAAGGAGAAAAATAGTGGTTAATGGCCCAACTATTGTTGAACATCTGACAGGCCAATAATTCGAGAGCCATAGACATGAAATTTTACAACACCACCACCAACAACAAGGTAATGCTGTGCCGTTGCTCTGAAATGGTTTTAGAGGCTAACAACATCCTATACGCTGTTTCTCATGTTGGGACTAAGCTTGCACTTTGTTGTGTTTACCTCTCTTCACGAGCTTTATCTTTCACCCATAAATTGGCATACGACATCTCTCTTGATTCTCAATGTGGCAGTTGGACAGACCTTGGCTTCTAATAGGCTCATTTTGTATGCGGTGGGTGAGTGGTAGGTTTGTGCATGTTGGAATGTAAAGCTAATATTGAAATGAAAGAATTTTGAGTGTCAAGAATTCAAGATTATATTGAAAGTAATGATATGATAAAACTGCAACCATAACTTTGTATACATCTGCTTTTGCTCAGGTAGATCACGAGAACCAGATCAATACTTTGGACTTAAGGTCTCTCCCCAGATGATCACATAGGGCGTCCTGAAAATAGTGTTGACAACTTTAGTTGCAGTCTGGCGATTCGTCTATGTGCATCTATGTAAAATAAAGAGATTTAACGAACTAAATACCTCATTCCACTCTACACATTATGGTCACACGCAAAATAGTGCTGTTCAGTATTGTATCTAATTATGATCTTGATTTATGGTTATACTCTTAAACCCTGATAACTGATGTTGGGATTGTGCATTTAGGTTGCATGTGATCTTCCTCTTTGGGCCTCTATAGGTGGGCAGGATGTGGATCGTCTTCCTTCGGCATCTACGTGCTACAATACATTAAAGGTAATCGACTGGCATATTTTCTAGCCTTTTTTTTCTATTATTACTACCGCAGTTATTGTAACATTTTCCCTTTTCAAGTTTAAATAACTATGACTGTGAATAATCAACAAATATACATAAATTGCACTTTCTCCCATCTCATTTCTGTCTATTGATGACACTGTGACTTTTATTTTGGGGGGAGAATGGCCATGCAATCTGAGTTCATAAAACTAGGAGTTCTATGCATGTTCACAATCTTATGTCCATCTTATTATATTTTCTTTTATAGTTGCCTACATACAAGCGACCAAGTACTCTGAGGAGCAAGCTTCTGTATGCCATCAGTTCGAATTCCGGGTTTGAACTTTCCTAGAGATAAGTCAAATAATTCTATACTGACTGAAGATTCTTTTGACTAGTTTGCTTTCGCCATTGCTCAATATACTGTGTATGTTGTGAACTATGCTCAAGATATATGGATGCACTACCATGTGGACTAGCATTTGATAGTACTTAGAAATAATGATTCTATAATAAATGTTTATTTTTGGCCTTTGTGTAGATACTTTTATTGTTATCTTTGGTTAAAATAGTTTTGTCTCATTGAATTCTTATCCTGCCTTTCATATTCACAGTTAATAAGCCTCCTCGTGTTATTCAAATGCTAGCGTAATTTCACCTTTCACAATTTTATGCAAGGGCAAATGGTGCAAGAGAGAAATGTCGTGTCACTGTCGTTAAATGGGGAACCATGCTGAAAAACGAAATAGGCCGTTGGAAAATAGCTTATAATTTTGCCTAAGCAACCATAAGAGAGAGCATATAGGAGGACAGAAGATAAATTTTAAATTGAAATAGCGGCTATGGCTGAAAACACTGGACACCACGACTGATGAAAATATCCTTAGCAACAAGAACTGACAGAAAATACTCAGAACAAAGACCAATAATAATCGAAAGGAGATATCAGTTAGTATTGAAGGAATAAGTAGCGGTATCTGGCGTTTCCAGTCATGGAATCCGATGTTTCTGGTAGTGACCGTTGTTTCAGTTTAAATCTTCCTTCTCTCCTCCTATGTGCTTTCTTGCTTTTGGTTGTTCTAACAACGTGATAAGTGGTTTTCCGACAAGCTTTCATGTTTCCAGTGTGGCTTCCCAATTTTCAGATAGAAACCTGGCATAAAACTTTCGTCTGTTGCGTCTCCTGGGCCTATTCTGTCTTCTTTTATGCAATTTGATACCTTTATACATATACGGGGCTTCCTCTCTAATCTCTATGGTAAAAGGCCTATTCTGTGGAAGCCCCTACTATATGTGATCCTTCTTCTTTGTATTGCAGTGTTCTAATATCTTTGAAAGGTAATGTTAATGAGGGCTATGGGATCAATAGTGTGCTCTTGTAACAAATAAAGTTAAAATGAGCCTATTCCTGGACTACAGATGGGATCAATAACGTAGGTTAGCATCTAGATCCACACGTGCAGGTGCACGACTCTCATGTCATACAGTTTAGACACTTGACATCCATCGTGTCCGTGTGACTCTATTTTCAACCTGTGCCCATATAACACTAGATTTTGTTCAGGCAAATGCTTTTGATTTATGTTGTACTAGAAGATCTGGTTGTCATAGGTGAAAGTTTACGAGTCGGATAACTACTGTGATCAAAGTTACACCCTTCCCTTCCCTCTTTCTATTGAATTTCCAGGAGGATAATGGAGAGAGGAAATGAATATTCTACTTGGGAAAAATGAAAAATCCAAAATCATTTAAGTTCTCTGCGCAGTGTATGTTGTACTTCGCTTACTTCTACTTCAGCCGAGTCTTTGCACTCTAAGCAGCTTGTCATTGAGATCCTTTGCCTCTCTTTTTGTCTATCTCCATAATCATGGTCGTTGATGCTATAGTGAAAGAAGGAAGATAGATGATGGAGGTACTGAATAATGATCTTAGTTATCCGCTGGTTTACAAGAGAGATTCTCTACAAGTAAATTTGTGATGAAGATAGATCATGGAATGATTGTTTATTTGAGATCCATGAATCGGGATCCTGGCGCATATAGATACAAACTATGTTTAAAATAGCGATAACGATAATGCAGCATTTTGCTTCTGTTAGATTATGTCGCATATAGCATAACGCATAACGTAGTTTATGCAATTCCCTATTTATTTAATAAAAATAAATACAAAACTATATTAAATAATTTTTATAAATTGGAAAAAAATTTTAAAATATCTAAAAAAAGGATATAAAATCACTTTGTAATACATAATCTATTCTAATTTTATATTAAGTTTTACAATAATTTTCACATTTATCTTCATAAATTATATTAAGTCTGCAACCGTAATTTCAGTCATTATCTAAACAAGAAAACAAAATTTTAATTTTTTTATTTCAATTCCAGTTATTATTATTATTATAATTTATAATTTGTAATGTTTAATATATCTTATTGAAATTGTTGAATTTTAATTCAATTAAAAATTCAATAGAATCAACAAGTAAGATATTTTTCAACAATCGGAGAGGAATTACAATAAGAGAATAAGGAAACAATCATAAATTAGCAAGTTAGCAATTCCACAAGTAATTAAACAAGCCAACAACGAATCAAGTAAGAAAATTACAGTATTTTGTTAATAATCAAAATAATAATCAACAACAATATAAAAATTACTAAAACAATAATTGCAAATAACGTAACGTAATTTAACGAACGTTACGTAATATAATATAAAATAATATAAAAAATGTATTATTACAGTGCACTGAGTTATTTTCAGTTGTTACGTAGCGCCGGAGTTCCGTTAGGTTTCATAACACAATATAACGGGTCTCATAACACGTTATTTTCAACATTGGATGCAAATGGTTCAATGGGAGCAAGAATTTCCAGGAATATTTGAACTATTTCATTTCTGAACAGATGAGTCTTTTTCAAGTAATGTTCGATTGATTACGTATTGATCAATATTCGATTGATTGGTTCGATGCTATCGATAAAGAGGATTTGTCTAGAATTAGAAGTGAGTCAATTTATCATCTTTTCTTCTCGTCCATAGAAGAGTAGATTGGTGGCATTGGGACTTTGCGGATTTCCTTTACAAGTTTAGGTCATTGAAGCTCCAATTCAATCTAATAGTGACATTAGTTGGAGGTGCATAGCGGTTGAAGCACCATGCAACACACCATCATAAAGAACATTGTTCAACTCGCAGTTCCAGTTGTAGACTATCTTGCTTTTTACGAAGATCTTCCAGTTGTAGACTATCTTGCTTTTTACGAAGATCTTCGTTGAAAACTTGGCTGTATGTATCAGGTTTGTGATTGCATATACCTGCAAATCGTTCAGAACTAGTTTAGAACCGCAACTGCTATAATCGTTATCTTGAATTGCAACTATATTGAACCATGTAGTTTTAAAGGACCATAGTGCTAAGGTACAATCATCATCTTTATTTTTTGTAACTAGCATCAAAACCATTTTCATAAGTTTCCAATCTAGCTAATAGCAAGAAGCTACTAGAAACCATTCATCAAATTACATCTCTCACATAAACCTACCCACCAACAAATTCTGTATATAACAATAGAGCTCAGTAGTAGATAGCTATACTAGTATATTCTAAAGAACAATTGCAGTGATCTAGGAGATGAGGTCGATCCCTTGCAACAGTAGTGCGTCGGATAGGACTTTGTTCGCAGCCTCTGAGGGATGAAAACTGTCCCAGAACACATAACCAGTGGCATTGGCACATGTCCCTGGGGAGTGAGAGTTGCACAGTAGGGATGTTTCGATCGTCCCTGTCCCACAACACGCCTTCCTCGCCTCGAAAAATCCTGTTATTTCGTAACAGGGAGAAATTCATCAGCAACTTCTGCATGCATGTAATGTGAGTAGCTTAAATTCATGGTAGCAGATGTGTACCACTGTTGCTGGGGTTTTTGATGAGGTCGAGGAGCGGGGTGTAGATATCAAGGACAACCAGCTTGAGCCCTGGATGTGCCGTCTTAAGGCCATTGGCTGCTGCTGTGAGCTTCTTGTTGAAGTTGATGGCGTCATTGTTAAGGCGAGCAACACAGTCATTGCTCCCAGCGCCGAAGAGTGTTATGGCTGCTGGTAAGCATCCCATGGGTGGCAGTGATGTCACCCCGATTCTTCTAGCTCCCAAACTGTACAGGTTCTGGCGTTGCAAGAAGGATATGTTAAGTCTTTAGCTTGGTTTTGCATAGCCTTGGAGAAAAATCTTCAATTAGGAAGGCCTAGTTTGGGTATATAAACTCTAATTTTTGGAAACTGGAGTTTCACTTAAATTGGGTCTAGTTTAAGGATTCAGTTTCAAAATGGATAGATTAGAAACTATGAAAATATTTGGTCTGTATGGAGTATAGATTTGAGTTTTACGTAGTCTTAACCAGTGAAAACTGGACTTTAGAAACTCCATTTTAACTACCCAAACAGATATCGTTTTAAAGACAGATTTCTATGTTAAAACTATGAAAAACTCCAGTTTTCCTAAGTGAAACTCTGAACCCAAATTAGACCTAAACGGTGTCTAAGATAAACTTAGTTTTGACCTACAACTACATTTGCGTAGCAATTTCAGTATATAGCGCCCATAAGCCTTGTCTCTAGAGGTATCACCAATTTGTCCGTGATTTCAAGTTTGACTCCGGATAGGGACTCAGTACTGAGTTTAACTAGCAAAAAAAAAAAGTTCAGTAACATGACAAATTGTAATTTTTCCATGTCCTGGTCTCTTGCATGCATCAGACTCCTCAGTTAAACTGTTTCCTTTATCACTTTATCAAGCCTTAAGGTATGATTTTTTTTTTTTTCCAATTTCAAGAATGTGAAAACAAAAGTAGATTCACTTTTCAACTTGTATCAGAGGTATCAGTGACTGTTGTTTCTTTATGGTGTAGGCTCACCAACTTTAGCAATGAATTGAATGCACACTGTGTGAATTCAAGACACACTTTAATGATCTCAGTTGAAAACTGCTTCCCACTCCTGATTCATTACATAGAGAGAATCTATGTGGTAGTATTTATTAAGTATTCAATGGACCTCTGATGAAATAAGCAGTCTCAGGTTCAATGAGTTCTATAAGGATGGGTTGATAGATTCATTTATGGGGCAGAGTTAAAGCTTGAATAGGTGTCAGCACTCTGGAGCCTGCATGGCTTCATTGGGTTATTGTTCCCCCTATAGTCCCAAATAAATGACAATTTTGCCCATGATAACTATATGTTTCTTGGATGAAGATGATACGAAAAGATACGGATGTTAGAGGTTTAAATGTAAGATATTTTACTCGATAAGAATTAGTTGAGAAGGATCATCCATGTGATTGATCTGGCATGATTCTCTTTTGGTTCATATAGCCTACCCCAGGTACTTGGGCTTGGGATATTGGTCTATTATTCCTTCTGATTTCAAATAAATGATGATTTACCAAAATCAAGAAACATTAGTTAAGTAGTGGACAATTTTGCCCATCACAACGATATGTTCTTTCATGGATGGGTGATACGAAAAGATATAGATACTTGAGGCTTAAACGAAGACATATTATTTGATAGTGATGAGTAGAGAAAGATCATCCATGTCATGTGAACGATCTGACGTTATTCTGTTTTAGTTCATATAGTCTACCCCAAGTACTTAGGATAAAGGCTTAGTTATTATTGTTGTTGTATTACACTATGTTTCTTTCAAGCTAGAAAAAATGGAATATAATCAACAAAAAACATCTAAAAGTATAGGAGTATCACTTAATTGGTTGTCTATCTAACAATTTGATAGGGGGAGAGAGACCTGAACAAATGCTGTGAAGGACTGAACAAGCAAGTCAGCAAACTGATCTGGGTTGTAGACTCTGTAGATTAGAGGATTGATGTAGTAGTTCTGAACATAATCACTGCTACCAGCACTGATAAGGTAAATGGAGCCCGTAACGATATCCGTCGCATTGGCATTCGCCCTCTCTGCCACCGTGCTCAGCTTCGTCTGGTACTCCTTGTAGTACTGAAGCTGCTGCGTCAGCGTTATCGCCCTCTGCAACATCAACCATCACAAAACCCTCTCATTAGCTTAAGAAACAACTCAGCTAGCAGTCAATGTTACATAGTTTTGGTTATCACATACATATAGGTTTGCTGTTCTGTCCAAATACCCAGAAGAAGCAGAAGCAAAGTTGGCTCCTATCAGCAGATTGTTTCCTGTTGCCTGCTGGCTGAGATATGCTGGTGGGTATGTAGTGAACCCAAGATTCTCAACTTCCCAAAAGAAAATTTTCACATTATGATCAAAATAATGATGCATGATTTCAAATGGGAGATGAAAGTATTGTACCAGTGAAGTCAGTTGCTAGCTTCCCATTGCAGAACCTGCCAGTAGGCAAGTGTTGTTTGAAATCCCTGCCATAGGGAGGGAAGTTGGCCTTCACCAGAGTGTAGAGGTTGTTGTTGTTGCCGGCATCGACCACCGAGTCACCAAAGATGAACACCCCAGGGACAAGGCCTCCTTGCCCTTCAGAAACCCCCACAAGGCCAAGCGCCAGTACTTGAGCTACAGCCATTGCCAGCAACATTGCTGTCTCTCTCCACAAACCCATCATAGATTTTGTTGCTGAAAGTGAACAAACAAGAGGTTGTGGGTGTGGCATTTAAGTAGAGGCTTGAGGCTCCAAGGTGGTTAAAGTTCAATAATGATGAGTTGTGGGCAGAGTGCTGAGGCCTTCGAGAAACCTCCTCCTTTTGCTTTAGTAACTGATATTTGTGTAGCTTTTTTGGGAGTTTGTTTTAGCTTTTTGCATAGTACCAGTCAATGTAACAAACTAGCTATGAGCTAGCCTTCATGAGCTTCTTGAATTGCAAGCTGACTCATTATTGACATTGTGTTGAGTTTTTGGACTAGTATATTGATCCCCTACCATTAGAAGCTCTAGTTTTAGGAGCTCTTAGCAGAGTTGAACGGATCCAAGTACTCCTTGAACAATCCATTATAGACCTTGGTCTCAACTTCGATTCTTATATGAAGGAACAAAAAAGGATAATTGTTCTTGGTTACTACTCTCTCTAATTAAGGGGAATTTGCTCACTACACCCACTTGTAAAAAATACATATTTGCCTATTAAATCTGTGCGGAGATTAATCGTTGGCCAGTGTGAAACCTGCTCGGAAAACTAAGTTTCACACTCGGAAAACTAATTCCTGACTGAAAAATATTTTGATCTAGATGGTGTGCGTGAATAGAATTTCCTCTAATTAAGCCATTGGATGTCTACAGCATACTTTGAACTTGACCAAGAAGTTTCAGTGCTAGCCAGTCCATTAAATCTTTTTTTTTTTCCCCATTTTCAAGGTTGGTAGCCAGATGGGGCTCTCTCATTGGTTTTATTTTCTAGGGGCATCCATCTAGCGCAAGATTTAATATTACGTGCTGCATGAATTTAATGGATTGACTTCGAGGTGCAGCTCCAAGAATTTAATGGATTGACTTCGAGGTGCAGCTCCAAGTAATTGTATATGATATAGCTTCTCTCTCTCTGAGTCGCAGCTCTTAAAGTAATTATATATGATATGGCCTCTCTCTCTCTGTGTTTTAGTCGGTTTGTGTGCTTTTTTGGACAATGGAGCTGTGGCTTGCCCATTCTCAACTCTCAGGCTTCTCTTAAAATATCTTAACCATCTACCAATTTGAAAGATAATTGAGATGGCATTTAATGGTGGTCCTTGTAATCTTTCACTATGCAGAGTTTTTAAAATATCATGATGCTCTTAGCTTTGGTTGCTTTTTATGAAAATGGAGCACATCAAAAAGGCTATTAATTTATGGGAACTCATGATGAATTCACTATGATGAGAGAGAGAGAGAGAGAGGTTGAATCTGTCTTTATAGTCTCTAGAGCGGTCTTTCGGAAAATTCTATTTGGGTACTGCATTTTACTCTTGGCGTTTTGGATATTCTTTACACCAAACTCCTATTTTGAAATACTATTATTTTACTCTCTGCATCCAAATTTTTTTCCAAAATACCCCTCCTCAAATATTTTGGTCGGGTATTAATAGCCGACTAAGAAACGTGCTGGTCGGATATTAAAATCCGACCAGCAAGCAAAGTCTCTTTCATAAAAGAAAACTAATTAACGGTAAATTTCAAACAAATATGTATAAAACCTAAAAAAAAAATTCAAATTGTATCTTAGATTTGTTCTCTCACACCAATTTCATATTGGAATTTTCCATTTGTATAAGAAAACTCAAACTCAAATTCCAAATCCAAATTTCATTTGTCACGGTGAAATCAAAAAATTTAAAATTCTTTTAATCTTTTCAGGAACGTTAATGTAAAAAATTTTAAGAGGTCAAGAAATCAAATTGATGATTTTGTAGGATATATGTTTTTATTAAATACCAAAAAAAATTATTTAGGGTTTAAAGAGAAAATAGAGAAGGAAGACGATGAGTCGTAATTCCAAATTTTAAGAAGTTTTAGTTTGTAATTTATAAGGATAACTTAGTCCAAAAAAATAATGGCAAACTTGTAATTATTTATAAATTTTAAAACCGTACGTCAAGAGTAAAATGCCAGGTGCAAATAGAATTTCCCTACATCCCATCAACAATAATATGAAAAAAGTTACTACCAAATAACCATGCAGTAATGGATAACTCATACTATCATCAACACCTTAAGCATTCCCCTCCAATACAATCTCCAATACAATCTGTTGTCTCCAGCATAACTTCATATGCCCACATTATAGCCTCCAGTAAGCCTCAAATCTGCCAAAAGAAAATTTTCGAGTGGCCGATTTTGAGATCTTTTTCCTTGAGAATTGGAAACTTGAGAATTGGAAACTGAAGAAATTTTTAGAAACTGAGCTGCATTGCATCGCAAGACCGAATAAAAACAATAAGACAACGGATACAGAGATTTTTGAGAAACAATACTAAGCGTTTTTCTGTGAGAAAAGATCTGAACTCAAAACTATAAGAATTCAAGACAAAGCTTAGAATACAAAAATTACGAGTCCCACCTTTACATAGAAATATAATAGTGTTGCATTACTCTTTATAAAGAGATCCATAATATTTTGACCAAAACAACAAACCCTAGCCCCAAAATATATTTGCTGACTACATCCTACAGTAATCTAACAAATATTCCAACAAAAAAGTGTTGTTACATGCAACTTACCCCTTACCCGTCAACAACATAACATAACGGAAGAAAAAAAAAAAAAAAAGAACAATTAGGCTTTTTATCTCAAGTAATTGGGGTAGGCTACATGAACCAAACGAAGCTTATCATGGCTTCTGGATTAATATCAACAATCAAAAATGGGTTTTTCTTTTACGGTTTGTGTACTTTGTATCAGGAGGTACATTATGCCCCTTTTTCCGCATCTGTTCCTTCTTTTTCAGAACCCATTCCTTCCCTTTCCCTTTCTTTGTTACTTTCAACCTTTTCTTCGGCCTGTTACGATCATAAACACCAACCTGCATCCATGTAAAATCCCTTCATCACAAACAATGAATGTCAAAAAAAAATTCTATGACACATCATTTTTTCCCTCTTTTTTTTTTTTGGTTTGGATAGCTGAGCCAGACCTCAATGGCAATACGATGGATTTATTTGTGAGTAGAAAAAAGTAAATCAAATGTCAAAAAGATGTGATATAAGTCATGCAATTCAAATTCAATATGGATTTTCAAATTAGATAGCTTATAGATACAACTCCGAGTAGTTACTATTTACGTTATAGCACCTTACTAAATTAGCCTTGCTCAATCCTTTGATCATGTTTTATGTTTTAATATAGAATTCTAGGCATATGTACAAAAGCTTAGCAAATATTAGTATTTCATCCATCAATTTGCAATTCCTAATCCAATAACTTGTCATACAGGTTAAAAAAAAAAGTGTATAAAATGTGTTTTAATAGGTTTTATGCCAGCTTACCCTTTCGCTTTCTTCATCACCACTATCATCACTGTCATCGCTGCACATCTCACCATCTGCACCTTTGCCCTTGGGAAGGGCTGTTTGCGCAGAAGGAGGACCACAAGTGAGAACAAGATAAGCCTTCCTTGCCCTCGAACTGGTACAAAAAAACAATTTGTGATTAGACAAGCATTAGTAAGTAAAATAACGTACATGAACAAGATTATCAAAAGTATCTCCACAGCAATTATTAACAAACTTCACTTGATCAACCTATAGCACTTGCTTTTGGCAGCTATTTATGTTTATTGTGAAACTAAAGTTGAATTGTTTTGGGTAAAGTCTCATAGTATTTTCTTGCAAACAGGTGGCTATAGTATCCGACCTTTCTTTTTCCGGGAAGAAAGAAAATCATTCAGTAGCAACGTTGCTCAAATGTCAAATATCAGATGCCCCTTCATTAACCAACACTGGTACTTGGGCACATGCAACAAAAAATAAAACTCATTGACTCGATACATTTTGAATTTTAATTCTTTAGATTTCCTCAATGCGATTATCATTTTCTGAAGGTCTTATGTGTAAAACGCATCAAAGCATGCAGAGACTCCCTCACCTCACAAGAGATGAGGCCGACGAACTTCATATTGTTTTTTCCTACGAAGTCTCTCAAGGAACTGTGGGGCTCCACAATTCTCTTTTTCCTTGATCAACATCCAGCATATCAAACACGCTAAGCAGCATTTGCGAGATGATAATCTAAATTGCCTGTCTATGTATCTTTTCTGCACCCTGCAATCCCTCTCATATGATCCTGAAAAGTGAAGCTTCCGCCAAGGAGCTTAATAAAAGAAAATAGGCATCATCTTCTCATCAACTACCAACAAAATGGGTTGACTACGAATCTGAAGACTAGTGAAGTATGTGAAAACTTTACCTTGGCTGTACACGATGTCCTCCCTGAAATGTGGAGGCAAATTTTTAGCCAAGGAGAGCGAAGACAAGAAAGAGAATTTATATGAATTTTTAAACGAGGACTGGCAGGTTAATTATCTTATAGTCATCTGTCAATGAAGTTTAAGCTCATGAAACAAAGGAACAGGCCTCCAAATATCCTTGACTGAAACTAAGAGTTATGAATTTGCTACAAAGGAACTGAGTTCAATGCTATAGCATGGATAAACCCCGAGAAACATAGTACACATTTCCAAAATTGACAGCCAAAGTGAGATCAAAGTTTCTGATGAAGGTCTTAAAAGTGTTCCAAAGCTTTCTGGAGCAAAACTTGGTTCCAGATGTATCATATTTCCAGCTACTTATCGTCATATATATATATATATATATATATATATATATATATATATATATATATATATATATATATATATAGTAATCCTTGAATTCCCACAGTAAACATAATTTTAAGCCATTGTAAAGCAGTTATGGCTTTTGGGTGGTAAAGTTAAAACCCTGATTTTGTGGTACCCCTTTCATCCAGCAATAAAGCACTCCGGCAGACCCATCAAGCTTGGTATTAGATATCAATCAGATATGGCTTTTGAATTCCCACAGTAAAGATAATTTAAGCCATTGTAAAGCAGTTATGGCTTTTGGGTGGTAAAGTTAAAACCATGATTTTGTGGTACCCCTTTCATCCAGCAATAAAGCACTCTGGCAGACCCATTAAGCTTGGTATTAGATATCAATCAGGTAAAAGAACTGATTCATGAAGGCAATACTTCAGTTTACTATTTATGTCATGACTTCAAACCTACATAAACAAACCTAATAGCAAGGCTCTAAATATCGGATACCGGACCATATATCGGAGATAAAAATCAATATTGGACTTCAGTATCGTATCAGTAGACCCTCCATCGTTCGCTGGGACCAATATTTAGAACAATGTCCAATAATCCTAATACAACGTTATACTTTCCAGTTAAGCTAATTATTTATCCTTCTTTCACATACTCCATTCATTCTGGATTTTCCTCCCACTCGTGTTTCTTCCCCTTTGCTACAAAAAGCTACCCTTTGCTACAAAAAGCCAACCTTTCCACATTTTTGTAGTTACACCATTCTCTCTTCATTTCTCTTATTGTTCTTACCTTTCTTCCATGACTTGGGCAAGATCCAAATAGGTATCGATTGCCCACAGTTAGTAATGTTGGACACCAGGACTTCATATGTGTCTTTTAGTTGTTTTCACTCATGGTCATTACTCTAGATGCTCCATTAGTTTCTTAAACTTCAACTAGTATACTATATTTTCATTTACTTCCTTCTGTTTTCTTAGTCTCCCTAGATTCCTAGAATCGACCAGTGAAGCTGTAGTCACACATCCAATTATCATTAAGTGCATGCTCTCTACCCCCTGTGATTTGTGATCAGAAGAAGTAAGCTAGCACGGCGCTGTCAGACCAAGACACTAATTCTTTTACTAACCTATTGTCAAAAGGTTTGCCTTCTCACTTAGAATAAACTACATGAATTACTAGCTTTTAGAAAAAGCACAAAGCAGCCAGCCTAAAATCAATGGAACGAAGTCAGACCGAGAAATAAAGGGCCCAAAGCAAACACAAAGCCCTTCATGCACCGACACTAGCAACAATATGCATGCACCTAACTTGCAGCTGCAACGTTTGAAATATCCTGGTGCAAACACATGAACAATAGCCAAACTGCAAATGGCAGAAGAATGACAGAAAGGGTAATCCCCACAAAGAATTGCAAACATATACACATGTAATACTTCACTCACCTGTGGGGCCAGTCAACAACCACGCCACCTGCAAATCCAGCACGCATAGCATAGGTCATGATCATTTCACTCTGGTCCATATTTTCAGCATACAGCTGCAGTACTGCTCTTGCTCCCCGAGCTAAACATCTATATAGTGATCCAAAGAAAGCCCTGTAAAGCACGAATTTGAAATCGTCAATAATGATAATGAAGAACTAGAGCATGAAGATCAAAAAATAAAACTTTCATAGAAAGTACATACTTCAATCTCAACCTCGGCTCATGAGAGGATTTATCAGCATAACATAGCCACTAGAAGTTAATAGTAAATAAACGTTAGTGTCAGCAAGTGAAATAAGGCAGAATAAACAACAACCACCATTAAAAGCCCCAAGGGCCAACAAAATATATCATCCAACATTTATTATGGTGGAAGCAAATAGCAAAATAGTGCTTGGCACAAAAGTAAGGGGGAATTTGACAAAGCTTAAATAGGGATTTGAAGCTTTGAATCCTGTAAGATGTAGACACATACACCAAACCAATTCTTCCAAAAGAAAAATACACACTATACTGCTAACATGTTGACATGTAAATAATATTTTTGACAAGCTCTGGCATCTGCCAATACTCTAAAAAAGTAATACATGAATTAAAAGCAAGGAATTACAGAAGAACATATTCAATTCATATATTGTGCCATTTCGAGAAGTCCAGGGATTTAAATCTTCAATCTGCTAATAGTTCATATTTCTCATGCTTTGACATTTACATCTAGCAATAGAAAGCAATATCAACGAATACAGTGCACATTGCAGCGTATTTATCAGTCATTTTATGATGATAACAAATTAACATGGTGAGTAAAAAAGAATTAAAAGAAAATGTTTTTGCCGTCAAGACCAGAAAAAATATAACTGAGCTTTGAAGAAAGCATTTTTACTAAAAGCAAAATATTTAAGATTAATACAAATTCAGATACAGACGCAAACTCTTAATAGATGGAGGAGGCAATTGTTTAACAAACCTGAACAGCAGATATACTGATGGCACCATCAATAACTCCAGGTCGCAAGCCTAATCCCTGCAATTTTGATTGGTTAACAAATCAGTAGAAGTCAAGAAATTTATCAGTAGAAGAATATACATCCAAGCAAATAACACTAGAAATATCAAATATAAATCTGGGGGTAATCATTCATAACAGGTGACATCAATAAAAAGGCAGTCAAAATTACTTTTGAAACTTAGCATATCACAGATAAACTAAGTTGTGTGGTAATTGGATTCATCTCAGTTCAAAGTCTTATTTTTAAATTCTCTTTCAAGATCAAGTTTTCATCTCTAATTGATTATGGAGGTAAAATACGAGGCCAGATCCTATGTAGTGTAGAAACATGTTAAGAACACGGTACAGGTACATACACGGGTACAGATACGATAAATTGGCAAAACATGGGGTACGGGGATACGATTGCATATATGCACACACAAAAAAAGAAAGGATATCTAAAATATTAGAGCTACAATATAAAATGCATAATACAGATGAGATATTTATTACTTTTTTCATCTACTACATCATATGATAAATGGGCATGGCAACACCTACAGGGACACGACATGCGGCCATGAGATAAATCTTAAAAATTACATAGGTTACGCATGTCTGTCTGATATGGACGTGTCACAAGTCATAATAGAAGTATCCGTGCTTCATACACTACTGGTATCAAGATTGTCCCGCTGTTACATAAATACTGCTATTACAAAAATAAATTGAAACGTATAACTCAAACATGTCAAGTGAACCCAAAAAGAAGAAATGTACGTGTCTAAGAAAGTGCTTGAGAAGTGTCTTAACATAAAAGTACATTATGAAATTGAGGGGTAAGGTTAACAGGGGTTGAGCACATTTCCATTCCAAGAGTGTCCAAGAAGTGTTGGTATCAATGCATGTTCGTCACGAGCAGCAAACTATTAGATCAAGGAGGCTACTAAATGAGAGAGATCCAAGAACTTCTCAATTGGAAAACAAAAAAAATGGCTATTTACCTGACCCATATCAGCAAGCATAACATCACCATCCACCTCACGCTCCAATGCGACGTCTAAAGCCGATAAAACAGTATATAACAAAAATAATTTAAAAAACAGTATATAACAAAAATAATTTAAAAAACAGTATATAACAAAAATAATTTTAAAAAAAAACAATACACACGACGAACGCTCCAATGCGACGTCTAAAGCCGATAAAACAGTATATAACAAAAATAATTAAAAAAACAGTATATAACAAAAATAATTTTAAAAAAAAACAATACACACGAAGAGTGAAGCTCCAAAAAGAAAAATTCCCTCACCTAGCATGGACGGTGAAATGTCATAGCCAATCCAATGGTGCCCATACTCGGACAATGTCTCACCACTTAGTCCTGATCCACAGCCTAATAGAGAAAATGAGAGACTAAGAACAAATTGATGGCACCAAAAAAATACCAAAGTTTGAAACTTTATGACGATTACAATCACCTATGTCGAGAAGAAGCCTTGGGATTCCATCGTTGGGCAAATTGAGAAGCTCCAGCGCTCGCTCAGAAATCTTGGACTAGAAAGCAAGAGAGTAAATTGACAAATATACAGAAACATATTAAAAAAAACAGTTTTTTTTTTCTGGAAAGGCCTTAAAAAGGTGATTACTTGGATCTCCACGATACGAGAAGAAGTGGTGTACTTGCGAGCCTCGGATTCGCCGTAGAAGATCTCCGGTGGCGCCTGAAGCTCCGGCCGAGGCATCTCAACAACGAAATAGAAATAGAATTTACCAATAAACTCCTAACCCTAACCCTAGGATTTTGAGCTGCAGAGAAAAGGGGGAGTTTCTAGATGGGCACAGCAAATTTCCTAGGGAGCCCACTTTAAAAGTTCTCCTTTTTTACGCGTTTGCCATTTATTTTTTTTCAAAACTGTCCTTTAAAATTCCATCCGGAACTGCTAACCCGGATGAGGCAAATCCATCCGGATTAGCAGTCCCGGATGGAGTGGGCAGGTCCGGGCTAGCCAGCCCGGATCTGTGCAGTTGATCCGGGGCTGCTAGCCCGGATCAACTGCATTGATCCGGGCTGGCTAGTCCGGACAAAGTGCCAGAGCCCTAGCTCCTTGATCCGGGTTTACAGTCCCGGATCAACTAAAATTGATCCGGTTCTGTAAACCCGGATCAATGATACAGGACTAGAGATCCCTGATACGGTGTGTACAACTATGAATATGGAAGATAAATAATATATTCTAACAAATATAATTACTTGTCCGTGTTTCATACACCCAATTTGGTATCAAAACACACAATATTAATAAATCATTCATAGCTTCAAAAATAAAGAACAACGGCAACAAAAATTCTACGTATCAACAATTCATTCATAGTTTCAAAGATTTAATTGAAGAGTGATATCCAAAACTACAACTTGATATATAAAATATGTTCCTTGACTACAACTTCATTTACATAAAACTACAAAATAAAATCAATTTATGTTCCATGCTAACAACTTCATTTTTATGTTGACATGAATAATCATCGTAAGCTATAGTTTGAGGCTCAAATAAAAATAAAAAAACCCAACAAATTCTAGATTCTTCGAGACTTCCGAGCGAGTTGCTTCCTTTTGGGTTGACGGCGTTTTACAGAGCTGGGACCTTCGGTGGGAGACTACGCTACTGTGTTAACATCAGCTTGTGTGCACCCGGTCCTGGATCTCATTCCTGAAATGATAACAAAGTAAGATATTTTAGATAAACAACTACTATGATAAAATTGAAATCAAAGTTATTATGTCTGACCTCATTCTTAGATATAAAGAAAGCAATGTGTGTTCTAAATAGAATCCATTATAGGCTTACTTGGATCTCGTTCTAATATTTGAAGGTATTCATATCAGAATCCAAAAATCATATTCATTCATATTCTTATATTTCCTACCCAACACCATTTAAGAAAATTGGACTAGGCATATTAACAAGAGGAACTTCTTTACTAGCCTTATCCATCAATGCTTAGAAGAAAAAACAAAAAAAAGATTGAAACAAGGGAAGCAGAATTTGCATTAAATTTATAGAAATAGTCAAAAGTGCATGTGTGCACGCACGCACACACCGGACATTGTTTAATTGGACTAGTTATGATATATGTGATTTGCCAATTAGGATATAAAAACATTCTTGTAACAAAGGACCAGTGAGCCAAACCATCCCCAGCACACACTCCAAATATTTAGCAAAAAACCTCTCATAACTTGAACAATGACAAAAAACGAATAAAAAAGGAGAGAAATCACAACATACCTATCGATAATCTTTCATTGAGATTATGTTGGAGTGGTAAATATGAGAGATGTTCAAAGCAACTTAATATTAAATAATCTTTCATTGCATAATGAGGAATGAGTAAATAATTTTGAAACACTAATAATTAATTTCCAAACATTCTTGGATGTATAATGTGTTTTGAATTACACTTTATTTCACAATTTTGGACAAATATAAAATGATCTATACTTCATTTTGAACATTTGAATAATTTTAGATAAGTATAAAATGACTTGTAGTACATGTTACTAATTTACAGTATAACATATTCGATTAGTTTTATGTACAACAACAACAACCAAGCCTTTTATCCCAAACACTTAGTGGAGGCTACATGAACCAAAACAGAATCACGTCTGATCAATCACATGATGATCCTTCTCCACTCATTCCTATCGAGCAATATGTCATTCATATAAGATCACCTGCATCCAATGTTTCATCCGATCGTTCCTTTACTCTTTTAACTTGCCTTATATCGATATACTCCCCCAAAATCATCACAAACATTGAGAAACCATTTTCACCCCAAAATCAAATTTTAACAGTAACTGGGATTTTTACTGGAGCAAAAAATTAGGACAGAAAAGAAATGGATTTTTACTGGATTTTTACTGGGATTTTTACCGTTTCAGTGAATCCCCACCGCCTTCTTCTCCTCGATCTCCTCCGTCGTCGACGAGGTCTCGAAGGTCGCGGAGGAGAGGACAGGGCCGGGGAGTGGGGAGGGACCAATGCATTTGGGGCGAGGGCGAGCGAGGGGCGGAGGTGGGGGCGGGGGTGGTTAGCCCGGGCGAGCGGGGGCAGGGGGCGAGGGCGAGCGGGGGCATGGGGGCGTGGACGGCGGCGAGGGTGAGGATGGCGACGAGGGCGAGCGGGGGCGGCGAGGGCGAGCGGGGGCATGGGGGGCATGGGCGGCGGCGAGGGCGAGCGGGGGCGGTGAGGGCGAGCAGGGGCATGGGGGGCGTGGGCGGCGGCGAGGGCGAGCGGGGGCATGGGGGGCGTGGGCGGCAGCGAGGGCGAGCGGGGGCAGGGGGATCAGAGAGAGAGAAGAGGAGGGGGATAGTTAGGGAATATTGGTGTGCTCATTAGGAAAAACCCTCAATTTTCAAAAGAGGGGGTGTGCTCACTAGGAAAAGTGGGCTCCCTAGGAAAAAAAACTGTGCCCATCTAGAAGTTCCCAGAAAAGGGAGTTTCTTTAGTTGTGCTGGCGAAGGGGAAGAAAAAGAGAGGATTTCTCGCTGCAGAGAAAAGGGAGTTTCTCTAGTTGTGTTGGCGACGGGGAAGAAAGAGAGAGAGAGAAGATTTCCCGCTAGGGTTGGGTTTCTATCTCCTGTGATTTGGATCCCAATCAGGCTCGGATCCGCAAGAAAACCCAATATTATTATCGGGTTTGGATCCCAGTCGGGCTAGGATCCGAAAGAAAACCCGATATTATTATCGGGTTTGGATCCTAGTCGGGCTTGGAGATGGGAACTTCTAAAGGGGCACTAGTTTTTTCCTAGTGAGCCCAGATTTCCTAGTGAGCCCAGTTTCATTTCAGAAAAGGAGAGAATTGCTTAGTGAGCACAATTTAATTCCCAAAATACCCTTCAGCTTTATTTCCTCATCTCACTCTTCTCTCCTCACTTCATCTCCAACCCCAAAACCCAATCTCTCCTCTCTTCTCCTTCCAAACCCGCCGCCGCCGCTGCCGAATTCTCCGCCGCCGAGCACACCCCGGCGCCGCCTTAGACTCCTTCGAAACCCGCCGCCGAGCCACACCCCGCCGTCGCCTTAGCCTCCTTCGAAACCCACCGCCGAGCCACACCCCGCCACCGCCGAAGGCTCCTTCCAAACCCGCCGCCGAAGCCTCCATCGTCGAAGCCTCCGCTGCTTCATTTTCTCTCCTGAGCCACACCCCCCCACCCTCCGCTGCCTCATTCTCTCCTAAGCCACACCCCCCCACTCTCCGCTGCCTCATCCTCTCTCACTCGCTCGCATTCCGAATCTATTTCGCTCGGGTCTCTCGATCGGATTTTCCTCTCTCTTGATCTCAAATATCTCGGCTCAGTGTAAGTGTCCTTTAATTTAATTTTAATTTTGTTTTATTTAGTTTATTCTTATTTGCTCTGTGACTGCCCTGAAAACTGAGAATTTCTTGTTTGGTCTGATAATATTTGAGAATCGGAAAATTCTAAACGAGTACATTTTTTTGTTAATTTTAATTTTTAATATTTAGATTATAATTATGAAGAGAATATAATATTGTAATCGTAGTTATAAAATATGCAAAAATTTAGTTATTTTTCTAATTATAAATGTTAATATTAAAATTTATTAATTAATTTAAAAGTTTAATGGTATTGTCGTAATGGTTGATTAAGTAACAAAGAACGGTTTCAGTGTCTTTAAATTTTAATATTACACTACCTTGTAGCTAAAAAATATATGTTCTTTATTATATGTTCTTTAAGTAATATAAGTAATATATGTTCTTTATTATATGTAGTTAAAAATATATGTTCTTTAAAAAATATAAGTAATATATGTTCTTTAATAACGATATATGTTCTTTATTTTATGTCCCATATAGTACCCAGTTTATCTGATGCTTAATTTTTTTCCCTTCATTAATATTACAGAGATATACACGTATAGAAGCAATAATCGATCCATTACTTGCGCAAGGGGATAAGGCATTCAAGAAGCGATCTGGGATATTATTTAGTGCACTTGCGAAGATCAAAGCCGTGCTAACTGGTTGCACTCAACCAAAAGAACCACCAGAAGAGCAAGCAGAGGAACCAAGACAAGATCAATCCACTCCTAAGGCAACCGATACGGCAATTATGACTCGAACCAGAAGCAGACGTCAACCCCCGAGGAAGACAAGGAGACAGTGATTAGATTATATGAGTTGTGTATTGATATGAATGATGTAAGAAATTTCAAGTGGCCAGTGTAATTGTTTTTTGCAAACATTTTGATGAATTTGTAGAATATATGGTTTTGTTTGTAATGAACCCTATAGGTCGCTTTTAGTTCGTTTAATATAAACACTACGTTTGTATTTGATCTTATTTCTTTAATTTGTATAATATATTGTTGTTTTATACGTAGGGGACCTTGTTTATAATCATCACTATTTTTATTGTATCAGTAAATATATCGTTGTTTCATTGTATCGGTGTATCCATGTTTCATTGTATCATTATATCGGTGTATCATGAGTATCCTTGTATTTGTGAGCAGTATCATTGTCTTTGTGTATCTGAAGTATCATTGTGTGTCGGTGTATCATTGTATCGCAATAAGCGATGTATCACTGTATCAATGTATTGGTGTATCAGTGTGTCGGTGTATCATTGTATCTTTTTTTATTCCTTCCCTATATTTCGATAATGATATATAATTAGTTGTTAATATAAGTCCTTAAACTGACGTTAAATTCGGTAAACCAATGATATATCATTTTATTACGTAAATAGAGTGGATGAGGCAGCGGCCGAGGTCAAGCTCCTGTCCGGACTGACAGTCCGAACAATTGGGATCCGTTCGGACTGACAGTCCGAACAGATCTGGACTGTTCGGACTGACAGTCCGAACGGCTGTTCGGACTGACAGTCCGAACGGTCCAGATCTGTTCGGACTGTCAGTCCGAACAGATCCCAATTGTTCGGACTGTCAGTCTGAACGGATCCCAATTGTTCGGACTGTCAGTCCGAACGGCTGGTTCGCGCGAGAGGGGTGGAGGAAGTGGGAGAGGGAAGAAGGGTAAGATGGGAAATTTTTTTAGAGGGCAAAGTTAATATATATTGTTAACTTTAACTGGGCTCACTAGGAAAAAACTTGTGCCCCTTTAGAAGTTCCCCTTGGAGATTTTAGTGTTTTCTTGTTGGATCCTACTGCGAGTTGCGGGAGTTTCTAAAGGGGCACACCACTTTTCCTAGTGAGCCTACTAGATTGTTTTTTTTTTTTCTTAGCTTTTCAGTTGGAAAGTGGGCTCACTAGGAAAAATGATGTGCTCCTTTGGAAACTCCCCGAGTTGCTGAGAGAATTAAACTGTTGATTGATTTTATTTTTTTTTAAATCCAAGTTAGGTTTTCCAAAAGACGAATCAAGAACTTTCCTACAGTATTTCTTTTCCTCTCTTTTTTATTTTTTATGGAGGAACTTTTAAAACTAAGATTTAATCATGGCTCTTATAAATCTAAGGATTAATCACATTCAGATCTCATGTAGTATGAGAGATATATAATTTATCACTTATGAAGATCGAAACTCGCACTAAACTTCTAGATCGTTACTTATGTTAGTCAATAGTTAGTTAATATCACTCCTCTTTTTAAACCAAACTGCATTCTTTTTGTTTAATTTCTAGGGGTTTTCACATATACGTCCCTTAAATCTTTAAAAATTAGAATTTAGTCCTCCAAATCTTTATATTTATAATTTAGTTCCTCAAATTTTTTAAGTTAATACAATTTAGTCCTTCAGCCATATTTTTGGCCCGAATTTTCTGTTATACCCCTGAGTTACTTCACTTTAGTCATCCATTCCCTCTTCCTTCTCCATTCCTCTTCTTATTGGGTTCTCTTCTCTATTCATCTCCTCTCTCTCTCTTCCCTCTTCTTTATTTGATTTCCTTGAGTTACTTCACTTTAGAGATTAACTGGAAGGGAAGAGAGAGTAGAAGAATGGAGAGGGGAACCCAATAAGAAGAGGAAGAGAGGAGGAAGAGGAAATGAATGATTAAAGTGAAGTAACTCAAGGGTATAACAGGAAATTCAGACAAAAAATATAACTGAAGGACTAAATTGTGGTAACTTACAAGATTTGGGGGACTAAATTATAAACATGAAGATTTGGAGGACTAAATTCTAATTTTTAAATATTTAAGGGACAAATATGTAAAAAACCCTAATTTCTATTTTACCCACACCGTTCTCTTTAAGTGTTTCACTCTCTCTCTCCCCCTGTCCCCCCCTCTCTGTCTCTGTCTCTGTCTCTCTCTCACTCCCTCACTCCCTCTCTTCATCCCGTCCCTCCCCTCTCTCTCTCTATCTCTCTTTCTCTCTCTCCTTTTAGCTTTGATTTTCCTAAATAATTTTTTCTTTGATTGTAATGCATTTTTATTCTTTATTTTCAGGTTTGAGCGAGGATGACATTGAGTTTTTCCTCTTGTTCAACATCACAAAAAACTCGATCTATAGATCGGAAGGTTGTAGAAGCAATGTTAGCTCGACCATTTGAAATGGAAATTCCAAAGTGTAAATGCGGTGTAAAACTGAAGGTGAACATCTCATGACAACGAAGAATTCTTACCGGCATTTTGGATCATGTCCATTCCGAATGTACAATGATTGGATATGTTTCGATAAAGAAAAAACACTCCCATATGCGAAAAGAGGCTTTGAATATATTGATCGATATGTACTGAGGAGGTAATTTTCAGCTGGGTCAAACACTTCGAACAAAATGGTTCATGAGAGAAACTTGTTGATTGGTGTATTGATTCTGTTTTTTTTATCGTGTTGTCTTGTGCTACTAGCCAAATGAAGTTCTCATTGTGCCAGTGTAAATAAAGATTCACTAATATCTATGATCAAATAATATGAGAATAACTCTTCTTGTTGAGTTCAAAGTTTGCAGATATGTAGTAATGATAGCAATAAGTTTCCTATATTAATAAGCTCCTAAACCTAAAAAAAAGAACATGTAGCATCAGCAGCAGGGGGTAGGGTCTGTGCATGCTGCCTTTGCTCAGCATGCACAACAGCTGATGTTGCTGCTGTGCTTGCTAAGCAACAGCTATAGTAGCAAGCACAGCAGTTGTGCTTGGTGTTGTAGTTATAGTAGTAAGCACAGCAGTAGCAAGCACAACAGATATAGTAGCAAGCACCAAGCACAACTGCTGTACTTGCTACTATAGCTGTTGCTCAGCAAGCACAACAACAACATCAGCTGTGCATGCTGAGCAAGGGCAGTTGTGCTTGCTACTGCAGCAGCTGCTTAACAAGCGCAGCATCAGCTGCTGTGTATGCTGAGCAAAGACAGTTGTGCTTGCTCCTGCAGCAGCATCAGCTACTTCAGCTACTGTGCATGCTGAGCAAAGGCGGCATGCACACATGGTCTAACCCTGCATATATTCCAGCAAATCACATTTACAAATCAACAAGTCAACAAATATCCATTTATATCCAGATATTCAATTTGTTTCCAGAATGCAATCAACAAGTCAAAGACAAATATCATTTGTAAATCAACAAGTCAGCAAGGACAAATATCAGAAGTGCAAAATATCATCAAATTGAACTTAATATCAAAGACAAATAATCCGTCTTGATACACCACATATACATAATACAACCAACAACTCAACGAAGTCCAAAAGTTTACTACATCTGTGTCTCCAAAAATACACAATGTAACCAAGAATAATTTGTCAGCAAAAGTTCACTAATGAAGATTAAGCCTAAGTATCTACACTAATATAAAACTTTGCTGGTATGTTTTTTTATTCAAAAAATTGCACTTTGCTCGTTTGTTCAAAAAAAAACCCTAAGATTCTACATGTGTATGAAAACAACAGATTATCCACAATCAACTAAATATTGTAAATCACGTGGTCATACCCTTGTCAGGACCTTGACCACTTCAATCTAAAGCTCACATATGCCCAACACTTGATTAGTATCATATAATGTATTTTTCCTCCCATATTTTATCTATTTTTTGTATATAAATAATTATTACTCGGATATTTTTAGTTTGTTTTTCAGATAATCCGATTCCTAAAACGAGATGTATAAAATTAGAGCCGAATTAGGAAATTAAGCCCATAAAAGAGTTGAAAGAGAGTAAAACTAGAAGACAGTGATGCTGCAGAGAGTCAAAAATCCAATACAGTCAGCAAAATTAAGAGAATAAGACAAGAGACTCGTGCAGGAGAAAAACCGTAATATTTCTCTAAGGTTTTGCCGCCATTTGGCGGCATTAGCCGCCAATTGGCAGCAGAGTGGGCCCACCTCTAGGTGAAATTTCTACAGGGGTTTCGATATAATTTTGTAGTTTTTCAGTTGTATCAAAATTAGGGTTTGATTCTCCAAAGCCTATTTATTGGCCGTATACTTGTAATTAGGGTTTTATCATGTATGTACTTGAATTTTTAATTAATAAAATTAGGATTTTGCCGAAGGGGTGACGACCGCCATACCGAGCTCTAGAGGTATTCCTTACTGATCTTTAGTTTTTCTTAGTTAATTCTCTTTTAATTGTTTTCTAATTTAGATTTATATTGCTTTCTAGATTAAAATTAATTGCTTTTATGAATAAAAATAAGATTTTGTTAACTAGAATTATGAGTAGCTAATTTAGCTTAACTCTAAGATATAGATGAAAGTAGAATCCACCATGTAGTTGCTCTCTAGTATTTTTCTTCCTAATTAAAATAATAAAGATATGATTTTTCTATGAAAAGATTAAAATACAAAAACTCGTAGATTATTACTTTGATAGATTATACTTGAGTTAAGTTTCTTGATAGCCTATACTTAGTTAGAATTTGGGACTGTTGATTTTTATCTTCTTCATCGAATTATCTAATGATTTAGTTTCATTTTATGAAAAGTAGTTTTTTTGATAAGTTATATTTGCACACTACTTGATATCTCATGCTTAAAATACTTTAAGTAAAAATAAAAACTAAAATATCAAATTTTTATAATATGAAGAAGATAATAGAAATAATTCATGGTTGGAAACTAGTGGATTTTATATTCTAGGCTAATTAGATCAACTCAACTTCAAATTAGAATATTTGGTTAGTCCGTTAGAATAATTGAAATAGCGAGATGCAAAAATATCTGAGATCTCTGTGGGACGATCTGCATAGTGCTACACCGATACTTTGCGCTTGTGGTAGAAATATCACATCAACACTCTATAAATCCAAAAAATCAAAGTCGACAGTATACCCAACATAGTTTTGGGTCCCCCTCTAGCAAACCCAACAAAGTTTTGTCGGAGAAAAATTCCAAAAAATTCTATAAAAATTCACATTGACAATAACACGTCATCACCACACAATTTTGTTGGAAAAAATTATATAAAAATTAGTAATAGCTTACCACTACTTCAAGCTCACCCCTAAATTCCACTTGCTATAGCAGTCGATCGCTCTGACCAAGCCCGCTGTCGACACCATCCAAGGCTCCGCTGACAGTGACCAAGCTTCAATTCGATCGCACCCACTCACCCACACTCGCCGATCGCACCGAACCACCCAAACCTGCCTCTTCCTGTCTGCTAGGATCGCACCCAACTCGCCTCTGGGATCGCATACTTACCGCTGCTGTTGTCTGTCGTTGATCACACTCGCCTGCTTTTATGTCCTAATTTTGCCTGAGAGCGGGATCGCATACTTACCGTCGCTGTTGTCTATCGTTGATCACACTCGCCTGTCTTTATGTCCTAATTTTGCCAGAGAGAGAGAGAACTACTGACAAAGGTAATACTTACCGAATCTCCCTCTTTCTCCTATAATTTTGGTCGGAGACAATAAGATCATTTTACCATACGTGCAACTCACGGGATCCCACTACGGATGCCCACTTAACTGAGTTTAGTGTGAGTTTCGGTATTAAGAGATAATACGATTATACACTTTTATATTACAGAGGTACGAGTGTAATTAAATTTTTGTCTAAATTTTAAAGATTTGAAGAGTATATATAATAATACTCCTTTATTTTCTATACATTATAATTTCTAAAAGTTTTGGAAGGCATGTTATCGGTTAGGGTCCCATTCCATGGCATAAGCGGGTCCCCCAGTGTGGACCAACAAATCATTGACTAATCAAGCTTGGGTCTTGTTGGAATGGGTGCTATTATCATCTCAAAATCATGCCAAGTCATCATGTCTCCTTAAGATCACCCCATAAATAAATGGCGGGCTAAAGATCTCATCTTTTTATCTCTATCCTTTTTCGTCTTCACTTGCCCAAATCATGCTGCGATCGGCGCTACGACGAGGCGGTGAGTAATCTCCTCACCCCCCTAAAAAAAAAAAACCCTAAAGTTTTAATCTTTTCCTTGGTCATCTATTGATCTTGTTTGATGCAGCATCGACCTCCCGGTCATGGAGATCTCAGGGACTACCGCGCTTCTCCACCGTCACCGAAGCGTCGCCAGCCCTCGGAACCCTTCCGGTGAGCAATTAGGGTTTGTACTTTCCTATTTTTGTGAAAAGTTAGATTCTTTTTTGAGGGAAAAAATTTCGCAGGCGAGAGTGAGGAATCTCATCGGAGGGGAGTTCGTGGAATCTCGTTCCGAATCTTCAATCGATGTTATCAATCCAGTAAATTTCGATCTTCTCTCTAAATCGTTTTTTGGTTATGGCCAATTTTTCATTTCCTAGAAGAAAAAAAAAAAAAAAAGGTGTTGTTTTTTTAAATAATAGGCGACGCAAGAAGTAGTATCTAGGATACCCTTAACTACTAATGAGGAGTTCAAAGCGGCGGTAAATGCAGCAAAGAGAGCTTTTCCCAAGTGGAAGAACACTCCCGTGACCTCGCGGCAGCGGATCATGTTCAAGCTCCAGGAGCTAATTAGAAGAGACATGGTACTAAACAATAAAAGATGAAATTTTACTTCAGTTGAGTGCTTATATTGTGAGTTGCTGATTGTTTATTATTATTATTATTATTTTGTCAGGATAAACTTGCTTTGAATATTACCACTGAGCAGGGGAAGACACTTAAAGATGCGCAGGGCGATGTTTTCCGTGGTTTAGGTTAGTTCAGATTAATCGGAGTTCATAGCAAATTTGGTTCTTTGTTTTTGGTAATTTACATAATTGTGGCTTATGTGTTGTTGTAGAGGTGGTGGAGCATGCTTGCGGAATGGCGACCCTTCAGATGGGTGAATATGTGTCCAATGTTTCGCATGGAATTGATACGTATAGCATTAGAGAGCCACTTGGCGTTTGTGCAGGGATATGCCCTTTCAATTTTCCTGCGATGATTCCCTTGTGGGTATGACTCGGTTACTTTATACTATGATTTATAGTTGTTACTAACACATCATGACATAAAAATGCGTGTCTAGCACTTCAAAATTGTTTAAGGTGCTGTTTTTTCTAAGAAATCATAAATAAAATGGAATTGTGCCCCTTTTGATAAGATACTTAAATTAGATTATTTTACATATAAGAAACTAATACATGTAGAGCCAGAAATACATACATTCAGATGGCATACTCAAGTATAACCATGCTTCCTTGTCCATGTCTACTAAATATAACTTTTTGTATAATTATGTATGAGTTTTAATCATGGTGCTGTTACATAAACTGTTAAAAAGGTATATTGGATGTTTTCAGTTGATGTATAGTGCTTTTCTAATTGCTAGCTAGAGCTTTAAGCCACTGCACTTGGAGTAGAGCTGCAATGATAGCTTTGTAAACCCTTGTATTTGGTTGCCTGCAAAAGTTGTTCACAGCTAAATGACTGCAAGCAGTCTGACATGCAACCCTTGAAGCTCCAGATTATGCATTTTTGGACCTCTGTTTGACGTTCCAATTGTAGGATGGAGTTCCAAATACACGAAACCAATTGCTGCAATTGGGTTCTGGCTGCTTAAGCTCAATCTGGGACACCATTAATAATTACTTGATATATGTTCTGAGGTCTAGTTATCTTTATGCAGATGTTCCCTATCGCAGTGACATGTGGTAACACTTTCATTTTAAAGCCATCAGAGAAAGATCCAGGTATTAGCTTTTGCTGTTGGTCTCTTTTTTTACTTCCTGGTATTAAGTAATTCTTGAACTTCTAGTTTATTTGTGGGGAATGATTTGTGCAGAATATCAATTAATTCTTTCTACAGCTTTGTAATTTGATGATTGAGAATATCAATTGGTTTCATAATCTATTTAGCAAATCAAAGCAAGTGCAAAGCAACGACAACACTAGGGGTGAGCATCGATCGGTCGGTTCGGTTTTGACAAGAAAAAATGCCACCGACAACCGAACCGAATAAAGAAAATCGAAACCGAACCGACCGAATTCCACACTTAACCGACATCCGAACCGAAACTTCGGGTTCGGTCAGTTTTCGGTCGGTTTCGGTTTTGCTGGGCTGCGGCCCAGAAGCCTATTTAATTTGAAAAAAAAAAGGAATTTGGGCTTTCAGAGTTGGCCCAGTTATATATATATATATATATATATATATATATATATATATATATATATATATATATATATATATATATATATAAACACTGCTGGGCTCCAGAACTGCCCCATAGGCAAACAAAAAAAATTAATTAGGCTGTAGAAATAATATAGCAATATTACATGAAATGTTGAAAAGCCATAAAAAGCCTAAAATCAATACCTTGCACAAACTTAAAAGGCAATTCATCTAAAATTATCATTTTAGATAATGCAACTCTGATCGCCTTCTCATCATATTTCCATGTAGTTAAGGTTCCTACCCTTCCATCTTCTCTAGTTGATTGGAGACTTAACTGTGCTTGGCGTGTGTCCTTAATGTGGAGATTTTCTTTACAATTATTTGCATGATGTCGAAGAGAAGACGTGTCATTTTTCTTTGTGTTGCAACTATAGACTTTTCTACAATACCTGCATCGGCATTCGTCCTCATCAAGGGGCTCATCTCCTTCTTCTCGCATGTTATCAGTTTTTTTATCCCACTTGATAAAATAGTCCCAAACATCATATCTTGTAGATAATGCCGTCCTTTTTTTTGTTTCAGAAGCTCCAGTTCTAACAGGCCCGCTATTAGTTGTTTGTGTTGGCCTTGTTGGGCCTGTTGGTGTTGGTACAGCTTCACTGGTTAGGTTTGGTGCATCTTCATTGATATTAACCATCTCATTCGGGTTTGTATCACCAATACGACTTTGAGCCATCTAAAATTAATAAAAAAGGAAGTCCACATAAGTACTGATTCATAACGGAAGTTCATCTAGATAAGAACTAAGTTATTTCAATTTTAGAAATCTAAGTCAGGCTGTAGAGCCTGCACTTATTATAAGTGATTTGTGACTTGTGAGCTCTTGATTTGTAGTCTTATTGCAATTAATTGGAAACAAACATGAGGGACTAATTCACAGAACAAGATTTGTGGTCTTAAAGCAAACTTGTGAGCTCTTGATTTGTGGTCTTAAAGCAAAAATCTACACTGCAGTGGCATTGAGACTATAATCAAACGAGAAGATTTGCTATCATTAACTCACAACATATCTTCCATCAATTACACAAAACCAGCTTTTACAAAATGTTTATTTTCCCATCCAACTCCCAACTACAAGCTTAATAAAATGCATGTTACAACAGAACTGCTTGTTGAGGCAGGTATCTCAGCTGGATATGCAATTTACTTTTTAGAGCCAACCATTCTCAGAATAGTATACTGAATCTGATATTTTAAACCTCTATTTTAAGTTTAATTTGCAATGTGAGTTACAAGAATGAACGAGTTACTAACAACAATGACAAGACAAACCTACTATTATAATTCTGATGGATTTATGATATCAAGAACTATTTTAGCTAGTTCACTAGAGAATAATTTGCATAAAACTACCTAAATTCACTAAATTTTAGGTACTCATATACAACAGAAACTTTAAAATGAAATCTCAAGGCAACTATAGAAATTCAGTAAATGGCTAACCAATGTTTAAAATAGCGATAACGGTAACGTAACGTTTTGTCTTTGTTAGGTTATGTCGCATATAACGTAACGCTTAACGTAGGTTATGCAATTTCCTATTTATTTAATAAAAATAAATATAAAACAATATAAAATAATTTTTATAAATTAAAAAATAAATTTAAAATATCAAAAAAAGAATATAAAACTATTTTGTAATACATAATCTATTCAAATTTTATATTTAGTTTTTTTTTCACATATCTTCGTAAATTATATCAAGTCTGCAACCGTAATTTCATTTATCATTTAAATAAGAAAGCAAGACTCTAATTTTTAATTTCAATTCTAGTTATTATCATTGTTATAATTTATATTTTGTAATGTTCAATTTATCATATTTATAATTATTGATTTCAGTTCAGTTAAAAATTCAATAGAATCAATGAGTAATTTTCAGCAACCGGATGAGAAATACAACAAGTGAATAAGGAAATAAATTTAAATTAACAAGTTAGCAATTTCACAAGTAATCAAATAAACCAATAACTAATTACAACAATTTGCTAATAATCAAAATAATAATCAACAACAATATATAAATTACTAAAAAAAATAATTGTAAATAACGTAGCATAACATAATTTTACGTAACGTTATATAATATAACGTAAAATAACGTAAAAAACGTACTGTTACGGTGCACTGAGTTATTTCCAGTTGTTACGTAGCGTTGAGGTTCCGTTAGGTTACGTAACGCAATATAACGGGTTTCGTAACGCGTTATTTTCAATATTGTGGCTAACATATGCAAAAGAGGTGTTGAATGTTATACTAAAAACATGACAAATGACAAAAGGAACTATTTTAGCTAGTTCACTAGACGATCGACGGCAAAGATACCTGATTCTGAACACTATAGTCAACAACGGAGCTCGATTTGGTAGCCAAAAGAGACGACCGAAGCTAGGGAAGACTGGGTTATCAGGGCGACCGAAGAATCGAGGGACTCAGTGCAATGAGCCGATGAAGCCCTTGGACTTGGTTATCGGACAAGGGCTAGGGATGATCGGGGAAGAGAGTCAGGAGATTAGGATTGCACCGGTTAACGAGGAGAGGAGATTGGGAATTTGGAATTTTTAGGGTTTGGAATCGGGGAGAGGAGATCGCGAGCAGTCGACTGAAGTGGGGGGATGACCGGATGAGTGGAGAGAATTAATTGGAATGAATAAATATTTTGGATAACGGGTCGGGTTGAATGGGGCTACTGTTCGGTTTTTTTTGTCGGTTTCGGTTGGCGATTACGTCACTTAAACCCGACCCGATAACCGAATGGGAGTTCGGTTTTATAACCAACCCGATCCGATAACCGAATTAACCGAGTAGGTGGGGTCGGTTCGTCGGTTTTGTTCGGTTTTTTTGAAAATCTGCTCACCCGTAGACAACACAATTTACGAAAATTTTGCTTACATGTGATTTATGAATTTCACAAGTCATGAACATTGACAATGCAAAACATTTTGTGAACATAAAACAAGCCCAACAACTCTGTTCTTATTTGACATACATCAGGGGCTAGCCATGTTAAATCCGGTTTAGAGCTCTCCTGTTTTGATGATGGAAAATGTGACACCATTAGAATGACTGTCATCTATTGCATGGTAGTAAATGTTGACATTTTTTGTTGGATAAAAGAATTAGATATTGCTTCAATGAGAAGTAAGCGCTGTAGTAAAATTTATAATGTCCACTCTCCTCATAGTATTGTTTTGACGATAAGTAATCTCTGAATTGTGAACAACTTAACCTGTGAAGTGTTAACAACTTAATCAGCCAACTGATACACAGTCCAAGATGAAATAATCAGGAATGAAAGTTCTTCAAGGATGTGAATGCTATATTTGTCTTAAAGCTCAAGTGAATTACTATGCATAAGTAACTTTCATGTTAAAATATACCAGTTTCGAAGATTCAACAGTTGAAATACACAAATGAAGGTTGTATATGTATTATCATTATACCTTTTTTCCTGCAGGGGCTTCTATGATGCTTGCTGAACTAGCAATGGAGGCAGGTCTGCCTGATGGAGTCTTAAATATCGTTCATGGCACCCATGTAAGCTTGCTTTGGCAAATTACAGATACTTTATTCTTCTTATATGATAATAATATGATTTCACATTGCATTTGCTGGCTGTTTATGACTTATCTAGGCTTTTTTAACGAAGAAACCTTACAATTACCGCAATGGCTGGGATATATATATATAGGGATTAGGGATTACTGTAGGTGAGCAACCAACTCAGGAAAAATTACGTGAGCCAGCGGCAAAAATATAGCAATGCAATAATTTTTTCCAATTTTTTTTCTAGAATTATGATCTCTACCTCTTTAACTTTAATAAGATTTAATTTCATAAATTTTGGAGTTTATTTATACTTTCATCAAGAGGATATAAAATGTTTATTCATTGGAAACTATTAAAATTTGTATCAACTTGATGGAGGACCAAATCAAAAGTAAAACCCAAGAAATTGGGTGTGAGTGAACCCTAAAGAGTCGAGATCATAATACAATTTTTTTTTTTAAATTTATTGGAGATAGTGGAAATGAATTGCAGCTCAGGTAACTTGTGTGAGCTGTCAGCTCATTTTTATTTTTCTTATATATATATATATATTGCAATATAAGTTTGAGATCATTATTGAGGAGGTAATTTGTACTAACTTTTTTGTACTCTTGGACAGGATACTGTTAATAATATTTGCGATGATGACGATATCAAGGCTATATCTTTTGTTGGCTCAAACCCAGTAAGTTAGATTTTGACCATGAACATGTACCTGTGTTTGCATGCATAAGCAAATTATGTACTTTGCTATTAATTTTAAGACAGTCATCAAGCTCCACTTCTCTCAAATATGTGTTTTATTATCCAGTATGGAATTATTTATTTTGTTTACATATGGCTATAGGTAAATTCTCAAGTGCTGCTTTTCTTAGGCTAGTCTTAACAGCATGTCATTTGTTCTTTTGTTCTAGGCTGGAATGCACATATATGCTAGAGCAGCAGCTAAAGGGAAGCGCGTTCAGGTTATTATGTTTTTTCCTTGACTATTTCTGTGTTTTTTCCTTTAACTGTTCCCATTTTATGTGCGCTTGTTATCGAGACACTACCATGTTTTTTGTTTCCCTGCGTGCTTCATTTACTTGTATTATTATACAACTCTACATCGTAGATATATTTGCTAAAGATCAATATCTTGTTTCAGTCCAACATGGGTGCGAAAAACCATGCAATTATCATACCCGATGCAAATGCAGAAGCAACTTTAAATGCTCTAGTTGCTGCTGGTTTTGGCGCTGCAGGGCAGAGGTGCATGGCACTCAGCACAGCTGTTTTTGTCGGCGGCTCAAAACCATGGTAATGTTTTTCTCATTCGTTGTGGTTATTGCTCCCCCGGTAAAAATGTTAATGCTCTTCTGTGGCTAATGTGTTTAGATACAGTGATGACAAACAAATGCTATAAATATCACCTTAGTGTCAGGATATTTTTAGTGCTCTGTAGATGTCAATAATGAGATTTCTGACTATTTGGTTTTCAGGGAGGAGGAACTAATTAAACGTGCCAATGCCCTGAAAGTAAATGCAGGGGTTGAGCCTGGGACAGACCTTGGTCCAGTGATTAGCAAACAGGTGAAAGCAAAGAATATTTGTTTTACTGCTTTATTTTCCCTGGTGCAATTGTTACCTACTTACCTATTTTATAATTAATATTTCTATGAGCATCTTTTCTCCTATGTTCACTCAACAGGCGAAGGATCGAATTTGCAAATTGATCCAAAGTGGAATTGAAAGTGGTGCTAGGATTGTGCTTGATGGGAGAAACGTTGTGGTAATTTCATGATCTTATTTCTGCTTGAAACTCTTTTGGTGGAGGCAATTAATATAATCGTTTTATTCTTTAATTGAGACAAGTATGATTATGAGTGGCCATCCAGTTGGGTTACCACGGATTGGGTCACATTAGATTTAATCCAACTAGTGTGGAGTAGTCTATCTGAATCCAGCTTGAATGTTATAAGGGACAGAAGGCTTCATGCTACCTTGTTTCATCAATTTTGAGACTTCAGTATCTTCATATCATTATTTACTCTCATCTTCTTCTTGTCTGTATGCCCAAAAAAAATGAGGTGTTTTTTGACATATATGCAAATGAAAGTTTCCTTTTTTGGGTTTTCAAAGAGAAACGAATATAGATGATATAACAACTTCCCTTTTCGACAATGGTTTTTAGTGTATCTCTTCCAAAGTTGCTGGCAAGGTTTAAAATCACAGTATCGATATTGTTAATAGCCTAAGCCTAAGGTTTATTGTATCAGTATCGTTAATATCAAAAACATCGGGCACTTCGTATTGTGGGTATCTGTCATTGTTAAAACTTAAAACATTTACAAAATAATTTTAAACTGTTTAACATTTGACATTTTTTGCGATAATTGATTGATTTTTCATCCCATTCTAACAAGTAACAACATAATGCGAAACATAGCATGGTAATATCTTTGGATATGGTTGAGAAAGTTTTTTCCCCCCTTCTCACTTTTATGTTCATACTTTGTATTTTTAGGATGAGAAGTATAAGTGAGGACCAATCAGTGCTTTAATTGTGTTTGCAAGTGTTATATTTCTCAAGGTGTTTTCCGTAAGTATCAGATGTTATTTTATCGGGTCGTTTTGGAGACCCTAAACCATATCATAAGTTAAACAGGTTTGATTGTACCGCTAAACCCTAAGCCCCTTCTAGCACATAAGCCTTTGTATTTAGGATCCAAAAATTGTCCCAAAACCCGAAACCTGTTTCTTTTATATCCCGAGTTAAGCAGGCTTTCCTCTCCTCTAGCTTGTTTGTGTGTAAAATCAATCCGCTCGTGCGAAATGTCCTGAAGAAAATCTAACCAAGAGTAATGCCTTCACTCCATGGTCAAAGAATGATAGCAGCTCTTTCACCAGTTCCCTGAGAAATGGCACCAGAAAATGAAGGAAAAACAAAAAAAACTCAATCTTTAGGGACATAACCTAACCCTAGACCAAGGAAGAGGAGAGGTAGCGGCCAGGAATCGAAAAGTGAGGCCACAGGGGCTTGATTCTGGTCAGTTTTCTTTGAAACAGGAGCATCAGAGCAAATCTATATGTTCTTTTTTTTTTCAGGTTACAAATGACACCCATCTTTTTTCGTGTTTGATTTCAAAATACAACTTTAGATATACTGTTTTTTTTTTTTTCGTTCTAGAGTGTTTTAAAGATTTGATTTAGAAACCAGAAACGAGTTATTTTATCTTGGTTCTGTTCAATTTCAACCTGTATAATCTTTAGGGCATAATCATATCAGTTCGAAATCAGTCGATAATTAAAACATTGGTTTCTGACCCTAAGTTAATTATTACAAGCCATGTCTGTTGCAACTATTTGTTGTTTTATCCAAATACATCATCACTTTGGAGGTCAACTAGTTCGAGCAGTCAAATATTTTATAGGTTGATGATTAGCTGTTTTCAGGGGCATGCGATATGCCTGATATGGTAACTGAAATCTTGTTGATTCTTTTTCAGGTTTCTGGTTACGAGGATGGCAATTTTGTTGGCCCAACCATTTTGTCTGATGTTACGAGTGACATGGAGTGCTACAAGGTACTCAAATGCCTCTCTGTTTCTTTAGCTTCTCGTGGTATTTGGAAGTTGTGGAACTTCATTCTCTTCTTCTGGGTGGAAACAAACATAGAAGTGCATAAACTGACTGCTTTTTGTCAAGTGCATTTTTTTTTTTTTTTTTTTTACTTTGATCTCTTATTCATCAATTCTCACCAGTAAACTGACAGTGATTTTTGCAAATTTATAACAGGAGGAAATTTTTGGTCCCGTTCTCCTCTGCATGCAGGTATGCATAAATGTTTCCCGTCTGCTCTTCGTTTATTTCTTCCTTCTCTATCAGTTACTCATAGTGTTCTACCGTCAGGCTGAAAGTTTAGAAGACGCTATCGAGATTGTCAACAATAACAGGTACTTGTTTTCTTTTTGCATACAATTTATATTAGCTTACGTTTTATTGCTGTGCTAGGTATGGTAATGGCGCTTCTATATTTACGACGTCAGGTGTAGCTGCAAGGAAATTTCAGACGGAGATAGAAGCAGGCCAGGTAACCATGCTTGCCCACTTCTGGGATTGTGGCGGTACATGTAGTAATAAGATAATTGACTGTGTCCACGAGCACATTTGTAGGATGTATTCAGCTGAAAGTATCTTAGAGACAATCTACTAACATTATAGAAACCTACGCAAAAAATAAGTATCACAGTCAGAGAGCTTCTGAATATACAGAACTTTAACTGCTCAGCGTACTCTAACCCGAGGGCACGAAACTTTTGTCCAGGTCGGGGTTAATGTGCCAATTCCAGTACCGCTGCCGTTCTTCTCATTCACTGGCTCAAAGGCATCGTTCGCTGGTGACCTCAACTTCTACGGTGAGTTTCTGCTTGCAGCTAAATGTGTTTTCTCTACAACGTCTCTTATTTATAACCATTGTTGTCGGCAGGCAAAGCTGGTGTACAATTTTACACTCAGATCAAAACAGTAACTCAGCAGTGGAAGGATTTGCCGGCTCAGGGCGTTTCACTGGCGATGCCCACATCGCATAAGTCGTAGATGCGAGATATTTGTTCAGTATGTTGGTGAACTCGTAGCAGAATAACGAATAAAAGGCCTGTGGATATTGGTAGGGAAGATAATATGTACAAGCTGAGTTCCAAGGAGATTTGTGATGGGAATTTAACACTAATGCGCCTCGTTACTGCATGAAAGTAGAGTCGGGTTAATTATAAAAACACACCCCAAATCTCTTAAGGGCACACATTTGCAAATTTAAAAAACCAATGTTTTAAATAAGGGGCACACAACCTTTTTTTTTTTTTTGTCGAAAATACCCTCACTTTTCCTCTCCACCACCTCCTTCTCCCTCCCTTCACCCTCTCTCCTAATTGCAAACTGTCTGACTATTCCTTTGTAACTGCACCTAATTCTAATCCTAACCCTAAAGCAATGCTTAGGAGATTAGTTTTGAAGTGTTTTGAGAGATGTAATGAAATATTCATAAAAATGCTTGTTTGTTAGTTTTTTGATGGATATTTTGGCTTGTTCTTAGAATACCTCCAATACACATGCCCCAATACACCTGGGTATGTGTTGCGTTTTGAATTAGTTATCCAAAGATATCCTATTTTTTTATTGTTTAAACTTTCAACCAACGTTACTTCTTTTTTTTTTGCTAATAGGGTGTATTTATCTTTTATTTGTTTATAAAACTTACGAAAACTCACAAGAAAACTAAACTCCCATATACATGCTTGAACATTCTAAAAACTCATAACACTCCAAAATACATACCACCAAAATTTACATAATAAAAACGCCCAAAACACTTTGTTTTTGACATCCAATCACAGCCTAATATTTTAAAGTTAACCTCCAATTGTAAAACTTGTAATTAAAATTAAATTCAGTTGGGTGTTCTTGGGGTGTGCCTTTATAATTGCCCAATGAAAGTAACTACATGAAACTATCTAATGGGCCTCATCTTATTAAATGTGACCCAAAGAGCCCACTCCGCTGTTCATCGACTCCGGCCAGCGCCGGCGGAAGAGTCGCCTTCATCGCCGGCGGAGAAGCAGATCGAGGCGATGCCGAAGCGGTCCCTCGAATCCAAAAGAAGCAGCAGAGGAAAACGATCGCGTCGAGCCCATTGGTGAAGCACCGCCTGAAGCTCCGGCAGAGCTCCTCCTGCCGCCGCTCCTGTGCCGTGGCCCTCGTCGTCGGCCTCACCCCCACAATGTAGGCGCGCACACTTTCTCCAATAATCAACTCCCCTTTATTACTCATTCAATTTCTTTCTAGTTTTCCTGCAAATTTTGCGAAATTTAGGTTGAAATTGGTATTGAGACTGTAAAAATTACCTGCATTTTGCATAATTTTTCACCCCCAAATGCATTCTGTACGATTGAGCCGACTATTAGGTCTCAAGCAACAATACAACTTTTCATATAGTACATTGCTCGCGGCTAAATATGAACTGAGGCAAAAGCCTTATAAAGCCTTATAAAGCCTTGTGAAGATCCCAATCTTCTGTGTAATACGCGGGACAAATATTGTTATAAGATGTCCAAATTGGCAAGAAATAGTTACTTTGAACGAGTAAGTAACGATGTATATCCTTCTTACAATGTGGCCACCCAATGGAAACGTGGGCTTTGTCTTTAGAGTGAAATTTGGAGGCGGACATATAATGCACAACTCATGTCCTTCTTTATCCTCAGGTTTAAGGTGTCGTTATAGGCAAAAGGAGTCCTTCTATTGCCAAGACATTTCTCTTCTAATAGAGGTGTGGATCATTGACGGACTTCTTTTTCTTTAGAGAGACTTGTTGTAGGTAGAATGCTGACTCGTCAGGCTTTCTCCTTGACTTTGAAATATATCGAAGGGCAGGTTGAGGCATAATTCTTGGAGATCATTTGAGTTATATGCTCTTCCTTTTCTTGAGAGAAAAGGTAGAATTTCAAAATTGAAGAAGAGCAAGGCAATTATAGGCTCGACCGACGCTAAGAACTGCGTGTTCCTACCCCCACATAATATAGTCCCTGTCATTACGGGCCTTTCTTTTTTGAAGGCTCCTGTATGTTGCCCTCATTCCGTAGTTGAGTTCTTTCACATTTCTCGTAATATTTTTTGTGGATTAGCATTTTGAGATCTTTTGATGGGCATAAGGAAATAGTCTTTGTAGCAAACAAGACCAAGCCATTAGAACCAAGGTTAGTGCTGTAAGAGTAATGAATGAGGCAGCTGGGGAGGTCCCTTAGTAGTCTTGAGTGCTAGTAAGGTGGTGGTGATACTTTTATGATAGCTTATTGGCAATAATGTACGCATGAAGGGTTGGAACGGGGTACATGATCTTCCAGTACTGTTTACAACCTTAGTTATGAGTGAAGGGGCATATTGTGAAAGATGATTAAAATACGACGGCACACAAGTAGATATTCATAAGAAAAGAAGAAATATGTAAATTTATGAAAACATATTGTAAAATAAAATAAGGAGAGGAATGTTAAATTATTTGCTAGATTATTGGAAGCTAGCAATTTCACATTTAATATTTAACTCAGAGGGCTTTACATATATTTCCTCTCAGAAATAGAAAGCAACACCAAAGAGACATAAAATCAAAATCAAAAGTGACAATCCAAGACCTAGACTCATTCTTATTATCGATGCAGAGTTTTATATTCAAAAAAATCCAATGAAATTTAGCTTTAGTTCCTTATTATTGATCCTTGGTTGTACACTAGAGAAAGGATTTCTATTTATCTCCAATTTTGCAATAAATTTATTATATTACTTGTAATTCAAAAAAGTGCTATTTAGTTAGGAAAACACCCACTTGTTAGGATACTACCCTTACTGTCCGACAAAACGGCAAAGAAAAGTCATCTATACATGTAAAAGGATATTCTTTTAGAATACATTTTGAGAACCTGATCTCATGAAGCTTACAACCTCAGAGGAGCTCCCCTATACATTCATATCAAATCCTTCCCATTTGAAATTCTATGATGGGACATTCATTATCATGATCTACTCCATTAAAGTTGATTTATACAAATTAAAATTTTTAACTTTTTTTGCCCATGCATGAATTAAGTATTAAATGGATGATTGTAAATAGTAAGTTGGTTAGTTTAATGATATAGAATAATCAAAGCCTTTAAAAATTTATATGATAGGTCCTTAAGTATTTTATATCATTATCAAATGTTCGGATCAATAATTTTTGAGTCTTAAAGTTTAACACACACCGAAATAGTATTTTTTGACCACTAATTCTATGCCAACTTGATGCAAGTGTGAACAAAAATTTAAAATTTTAATTTTTTATTTTAGCCACTTTAAGTAGTATAGATCAACTTAATGGAATGGATCTTCCAAATATATAGACTAAGATTAATTTTCAGTTGGAAGGATTTGGGTTCAAATCTTGTTGGAAGGTCCAAAGTATGTGTGTGTGTGTATACACGGGAAAAGCGTGCGTAGGTGTTAACCTTAGATTGTAATCTAAGGAGATGGCTTAAGGTAGGATATCAAAATGGATGAGATCCAAACCATTCATTGTGTATCCATGTTCAAAATAGGTGGTGTGACATGTAGATCACGGTTGATGGTTCGGTTTGTCCATTTTATGTCTTACATCAAAGTTATATGCCTTCTCCATAGATTACAATTTAAAGAGACAATCTAGGCACATTTTTCCATATGTATGTCGAATTGTTTGCGTGATTTGAATGTCATATACTTGTGTCGAACGTGGGAGGCCGACATGTCCTAAAGAGATGGTGTATAGAACTTTATGCATTTTAGATACTTTTTGACCATACATTAGATAATTATAAAATGAACGAATTTTCAAAAATAGAAGAAATAAGACCTTGTAATCAACGATATAGAAATATCTAGATCACATAATTTTTTATATACAATCTATTTAGGATATGGAGATCACAGTAAACAGTTTAAATCATCTATTTGGATGTCCTATGTTAAGATTTTAAGCTGCCTTCTAAGACTCTATTATGAAACACACTAGGCACACTTTTCCCATGCATGCATGCATGTATGTATGTAGTATGCATGCATGTATGTATGTATGTAGAGAGGGAGATGTTTTTTTGTTTCATTGTGTTGTCCTGATAGACACCCCGCCTCCTAGTGTGGGCATTCCACTTATAAGTTTTAATTTTAATGGGCGTAACTAATTCCATCTTTCCATGTGCGTGAATACCCCAGATAGTATGGAGATATCTTACTTAACTAATTCTATCTTTCCAAGTGCGTGAATGCCCCAAATTATATGGAGATATCTTACTTAACTAATTCTATCTTTCCAAGTTCATGAATGCCCCAGATTGTATGGAAATATCTTACTTTCTTTTTTTCTTATTTGTATGCGTACCGGAGCTCTTTTTTTCTCATTTATTTTTTAGTTCATGTGTGTGTGTCTGTGTTTCCTGCATGTTTATGTGCACACACACACGTTTTTCTTACCTTACTACTTAACACTTGGCATACTACCTAATCTCTCGAGGTTTTTGTTCAAGTGGTTACGTTTAATATCCTATTTGGCATCACCTCATGAATGTAAAACGTAAGGTCATTTTTTTTTTGTTTATTATGATATAAGAGCCTAAAATAGCCAAGTTATTGAAACTAATCCTCATTTGTCTTAGACACCGATTTTCGTTTTTGAGTTGGCATTTTAAGCATATGAATATATACTATGAACCACTATAATCTCCATAAGAGGTGAAATGTCACTTCTGTACTCATGTATTTTATCTGCAAAAGCTAATAGAATAGGGAGCTTTCCACCGAGTCTACTGAATGGGGAGATTTTCTTAGCATAAACGGTTAGACGAGCCCCTCCATCCCCCCCCCCCCCCCCCCCCCCCCCGCCCCCCCCCCCCGCCCCCGCGCCCCGCCCCGTGCACACACGCATTTCATTAATTAGAAATTAACAAAACAAGTATTACTACATGATGTCACTTATGATTACATATAAGATAATACAAAAAGGAAAGGATAAAAAAGTATAAAGGTGACTAGATCGCAACAGATACTACCAATAAAGGTCAATTGTTATCATATAAAATAATAATCCTCAATTCTCACAGCTTTGGAGTTTTGGCATAGTGAAAATAATTTTAATATGGTATCAGAGTAATCCAGGTTCATGTCCCACTAGGCACGCATTTAATTGTGGAGTTTTTAAAAAATTGAATGCCGCTACGTCATGTTCAAGTTTCAGCCCCAAAATGGAGGATCAACTTGCAGGGAATGTTGGAAGATAAAACAATAACTTCCAAATTTTACCACAACTTTTGACTTTTTGTATAGTGGAAGGGACTTTAATAATATATATACTATATGCTAAACAACTATTTGGAATCATATTTCGAGGGAAATTGCAAAAGTTATCTCCACTCTTCTATTGGATGGAGGACAACATACTTTGATGTATACTCCAGATTGATTTTCTCTTTTTTTTTTTCCCCTTAAGTTCTTCCCAAGCATGCAATCCCATAAACAATTCCTCGATATGTCAGGACTGGAAATGGTTACCCAAGACTGAACTAATTGTGTTACTTTGGGGAAGTTCCCAATACTGAACTGCTTATAAAATCCGAATAGCAATTTTCTCAATCATATTCACCAAAATATTCACAAATTTGACATTTTCCTATTTTCTGAATTGATATGCTAATTTATGGTACTTGGGATAAAAGGCTTAATTGTTGTTGTTGTTGTTGTTGATATGCCAGTTTATGATATTAGCATATATGAAAAGTTGTATTGTGCATAGTGTTGAAGGTCCCTTCCACTGTACAAAAACTCCGAAGTTATGGTAAGCTTTGAGAGAAATTATTTTATATTCTAACATGGCCCCGCAGGTTGAAGGCTCATTTTGGGCAGAAATCTGAGTTTTATGTAGCACTATTATTATTTTTAGAACCCGCAATTAAATGTATGCCCGGTAGGAATTGAATCTGGATTGCTCTGATACCATATCCCTTCCACTGCACCAAAACTCCGAAGTTATAGTGAGAGTTGAGGAAAATTATTTTGTATTCTAACACATAGTATGTATGCCAGAAAATGTCTTAACAAGTGATTAACGCAATATTTTGCTGGTTAAAAAAAAATAAAAAAAAAATCAAAGAACGGTGAGACGCCTACAGTAGATTGTTTGCTTTTGCTCGATGGTGCTGTGAGTCCTGAAAGACTGATGACCCTTCTACTTCCGTTGTGCATGTCAGCCCTAATGTCATGAAGACACTTTCTGTATGAAATCAGTCAACTCTATTGACGGGATAGCCCTTATGAGAATTCCCTGGAGCCTCCATGATATAGATGTGAATCAAGAAGAAGAAATTCATTGGAGTTGTTTCCCTTCTCCTAACCGAATTTATAGTGCTTGAGGGGATTCAGGTACCACTATTATTTGTTTTACTAGTGTTCTACAACATTTTCTAATAATCCTTTGAAAGGACCTTGCTTTTCTCTAGGGCCCAAACACATTGACTAAACTGCATTCTGCATAAATGGCAAAAGAGAAAGTCATGTATGCTAAGCAGCGATTAGAACCGTGATCCTTTAGCTAAATTAGAATTTTCTAGGCTCCATATGCATTACAATCTTCTATTGTCGCCAGTGAATTGTAGTATGTATGTTTTCTTGTATATAGTTGGTGGTATCCTGCTCAGTTATCAAATGAGAACTTGCCTCCTTGTTAATAGAATTCCATGAGGTGCAACACTCATTATTTTCACTTGATACTGCTTGCTGGTCTGAGGTGCATGCAGACTTTTTAGAGGTTGCAGTTGGAGAGAAACTTTCTTGTTCACCATTAACTATAACTAATAAATTATTGCATAGCTTCTTTTACTAATCTATACTGACAGGCTTCATAGGAAGGACACCAGCAATGTCAATTGTCATCTACACTTTAAGTCATCTGACCAGGTTACATAGTAGCTGCTTCTCAGTTCCTGCAGCAGAGCATACTTTTTCTGTTGTTTCATCAACAAGAATAAACAGAGTCATCAATGCTTTCATCAACAAGAATAAACAGGGCCATTATTATATAAGAAGTGAATTTGGTGTGAAAACATCACTAATTAAATTCGGTGGTTTGTACTTGTGAGATCTTAATTAGTAAACCTGACATGTCTATGTACCCTTTAGCAACTAAGTAAGTTTATCAAAAATCCCATTTGAGATTGCTGACACTGTATGTTCCACCTTCTACCAGGAAAAGAAACAAGCATTTATGTCTTAATTAAAACTGAGTGACTATGAAGCTGAACACGGACAGGGAACACCGATATGACACGACACGGATATTGAGACATGACAAACCCTAAAACGTAGGATTTTGGTGATATGGGGATACGACGACATAAATATGCACGTATTTATGCATATCATATATATAATGCACATCAAAACTCATGATCATTGAGACACATTTTTTTTAAGTAGAAAGAAGGAAAAAGTCAATAATTTAAAATAATTGATGTTAATCAAGTAACTATATTAAAAAGGAAAATATGAATTCAATCCATGGATGAGTACATTGAATAAATTATTTTTAGATTCTATCTTTTCAAAGTATATGGGGCTTACTAGCTTAATATCTCTTTTATGTCAAAGTTTTTGTTTTTTAAACAATATACGGCCCTATAGTGCTCAACACACGAACTTTTATGGCTTTTTGAAAGAGGACAATGTACTTACCCATAATCTGTATGACTTTTTGAAAACGGACACAAATTGACACTCAACTTATAGATTCTTAAAATCTGACATGATTTCGGTGTGTCCGACATGCATCGGCAAGAGTCGTACAAGTGTCAATGTCCAATACCGTATTCGATGCGGACACAACATTAACTTTAAAGTGTCCGTACTTCATAGTTGAGAGCAGTCCTTTCTTTCTTCAGAACACTCCTTCAGTTAGCAGTGACCATGGGTTCATTTATAGTTTATTAAATGATTAAATAGCCTTCCGCACCCTTACATTGGGTTGTTTTTTTTTTTTTTTTTTTTCCTATTATTACGTTATGCATTATATATGTAGAGTCTAGAGACCAATGTGGACGTGAAGCAACTTGTAGTTTCTGACTTTGCCATCCAAAATTTTCATGCATAATCAAATCTGCTGTTCGATTGTTAATTCACTGTAATATAGAAGAGGATGATGACTGTTAAATCAAAACAATTGCTTTGTTATGCCCTGCAGCTTCATGCATAAGAGAAGATATGGTTCTTTGCTGTTCTCTAGGGCTGTTATTTTATTCAGGAAATTAAGACAACTACCAGATGTGCGAGTCATCAAATTATTGAATGAGAATAACCTTATTAAGATCAGTTATTCCATCAAGGAAAGGGAAGTTAAGTTCCTTATTAGTGCTTTTTATCTTCAATATCATTACTACAATTTTATTGTTTTCAGAAAAAACATTTGACTTCGTTTAATTAAAACATTGATTTCGTTAATTAAAGGACTTGGTTTAGATAGACATGGAGTCTCTGGGACCATACCATAGCTTTGAACTTGTGACCTTTTTTTAAGTAATGTTTCGTGGGATGCTTGTTATATCTTTATTGGCGTAAACTGATCCATGCTGTTTGTCGATTTGATATGCCTTTCCCCCATCGAATTATCAATTGCAGAACCCAGTAATCTTGGCACGCTTTTAAGGTCAGCAATGGCTTTCAATTGGGTAAGATTTCTCTCGAAGTACTCATTGTTTCAATTTCTAAAACATATTCAGATTTTCCTACTTCTCAAGTGTTTTTGAAAATTAAGTGGATAGGTATGGATAGTTTCTGCACAGTGCAGCTATCTGCAGTGCCTAGGTGTTTAAAGTGGCTCTATTATGAGAAAAAAGATGGCATAAAACCAATTTATATGTCAATGTGCAAGCTTCAGTCAACGTCAAAATGATTGAGAAACTTAGTATTGTTATGAATAATCAGAACTAACCAATCTGTTTATTATGAGTTAAGCTATAAATATATTTATAAGTGTCTCAACACCATACAAACAATCCATAAACCTAAACTAAACCCAAATACAAGATAGTTTTCTAATTTAACACTCTCTCTCAAGTTCAAATATAAATATCAATTATATCTAACTTATTACACAGATTAGAAAATAATGTTTTCTTTTTCAATAGTACAGATTAATTTGAAATGGATGAGCAGTAGCGGTAGACAGTAGTTGTAGTAGTAGCAGTAGCAGTAGATGAAACACTTAAATCATCAGAGCACACCCGTATTCAAGCAGCAACAGTAGCAATATATAAACTTCTTTTTTAGAAATAGTAGTAGACAACAGATAAACTTCTTTTTTAGAAATAGTAGTAAGCAACGTATAAACTTCTTTTAAAAGTAGTAGTAGGCAACAAATAAACTTTTTTCTTAGAAATAGTAGTAGGTAATGGAAGGAGTAAATGGTTACATCAAATCTGGAGTACAAACTTGCAGTTGAGGAGGGACTAGGCAGAGTTCCAACTCTCATGATGCGGAGAAGAAACATAAACTGAACCAAATGTAGGATCAAGTTGGCGATGCGATTGCAGAGTCGGAAGTGGAATCGAATTGGTGACTCGATTGCGGAGCTAGAATCAGAGTCGACTATCAATTAGGATGGTTGAGATTGACGGCTAAAATCTATTTCATAACATGACCTGATATCATATTATGAAATAGTTAGAGCACGTTATGGAATAGTCAGAACCAACCAATTTATTTATTATGAGTCAACAGATACATATATTTATAGGTGTCTCACCACCATTCAAATAATCTAACAGGTAATGTGAGACTAGATCTAAATTAAAGCTAAATATAAGATAGTTTTCTAATCTAATAAATACTATAAAAACATTTAATGAATTAATGTTATTTTAAGATTTCATATACTACCTTTTCTGAAAGGGGAGTGCTAGAAAATCTTAACTTTGCACATTTCTTTAATAGTTTGACTAATATGTCTGAAAAACAAGAGTTCTCATCCAGTCTCCAACAATTTGGTGGATCAGAGAATAATCAATCAATCAATGAATCAACTCAGATGGACACAAAAATTTAATATGGAAAAAACAAATTTGTTGAGAAACCATGGATCAAGAACTGCACTATGAATTTTGGCAAATTACAACTATTTGTCTACAACTGCTATGTAACTGCAGTTACTCGTTATGGTTGAAAAGTATCTCTAATTAACTCACTTAACAACCATAAATAAGATTTGAACTTTCAATCACCCAATTGATCTACCCTCATTCAAGATTACAATTCTAAATCAGTAACCAACGATAAAATCTAAACATCTAGAGTTTACTACGTAAACTGAATATTGATGTTTAGTAGTGGAGATGAAGATGTTAAAGTTGATTTCCAATCTTGAATCACAAGAACTCAAGTGTTGATCGCTATGAATCTCATGAAATCTCCCTTCAGTTTCTTAAAATGTCTCTTCTCTATCTACAGATTTTGAAAATGATGTATTTATAGAGTTTCTCAATTCTCCACATTAACTATAACATCTCCTTTAATCTCATCCTTTCATCTACAATCCAATGAACCAATAGAGATTGTCTCTATGTGAACTCCTCTCAAATTCCAACTCAAAATACCCTTTAAAATCTGTATTTGTGTATCGATCGCAGCCCGTTATCAGTGGTTGGAGCGACGGCTTGTAGTGACGGTCCTTCGAAGCCAAGACCGCCATCACTGGTTATAGTCATGGCCTACAGTGATGGTTCTTCACAGTTTTAGCCTTACAGTGCTTCAGTAGAATGGCCATAACTTTTGATTTAGAAGTACGTTTGCAGTGACTAAAGCATTGTTGGAAAGAGAAAACTCTACTACTCCTTACAATTTTTTTCCCGTTCTTTCCGCTTTAGAGTCAAATCTGGGTTTGAAGTTGATGTTGCTGCACAGACTGGTCTAGGGTGTTTTATCTTGGCATTTTTGCACCTATTGCCACAAAAATCCTACCAATGTCCTAACACATGGATCCTTTACGAGTTTCCAAGTATCCAACTCCTATGTATCCCAGCAAAGACATCCTTATTTTTATTGATATGCATGGAACTCTATTTATGCACATGTATATAATGAATCACTCAACAATTGATCAGTAGTCTAGTAAAATAAACTCAGCTGCCTACTTGATACAATCTAGACTTAGTATCATTCACAGAAAGATCCAGGTTACATTGAACTGGTTGCATTGTCATAATTATGTGAATTGAAGTTGGAATGGAAGTTTCGACATGGTATCCAAGTTTCAGATGTCTTGCATGCCAAAAAGCAATTTTAAGTGGTCAGCAGGTAACACTGTTTTGTACTGCAGGATGGAGTTTTCCTACTTTTTGGTTGCCGCGATCCTTTCAATGGGAAAGCCCTGAGAGCAGCCCGAGGAGCTTCCTTTCAGCTCCCTCCTGTATCAGGCAATTGGTCTCATCTAAATTCCTTGAGGACGAGGTTAGGGATGAAGATGTTGGTGGGTCTTCCTAGAAACTGTAGTGAAGTAGAACCAAAGAGATCTTCTTGCTATCTTGAGAGTTTACAGATTCATTCTCAGGTATACTGTCACCGCCGAAGTCGACACTCCGGGATGATGATGGCTTGTTTGCTAGCATGGTCTCCTTTCAGTGATGAATACCTGTAGAAATGGGTAAGAATTAGTGAAATATAGTGGAGAATATAAGAAGTTTAGAGGACAGAGAGATTGAATAGATCGGAGAAGAAGATGAAGAAGAGAGAAAAGAGAAGAAGAAGAAGAAAGGTAGAGAGAGATTCAGAATTTCATTTCTCAAAACTTGGGAAATAAGGCACAATTCTTTCTCTTTGTACAGACTGTCACTCTCTCTCTGATATTGTGGAATATTCGCGTATCAGTTTTCGAATTTCCACCCACAATGTTCATTAACGGGTTGCGAATGCGATAATGGATTGCGGTTCTGGGTCTTCAAGTGGGCTACCCATAAGATCTAAGTGAAGTTTTTATTCTGCCCCTGACAACTCCTTCCTCCTCAAAACATAACTTAGCCGACTAAGTTGAAATCAGAAAACTTTGTCGCGATCGCAGCATAATCCTCCCAGGTTGCATCTTCCCGCAAGCCCCCTTCCATTTGATGAGCATTTGAGTAACAATCATGTTCTTCTTCACCATTCTTCTATCCAGGATTTGCTCGGGTGCCTTCTCCTCCACCTCCCACATATATGGAAGATCTTCGCTCGGTTGAGGACTGTCGCCTTCATACTTCTTTAGCAAAGACATGGGAAACACGTTGTGGATTTTGGATGTCTCTGATAGCCGCAATTTGTATGCAACTTGTCCGATACGGTCGATCACCTGATATGGTCCAAAATATCGAGCCGATAGCTTATGAGGCATAGATCCTCTGATGGTTCTTTGCCTATAGGGCTGAAGCTTAAGACCCAATCCCCACTTGGAACTGTATCTCCGACCTTCACTTATCTGCATACACATTCATCCTCTCATGTGCCTTGATATAGTGATCACGGAGAATACGGAGAACAGAATCTCTATCATATAGAGTGTCTTCAACCAATTGTACCCATGCCGTCTTCGGAATGTGCTGTAATAGATTTGGAGGTCAGCCATACACGACCTCAAATGGTGTAAACCCCGTAGTCGACATCCACGTGGTGTTGTGTCAATACTGAGCCCAACTTAACCACTTGTCTCATTCATGCGGCTTGAAATTGCAGAAGCATTGAAGGTAAGTTTCAAGGTATTGATTCACTCGTTCTGACTGTCCATCTGACTGAGGGTGGTACACTAAACTTAAGTGAAGTTTAGTGCCTTGTAGCTTGAAAAGCTCCCTCCAAAAGTCTCTAGTGAAAAGGCTATCCTGGTCACTTACAATGAAGTTTGGAATCCCGTATAATTTCCCCACATTATCAAAGAAAATCTGAGCTAATTGAGTAGCTGTAGTAGGGTGCCTCAATGCGATGAAGTGTGCATATTTAGAGAAGCGATCCACCACCACCATAATCGCAGTGCAGCCATTATTAGGAGGCAACCCTTCGATGAAGTCCATTGAAATATCCTCTCCTCCCAAACTTGTGCAGTCATGGGCAAAGGATCCAGGAGACCCGGTGGAGAGATAAACTCATGCTTGTTTTTCTGGCACACCTCACAGGACCTTACAAACCCCTTAATTGCTTCCTTCATTCCCATCCACCAGAAAGTGTGTTTGATGCGGTGCAACGTCCTATGGTAGCCTGAGTGTGTCTCTGTCGGTGTGACATTGTTATCGAAGATGACTTGGTGACACATGGTTGAGTGAGGGTCTAGTAACACCCTCCCTTTGTAAAACCATATCCCATTATTCTCCTTGTATTTCTGAGTATCCAAGTGGCCTTCACTCTTTCTCTCCAACTCCCGAAATAATCAGATTGACTAATCATTTTCTTGACTCCTTCGAACCAACTGGGCACCACTACAGATATGGCAGCACACTCTTTAGCCCCCTCCTATTCCCCTCTTCGAGACAGAGCGTCGACTACTACATTCTCCTTGCCCTTCTTGTACTCTACTATGTAGTCGAACCCGGTCAGTTTTTGTAGCCAAGGATGCTAGGATTCTTCACGAAACCTCTGGTCTAACAAATATTTGAGACTTCGTTGATCTGTCTTGATGATGAAGCGTCTCCCGATCAAGTATTGCCTCCATTTTTTTAACAGCTTAAAGGATTGCTAACATCGTCTTTTCACAAGTTGACAAATTCAGAGCCTTATCCTTGAGACTCTGACTTGAGAAGGCAATTGGATGGCCTTCTTGCAACAGAACTGTCCCCACACGTGCCTGAAGCATCGTATTCTATGGTGAAGTCCATAGTGAAATTAGGCATCCTCAAGACTGGAGGTGTTAGCACTTCTGCTTGAGCTCCTCAAAGGCTTCTACAGCTCTCTCACTCCAAGAGAATTCCCCCTTCTTCAGCAAAGAATGTAACAGAGCTGCTATACTTGCATAAGATTTTATAAACTTATTGTAATAACCTGTCAACCCTAAGAAGCCCCTCAAAGCCTTCGGATTCTTTGGTAGTGGCCAATTAGCTATGGCATTAACCTTCTTAGGACCCACTGCAATTCCATTACAAGATATCACATGCCCCAAGTAATCTACTTGCACACACCCAAAAGAACACTTTGATTCTTTAGCAAATAATTGGTTGGATTCCAGTATCTCCAATACCTGCCTCAAATGTTGCAAATGATCCTTCCACACCTTGCTGTATACTAATATGTCATCGAAGAAGACCAAGACAAATTTCCTAAGGTGTTCTCTAAACACATCGTTCATCAAGTTCTGGAAGGTTGAGGGAGCATTGGTAAGCCCAAATGGCATCACAAGAAACTCATAATGACCATCATGTGTATGGAAAATCGTCTTGCCAACATTTTCTTCAGCTACTCTTACCTGGTGGTACCCAGACCGTAAGTCCAACTTAGAGAAATATGTCGCTCCATACAATTCATCCAATAAGTCATCAATCAACGGAATCAGAAACTTATTTTTAACGGTGTTTTGGTTGAGAGAACGATAATCAACACACAACCGCCAGCTTCTATCTGCCTTCCTTACCAAGACCACTGGGGAGGCAAACAGACTATTGCTAGGCCTGATGATACCAGAGTATAGCATTTCTTGTATTTGCTTCTCTATCTCGTTCTTCTGATGGAACGGATAGCGATAGGGCCGGATCTTGGCTGTCTTGTTAGGGTTGATACGAGAAATATGATGGTCACAAGCTCTCTTAGGAGGCAGTTCTTGGGGGGTCTGAAACACCACTCTAAACTCTCCTATAAATTGCTGCAGATCTTCAGGCAGGGATGTAGGCTTCTTCTGTTCGGCCTCAGTGTCAATTTGTACGGCATATGCTACCATCTTGTGCTACAACATTTTATCAAACAGTTCCCTGCTCACCACATCTACTGCAGATGCTTTCACCCTATGAAAAGTAATCGACCTCCCTTCCTTCCGAAACTGTAGAGTGTGTTGTGTGAAGTCCCAAACAATCGGACCCAATCCTTTGAGCCACACCGTGCCCAACACCACTTGAGGATCTTCCAAAGGAACGACCGGCAGATCAACTTCACTTCTCTGGTCCTGGATGTTTACTTGAACAGACTTACAACACCCTTTCCCTTGTATTTTCTCACCCCCTGCGACTGTTACATTGAATGAATCAATGGCAACAGTTTCTAGTTGTAATCTTTGAGCTATACGAGGGTCAATGAAGTTATGAGTGGCTCCCATATCAACTAAGAATCCCACTTATCTTCCTTTAATCTTCCATATTAAGCGAATTGCACTTACCCCCACAACTCCTATCGCATTGAGAGTCACCTGCAATGGCCTCAACTCTTCCTTCTCATTCCCTTCCTCAACACCCCAGTCTCCCATGGCTTCTTCAGATGTGAACTCCAAGCTGTACACCTTCGGATTCTTGCACTTATGACCTGCAGTGTATTTTTCATTGCAACTGAAGCATAAACCCTTACCCCTCCTCTCCTTGATCTCTTGATAAGTGAGCTTTCTTGTAGGTTGTGGTGGACCACTGGCCACGGCTGCTGCCTTCTGGTTATTGGAGCCCCCTCTGGTAGAACGCACTAATGGAGTGTGTGGAACCAGTGCCCTAGTTAAACTCCCCTTGGTACTCTTTCTGATGGCTGCATTTTTCTCTTCTTCAAGTTTTGCTAGCCTCATAGCTTCACTAACTGTTTGGGGCCTCATAGCCATGATTTCATATTTCACCACTTCCCTCAATCCACTAACAAAACAGCTAACCAAATAGCTAGGTGATAACCCATGTACATGATGAGAGAGGCGCATGAATTCACTTTGATACTCTTCACAGTTGTTCCCTTCTTGTCTTGGCTTAGACAACTCTCCAGCATAATCTATAGTATTAGCCTTATCATACGTTTCAATCAACCCCCTCTCGAATTCATGCCACTCCAGCAGCCGTCCAAACTCCCTAATTGCTCATCGGTACCATTGCAGTGGTTTTTCTTCTAAATACAGAGCTGCCATTCTCACCTTTTGATCCAGGCTAACCCCATAAAATTCCAACAATTGCTGCACACGATACAACCACCCATGTACATCCGTACCTGTAAATATGGGAAACTCAGGTCGAGGTTTGTGTTGGTACCTTCCTTCTGCGACTCTTCCACTGGCCATATATGTGTAATTAGCAACAAGTACAATTGTAGATCCAAAATTGTATGAAGGTGGAGGTTGAGGAGGAGTGGGAAGTAGAGGACCTTCTCGATTCACATTGATAGCTCTAGATCCACCAGATATGAAATTGGAACCACCTTGAGGGGATGGAGTCTCCGCTGGATGATGGAAAAGCACATTGGACACCCTATACTGTAGATCCAAGAGCAGTGCCTTAAACTCCTTATTGCTCACGCAATCTTCATCTAGCTTCCTCATCCAGCCCTTCATCTCCATTTCATTGGTATGAAGAACCACCAGACTCGCAGCTGATCGAACTCAACAGCATTGGGGGTTACACTAGATCTAGATTCCTCTGAAATGGGCGAGAGGACCGGCTGAGTTCTAATACATATGTCACCGCCGAAGTCGACACTCCGGGATGTTGATAGCTTGTTTGCTGGCATGGTCTCCTTTCAGTGATGAATACCTGTAGAATTTGGTACGAATTAGTGAAATATGGTGGAGAATAGAAGAAGTTTAGAGGACAAAGAGGTAGAATAGATCGGAGAAGAAGATGGAGAAGAGAGAAAAGAGAAAGAGAAGAAGAAAGGTAAAGAGAGATTTAGAATTTCATTTCTCAAAACTTGGGAAACAAGGCATAATTCTCTCCCTTTATAAAGACTGTCACTCTCTCTCTGATACTGTGGAATATCCGCATATCAGTTTCCGAATTTCCACCCGCAATGTTCATTAACGGGTTGCAGATGCGATAACGGGTTGCAGTTCTGGGCCTTCAACTGGGCTACCCATAAGATCTAAGTGAAGTTTTTATTCTGCCCCTAATATATACCTCTGTGCTTGGTGTTGGGAAGCAAGGGGAATGGTCTTTCCATGTGAACAATAAAATCTTGTGGGCTTGTAAGCCTTCCAATGGAAGGTATGTTTGAATATCTTAATGTTTCAGTAGCAGGCGGAATCTGTTTTGTATATGCTACAATCTCTGCAACATAAATAAATGTAAAGTTTCCTTTCCTTTTCACCTTGAATTTTTATGCGTACTTTCAACCTATTATACTTTTTTCACTTCTTATAATTTTCCTAACCATTTAAGGGAAATAATGAAATCTCTTGCAGTTGAGAAACTAAACAAAAAACTATATTTCAACAGCTCAAACTTTTCCAAGTGTATGGATATCCTGGCCATGATATGGAAGATTTGTCACACAACACTCCAGAGCCTGGACTTGCAGTTTAAAGTACATGACAATGTTGAAAATAATGCGTTATGAAACCCGTTATATTGCGTTATGAAACCTAACGGAACCCGGCACTACGTAACAACTGAAAATAACTCAGTGCACCGTAATTGTACGTTTTTTATGTTATTTTACGTTATATTACGTAACGTTACATTAAATTACGTTATGTTACGTTACAATTATTTTTATGTTACGTTATTTGCAATTATTTTTTAGTAATTTCTATATTGTTGTTTATTATTATTTTGATTATTAGCGAAATGTTGTAATTTTCTTACGTGATTCGTTGTTGGCTTGTTTAATTACTTGTGGAATTGTTAACTTACTAATTTGTGATTGTTTTATTATTCTCTTATTATAATTCCTCTCCGATTGTTGAAAAATATATTATTTGTTGATTCTATTAAAATTTTAACTGAACTAAAAATCAACAATTTCAATAAGATAAATTGAACATTACAAATTATAAATTACAATAATAATAATAACAACTGAAATTGAAATAAAAAATTAAAAGTTTATTTTCTTGTTTAGATAATAACTGGAATTATGCTTGCAGACTTAATATAATTTATAAAGATAAATGTGAAAATTATTGTAAAACTTAATATAAAATTAGAATAGATTATGTATTACAAAATAATTTTATATCCTTTTTTAGATATTTTAAATTTATTTTTTCAATTTATAAAAATTACTTTATATAGTTTTATATTTATTTTTATTAAATAAATAGGAAATTGCATAACCTAAGTTATGCATTACGCTATATGTGATATAACCTAACAGAGACAAAACGTTACGTTATCATTATCGTTATTTTAAACATTGGTATATGGCTCTGATTCCACAAAACTACTGTATTTTATAGTTAGTGTCTTGCAAGTTGGAAACTATGGGGGAATATTCTTACGTATTTTGGAAGGGAAATTGCTCGTGTTATCTGGTCCAGCAAATTTACACAATTGTGTAAGTTGTTAATAAAGTGAATAATGGCAATATAAACATCATAACATAAGTGAATGTACTCTGTAACATAATTCCACTATTAATATTTCACAGAAACCCCTGAGGCCTAGCTCAGGTACTAAAGGGCTTGGGAATGATGATGTGCGAAGTCCTAGGTTTGACTTCTAGCTGTGGTCTTTGTTGCAAAAGCTTATATTTAACTGTAACCTTAGTTTCTTTCTATTAAACTATGATCATCACATGGCATTGATTAAATCAATGGTTAGTTACACTTACGGTCTCTAGAGTTAGTTTTATTTATTTATATTGTATTAATAGCTTTTATTTTGGTAAGCAAAAAAATTCAGTGTCGGAAATTATGTCTTGCATTTTGTCTCCAAATTTTATTAAGATTAATCATTCGGATAAGAGTCCAACTTCTTGTAGGATTTGATTTCATATATTGATTTGTCTAGATGGCTGTAGAATTGATTAGTCCCTAGTCAATCTAGAATTGATATTGAAATTCTTATAAAATCAAGATTAAATAAATGTGGAGTATTGAAGGGTCTTTGAAAAATATAACCTTCCAAAGCTTGTTTCTTAAGGGATTTCTTCTGAATTTGGATGAGAGCCTCTTGTAAGAAGGATTCCTCTTTTGAGGCTTTCAGAGATTGGTCAGTTGATACAGCAATGAAGCTAAAATAGGATTTGTAGAGGGGAAATTAGAGTTTATATGGTGGAATTTGGGGATTTTTCTTTTGGATTTGTGGAAGAATAATTGGGGTTATGGCCTTAGCACCCAGGCGAATCCTGGATCCTCAAAAAAGATTTCAAACACGAGCAAATCACATGCTAGGTTAAACTTCAATAATTTTTCATTATCTCCAAAATCTGTTTAGAGGACTTATTATAGGAAGTCAGTCATACGTGCATCGAGAATCTGAAGGAAATCACTAACAATAAACAATCAAATCAAAATAAAATCATAACAAGATCCCTTGTCTTTATGTGCCCTAGCAATAAAATCATAGCAAAATCTCCGCCTTTATTTGTTTCCATAATTAGTTGTTGGATGTGTTCCTCCATTGATATTCTTCTCTCTTTGATATAGTGAAATTTATGGTCACCTTCTTCAGTGGACAGCTATTTAAGGGTGAACGACCCAAAAGACTGTCTATTGCTCTCCTATCTCTCTCTCTTATTACCCCCTCTAGTTTTATTTGTCCACATTCTTTCACTTTGCAACTTCTGGGTACTCCGTTGCTGTTACATTCAACATTCTATCTGATATGTGTACTCGTAGATGGCCCTGCTATATCGAGGCCCATGGTTAATATAGGGGGAAAAAAATGGAATTAAAGTTACTGTCATGTAAGATAGACTTAAATGCTAATATATTATTAATATTTACCGAGATAATTAAAATAAAACATCTATTTGCAGTAAACCTTCCATTATGCTGTGCAATGTTTAATGTTGACAGATAAAGAGCTTCTAGTTCCCACTTAATGAGAGGATACAAACCCTGAAGAAGGTGTTTCAGTTTTCTCTTCTCCATCAGCGTAATCCCCTCCAATTGCAATGTCAAATCCAACTCAAAGAAATGCATGTCTGATCAGATAGCAGAATTAGTTTAACGCATCTCCACATCGTAGTGGAAATGAGTACATCAAATCAGAACAACCACTTCAGGTTGTACTAAAATAGTAATTTTTCCCTTTTTCTGAGGAAAGAAAAAGAAAAAAAAAATTCACATAAATTAGGGGAACCTAAAACGCTTTGTCCTCAGGCTACACCCTCATGCAAGTGACGCTCACAATTTTTTTGTTTCTTTACTAATAATCTTTTGTATGTCAACATCTTCAATTAGTTTATCACCATAGTTTAGACTATTATAAGTACAGCCACTCAAACCCCAACTTCACATGCATCTCCAAAGTTGTTCAAGTTATTGTAGATGGTCACCGACTAGAGAGTTCTGAACTAAAGTTGTTTAGTTGCATGAGTACAACACAATTCTAATATTGGAGACTAGTGGATATCAATGAATACAATTGTTTAGTTGCATGAATGCATGATAGAGTAATCAGTGAGAGGTGGGGTTTGTTTAGCTCATAGGTCATCTAAAGACTTCTCGTATCACAACTCTTTTCTGTAGATCATGTCAACTTGTTTTTAAATAGCTGACAAATCTTGTTTTATTGATCATGTCAACCTTTTCCCATAATGGCCATGAAATGGATGAGTCAGAGGCATTCTTTGGTTTAATAGGTGGCTCCCAGCAGAAATTTTTTGGTGAGTCAGAGGCATTTTTTGGTTGAACAGATGGCTTCCAACACAATTTTTTTGGTAGGGCATATGAAACCTGTAATAGGAAGGATGCTTTATAGTAATGCTGGAGTGAACCATTCTTAGTCGGTCCCATTTAAGTTGCACTAGTTATATACAACTCAGTGACATCAGCTTGTGATTGGGAATATTGCCTCCAACCCACTTCCCACTTACGCCACACCATCAGCCTTCCACCATTGACTTATTACCAATTAATTCCACTACAACTGACTTAGATTCCTTACTTTTATCCGTTTGTAAAGGCTTTATTGGTAATTAAGAATGAGGTTTACAAATTTTGTAGGTTTTAGCTATCCAGGTTGTGACACGGAGGCGTGTGTTATGAGAAGATCCAGGCTACTATCTTCAGGTTAGCATAAATAACAAAAGATTGTAAATAAGCACTTAAGTATTGGCCAAGCTCTTTTGTATGCCTTCATATAACATTTCATTTCATGTCTACTTGTGTTAATCCATAAAATGTAGAGAGGTGCCATATCTAAATGTGATTCCAATATTCGAGTGTATGATATAGTATTGTGATTTTAGCTGTTATACTTGCACTAAGCATGGATGTTCTTATTTTACTACTAATTCTTGCATTTGCATGCAGTGTCATTTGATTAGGCTTTTACTAGACCTAGCATGAATAAGCCATACTTACTTTAAGTTTAGACCATGCCAAGTATTTATGTTCTATTCGAGCTTAATTTTATTATAACTTGATTATAAGCTAGCTCTTCAACACAAGCCATTCACCTATCTTTGGATTTCAAACACTGTAGTTCTTTCATTCATCCTTGCTTCCATTCATCTATTAGGCTTTTGAGTTTGGACTCCTGGACTGTTGAATCTGGATTTTGGTTTCCCCATATATTTATCTAGTAATTATAGCGTCTCTGGAGGCGCTTCAGTAGGAAGGAACTTGAGGAGAGTTGATCAACATGTAACTTGTGATAATTCTGTCACAAATTCTATGCATGCGTATCACAAATATTGTGAGGGAAAATTCCTACATTAAATATAGGTGAGGGGGTCATCCCTATCTCATATGTTGTATACTCATCTTTTACAAAACTTTAAGCATTCAAGATCCTTTTGAAGTGTATATCTCAAATCGCACTCTTATATCCTAATTGGCCGTGAGGGATGATTCTACAAAGAATTCTTTCCCCAATCATGAGCTCCAATAGGTAAGTTATGAGATGATCCAAAGAGACCTATTTTGCTGAGCTTCCAGCTCGTATCCACTTGTAACTAGGTAGAGTGCGGATACTTATCGTGTATCATTATTTCTATGTATATTATCGCATATCGTTTCGCATATCGTATTGTTAGATACGTTGATCAATGTGTAATAGGTAAGTAATTAAGCATATAATAATGTATAATATAAAAACATATGAGCAAATTTAAAGCACAAATAAATAAATAATGAGAGATAAATGCTAAAGCTGGTAATACATTAAACACCAGTTAATAACTATATTAGTAAATATTATACATTGTTAAATTCACTTTATTAACCAAAATTATACTATATTATTAACAGGTAACTAACATCCAAAGTGCGATGGCTATGAAGTTATTAACCAAAATTATACTATATTAGTAAATATAGTACATTGTTAAATTCACTTTAAGTTGAATAATGATATATACATTTTCTCAATTCGTCCTACTTGCTTCACACAAAATCCTTCATTACTATACTCGTATTTATTTCCTTTTATTGTTTACAGTTGCATTCAAATTAAGAGACTCTACAAATAAATATAAAGAAAAAAATTTATTAGAAACTAAATATTAGAAATAAATAACTAAATGATAAATTTTATCATTACATCATTTCTTCCTTTTCTTTTTAGCAGATTCAATATTTCTTCTTTAACCCACAACACTTGTGAAAATCCGTACAAATCTTCCACTATGCAAGGACCTTGTATTTGTGGGAGATATTGGTGATTTTGTATGGTTGAGAATAAGTGATACGATTTGCCCTTGGAAGGTTTTATTGCCCCTCATTAGATCTCTACCTAGGTTGGTCAAACTATTCCATCGACGGCAAGTCCTTATCTTTGGGGAAATAGTAGTTTGAATCTGATCATGATTTATCAAGAAACTTGTCACCAACAATTGTGATCATCGCCTGATTTAAGTTGCATGCAGTCGAGGTGATTGAAACTTCCCTCGGGCCTCTTCGACTTGTCTTAGGCCGTGGTTCATATCCAACCGTGACACATCTTCTTCAACCGCCACCATAGGACCCTGAGTTATGCATGTGTTTTTGACTTTCCTTCGGACTTTTGACCCTCTCTTATTCCTGCAACCCTCTTTTGGTATTTTCGACTTCCTTCGACCCTTTAGGGGTCGATCACTGGTGGTGCTTGTTTGGGGCACATGCTGCCTGTGAGTTTGAATACTTCGTAAAATATTAGGCCCCTTTATTGATGGGCTGCAGTGCTACTGGTCCCCACGTTACTATTAATGTGGATTAATTACCTATCGGTGAGAACTTAGGTGCTTCTTATTGCTGAATATTGATAGAATAATATAACACCTAGAGACTGCACAACTTGATTTGATCGATACAAACAAAAGGGTTGATAGGAGTACACTGTCAAGATTCTTTTGGAATCTGACTTACCATCCTCAAACTTTCTGCTCTGTGTACATGTTCCCATTAAACTAGTTATTAAACGGTGGCCTCACATGAATGGAGTTCTTTAACTGAGTATTAATATTAATATGCTTAAAAAGCATCACAGCACCAAGATGACACACTTCTCAGCTTCTCTGGCCAGTTAGGGACAAAAACTGGCTTTAGTATATGATATTCTAGTGACACAGCATATTTTTATTGTTAAGTTGGGAGTCTCTAGAATCTTCTTCCGACCACTGTGATGGTGATTATTTATGAAATTAATTTTTTAGTAGTGACACAACATATTTTTATTGCTAAGTTTGGAGTCTCTAGAGTCTTCTTCAGACCACTGTGATGGTGGTTGTTTATGAAATTAATTTTGTTGTAATTTCTTTTACCTTATTTCAAAAATTTTAACTATTACTCTGAATTTGTTGTTGGTTCAATCCAAGCATGCATACTTGCAGCTTTATCTGTATTCATTGTATCTTATTTGAACTCACAAGTGACTGGACTCTTCTTCATAGTAGTTTATACACATTAGCCGGGAATTGTTTTCCCCCCTCTATGCAAGTAGGTTAGCAATTAACATTCTGTTTTTCTTTTTTAGCTCAGCAATAAACATTTTGTTTCTCTCTGTTTAGTTCTTAAATTTCTGCATCCCTTACTGTTCAGTATTCTTTCCCCAAATATTTGCTATTTTATTGAAGGGTCCAATATGCATGTGTAGTTATTTCAAAGTTTTAGACAATACTTAAGTTGGTCGACTATTCATGAAAAATGTTACATGATAGTCTTTTCTTTTTTTTCATACACGACGATGTGTGGTTTGGTGATTCCCTGTCATGAAAGGCAACGAGTCAATGCTAACTAAGAAGATATGAATTGTTTCTTACACTGTTACACAACATGCAAGCATAAAAATTATCAATTTGCACTGGAGTACACTTGGACCTCTTAATGAACCTGAAAAAATAATCAATCTTTTTTATATAATTAAAGAAAAGATTCAAGAAGGCCATATTTTATGTTATCTAGTGAGAGGATGCTGAGTCACCCAGAACATCATGTCACCTGTTCTGTTTAGCATGCAAACTGATTTTAGAGCCACCGGTAATCGCACAATACGAATATGATTGCATATTCTTGATTTGTTTTTTGAAGTAGCAAAAGATGGAAGAAGCAAGTGATGGAAGCAGGATCGCTGGGCATGCAACTTGTTAGGTAAGATGGTTTCTTTTTCATGATTTCTTGGTTCATAAGTTTCCAGGTGCTTTTTAGACATTCTATTTTTTTCTGATCACATAGACATTCATTTTGTCCATGGTTAATATCTGTTTCTGCTCGGGCATGATATTTTTTTCCCTCTCTTGCTAAGTTGCCATCTGTTGGAAACTGTTGGGCCATTGAAACTGATGGTTATCTAAGTGCCTTGGTTTTGGCTAGTTGGCTCATATGTCTCATTGTCTGCAAGAAAGGAGAAAATCTAGATACTCTGTTATTTTTTTCCCCTATTCATCTGTATACCCAAATGTTTAGGTACACAGATGACGACAATGACCAGCATGATTTCTGGACTTTGATAGGATCCTTATAAAAGAAATTCTGAAAGGGCATTTGCTTAATGGTAACATGAATCTGACAGGATCCAGCTGTCACATGTACAGACTCAGTATTTGTGATAAACCTAAGTTGATGGCTTTTATCAACTTAGCTTTAGAATAAAGTATCTCTGAACTATTGAATGAGCATCCACAGTGCTAACATACAAAGCTTCCATCAGCTTTACACAAAGTCCAAGCTGACACACTTCTTGGATCACTAACTATTTTTGCCTTGAAATAACTTTTTTCCCCCTTTCTTTAGGTCGTAAAGAGAGTTGCATGAAATCAATTTGGATACAAATAGTAAGCTAAACAGTTTTAGAAGCCACTTGAAATTTGGTATGTTTCCTAGTCATGCAAAGGGTGTGACCACTGACTCAACTGTCATGACAAATGCAGCTCTGGTATTTAGTTGGCTTCCTTGATAGATATAACATAACCCATTTATTTTATTCGCTACCATATAGAAATTTCTGATCGGTAACGTCCAACCAAGAGGAATTCGGTTGGTTAGAGGAGATAATGTAATGGATTGCAGCCATTGTTCTAAATATCGGTCGCTATGAGTGATGAGTCGGCTGAAATATCATTCTGGAAGGTTATTGGTTCATATATCCGACATCTGATATCTAGAAGTGCAAAAGGGAAGACATTATAGTTTCAAAAGTAATGGTCGAGAACTTGTACCCTCAAGAAATAACTTTCAATGAGTTGCGGTTTGGTGAAGCCATTCTAGATTTACATTACTAATTAGCTTGCCATGGTTCTCTCTCGCTAAACAATTGGCGTGTGCAGTAAACTTTCCAAATTCTAGAGAGGGTTAATTGCGACAAGTACTCCTATATTATATTATTGAGGGTTATCAGTGATATTCCATTAAGGATTTTTTTTTTTTTTCCCGTACGAAGACTTCCTGATGGGGGTGTAAGTGCAACAAAAACAATAAATTTTGTTGCATTTATACCCTTATCGTGGGTCTATTTGTATACATTTTTTATATGAGGTTATTAGTGATACACAATTAATAGTGCAGGGATAGTAAAGAAAACGACATGAAATAATATGATTAACAATGTGCCAACTAGAAGATGTGATGGAAGTATAGTTACGGGGGTCATAAGGAGTAAGGACTACAGATAGGCCTAACGAAAACTTAGATGAAGGTAATTAGAAAGAACCTTTCCTTAACCTAGCGGACAAGATGAACCTTAATAGAACTGAATCTTAATGGAAGAAAAGGTTTCATTTAGCTGTCCCCAAATTTTGCTTTACTTGTAATTAGAAGGTTGATACTTTTGATATGATTTTTATTGCTCAAATTGCATTCAAATTTTTGAGTAAGAGGTTGTAGCCAGACTGGAACCTGAAATTTCTCCCATCCAAACTTTTATCGTTTATTTTTCAAATGCATAGTTTTGACCAGTCCGGCAAGATTTGATAATTAAAAGTTGCACCAGTTTAAAATTCTGATTAAATCAGGGAAAACCAGCTGGATTCCTGGAAACTTACTTAGTTCCATTTATTTTATTTTATTTTATTTTTTTTCCAGATCGTATAGTTTAAAGTTCAAAGGCAATTGGGGAACCTAAGGAGTAAACAATTGGCAGCAAAATCATTCATTTGCAAGAAAGCATCCCGTGCACTCCACCCATGTGAAACAATGTCGTTGGACAACTTGTCGGAGACAGAATCATGCTATATATCTCTTTTCTGTCCGGATAACCTAGTTTAAAAAGTCTGATGGCATTGCAATAAACTAACTGTAACCAAGTTTATGCTTGTGCTAGCAAGATCTCAGGAAACAGATTAAACAATGCCAGTTCGAGAGCAACTTGATCAACTTGGTTGCCTCAGCCGATAGAATTCGTCTTCCTCCAGCATTTCTGGCATTTGTACAATCTCAAGGGAAAAGGTTTGCTTCCTAAGCATTTGACCCTTTTTGTTATGTTTTCACTTTTGCTTTCCCTTCTAGTTGTGATTGATGAGCTCAAGAAACAAATAAATGGAAGGGTTTTTGGACATATCACGTTGCCTAAAACGTCCACTTTAGTAGTTGTTACCCGCTTGGATTCATGTGTTGGTTATAAGTATTTACCGTATGTCTTTTAATATATTATGACAGTATATGTAAAGTGGAGGTTACTAATTCTGTGGTTGCAGATTGAAGCATACAGAATTGTTTTAGATTAACATAAAATGACAGATTTGTAGTTAACAAATTTACTACACAGAATTGCTACTGTTATCTTATAGGAAATTAATTCTGTAATTAGGTTTATATCTATATAATTCCAGTTTCGAAGTAGAAGAAGACTGTTTGAAGAAAAAACCATCAAACTGTTCTTCTTTATCTAGTATACTATCCTAATCAGAAAATTATGAAACTGGATTAAGAAAAACCTGGTTGCAGGAAGACTGGAAGAAGACTTTACTGACAGGAAGCAGAGGAAGCAGATTGGATGAAGATCGAGGCTAGTGTTGGACACTATCTCCTTAAAATCGATTCGTCCTCCACTGTTCGCTTCTGGATTTCTTGGACGTCGATCTCCCAGGATACAACGATCGATCTGCAGAGGGAAGGAAGCCGCAATCCCTCTGCTCTGGCGAATCTGATAAAGGTTCTCTCTGGTTTATGTTATGCAGGACTGGATTTTATTGAAACTGATGAACAGAGTTCTTCTGAAGACAGAAATTCTGGAACTTCTGTCTGCAGAAGAACAAAGAGAAGAGAAAAGAAAAACTTGTGTAATTTGAAACACTGACCCAGACTCTATTTATAGGCTTTCAACAGTCGCAACGGTTGAGATTTCAACAGTCGCAACAGTTGGCCGTTTCAACAGTTGTGACCGTTTAACGGCAACCGTTGACGGCGGCCGGTGACTGTTGGATTGCCGACCGTTGGACTTCAACGACTCTTGACTGACGGGGCGGGTGCAGGTCGAATTCATTCAGTTCTGACGAAGTGCAAAGTGCGCCTCTAAAGCGCCCAATGCGCCCTAAACGCCCATTCGCCTTCGCACACGCGCGTGCGCGTGCGCGTGCGTAGCACCACCCGTGGTGCTCAAGGTTTTCCTCTTCTTACATAAGCAAAGTAAAGGAGCAAGCTATCTTATTTAAACCCACATCCTTACATTCCTCTATCCCATGTGGGACTATCTTTTCATCTTCCCTTTTTGTTCCTTTGCTATATACTCAACTTTTGAAGCCAATTTCAATTCACTTAATTCATTTAATTTGAACTAGTAAATTGGCTCAATTTAAGGTTCAAATTAGTGAATGAATTCAACATCATGTAGGGGGCAAATTCTGGACAAAGACATCCCATCCCTCCAATCTTCTCGGAGTATACTTGATGGCAACACAATATTGCCAGCACCAAACATTTTGATTTCGTCTGGATTCTGTGGACCTTGCAAAAGAAGAATCACTACAAACCTCACGTCTAGGGCCAGTGTTAGCATGCGCTAGCCGGACAACCAGTCTTATCGCGATTTAGGTTGCTTTGCGTACAGATAGAGAAATCTACGCGACTCTCCACAAACAGTTCACTGTTATGGTGGATCGCCCAAACTATATGGGCGATAATAGTTGAAGGGTCACGCTTCCGGTGTTCAATGTTGGGACCACGAACGCACAAAACGTGGTGATTTAGTTTCTTTTTCTTCTTTTGGGTGCATAAAACCAAGAAAAAGGGTACCAAAATAAGTGTTATTTTACCAAACACAGAGTTTAGAGATTAATAAAAACAAAAATCAAGGACCATGTCTATTAAAGTAACTGACACTAGAAGTTTGGGCCGAAGGATTTCTATACAAAATCCAAACACTTCTCCTACTCCAGCTGTTATTGGCAATCCTAGGACAAGAAATAAGATAGAAATGTTAGTTCAATGTTGATTTTATGGCTTTACCAATGAGATAGTGATGTTCGGACCATTAGTCTCTTGATTAAGCGTCTACACATGGGCGACTAATAGGAGAAAAGAAAAAAGAGTCAATATTTAGCGTCTATACGTAGGCAACTAATAGGAGAATAGAAAAAGGTGAAAGTTAACAGCATTCTTGAGTAAATCCTACACTAGGCGAGTACATGGCCTGCCAACCTTCCAGTCTAGCACAACTTATGCACGGCCTATTAGGAGAGCTAGCATGGTCGGCACCATAGTGAAACGCCCAAACTATGTAGGTGACACTAGCTTGTTTTCGTCCACAAGAACAGATGATTTTGCCTGATACTCATACCATCGGCATTGGAAGGAGAATGTTATCCCTATTCTCGAATGATCTTCTATTAGCCAATCGCCACACCACCGCGTGATCTTCTTTTGCAACACAAGAACTTGTTCTCTAATCAGAGAAGCAATCACTTGATTTGGGAACCCAGACAACACGTTGCTTACCGGTGCGGTGGAGATGGGCCTCGTGTGAGTTTGGAGCCTACTCAGGCCACGGCACTAGTCCAATGGTTAACTGGCACGTGCACACGGCTAATCGTAATAGATACTAAATAATCAAGCTTATATCCGCACGTTTAATTATCAAAACAATATCCCACCCATCAAACGAATACGACTCAACAAGATGCGATTATTATCGTGGATTTTTTTTTTTTTTTTTTCCCTCTATAAATGCCTTCTCCTTAAAATTGCCAATTTCTTTAGTACATGTGGAAATTTTTATTGAGAAATAAGAGTAAAATAATACTCTCAAAGATTATTGCACGAGAAAAGCAATTTCAAGCTGCTGCTATATATTTTATTGTAGGATTTTCGGTGGTGAGATTTTGCTGGTGGTTAGTTGCATTTTGATGTGAACTTGCCATTATAAAATTGGTAAATATCTACTCGCTTTCCCTCTTTAATTTTACCCGCATCAACACGATTTTTCCGTTTAAGGTCATCTTTTCTTTTTTATTCCTGAAAGAAGATGAAAGAAGGAAAAAGGTCAATGATTTATGAATTTAACCCTTTGGTGAGATGCCCTTCACAACCTGTGAAAGGACGATCTAGTAAATATAAACTAATAAGACTATTATGCGTCACGAAGACAATAAATTATTAAGTATAGACGTTTCTTTCCTTCCCACAGGAACAATAAAAGATACCTATTTATGCATGATTGCTCTACGTATAGTTTCTCGAATTGCTTTTTCTAATTGAACAAGAGCAATTCCAAATTGAACTTGTAATAGATAGTAGACATCGTAAGTAATCTGGATGGTACATAATTTGATTTTAGAAGATATGACACCAAAAGTTGTAGAGTTAGTCGGTCACAATACTTAGACTTTTAAGTACCCTACAAAGATACTCCCGAAAGCCAGAAACACAGCAGTAATACATAGGAATGGGTGCAATAACCATCCCTCATTGGTTTTCTGAATGTCTCATTATGCATGTCTCATTATCAATGAAGTTTATCCACGTCTTCATATACTAGTAAAAATCATGACAGATATATTAGAAGTTATTCCTGTAATATGATCATTTTGGTAGAGTTACTACGTGAAAGTGCTGATGTGGCTCAATCTAACTTGACATGTTCCAGCAAGGACTCCCACTTTTTACGGAGTATGCCTATCTGACTTAATATTGAGATCGTATATTCAGATCCAGCAACCAGCTTCCTCTTGAAGTAGAAATGCCAACATTTTCCACAAAGAACGGAACCAAGCCATGAATGTATGGACGATTGATAAGTTCCATAGAACCCAAAGTCATATAATCAACAAACAACATCTAATTCTTTAATCAAGAAAAGAAAAAAAAAACAAACAAACAAATAAACTCGAAATTAACTAATACCCCAATAAACAAAGGGAGATTATATACATAAAGTTTCTCCTCTCTCTTTATTTGTACATTTCTATGTAAATCAGCATACTTTCTTTATCCAAAATTATTAAGAGGCCAATTGGTTCATGAAAAGAAATATGAAAAACAAACGGGCGCAATTTTACCCGTTTTTTTCTCTATTTTTTAGATTTTTTTTGTTGATTTATAAAAAAAATAAAAAAATAAAAATCTCTAAACTTTCTATTGATTGTTTAATAGATAACGTTCTATAGAAATAAATAGAGAAACAAGAGAGAGAGGCGCTCTCCTGTCCAAAAAAAATAATTTAAAAAAGAAAAACATAGGTAAAGCAAGTCTTTCCCCTTTCCATCTCCCTTTTAGTGCTCCACTAGCTCCGAGTCAACAAACATCATCTAATATTTCATTTTAATCAGGAAAATAAAAGTAAAAAAAGAAGAAACAAACTCAACAAATAACCAATCCCAGCTCCACGTCACCGTCACCTCCAATGGCATCCCACCGTAATTTCATCCAACCCACGTGGCAAACCAAACCCTCTTCCTCCTCACCGACATCTTTATAAATCCCCTCCCATTTTCTCCTCCCCTGCTCATTCAATTCTCAACCAAACAAAAAATCACAAAAATTACATTTCCCCCCACCCCCCAAAAGAAGAGGCGAGAGCTCAATTTGAGAGCTCAGCTCCCTCATTCTCAATCTAGAGAGAGAGAGAGAGGATAGATTTTGGGGGGGGAATGGAGAAGAAGAGGTTTGCCGTGCTGCTGTGCGCCGAGGACTCGGAGTACGTGAAGACGACGTACGGCGGCTACTTCAAGGTCTTCGCCGCCCTGCTCATGGAGGAAGGGGAGACGTGGGACCTCTATCGAGTCTCCGCCGGCGAGTTCCCCGCCGACGACGACGTCCCCCACTACGACGGTTTCGTCATCACCGGAAGCTGCAACGACGCCCACGGCAACGACGACTGGATCTGCCAGCTCATCCACCTCCTCCGCCGCCTCGACTCCCTCAAGAAAAAGATCCTCGGCGTCTGCTTCGGCCACCAGGTCAGTTTTTTCTCTCTTTTTTTTTTTTTTGAATTTATTCAGTTAAATTTTATTCACAATGGGCGTAGTATTATTCAAACTAAAATTTTCTTAATTTGAATTTTTGAATATAAGCCAAGACTAATATTTGAACCCGAACATTCTCATGCGACACGCAATTTGACACTAAAATGTCTCTCGCCATAGCGTGAAATTTTCTTTATTTTATGTTGTTTTTTTAAAAAAGAATAAAAAAAAAACAAACATATTTTTATATATATAACTTGTTCGGGACGAAGATATTAATTAAAAAAAAAAAAAAACTCACTCGAAAATGCAGAGGAGTGCTGAACGATGGAGAGATCGTGAACTTGTCATCTCATCCAATCAAGTGCTCCCACGTGTACGACTCTGAAACCTGCAACTACCATTTATTTTATTTAAAATGATTTCAACTTATTTAATTATTTACACGATACCCACATGTGCCTGTATGTTTGTGCACTTTACTTTAAGCGCATCAAGACCTGCAGGTCACGTGACAGATATTATTCCCATTTGCCAAAAAGAGAAAAAAGATGATTAATTAGCTAATTCGTAATAAGTCATTTATTTTTCAATTAAATCTATTTATGTGCAGATATTGAGCAGAGCCTTAGGAGGCAAAACAGGGAGAGCTAAAGGATGGGACATCGGAGTGACCTGCGTTCACCCTCTGCAGCACTCCCAGCTGCTTACCACACTTGGGATCCCCTCTCACCTCCCGGTGATCGAATGCCACCGCGACGAGGTAATCGGTCGCACAGAGGTCGGCCTATCGTACAACAACACATGTTAGTAAACTAAGCTATCGATATTGTCATGTGTTGTGCATACTGCATAGGTGTGGGAGCTGCCGCCACTGGCGGAGGTGATTGCCCAGTCGGACAGGACCGGAGTCGAGATGTTCAGGTACGGGGAGCACATTATGGGGATCCAAGGGCATCCCGAGTACACCAAGGACATTCTGTTGAACCTCATCGATCGACTCCTCCAACGTAACCTCATCCAGGTGACACATATTTTCTCGAGATTTTAATAATTTTTTAAAATTAAAAAAAAATTGCTAAAAGAATTTAAAATAACTACTATAAATTTAGAAACATGATTCCAAGACATATAAAAAAATTTCAAATAAATATAGCTTTTTTTCCTAAAATTAGTCTTTGTAATATTATTGTAAAAATATTTCATATTATTAAGTGAAACATTTCCATAATTTCATATTACTATAATATCTTTCCACATACTATTACATAAAATCTTTTCATAATTTTATTTTACTATAAATTCAGATAAAATGGAGTTTAGAGGTTTAAATAAGGAGTAAAATCTTTTCATAATTTCATTTTACTATAAATTCAGATAAAATGGAGTCTAGAGGTTTTATCTGAATTCAGATTATAAAATGAAGGGAAGACCGAAGAAAATATAGATGGAGTTGATACGCAAAGATATAGAATCTAGAGATTTAAATAAGGAAATATTACTTGATCGAAATGAATGGAGAAGGAATATCAAAGTGATCGATCCAGTGTGATTATTTTTTTGGTTCATGTAGCCTACCCCAAATACTTAGGATAAAAAGCTTAGTTGTTGTTGTTGTTGTAGTATAAATTCAGATAAAATCTTTTCGTAATTTCACATCATAGTAAGTTTCACAATATCTATGTAAAAATCTTTTAAAAATAAAATTTTAAAATTTTCTTACCTTTGGATTTGACCGACCGTGCCGGGGCCTTTTGGGCAGGTCATTTAACCTGTCAACTGTTGTCATTGATAAGTGACAGGTTACCTATACCTGTCTGATTAGAGAAACAAAATTTCCTATCAGTATCAGTGGTGTCAAATCATTTTCGAACCTGAAAATAGAAAAATGCTAGCAGTATTTTCCTAAATATTCGAGTCATCTGAGAACTAATTTAAGGTTGTGTTGTTGCAGACCTGTCACGCCGAGGCAGCGAAGGCGAGCTTGAACGCGAGGGAGCCGGATCGTGAGGCATGGATGAGGCTGTGCCGGAGCTTTCTCAAGGGGAAGCTGGCATTGTCCTAGCAATCCAAGATAGGTCTCCTGTTATCAGAGCATGAAACCGATGTCAGAGACTATTTCCAGGATCAAATTTGTACAGATATATAAATTGATGCAGTTTGCTGGAAGGGCATGACGAGAGCCAGTTAGGCTTCTGATTCTTAGTGCAATTGATTGATTGATTGATTGATTGATTTCAGGGCGAGAGCGAATCGTATTGTACCGGGTGAGGGCCAAAGATTGTTGCATGTCAAGTTAGCTGAAACTGCTAAGCTTTGTCAGACAATTTTATTACTTGATCAATGGAATCGATTCATCAGTACATGAATGCTTGTTATTTTTCTACGGAAGTTGTTAACAGTTATATGTCAAACTAGGCTTTCTCATTGAAGAAATGTAGAAATTCCATAGCGTGAAGAATTTAGCTTTTCAGCTTATCAAATCAATTTACTTTTCAATAGTTTTCAATTGTGCTATAATATAAAGTCTATAGCATGTGATCTTATTTCAATAATCTTTTGAAAATGAAGTTGTTAACCCCACTTACCCTAGTTTATTTCATATTTCCTGATACACTATCCAAACTCTGTTTTTTATTCTCCGTGCTAAGAAACAAACGAGCTTAAAACAATTTTCAAATAATTGTGTTTAGCAGATATACTGTATAATTTTGAGAAAAAATTGTATGTAACCGATTTTTGAGAAAGAAAAAAAAAAAAAAAAAAAACTTTATCCATAGGCTTTATAATGCATAGACTTAATTTAACCTGGGTTAAGTTTTCAACCCCTTTTCTACCCCCTGGGTTTGCCCTTAGTAAGCAGGGCCTTATGGTTTAGGCCAACAAGTGTAGATATCATAATACGCAACGATAATTTTTCGATGCATACATCACCTTAGACATCATAATGATTCACTAAAACCTCAAAGACACGAACAAATCACCTATTTGCACTTCTCTTCGATGCATACATCACCTTAGACATCATAATGATTCACTAAAACCTCAAAGACACGAATAAATCACCTATTTGCACTTCTCTTTTATCATTTCTCTTCCCATGCCTTTAACCTTGATTTGACTATCGTTTATTGATTTATGTCGATAAATATTAAGCTATTTCTATAATTATGTTATCATTCTTTTCAATTTGGCTTCTCCATTATTTTCCTCGTATATTGTATATATAAATCCCCATCATTTGAGGAAAATATCTCAAAGTGGTCTTTGTATTTTCTGATGTAGAATTTATTTTGTCTATGACTATTTCAAGCCATCTAATTGCAGACAAACTAATTAGGGGATGGCCTACTCTTTAACAACAACCGTATATATAAAGATATATGGATGGCTATGTCAATTGATTACTACTGAAATGAGCTCAGCACGCACAAGTGATCGGGCTTGTATCATCAATATCAGATATATCAACAAAAGATCAACAAATTCCCAATATCGATATTATAAGATCTATTATTGTAGTACTGAATATCTCAAAATCTAATAAGATATTTGCAATATGTATCGGTATCGGCCGATATTTAAAACCTTGGTATAACAAATATAAGAACTAATCATTTTGCACTATCAACAGATCTAATTGGAAGGAAAGCTTAATGTTCTGTGACATATAAGAGGGAAACAAAATACAATTAGAAGTTGAAAGAAAAGCTTACTGTTTCTCTTTCATATACCTCAATCTCGATATGTCCAGGATCTCTCAGAGCTCAGAGCCGAGAATTCCATCAGCTGCTTCCTCAAATTTTTATTCCTGAGAGAGAGAGAGAGGAAAAAAAAAAAAAAGAAGGATTATACCATGAAAGCAGAATATTAAAAATTCTCCAAAAGTTTATGATTTTTAAACTATTTAAAAATTCATCCACTCTAAAGGAAGCAAGAAATTAGATGTTTAATAACAACAATCTTCCCTATGAATAGCATGTCTATGATCATTTAGTTTCTTCAGCGTCCAAAGTCTCCTCTAAGCCTATCTTTCAAGATCAAGACTTACTGCAAAATTACTGTATACAAGTAACTACATGGCCTATGGCAAAACAAAAAACAAAAAAGAAAAAGAAAAAGAAAAAGAAAAAAGACCGTAGGCTTTATCGTTACCTTGCACATTAGCATTTAACAGCTGCTTCCAGTTCTCACAAAACTACAGAAGGAGCCTTAGGCTGGTCGTCAAGTTTCTGCTTTATTTCAGTCATCGATGCTTTTTGCTCCCTTTTAAGTGAGGTGTCATTTTACTACTACCATTAAATTCAAAGTAACAATGCTTACTTACATCTTGCCTTCCCCATTTTCATTATACCCACCCTATTCTTTCGTCAATCTTAGCTATCATCAAATCTTTCAAAATTCAACAATATTTCAGATTTTGGCCTCTCTTTCCCTTTCTTAGAAGTGTCTTCAACACTAATATGAATTTCCTCGCTAATGACTATGTGAAGCAACCAAAGAAGCTAAGGATACAACGGTAAGGTCACTATTCATAAAAATTCAAATAAAAGAATCAAACAAGAAGCTTAATCACCTAGCTATCTAGAATTTAACGCTAGAACAATATGAAACAAAGCAGGGCATAAAAAAATATGTCCGAGGAAAGGCTTGACAATAGGCACCAAAAATTGAATATATTAAGCGGCAACCCTACACATAATAATACTACAGATAAAAAAAGAATACCAAGAGGATATTTTGCAGGGATCCGGTCAGAGTATCTGAACCCCTTTATGACGAACAAGAACAATCAAACAATCAAAAACACAAAAACATTACATTGTTCAGCAATTGACTTGCACAACAACTCCAAAACCAAATAGGATGATATGTCCAGGCAATCACATGGATTAATAAATCCCCTGACTATTTTGATTTGGCTAGACTGCATTTTTCCTCTCATACGTGCAGCCAAGTGCCAAATTCCTATTCCAACTTAAATCCCTCTACTTATGTTAGATCAATACAAGCCATCAACAATTTTTCAGTTGCCAAATAATATCCAATCCATCTGAACTGCCATCCATAACCTATTGAATATGACTGTGTAGGATACATGATATCATCGCTGACCGACACATAACACCCAAAGCCCTTAACCTAAAAGCTCATGTGGCACACAACCTTTTTTTGCTGAAACAGGGATAATGTACTTTAAAACGTTATGTGGGTAACAAGAATGCAACATTTGTTTATCTATCCAAAAACTAACATGTCTCCTCTCCAAATTCACTAATGTCATCACTTTGGCCATCACTTGGCTAATAACACTTACAGGGGAAACATCAAGCCCATCGGAACACTGCGAGATTGTTAACCTCCATATGGTGGACGGAAGTAAGACAAGGCGGCAAATAAGGACTGCTCAATCAAAAGCAAGAGCAAAAACACAGAAAACAGCACTGCAGTACCTGTCCAGCGATTTCTGAAACAAGAACACACCAATCCTGATCGCCATTTGCGCCACTTTGATTCGTGGTATTCCCCTGCTTCAGGAAATACATCCGCCAGATAACTTCCATTAGCAGCGTAGTGCAAGTGATTGCTGCACCGACTGAAAAGATCCGCCACTGCTTGACTAGTCCCGAGCCTGTTCACCAAAATCTCTTGTGAGTCGAGCAACTTTGCAACCTCTGCCGTAGCAATGACGCACTGCATAAATGCTGCATACTTCGTAATGTACTTCCCCACATCAGGGAAACACTGCTCACAGACAATGAGGTTGCGAAAAAGGGAGTTCAAGTAGTCATATACTCGTAATGGTGGAATCTCCAATACTCCACCATTGAATGTTATGTCCAAGAAGCATTCAGATACCTCCTCCTTTACAAACTTGATGCCAGCCCTCTTAAGCTCTATAGCACTTGGTATCCACTCTGATGAAGCTCGTGCTGGAGATTTATATTTGCATGGCACAAGAGATGAATGAAATAGATGCAGCAGATGATGGATGTGGGTTGCCGGTGAGTTAGTGAATGCTTCCGATGCGCGAGGATGAATGCCATGAAAAAGTTAAAGAGCAAGATTCACAAGGTCGATATTATTGTCTCTAGGAGTCTTTAGGATGTCGAATATGGTTTGGATAATGAAGAAAGAAATTGGTTCTCAAGCCTCAGAAGATCAAACACTACAAGATTCCATAGCCATTTCATTCCTATTAAAGGACCCTCTATCACCTCCTCTACATTCCCCATCTCCAAATCAACCGCCTCCTCTTCTTCCTCTTCAGTCACCTTATCCTTTCCCTTCGCTGCCTCCTCTTTCTTGCTCTGCTCCTGTGACACTAACGCTACATCCTCAACTTCATCAACTCTCTCATCCTCCACTTGCTTTAGCAAGAGATGGATGATGAAGCATACATCCATCAACATGACTGAGGCAAGCTTTGGTGGATCTAAATTGCTTAGAGCTTCTCCATAACAGTCACGTACTTCACTGTCCAATGCCTTGAGTGCCGCCGCTAGGCACTGGTCCAGAAGCTGGCTAGCGCGACCTCGACTCTGGTGGTGTGAGAGGAGGCACCGCACGCAGCACCACTTATGCTCCTGCATGGCACGCCCTGTTCCTTTTTGGTCAGGAAAATAGTGATACGCCCCAATTGTTGCAACAATTGGGTCGTAGGGCTTGTCATCACCACCAGTCCGCTGCATGCTCTCAGGGACCCGAACTATAGTGCATGGGCCACTGATACGGACCTTCATGCGCACCTCGTTCGCCTTTTGCCGCACAGTCTCGATCCAGGTAATATATTCAATGTCCACTTTGTGTTCATGGATTATGTCAGATACTACCTTTTCCCCAAAGTTCTGTGGTGGCAGCTTAAATTTAGGGAGGACAGGAGGGGTATAGTTGAGAGGGACCGAGTAGATGTTTGGTTCGCTCATAGGCTTAACATCCATAGCTCGAAGGGACAGTTTCTCAAAAAACTTGGCTGAGCACCTTTGAGCACTTTCTATTTAACAAGAAAGTGTAACAAGTGACCGCTAATGAGACAAGCTATGGTTTTCAGGTACTTGTTATCGTTTGTGCTACCTGAAGAGGATGCGTTACATTTGGCTGGAGTCACTGTGTACATAAAACAAGAAGATGGTGCTCTCCTCAACATTATAAGTACGTAACAGCATTCAGGAAAGTTAAGCAAAAAACAAAGAACGAGAAGCAAAATAACGCAATGATGTCTGATATTGTTTCGATTGCACCCAAACCAGCTAATAAATAGGATCTGACAATCAGCCGGCCAAAATTTGGCACATCTGCCTGCTGTTTACTAAGTCTGTATCTACTTATCTGTATCAATCAAACAATCAGGAGACGTTGCCCAAATGCTGTCATTGATAACAAAGACAAGAAACCCACTTTAGACATGCTCAATTAGGCTAGTGATAGGGCTCAAACAAGCATAGACAATCGCTCCAGAGTGAACAGGCCAAATCTGAGCCTAAATTTTGAGAGCGAACAAGGAGCTGGTTGGGCTCGGGTCAATACATCTGGATATATTGAATCTTTATGGCCAATAAGACATCTAGAGTAGTTTAAATGGAGAATAATAAGTTATGAGAACTCTTAAATTTTCTGAATGTTTGGCTGTTCCACTCATAATTTTTCGTTTGCTATTTAACTTTTTAGTTTTTATAATCTATACAATGGATCGAGAATGCCCTTTTGTTTGGTTGTTTATCTTTGTATAATGCATCAGAAATGAAAGCAATCCTATAGCAAATTTATCTTTTTCCAGTCTTTGTCTAGACTCTTTCACGGTCCAAGGGAGTTTTTAGAAAATTACTCCTTCCTCGTGTAATACTAGACTGCGTAATACTAGACTGCATTAACGGTCAACCTGTCACTAAATGGCCTACCAAGTTTTATGGAAAGTCACTCTCCTGTCTGTACTTTGCTATAAATTTAGTAATACGTCGCAACTGTGATGCCATGTCAGAACTTCTAAGAGTCGCACAAATACTTTAAATATCGGATGTTGTAATGGATATAGCGGTTGATATCTCGTTTTCAACCTCTTTCCACTACGACATAACGCTTTTCATAGCATTTACCGTTATAGGCCCTTCATCGGTGTTATATCAGGTTGAACCGATATAGCATTCACTTCAAGCTCTAAAAAACAGATATAGCAAATGTTCACTCTTTCAAGATCAGGTTTGTTTCAAACCCATTAACCAAACAATCTAAATGACGTATTGTTGGCAGTGAAAATTTCTAAGTAAATAGAATTTTCCACAACAGAACGCGGAACTAACTCAGTAACTCCGCGTTTGGCTAGTTTTAGCCTCGCGTTGAATAAAACGCGGAGATGTTCAATAGTTCCGCGTTAGCTCCGCATTCTGGTTATTTAGTGCCGTGTTTTGATGCGATTAAAACTCCGCGTGAGCAGATAACCAGAATCTCAAATTGATTGAGATTATGATTTGGATTTATCTAAATACCCAAATCAAGTCCAATCAGAACTCCAAATCAAGAGATTTAAATCAAAACTAAGATATTTGATTGGAATCCTTGATGAATACAAATTCTATTTAAATAGAAACTCTTGCATTAACCTGGGGCTATAAATACCTTCTTGGTGAAACCCTAGGGGTCTTCATTTTTTCTCTCAGCTGGTCTTCTTTTCGGTATCTGAACTTTTCGGCAATTGAGATCTTTTCCTCTTAGAGAATTCAAGTTACGCACAGAGCCTTGAGTTCGTGAAAGACCAGAGAAGATCGTCTACAGTCGGCCGATATCTTCAAGAGAGAAGAGTTCGACGTTCGATCGTCCAAAGGAGCTGCTTGACAGATCCCATTGCCACAGATCCCACACAACATATTATTTTAAAAGAGAGCGATTGAAATATAAAATCCTCTCGTTTGTTCTCTTTATCTCTTGTTCACTTTCATTGTAATCTAAGTTGTATTCAATGGGAGGAAGCAAAATTTTTGCGGCGAACGCGTATTATATAGTTTTACATGATGTATATACAGATTGCCTTATTTAGTTTTCATTTAGGAAAACACGATATGTATATTTACACCTTAATTTTGGTATCTAATATTTGTTAAACATTCATTATATCATTCTAATAACTGATATCTGATATGGAATTTTAGTGACCATCAATATTTAAGACACTGGTTGCATACCACAATTGACATTTAGGGGAAACCACTTGGATGATAATGCTGATAACGTATTGACAATGATTGGGATTGCAGTTGGGAGATGTGTTATAACTAGGAATGAACAGTCAAACATATATTACCATCATAAAAGTCACCAACTTGAAACAAATACCTGTGGATTTTTCTAATTCAAAGATATTAAAACTTGACACAATAAAAGGGATCTTACCTTCTATTGGTAAATGTTGATTTCATACATTAAAATCATAAACAATCATCAGCAATCAATACTCAATGGTAATAGTAAGACGGTATTTATTAAAGGACATGCATAACAGATAATACTAAGTCATGAATGGCAAACTAACCAAAAAAACTAAAAATAAATTTATTTTATGCAGAAAATATTTGAATAACGAGCCAAAAAAAAAATGGTTATTGATCATTTTCCTAAAAAACAAGAACCATGTTCCGTTATGATGCCTTTTATGCGTATATTGCTTGAACATTCTACATCAGGTTAAGCAAACTTACTTCGAAGTGGGATTCTTGACATCTTCCAATGTTGTCACCATTGGCGGAACACATTCAGAAAGCACATCATAAATTTGTTCCATAGACCTTCGAAGGCAAAATCAGAGTTAACTTGATACGCATGAAAAAGATGACAGTTTGTTTTCTTCCTTTAAGAAAAAGTTCACTTAAAAGCAATCTCTAACAACCATAAAATTAAAATAATAACTTTATTTTATGCAGAAAATATTTTAATAACGAGGCAAAAAATTAATTAAGGTAATTTTCCTGAAAAAAATTAGATAGCAATTTATCCATAACTGGAATAAAAAAGGGGGGGCTTTTCCTTAAAATTGTCCTGGCAGCAATTTTACAGTTCTCATTGATAGAAATGTTAGACTGTGAAGAACATTGCCAACCTAATTTCTTGCCTCCCTCTATCAAGAAACGCCTTACAATCCATTTTAAAAAGTGGGGAATTTTGAATTTTTAGGGTAAATTCGATACACCGGCCACAAATAATCAATTGTTTCGCAGCGGGTAATGAATCGTAACATTGCCGCCTGATTTCTTGCCTCCTCCTCTCAAGAAACGCCTCACAGTCTATTTTAAATAGTGGGAAAAATTGAATTTTTAGGGTAAATTCGAGATACTAGCCACAAATAATCAAATTGTTTCGCAGCAGATGATGAATCGCGAATTCGGTTTAGGGCATCTAAAATTTTTCTGGTTTGAAGTGGAATTTTTTGAGATTTTTCTGTTCTGTCACCATTTTAAACCAAATCAATTGGGCCAAAAAAAAAAAAATTATAAGAATGAAAAAAAAAAAATGAAAGGATAATAAGCGAACGTACCAGTAGAGAGATTGAGATTGAATCTCGCCCTCGACGTCACGAGAGAGGGGGGAGAGAGAGAGATTTTATTCGGTTTATTTTGGGTTGCAAGCGCAGTTTTGGGTTTGGACTATTTAAAATTTTGAATAAAAAATTAAAAAAAAATTATAATTTTAAAATTTTTAATAAGACTCTTTCACTTAAACTGTAATTCTTTTATGAAATTCCTAAAAAGAGTAATTTAAGAATTATTAATCAAAAATTATTAAGCAAAGATTAACTATCGCCTACTAATTATTCTAATTCTAATTTATTTCCCATCAAAAAAACTTTTTTAAAAGAAAGAACCGTAGACTCATCATTCTCAACTCGATCAACATCAAGTCAGCTGCCATTGACAGCAAATGCCACAGACTTCATGAACAAGTAGTGCACTGTGTGAGCTTTCATTAACCTTGCAGAAATTAGATTGCAAGGCATGAATAACTTTGATCATTACAACAACATACATGAAACCTTTGGCTAGGGACATTTGCCTATAATAGCTACATTTTTACACTGTCAACAGCAAAAAAGAGAGATTTTGTTCTGCGAAAACAATTAAAATTCTCATTGCTTTGTGGCAAAAACTGCAAAATCTTGTTCTGCGATTTCATTTCGATAAAACTTAACATTTACTGATTGATATACAACAACGTATAAATGGTTTTCGATTTGTTATATATCTGAAGTAAAAGAATTCACTGCAAACTTAACATACTTCAAAATGGATGGCTGAACTTTTTATTTTTTAAAATAAGGAAGGAGATAATATGGGCTGCAAAATTATTAATCGTACAAAGTGTCGTAATACTTCTCCAAACAATTGAATGTTGTCACAAGTGGAATAACGAAAGCAGCCCACCAGTATTGATGATACAACACACACACAAGTCAGTTGTCGAGGCTAACGACTCATGGCAAGTTAAAAACATCACCATATAAACCATCAGAATACACCTGGTACAATTGGGCCGATCCTAAGGAACGTTGTGGGAATTGGTATCATCGGCTAAGATGCAAGCTGCATGGGGTTAGCCTCATCTTCTTCCGCTTCTCATCATCTGATGGCTGCAAAAGGTAGGGCATAAACTGTTGGATTGAAACATGGTGGAAAAGAAATGGGGAAGGGCTAATATTCCATCAAAATCGGGCATGTAAGTATTGTTAGTTTACCTGTTGTGGAAGAAAATAGGGAACCTGAACCCTTTTAGAACCATCTGCTAAGCGCTTGCATGGAAAATGGTTTCCAACTGCAGAAAATTCACTGAGAACCTACAAGAACATGGCCATCAATCAAAGATGTTTTCGTGGATGATGATCATGTATTTTCGATTTTTGCTTAAATCTGGAAGTATCACGACAACAATGAAGTTGGTAGTGAACACATTACAGAACCAAATGGAAAAGGCTCCATGAGGAGCTAGATTTAACCAGAGACTTTACAGAATAGCCCTAGAAGGCTGCCTGACAAAATTTAACCAGAGAACATTGACAATTGCCCTAGGCTGGAAAATTGGCCGAGACTAAGAGGAAGATTGCATGATTTGTTGTGTGACGGTTATATTTATATCTCAGGCATAGCATGGACGATTTGCATGAAACCTCAACACACATCCTATACTTTGCTTGCTACTCTTTTCCTTTCACTACTGTTAATTGATCGCAACCTTTGGTTGCAATTCATTTACTCCTTATAATAATAATGTTGGGCTAAGACCCTGTTACCTGGAAAAGAAAGTACGAAAAAGAATTCAAGCTAAGGCTGCCAAAAAGGAACCAACTTAAACTACTTGTCGAAGGAGCAACTATTACTATAGGAATCTCTGTACAAGTAAACTGACAATATGCTAAAGGGGTCTCTAGACAAGAGAGATAAAGGCTGCTTCTAAAATGTTTCTCATACATAAATATATACTAAAAGATAAGACTGAATATATGGTAAGGAAAGAAAGTAACAGTGTAAGTTGGAGGATGGAAGGGAGTATTTCTAACAAAAATGGACAAGTACACAGGTCAGAAAAGAGTAGCAGGTATTATAGCAATTCAGGGGAGTATACAAGATGCTGTTGAAGGTCATATAGTTGGCGTTCCAGTTGCTCAAGATAGTTCTGTGGAGGGCAGGAGGGAGGCCTTGGTTATTGATTGATGTGTTCAGTTCAGATTTTTGGTTTTGAAAAGTTGCATATATAAATCTAGATACTGCTATGTTACATTGTGTATATTATCAGTAGTCCGATCCTTTTGATGTATATTTGCAATTGGACTAACTGTATTTTTGTATTTTAGGCGCCTATGTAGATTGAAGGCTGTAACCATACCTTGTCTTGAATAGAGTTTTGGCTGGGGAATTCACTTGATTTCCCAATTCTTTTCTCAAGAAAAAGAAGAAGACAGTGTAGACAAACCCGAAATTTAGTTATTTTCTCCTATTGTGATATAAGAATCAATATGTGATAGTCATGGTTGCCAACATGGAATCAGGTCCATACAAATACTTAGCATGCTGGTTAAGGCTCGGTCAGAGCAGATGCTGCCCGAGCATATGAAGTACTAACAAGCATAGCCCATAACCTCACAAAGTTTCAGAAAGTTCCCCTACTCCCACAAGTCATCTCAATGTTGAGGAAAAATGATACCTGGACTATATGACTAAGCAAATTTTGACAGTGTTCGCTTCTACGGCATACTTTTGCTGTATGAATTTGTTTTGCATGTTATTAAATAGTTTAAATCTGTCTAAAGAGCAAATTAGCCAAGAATTCTAAGTTTTGCATGTTATTAAATAGTTTAAATCTGTCTAAAGAGCAAATTAGCCAAGAATTCTACAAGGTTAAGTGGTTTTTACATCATTAAAATTAGAATTAAACTTTGAAGTCTTTACACAACAAGAATTAAAAACTATTTGAATAGCTGACCTAAGTCAATACCTGGTTACGAATTGCTCCAACTAGCATATCTTGGCAGCCCGAAGCGTGAATATTTTTCAAATTGGGACACTCAATTACCAATGTCTCTGGAGAAAAGTTTGCAAGACTTATGAGACAGACTGTTCACTTTGCTTTGATATTTAAAATATCCAAAGTAATACTAACTTACCAGGATTTAAATTTGTACATAAATTAAGATTCAGATCATTAAGCTCGGGGCAGTTCAAGTATAATGCCTGCATTGAGTATCAGTACATCAGAAATCATAACAGAAGGCAATAGACAGTAAAAATGTTTTCTATGCATTTTATCTTACATCTAAACCTGAACAACCCCATAAGCTGAGTTTCTTTAAATGCCCATGTTTGATAATCAGTTTCTGATAAATTGGCAGTGACTTTGGACTTTGTAGTTTCTGATTCTTTTTAGTTTCTCCTCTTGGAGACCCGTTATCTTCAGTACTCTCATTTTGAAAATTAATATCAGAAATGCTCATTCCGCAGTCAAATAGCTGAAGAAATGGCAATTGGGCTGCAGCAAACTGGATGCCACCTGAATTAACATCAAGTGGATACAATGAATAAAAATCTGTAAGGCATACTGACAAGCAAAGCATACCACAAATCTAAAAAGCATTCACGAGATGATTACTTGATGTAATATTAGGACAAAGAGCTAGAAGAAGTCTAGAAAGAGTTTGAGGGAACACATTGCATATCATTCCAATGCCACTATCGCTAATGCTTGACCTGGATCAGAAAAAAAAAAACACAACATTAGAACACAAAACATCCAGGATGAGGTGAAGGTCCGGAACAAAAGTTTGCAGCAGGTGACTGAAGTCTTTTGATATAGTTTAAGCATTCTTAAGAGCCATAAGAATGCATACCCACTTAAATCAAGCAACTCTAAATTTGTATAGCATGAAACTATAGCAGCCACAGATGCATCCGTGATTTTTGAACCAAGAACCAGTGACAGCATTCGCAGACCCCTGGAAAAATCAGTAGAAATCATCACTAACAAATTGTAAAACGAAATATATAATCAGTATGCAAAGTATAAAGCTGATTTCAGGTTGAATGATTCAAATCCAGAGTTATTTGTAATTCCAACCACCTAATTGGTACTATCAAAAAACTGATCAGATAAATCATTTAAGTTTGTACTATTACATACCTCAGGTTTGCTCCTGCCAGGGTAAGCACAGCTTCATTGCATAGTCGAACTGAAGCAATGTGAATATTTCTTAAGCGTGGACAATTGCGGCCAAGACAATCCATCATGGCAACAAGATCTGTGGAATCATTTTCTTGTCGTGTAAAATCAAAAGAAACCTCCTTAAGATTAGGACAGTTAAAGACCTAGGCAAAAGAAAAGATGAAAGAACAATTAATGCACAAACACGACGAAAGGTGTTCGCTGGAATGGATAACAAAACAACAAATGAAAGGTGCTCACTGTCTTAGAAATGGAACAAAGATCAGAAAGCCACAGAGTAGACAGGCTAGACGAACAGACATTTAGTGAACCAAGGTTGGTACAACCTTCAATTTTAAGAACTGAAAGGTTCCGTTTCTCTGAAACAAACCGACCCAATTCATCCCTACAATAGAAGTAGACAACTAACAAGAGTGAAACAGCAAGTTACCAGGAAAAAAGTATTAACATTATAAATATAAAACTTGCAAGAAGAAAAGCAATCTAACAGACCATGGTCTGGTAATGTTCAAGCCACAACATTTATCAGTTGCGACATTATACAAAATAATGTCATGGCCAGTATAGTTACTAGTAAAATTTGTCATTGTTGCCTAAGAATATACCAGATCTGAGGAAAGGGTTTGGGGTCTTATTAGTGGCATTTGATCAACACGACAGAAACATCCATCAACATGGAATCTCAATGAAGCTAAAAGTGAGAATAAAATAGTATCATTGTCTTGACATGAAGCTGAGAACCTAGCATATAGAAGCTAGGGCCCTAAACATAATAGATCTGTAGGGGAGAATGTTTTGCTTCCAATGCCTAAAATATACATATTAAAGTGTGAATTGCCTAGAGAAGAATTTACAAGCACTCATCAATGGTGGATCATGTAAATGATAATAGCTGTGATTCATGAAAAGAACATAGCAATCAAATAGAATTATCAGAAATAATACAAAGCCTTTATACACACTGAACCTCATTGACTATTTCAAGACTTCAAATTGGCAATAACACTAATGTAACTCAATTGTATATATAATCTCTCATAACTTGACAAAGCATTCAGATTTAACAGTAAGACAAAAAAACAGTACAGGCTATTCATTGGGTGGCAGAGAAATTAGCAACATACCCAGTGATCCGATTGACCGCATTGCTTCCGATTTTCATCTCAAACGCTTCTAAATTAGGGCATGAGAATGCAACACAAGCTAACACCGTCGCATCAGCATCACTGCACGATTTCACAAGATAAAAGAGACACTTAGCAGATGACATTTCTCTTGTTCCTTCATTTCATTTTGGCAACAGAAAAGATGATAACTTTCTGAATCCTAAATATTTTCAGCATTAATAAAATTGCCTATTTACTATCCGGTTAGTGGATTAAATTGTTCTAACTATCATAAATTTTAACAAATTAAATTAAAAATTGATGAAATTTGTTAAATGATCAATTGTCATTGCAAGATTTAGCTTTGCAAAATAATCAAACCAAAGATCAAGCAGATCAAGAGAAGGCACATCAAACAAAGCCTTCTTGATCTCAAGATCCATCAATTCTATTTTCATCTAAAGCCTTCTTGATCTCAAGATCCATCAATTCTATTTTCATCTAAACCTCCGAACCCCAGATCTAAAGCTATTAACTCTGGGATCAAAGGAGATCTAGAATGATCGGCTAAAATTCCATCAAAATTCTCTCTCTCAACAAAAAAAATCAAAAATCAAAAATTAGAGATCAAGCAAGATCACTGTATTCTGCTCTCCTCAACACTTTGCAACTGTTTTTAATTCTTTAATTTCAAATTTCAGTGTTCGTCTTTATCGTATTTTTAGTCCGGTTAAAAATCATTTTTTCTTTTTCAATAATTTCGTCCGATTGTAATTTTCCACAACCTTTCCATGGTGAGTGTGAGCTTCCCGAGGCCGGCGCACTTGTTGAGCACCGACCCGACGAACCCGATCTGCGAGCGGGGGTTCACCTTAAGCTTTATCTCCTCCGCGGAGATCCACACCCGCCTGATCACCTCCCTCCACCCCTTGCACACCGCCGCCGCCCCCATCAGCTCCTTGGGCGAGAGCCGCCTCAGGATCTCCGCCAGGCACGACACCGGGAGGGCCCCGACGACGTCATCGGGGAGGCGGGAGTCGGCCACGTGGTCGTCGTCGAAGGAGAGGGCGCGGCGGAGGCGGATGTCGGATCGGGGCGGCGGCGGGGTGGGGATCGCAGGGGAGGAGGGGTTGGTGTCGGCGGGGAGGTGGCAGACGTGGCCCTTTTTGGGGAGGCCGCAGCGGCCGCAGTTGTAGCTTCCCCGCCTCTTCGGCGGGGCCCGGTGGGGTCTGGGCGCAGCAGCCGCCGCCGGCTGCCGAAGCATTCTGGATCTAGAGAGAGAGAGAGAGTGATGAGATTGGGGGTTTTAGTCAAGGAGAGAAGGGGGCGAGATTGGGGTTTGGGTAAATATAAGGTGGGGGTGGGGAGTTGGGGGGCGTGGGTGGGTGGGTGGGTGCGCGCGCTGTCTGAGAGCGCGGGAGATGGGAGAGAGTTTCGCGCCCATATTTTTCATGCGGAGGAGGTGCAAGTACAGAGGATGTGGGTCCAGCTTTAGCGGGGCCCGCAGGTCCGTGAGCGGGTTTTTTTTTGGGGGGCGGCAATAGAAGTGAATGGAGATAACAGTTCTAGTTAAATCGATGAGAAGATACTGGTCCGGAGTCCGGACCGAGGGCATGGCGCGAGAGGGAGACAGCGAATACTTCGTTTGTTTTTTTTTTTTTTTTTTTTTTTCCAAAAATAGAAAAAATTGGAGAAAAAAAAATTATAGAATATATTCAGATACAATGTTTCCAGCGAAATTCAAAGGAAAACAAAATATGTCCGTTGGAGGATATAAATGAGCTCAAATAAATTCTTTGTGTGCTGTGTTTATTTGTTTCTCGTTATTCAACGGATTTGATATGGCGAGACGAATGCATCGGTTGTTTAGATTCATAATAATATAATCATAGATATTTTTTAAGGGGAGCAACAGTCTCACAATTTAGTCAAACATTAATAGGAGATATTTTGTTTTAGTCCTCGCTTTGCAATTGGATTAAGTCCAAAGAATACATAGCACAACCTAAACCACAAAAAATAATAAAATAAAAATTGACTCAAACTCATCTTACTTTAATTTATTCTAAATGCAAAATATATATGTATTACTAATCACGTTTATTTTGGTATTTGGGAATAAAATTGCCCTCCTCCTATATCTTTAATATTAGATAATTTGGCATTTTGTAAGTTTTATTATTAAACCGTTAAAATAGAATATGACACCAAAAATTAAAGGAAAATATAATTAGTTTTATAAATCATCTAAATTAATAGTTCATTTACAGTAATAATATTATATATATAATATATTAGGGGTATTTACAAATCTGTCCCTTAAATCTTTAAAATTATAATTTAGTCCCTAAAATCTTTATATTTAGAATTTAGTCCCCAAATCCTTTAAGTTACTGTAATTTAGTCCCCAGTTTATATTTTGGTTCGATTTTTACTTTTTACCCCTGATTTTTTTCACTTAATTCTCCTTCTCTCTCCCCCCTCTCATCTTAGTTCTTATTGGGTTACCTTTGTTCTTTTCTTTTCTCTCTATTTATTTATTGGGTTTTCCCTCTCTATATTGAAATCAAATGTATTATTCTCTACTAAATGTATTAAACCTTTAAGTCTCAATATAAATTCATTTATTCGGTTCTCCCTCTCTATATTAAATAAATTCATCTCCTATGTTTAATATATTTAGTGGAGAATAATACATTTGGTCTCAATATAGAGAGAGAAAACCCAATAAGTGAATTGAGAGAGAAGAGAAGAAGGGGGAACCCAAAAAGAACTAAGAAGAGAAAGAGAAGGGTGAATTAAGTGAAAAAAATCAGACCAAGATATAAACTGGAAGACTAAATTGTAGTAATTTAAAGGATTTAGGGACTAAATTATATTTTATAAAGATTTAAGGGACAGAACTATAAAATACCCCAATATATTATTATTACAAGTTGCATTCCAATCGGATTCAGCTATATCATATTCGGTTTTCAGTAATCCATGAGATATTAGATATTAATGAATAAATAAATAAAGTATAATTTGTTTGGAGTTCATATGAGTATGTCTCGCATCTAAGAAAATTTCTTGGATTTAAATATAAAATTGAGATTTCTACTTGAATTTTTCAATCCGATTAATTCTTGATTTTATATTTGAAATACATCATGTCTATACTTATTTTTTTTCCCTAAAAAGATGGACCATATGTATAATCTTAAGTAATTGGACAGGGATGTAAGCAAATACATTAATATATTCCATATAAATCTGTATCCATAGTTTGATGAATGTACGTAATTTAAAGTATGAATATAGATAGTGCTTATTTGCATTCTGCATATCCAAATTTCAACTGAATACAAAGGATTATTAAAGACTATATAAGAAAAAAAACTATTTAATATTTTGGAGTGCATTAAGAAACATTTTCTTATGGTAAGACATAGTTATTGAAAAATTGAAATATTTTTCTTTCTAAGTTATTATTATATTTTATAATATCCGTTTTAATATCAGTATCCATTTAAAGAATATATATATATATATATATATATATATATATATATATATGGATTACTATAGGTGAACCGCCAACTCAGGAAAAGTTATGTGAGCTAGCGGCAAAACTGTAATGATCCAATGATTTTTCTTTAATTTTTTTTAACAATCACTATCTCTATCTCTTTAACTTATTTCGGATTGAATTTCATAAATTTTGGATTTTATTTACCCTTTCATCAAGTGCATACAAAATAACTTATTCATCGAAAACCGTTAATTTTGTGTTAGCTTGATGGAGGACCAAATCAAAACTAAAAGCCAAGAAGTTGGGTATGAGTGAATCCTAGGAGGTCGAGATCATAATCCAAAAGAATTTTCTAAAAAAAATTTATTAGAGATAGTGATAATGAACTACAGCTCAGATAACTTGCGTGAGCTGTCAGCTCATTTCCATTTTTCTCATATATATATATATATATATATATATATATATATATATATATATATATATATATATATATATATATATATATATATATATATATATATATATATATATGATAATGTCAATATCTTGAACCTCCACAATGCAACAAAACCTTAACTTGTCCATATTCCGCTGCAAATCTATTTGGATGGATTAAACGGGATATAATACTTAATCAGTTTGTCAAACTGAAGCGTGATGTGTGATTCCATGGATCAGTAATTTCCCCAAATCAAAACTAATTAATCCTCCAGTTTCCTCTAAAAAAAATAATCCCTCATTTACATCCAATTAAATCTAGATATTACTTGAATATTTTTGCATTTTTTATTTGTTTCTAAACACGATGTTAATTTCCCTTTATTCTCAACATCTTATTACGTCGAACATAACCATCTTAATTTTCCTTTATTCTCGACATCTTATTACATGAATTATATAACTAATCTCATGTTATATTTTGTGAGACTAATACAAAAATAAAGTTAGTCCATTTATTTTTTTGATCAGGTTCCGTTTTTTTTTTTTTTTTACCGATTCAACCCGAACCGAGGAAAATTCTAAATGCGCACCAGATGTTCCTAGTGAGCACCATTTTTCCCTACGTCGTAAATCACTTTACTATATAGTATATAGCATGTGGTGCTCACTGGGAAGAGGTGGTGCGCATTTAGAATTTTCCGGAACGGACCTGCTAACAGCCCCAGATTCAGCCCAGCGCAGCGCAGCCCATCAACAGATCGGAAGGCCCACGGTTGTCATCGACACCAAAACCCTAGCTTCTCCACAATCCCCGAATTCGATTCTCGACCGCAACCTCTCAGACCAAAACCTCTCTCTCCAGTCCGCCGCCAACCCAAATCAAACGCCGACGCTGTAAGTTCTCAAACCCTAACTTTTTCAGCTCTCAATTTTTATTTCGATTCGATACAAAAGAATCAATCTTTCCCCCTTTTGAGCTCTGTAATCAATACAATGAGTTTGATTTCGCAAAACGCGATTCTTAACAACAAACAAGAGAAGCCCGTCGACGAACCGCCGGCGGCCGCTGCCGCTGCTGACGGAGCGATGGAATCGGGCGCGAAACCCGAATCCGAACCTACAATCTCGAAGAAGAAGAAGAAGAGGAGTAGGGGGATCGATGAGAGATCGAGGATGGAGCAGGAGAAGGAGATGAAGAGGCTCGAGAGTTCTTTATTCGGAGCTCTCTACGCCCCGCCGGAATTTGGGAAGGAGGTCGAAGAGGCCGTGGGTCGAGACGCTCCTTTGTTTTTCGTCGATAAGTCGACCGGCGATGAAGCGGTTGTGTATGAAGAGGACTTGGAAGCTCAAGCTGAAGAAGAGGGGATTAGAGAGGAGAGGAAGCCTGTGTGGGTCGACGAAGAGGAGGAGAGGGCGGAGATTGATATAGTGAAGGTCAAGAGGCTGCGGAAGCTGAGGAAGGAGGCCGGAGAGAGAGTGGTCTCCGGCAAGGATTATGTTGCTAGACTGCGCGCCCAGCATGCCAAGCTGAACCCCGGAACGGAGTGGGCAAGGATGGATCGGAATTTAAAAGATTGTGCTGAATCCGATGAGTCGGATGGTGACAGCGGTGTCACCGAGTCGAACGATGTCCTTCGGAGCAACGAGGAGCTCGTGGTGAAGAGTAGGGTTAGGCTGATGCCGGGGCTGCTGGAGTACTCGAGGTTGATGGATGCTAATGGGGAGGAGCCCTCGAATGCTCCGATCAATTCAGTTCAGTTCCATAGGAACGGGCAGTTGCTACTGACCGCTGGGCTGGACAGACGGCTGAGGTTCTTTCAGGTGGATGGGAAGCGCAACACCAAAGTGCAGAGCATATTTATCGAGGACTGCCCGATGATCAAGGCTTCGTTCATGCCCGATGGGTCTCAGGTGATTCTATCGGGCAGAAGGAAGTTCTTTTACAGTTGTGATTTGGTTAAAGCATCGGTTGATAAGATTGGTCCCTTGGCAGGCCGAGAGGAGAAGAGTTTGGAAAGTTTTGAGGTTTCTCCCGACTCAAAAACCATCGGGTTCATTGGGAATGAAGGTTATATCCTTTTGGTCTCTCCAAGAACCAAAGAGCTGATAGGGACTCTGAAGATGAACGGTACAGCTCGTTCTTTGGCTTTTGTCGACGGTGGCCAGCAGCTAGTGAGCAGTGGCGGTGACGGGCAAGTCTATCATTGGGATCTTAGAATGAGGAGGTGCATTCATAAGGCTGTCGATGAAGGTTGCATTACTGGTTCAGCGCTGTGTGCTTCGGCAGACAGCAGTTTGTTTGCAGCTGGCTCAAACAGCGGAATAGTGAATATATACAAAAGGGGAGAGTTTCTTGGGGGTAAGAGAAAGCCATTGAAGACAATCGAGAACCTGACAACAAAGGTCGACTTCATGAAGTTTAACCATGATGCGCAAATCTTGGCCATCAGTTCAAACATGAAGAAGAACAGTTTGAAGCTGATACATATCCCCTCGTTCAGTGTCTTTTCGAACTGGCCTGCTCCGAAGTTTAGCTTGCAGTATCCACGGTGTTTGGATTTCAGTCCTGGTGGTGGCTTTATGGCCTTTGGGAATGCGGCTGGAAAGGTTTTGTTGTACAAGTTGCATCACTACCAGAAGGCATGAACCGTATCAGCTGATGATAAGAGGGAGGTATCTTTATTCTCTCATTTATGGTACTCATCAAACAACTTATCGAGTTTGTGTCATCTGCTATATGTTTAGCAGATAATGTTTCCATGTCTTCAATCTTGAGTTGAGTGAGGCCAGTTTCATGGTAACTAATTTTTGTTAAAGTTGATTCTTAATGTTGTCATGGCAGGATTCTCAGCATTCTTCGAGTGCAATTGGTTCAAAATCTATCCATCTCTATTCAGAGATTTTGAGATATGTGAAGTCCTTTACTTTTCGAACCATATTGTTCCCTGTCACTTTGCTGCTACAAGATTTGTGGAACCACAGTATTTTGACATGAAATGCTTTTATTTATTTTGGAACTAACTTGAGATATTGTTTAGGGTACTTTTTGTGCACTGTTTAATGATGGTTTTCGCTCTGTACCAATTAACATTTCATGTATTTTTGGGCTTACACTGATGATTATAAGATCAAATTCGGCAGTTGAGTACTCAAAAATTCCTGTGTGTCCCGGCAGTCCACCCCTCAACCCCACTGCACCTGGACACCCCCACTAATGAAAAAGAAAGAACATTTGTTACATAAACCAAAGATACATCTTATCATTAGTAATCGGTAGTAAATGGAACTCAAGTATTCAACAGTTTCGCTTGGCTGGGTGCTTGCTTACTTGATCTGTTGCTTTCTCTAAATTTATGCTCGCTTATTGATAATACTTTTGCATTCCAATTACACCCGCATCTGTATATGCAATGATCTATTGGTGCTGGTAATGAATTATTCACATCCCTGTAAGATATGAGTTTATTTATTTCTTTCAATTCAATACCTTGCATGCGAACAAACAAAAAAGATGCCCGTGGATGCGTATTTCTCTTTGAAAGGTGTGTTTTGGTTGGGGCTTCAGGTGAAAATGAGTCTTGTAACATAATGATCGATTTCATGTCTGATTGATCATTTGTTTCGCAACACTTCCCATTGCTGCTACAGTTTGTTCAGGCTTTCTAGCATGGCTTTAGTCTCAGTAGGGATGAGAATGGGTAGGTCCCAGGGTTTCTATTCTTTTTTTTTTCTAATTTAAATTTTGAATAAAGCGAGCCTGAGCTGACTGATAGACCCGTCCATTCTCATTTCTCATTTCTAATTCATCGCACTTCTAATACTTTCAGTGAACTGAAGGTTTTATGTGGCTGATGACGTTAGTTTCGGTTTGTTGTTGTTATCTTCATATGTCACTGTTTGTATTAATGTGTATCTGATATGCAGGGGCTGCTTCAATATTTACTTGAGTTCACAAGAGTGTGATCTTTATTGTGCCTCTTGTCATATGTATTCTTTAATGAGAGTGCTATTGTTAGTGTCAATTCATTCAAGCAGAATGTTTGCCGATAAACTTTGGGGCTGTATTGCTGAAGGATTTGCAAAATGGACATGCGACCGTGAATAGTGCCGACCAATTTCTTGTTTTTCGTTTTTTTTTTTTTTTCATAGAAAAGACCGAAAGATTCGGTGACATGAGAATTTTGCCATACTTTCAATAGTTTGTTTCATGGATTTGGTGTGACGATTAGGGCTGAGCCGTAAACCCGAAAAAACCGAACCGATTGGTTCGGTTTATTTGGTTTTCGGTTCGGTTCGGTTTAAAAACCGAAATTAAAAATCGGTTTCGGATCGGGGTTCGCTGGCTTTAGCTCCAACTGAAACCGACTGAACAAACCGAACTGAAACCGACTGAACAAACCGAACTTTTGAAATTGTAGCTCTTTTTTTTATTTATTTTCAATGTATTTTTCTTTTAAGTTTTCAATGAAAAACATGAGATTGTTATTTTAATAGGTAGAAAAAGAAAAAAATAGAAAGAAAATTATTATTTTTTCTATAAAATACAAGTGTTTATTACATAATTAGTTTCAAATCCTAAAAATCGAAAACCGAACCAAATCGAAAATTCTGTTCGGTTTTCGGTTTCCACTCTTATTAAATATTCGGTTGGGTTTTTTTCCAAAAACTGAACCGATCGATGCTCATCCCTAGTGACGATGGTCAAATATCGCTTAGAAAAGAAAAGATTCTTGATAATATAATTATAAAATAGTTGAATTCTTTTATATATCTTAAAAGTGACGATCAAATATCGCTTAGAAAAGAAAAGATTCTTGATAATATAATTATAAAATAGTTGAATTCTTTTATATATCTTAAAAGTGACGATGGTCAAATATCGCTTAGAAAAGAAAAGATTCTTGATAATATAATTATAAAATAGTTGAATTCTTTTATATATCTTAAAAGTTAATAAAACACAAAATAAATGAAAATCTATGTTGGTAGATGTGATTTGTCTTTTATAAACTATTTATAAATAAAAAAAAAAAAAAATTTCTTCAACTTTTTTTTTATATACATAAAATTACATTTTTTTTTTTATGTACACATAAAATTAGTTTTAGATTTTTAAATATTAAGGATATAATGATATATTATGATATCTCGTAAATCTCAAATCTTAAAAAGTTGTTTGGCAAATAAATCTCTGATTTTAAATATTTTGATTTTACTAGAAAAATCATGATATTAAAATTCATATCTATCTTCCGACTAAAGTCTATCCAAATTGTATGATATCAAAACTTTTAAAAAATTTATTATATATACTATGCTTTTGTTGTTATCCATCCAGCCAGATTTGGATTCTGATGTAAATAACATCAGCAAACCAATAATCTGATTTAATTTTTAAAGCACAAAGTAATTTTATAATAGTATCAGTAAACCAATAATATGATGTAAATAGTATTAGTACATGAATATGAATATAATATATATATATATATATATATATATATATATATATATATATATATATATATGTATGTATATATATGAGGAAACGGAAAATACACCGGCGGTGAATGGAGTTCCTTCACCACCGTTTAGGTGGCCCAATAAAATTATAACACGGGACGTCATTCAAGATAACAAATAAATGAATTCTCTTAAATGACACAACGTGTAATAATTTTATTGGGCCACCTAAGCGGCGGTGAAGGAAACTTCCTTCACCGCCGGTGTATTTCCCGTTTTCTCATATATATATATATGAGAAAACGGGAAATACACCGGCGGTGAAGGAAGTTTCCTTCACCGCCGCTTAGGTGGCCCAATAAAATTATTACACGTGGTGTCATTTAAGAGAATTTATTTATTTGTTATATTGAATGAAGCTCCGTATTATAATTTTATTGGGCCACCGACGGTGAAGGGACCGGTGTATTTCCCTTTTCCTCTATATATATATATATCAATATAAATTTTAAATAATTCGGCCGGTTAAATTCAGTTTTGAATTTCAAAATTCAAACCGAAAACTATCGGTGAGCCCATCTTTTAAATTCTCGTGAGGTTGACCAAGGAAAATGGGGCTTAGTGAGGAAAAGATGGGAGCGAATTTAGAATTATCTGTATATAAATAGCTTCCGCAGTAAAATAAGCTCCGTAACGAATACAAACTCTAATCAACCACCGGGAGTTTCTAAAGAAGCACGCCAATTTTCGTAGAGAGCCAGTGGGCTCTCTATGAAAATTGGTGTGCTCCTTTAGAAACTCCCCCAACCCCGGGACTCAAAAAAAATTCGATTCTTCCCCCAACTCCCAACATAACGCGCTCCCGCCGTCAAAAATCATCAATTATCTCAAATTTTCAATCCAAAAGATGAAATCTTTCTAGCGTTTCTAAATCTCTCCTCATCCCCCATGTAATCTCCAATCCCAATTCGATAGAGAAAAATTTTTCCTTCTCTTCTTCTGCTTCGAGATTTTGTTGTTAGGTTGGATGTGCGACATTCCGATGATCGGAGAAGAGATGGCGAGGGACGGAGCGGTGGTGGCGGTCGGCGAGCCTCAGAGCGCGGTGAGCAAGAAGAAGACGGTGGTGTCGAGGAACTGGATTCTGTTGGATTCCACCGGAGAGGGGACGATCTTGGATGCGGACAAGTATGAGATCATGCACCGTGTCCAGATCCACGCGCGCGATTTGAGGATTCTGGACCCGCTGCTCTCGTACCCCTCCACGATTCTTGGGCGCGAGGGCGCCATCGTGCTCAATCTCGAGGTTCTTTTTTTTTTTTTCGGGGGCGAATTTTTGGAATTTTTTGGGGGTTTTTTGTGTATTGAATCTCGTGGTGATTTTGCAGCATATTAAAGCGATAATTACTGCTGAAGAGGTATGGGGTGCACTATAAAGTTTATTTTTTTAGTAATAAAATTGAGACTATTTGATAAGAGTGTTTTTTTTTTTTTTTTGGGTTCAAGTAGGTGTTGCTAAGAGACCCTTATGAGGATAATGTGATTCCGATTGTGGAGGAGCTTCGTCGGCGATTGCCGCTGTCGAATGCTGTCAAGCAAGAGCATGGCGAGGGGAAAGAGAATTTGAGTAGGCAGCATGATGTAGAAGGAGCTGAAGAAGATGGTCAGTAGTCTATTCTTTTATTTGTTTGTTTAGGCAGTGCTTTGAAGTTGTGCAAGTAGGATTTTTGAGAGGATGATAGTGAATATTTTTACAATGTAATACTAATACATGCTTGTTACGCTGCATCTTGATGATAGTTTTTGCATGATTTCATTCTTCAAGTGACTGAGGTGATAACTGCACATTAGAAGTTGTACAATGAGATAGTAAATTAATCGTGCTTGCAACTGCCTCGCCATTTTCCTTTTCTTGTTAAGCATTCTTACTTTGTTTACTGTAACAGAGTCTCCGTTTGAGTTTAGAGCACTGGAAGTTGCTTTGGAAGCAATTTGTAGCTTTCTGGATGCTCGAACAACAGAATTGGAAACTGCTGCTTACCCTGCATTGGATGAGCTGACCTCCAAGGTATTTTAATCGTTCTACATGTTGTGTACTTTGGTTTGATGGAAATACATACTGACAGTTTTGAAACCTGCAAAATTCTGTAATATCTAAAACATCATATTCTGTTAGTTAATGCATTCTTTGTAATTGTTATTAAAACTGGAAGCATTACTTATAGTGCTCCAAAGTTAAGATTAGAAAATAATCTTTTCATATTTGCAAGTTTTTTTTTTTTTTTAATCTTAATATTGAATGTTCACTATTTTGGCTCATGTCATAATATGTGATAATATTTTACGTTGACCGTCATCGGCCTACCACAACCCTCCTCCTTTATCCTGATTTGGAACATGCAGTGAAATGATAAATCTTTAAGCACAACACTGGTGGAGTTAAAAAGTGAGAAGTTATAATTGAAGATATTCGTGCTAAAATAGGTGCAACTCCCATCGATGAGAAGATGCAAAAAAATCTCTTATGATGGTTTGATCATGTGCAACGTAGGTCTAAAAATGCACCAGTTCGACGAAGAGAGTTTATCAATGTAGGACAAATTAAAAGAACGAAGGAAAGACAGAAAAAACATGGATGGAGGTGATATGAAAAGATATGGATTCTAGAGGTCTAAATGAGGAGATATTACTTGATAGAAACGAATGGAGAAGGACTATCAGCGTGATCGATCCAGTGTTACTTTTTTTTGGTTCGTGTAGCCTACCCCAAGTATTTGGGATAAAAGGTTTAGTTGTTGTTGTTGTTAAAATTGAATGTTCACTCCTATGTTTGTGCTTTACTGAACTTCATTGCTTTCTTAGTTGCTTTCATGCTTTAACCAAAAAGTAGTGGAAGTGGTGATTAAATTGCATAAAGCTCACTGTTGATTTTTTATTGTGTGATAAATTAAAATAATTTATATATGTACTCCCATGTGCGTACTCTATTCCATTTATGATCAGTAATAATTGAAAGCAAAAGGAGAATCAATTTGAATTAATTAATATAGTATATACAAGGCAAGTTAGCGGCATGGTAGATTTTGTACCAAGCTTCATTTGTCTTTCTGTTATCAAATTAGTACTAGTGGAAGAAATTGAAATTCTTATATTGTCCGAAGACAATTGAGAAGCAGAAATTTAAGAGAGAGAGAGAGGAAAAAAAAACTTGTTTGCAAGGGGATTTGACTTTATATGACATTCGACGACCAAGTGAGGTACTTAATTTTCCAGAGTAGATATAGGTAACATGCTGCTTGAACGCAGAAGGACAGCATGTACTACTGGGAGAACTAAACTATGTGCTAGATATTAACTTCTTATATGTAGAGGTAATTGTTGATTATGTTTTCAATTATGAACAGATGATTAGAGGGTCTATATTGCTTTTAAAATAAACAAATTTCCACAACCGCATACATGTATCATGCATCTCTATTTATGAGACAAGATTTGCAATATTATTGCTGCACTTTTATGATGTTAGGTCAAGGTTTACTGGCTAAAACCTTTCAAACTTCATGAGTTGGTCTTGTGCCATAGTTACTATGGTTTACTCATCGCTGATAACAAGTTTATCATCTAAGCAGAGGTTTAATGGTGTCTAGTCCAACAATGCTGGTTTTGGAAATTTTGGTTTAACCTTACTTTAGTGGTTTTATTGCCTGCTGGCTTGCTAGTATTTGCTCATACTTTATGGTTATATACACACACATATACTAGAAATGGGCTGTTGCATCACATAAGTTACCTGAGCTAGTCGTGACAAAAATAGTGATGTCGTTATTTAAAAAAAAAAAAAACTCTTGGATTATGATATCGACCCCCTACGACTCATATCCAATTTCTTGGGTTTTAGTTCTGATTTGGCCTTCCATCAGGTAGACTCAAAATTAACTATTTTCGGTGAAAATTTTTGGTATCCACTTGATGGAAGGATAAATGAACTTCATAATCCATAAAATTTGATTCTCAAGAATTAAGGGGGGTGGAGAACATAATCTCCAAAAAAAAAAAATTGAAAAACATAATGGAATCACTATTTTTTTAAAGCTAGCTCACATAAGTTCGTTGAGTTGGCGACTCATTTATAGTAATCTCTCTCTCACACACACACACGATAGACATACACACATGTTCTGCTTTAAGTTGTAAAACATGATTGTGTAAGAAACATGTTTTCATTAACTATGATTTGTGGTTGGATATGAAAGAACTGGTTTATGTGTAAAATTAAAATGGTCACGATATATTGAGTTCAACCTGCAATATTCTGTTTTTGACATCTATGACTGTAGGTGAAAAGAAACTTTTCTTTTAAGAGAAATATGAGCTGACCTAAACCAATTAAATATTTAATGGAGTTCATATCATTTTCACTTGAAATTCAACTATCAGAGCAGAAAGCAGCTTTAATTTTTATGTCATAGGGTTGAATCTGGGTGTAAATACAAGTTCGTACGCCTATCCTGGTTGTACTTGACTGAAGTTGATATAAGACCAACTTGTACTGCTTTTCAGGCCTTAGTAGTTAAAAGTGAGACCGAGATTCCGATTATTTTTCCACACATCTGCTGTATATTCTCAAATATGAAATTCACACAAAAGAAAGATAGTTCTTATAAGGTTAACCATCAATACAATAATTTTGGTTTGATGGTGGCATTTGCTTTTTTCTTCTTTGTTTTGGAGGGAGGGGAGGGTTTTCGCGGGGGTTGGGGGGGGGGGGGGGGGGGGTGGGGGATGTGGGCTGGATTGTGCACCACAATTGCCAGACACATCTATCCCATGAACATTTTCAATAGCAATGTAAGTTTCAGGTGCAACATTAGGTTGATGATCACATCCTACTTCTGAGAGTTTGAATATTAAAAACTAGTCTTAAACCTCATGAATTTGTGATACCTAGTGTTTGGGCCGTTATGTTCTTTTTTTCTTCACTGTAGTTCTTTACCTTCAGCATTGTAGACTCTTTATATGAAGTAGCATTTTTGGTAGCTTCATTTTCGATAATTTACACATTGGCTATTGCATGTAGTACTTGTGGCCTTAGTTTTAGTATAATAGCTCAATTACGTGCGCTATGTCATTTTGCTATATACCAATAGCTTCGATTTTGTTGCTGGTATGGATCAATCAATTCTAGGATAATAATTTTCCATAACCTGACAGGAATTTTTTTTTAACTGTTAGTGTAGGTAATATATTACTTGTATATGTAATGTAAAGTCATCTATCTAATTATATCTGCAGATTAGCAGTCGTAACTTGGACAGAGTGCGTAAGCTCAAGAGTGCAATGACAAGGTTGACTGCTCGGGTTCAAAAGGTTTGGGGTTTTTGTCTATAGACATAATTCTGCACTGTTTCTTTTGGAAAAATAAATGAACATCATTGATATATTGTTATTTTTATTTGTCAATCTTGTATATTACCCAGGTAAGGGATGAACTTGAGCAACTATTGGATGATGATGATGACATGGCTGATTTGTACTTGACAAGAAAATTGGCTGGAGCATCCTCACCAGTCAGTGGCTCTGGTGCACCGAATTGGTTTACGGCCTCCCCAACCATAGGCTCAAAAATATCTCGAGCGAGCAGGGTGAGTGCCGCAACATTCCATGGAAATGAGAATGATGTTGAAGAGCTAGAGATGTTGCTTGAGGTCAGAAGATTAATAATTCTTTTTAAAGATAGTTGTTCTCCTAGTTCTCAACTTAAGTCATGTCTGTCTATTTTCTACGTCACTTTGACAATTTTGTTGTCCTATTATCCTTCAGGCATACTTCATGCAAATCGACAGTACCTTGAACAAATTGACCACGGTATGCACGACTATATTTGTAAATGTTATGAATAGAGAACTTGCTTTTTTTACACATAAAACTTGAATACACCTCTATATTTCATGTTTTTGATAATAGCACGACTTCATCAGTATCTTTTTGACTCGTGTCCTGTAAAGTTGCTCTTTGCTTGAGATTTTTGAATTTCTGAAATCTCATATAACATTTTTTAGTGGAAAAATTTAAATATCATGATAATTCTTATTTCTTTTTTATTTTCTGATACCAAGAAGAGTTTATATAATTTGACTGCTTGAATGTCGCTGATTCAACATCGCTCCTAGAATTCAGATGCTACAGAAAATGTGTTTTCTCTGAGATAAACAGAAAATATGTGTTGCATCTTATGCTACTTGTACTTCCTAGAGCTTCTTAAGCAGCAAACTGGATGGTCAATTAAACAATCGCCTATCTAGAAGTTTTGACCAATTAAGCACTGATCAAGACATACTATTGTGCATCATACACTATAATATATTAGATTGATCTGACAATGGTTCTCTCACTGTAATTGGTGTTAGTGACTTGTCTTTTCAGGGTTCCTTTGTGTAGAGACAAGCATGCAAGGATATTAGTTCCAATAGTCTTAGAATTCATAGATTATTTATAGGATAAGGAAGTTAATAGTGCATTAAAGGAAGTGTATTTGGCTAGGCACACAATTGAGAAAACCTTTGTCAAATCAAATGCTGTGGGAATGTTAAATGTAAACTCGAGGAGGTTCTCATGATGAAAGCTATTTGATTTTGTACTCAACCAGGAAGGAGAGGAAACTTATGTTGAGCATTTAAATGCGAGTGCTTATATTGAAGGGAATAATTTTTTTTTTTGGCCTGAAATGGTGAGTCACGGACCCCCCGCATTTCATTAATAGTCATAATAGAACTAAAGCAGTATAATACAATTCTGGTGGTTTCAGGTAAACTCACCAACCATAAATATTCAAGGTGCGAACAAAACAACTACGCACAAAAAACGCGCAGTAGATCCGTCACTAGATAGGACATGTAGTTAGGGCAATGTCATCAAGAATGCCTTGCACCACCCCCTGGATCTGCGCTCATCCTCCCAGGCTCCTTTTTCTCGCTATCACCAATGTGGTCAATGCCGTCGTTTGATAATTCCAGGCGCTCTTCGTCTGAAAGCGGACCTATCCAATGGTATATATTATGAATAATCTGAAAAAAGTAAGAATAAGTAGAGTGTGCTGTATTCCTGAAGATTCTACTATTTCTCTCCTTCCTTAAATTCTAGCATATTACACTAAGGATCATAGTGTAAAGACTAGATTTCCTAGTGTTTTCCCCAACCATCCCCAAAGACTGAATAGGTCGCAGAGATCAATCGACAACCCTTACACGGACGTTGTGTGTCACCAAACCTCGAAAGCAAACTCACAATTCAAAAAAATGTGTTCAATAGTTCCCTCATTCTTATGATAGAGAATACAGATACTAGGGCCTGACCAACCCCTTCTTTGGAGGCTTGGTCATGTAAGTATTGCCTTCTTAGTAATCAACTATAGAAATGCCCTACATTTCAGAAGACATTTTGCATTCTAGATCAAGTCTTCTAGATCAAGTCTGCCCCTGGAAGCCTACAACCCCCATCTATAAACTGCATGTAAGCATAGTTCATCGAGAAGCAACTAGTCGGTTACCATCTCCAAATTGGGAGGTCGTCCATAATGTCATCCGGTTTGTGGTGGGCAATATCTGCTTTCAATGCCCTAACTCCTTAGCACGGCCGGTCAATCTACCTTCAAATACTAAATTTTACTTATTTCTGTACCAAACTTCTCTGACAATGGCATCTTTGTCCCTGCTCTCCTAATAGAGACTAGCATATAAATATTTAAGTGGAATTTCTGAGCACCACCTATCACACCAGAAGGAAGTTATTCTTTCATTCTGGACTCTGAAATTTATACCGGGCCACAGAAGACTTTTGGAGAGTAGGACCCTCTTCCAAAAGGGTGAGATGTTGGTCGAGTTTCATGGTTTTGAGTGCCATGAGCCTGAATAGAGGCTGTATTTCGAACGTAACATCGTCTGTAAAGGTCCATGCGGTTGAATAAACAATCTCCATCACCACTTAACCAATAATACCATATTAAATGCTCTTAAATTTAGAACACCCAATCCCTCTTCTCATTTTGGCCTACACATTTGTTCCCAAGGAATTAAGTGAAATTTTTTGTTGGTCTTGTTGGGACCCTCTACAGGAGTCTGCATCTTATTATGTCTATTTTTTCTCTTACTCATCTAGGCATAACGAAGGACATATAGTATAGGGGTAACGCTGAAAGGACCGCATTTAGAAGGATTAATCTTCCTCCTGGGGATAGCAGGTTTCCTCTCCATCCTTCTAATTTTTTCTGTATGAAATCTAGCAAAGGCGACCTATTCGCCCTCTTTAGCCTAGTTGGCTTGACGGGAATGCCTAAATATGTTATGAAAAAATTTTCCTATTTACATTGCAGGACTTTAAAAATGAAGGGGTTTACCCTTCCCAAGGGTAAAACCAAACTCTTATGGAAGTTGATCTTGGATCCCGACCAGACTTCAAAGTATCAAAGGATGCATTTAATAATAATGGCTTGCCTAACGTCATTTTGAGCAAAGATCAAGGTGTTATCGGCATATTGTAGGTTAAGAGACGTGTCCGAGGAAGAACCTGGTAAACTGAACAAAAGTCAGCCTCTTTTGAGTTCCTTATATAATCCATCCACAATTAGGACAAACAAAAGAGGTTAGAGGAGTCCTCTTGTCTTAGACCCCTTCTACGGGCAATCTCCTTTACCGGCATCTCATTGACCAGCACTTGGATCTTAGCAGATTTCAACCACAGTTTAATCCAATTTATCCATTTGTCTCTGAATCCCCGTAGATTCAGCATCTCAAATAGATAGTCCCAATCAACCATGTCATACGCCTTCTCGAAATCCTACTTCAGGAGGAATCCATCATTTTCTAATTTTTTGCAGTGATGGATCACTTCCTCAGTAATGGCCACGCCATCCAGAATGTTTCTTCTAGAAATAAAACCCGTCTAGTAATCATCTATAAGAGTTTGAAATTTAGGCGCCAGTCTATTAGCGAGGATTTTGGAGATAATCTTCAAGAAACTGTTCAGTAGCGCGATTGGTCTATAGTACCCAATCAATTGAGGCGAGTTTTTCTTGGGAATCAGAGTAATGAGCAAATAATTGACCATATCCAATCGTGCCTTTTCAAGTCATAAGTCTTGGAGCAAATTCATTACCTAAACCTTTGTTAAATCCCAAAAGATTCTAAAAAACCTAATGGGAAAATCATCTGGACCTTGGGCTTTATCTACACCCACTTGCCATATGGCTTTCTTAGCCTCTGTTTCAGTAAATTCCCTTTCTAGATCATCCAAGTCCGGCATCCTTTCCTAAGTGGAGGTTTTCATCCCCAACCTCGAGCTCTGCCTCCGTCCAAACAACGAAGAGAAGTGGACAACAATATGCTCTTTGATGTTGTCCTCGCCAGAAATTAATCCCTCCTTCGAGGTAGGTGTATAAATGCAATTAGCTTTACGCTGCATTGTGTGACGGTTCTATGGAAGAAAGTCGTGTTGGCATCTCTCCTTCTTTTAGTCACTTGCATTTGGCCTGCTGTCTCCAATATATCTCCTCTTTGTCATAAATATTCGCAATTTTCCTGCGTAATTCTGCAAGATGAAGTTGCTTATCTGAGCGGAGTGTCCTTCTTTCTTCCTCCTTTTAGAGGGACTCAATGCTCTTCATCACATGGGCCTTCCTATTCGTTTCTTCCGCGAAGAACCTTCTCTCCCACCTTCTTAGTACCTTTCTCAATCTTCTCAACTTGCAACATAACACCCTTGCCGCATCGGGAGCCGAGGTCAGTTGAGTCCAACTTTCCCTAATAAGTTCTTCCAACTTTTTGTGCTGAAGTCACCAGTTTTCAAATCGAAACTGTCAGTGTTTCCGATCCGTCTTGGCATCTGTGTGAAGACAGATAGGGACATGGTCTGAAATTGGTCTCGGGATCGTAAGTGATCTGGCATTTGGGAATCTACTAACCCAATCATCTGACACTAAGATCCTAACCTTGTATAGAGTCTGTCTGTGGTGGGTATTTCTATGAGTCCTAGGTGGTCTATGACCATATTAAAATCCTCCCTATGCTGCTCATGGTCTATACCTCCATTCCTTTCATTTGCATATCTTACTATATTAAAATCGTCACCGATGACCCAAGGACAGTCCACCCGATTGCCTAAACAGAGTATTTCCTCTCAAAACATCCCCCTACGATTCTTGTCATTTGGCCTGTAAACTGCAGTAATAAATTGTTCACTACTGTCGTTTTTACTTTTCAATCGGATGGACAAATTGAAGGTGTCAGGATAAACTGCAATTCAATGTTCAAGAATGCGGTTTCAGTATGCGTGCGGTCCAGGACCGCATAACGCATAATCGGATTATGCACCAATTATGCAGATTACGCGGAATAATGCGGAATATTAATATTTTAATATATATTAATATAATAATTATTAAAAAATGGATATATTATTGCTATAAAACTCTAAAAAATTATAAATAGCATGTATGACTAGAAAATAGCATTTGTAAGCAAAAGACACAAAATTTTCATCCATTTAGTTGAGAGAGAAGGTGAGGGTCTCTATCTTTAGTTTCCCAGCCTATTTATTTTTATAGGAATGCCACAAAATATAAGCATGCTGTGAAAAATTTACTGCCAAAATTTTGTAAACTAAATCCAGCAAAAATCCAGCAACTAAACTTAATTCTCACCAAACATTGCACCAAAAATCCAGCAAAATATTCAATAGGAATAATACCCAAAAAACCATAAACTTCAAAACTCTAAAAAAAATCTAAAATCCTAACTGGAAAAAATAATTTACCAAATCAATGCCGCCGGAGAGCTCGCTTTGAGGACTGCAGCTGCCGTAAGAGATGTCGCCGGTGATCGGAGAGGAGAAAGGACGAGCGGGAGAACTCGGGAGATTGGGAGATCGGGAGATCGGGAGTAGAGCTAGGGTCATTTTCGTTTTTGTCGCTAGTTTGGAGTCACGATAGCCGGAGTAGATGTCGCCGGTGATCGGATAGGGGAAAGGGCGAACGGAGAGATCGGGAGAATAGAGTTAGGGTTTTTTCGTTTTTGTCGGTGGTTTGGAGTCACGATCGTCGGAGGAGATGTCGCTGGTGATCGGAGAGGGGATAGGATGAACGGAGGATAGGGTGATCGGAGAGGAGGATAGGGTGATCGGAGAGGGGTTAGGATTTTTTCGCTTTGGGGACTCGAGAGGGGTGGGTTCGACAGCTGAAGAGGGGAGTTTTATTTGTGGGTAGCGGGTACGAGTCGGGTTTTGGGCGAAATTAAACATTCGAAATCCAATAAACCGAAAAACCGCATAATCGAATGTGGATTATGCGGGACGCATAATCCGCATAATCGATTATGCGTCTGCATAATCGAATGTCCGCATAATGGACCGTTTTCCCACTTTCCTGCGCGTTCTGGGTCCGAAAACGCTTATGCGGGCGCATATGCGCCCGCATAGGACGTTTTTTATAACACTGCTGCAATTTTATCGAATACCAGGCTATTATAGCCTTTCAAGATGCCCCCTGAAACTCCCCTGCCCTCCTTGAGTATATATCTGAAATATGGATTGGGTGAGAGATCCTTGATCACTCTTGAAGCGAGCTTCCTAAGTTTAGTCTCCACCAAACAAGCTATTTTACAAGAGTTCTTTCTAAACAGCTCCATTACCATCCTACGTTTAGTCGGGTTTCCCAACACGTGCACATTCCAAAATATGTAATTCATTCTGAGAGTGTATGATCTTCTCCATCTCCTTATTCCCTATTGTGTGGGTGACGGCCTAGCAGTTGTTATAGACTGGGCGTCGGTCTGGTTAGGGTTTCGCACTATATCCAGACTTCGAGTATGTTGATCGCTCGTACTACCCAATTCGATGTCACATGTGTTTGCTAGGGAGATCAGGATGTCATCAGGTGGCAAATTAATAACATCAATAGGAAACGTAGACGTATCTGGCTCCAAATGGACAAGCGCTGCCTTCCTTTTGGAAGCTGAAGTTGCTATATCCCCTACTCTGTAGTCCTGACCACCCCTTTTCTCCTCCAGTCTTCTACTGCACTGACTTGGGGTTGGAGTAATCAGTTTTTTTTTTGCAACCGGGATGGGAGGGCGTTGCTGTGAGACGCCGCCTACACCATCCATCTCTGTAGTAACTTGTCCCGCACAAGCATTTGCTGCAATGTGTGCCTCTGCCTTGTCAATTTCCCCTTTGTCCAGAATCCCTTCTTGTATATCTTCCGAGACTGCTGGGGGAGCAGGGACAAGCTATCAGAATTCCCTATTGAAGGGAATAGTTGATGATGACTTTCACTGCTATCAGATGCCATCATAAAGTTTTAGGAGGTTTACTAATTTGAACTTCTGGGTTATGTATCTGAATACTCGGAAGGAAGGGAAGCTGCTTTAGTTTCTAGCTCTGCAAGTCAAAATGCAAAATTTTTACTCTCACAACTTTTAGCTTATCTAAGCCTTTAGTTTTGCAAATAACCCCACAAAACTAATAAAGATAAATAATTTCTATATATTTGTAACGAGGATTTAGGTTTCACCTGGTTTCGTTCTGTGTATATAATTCTGCATCAGTTTCCTGAAACGCGTCCGAAATTGCTGCAAAATTCGGGTTTCATTGGGTTTCGCCTAGTATTGGTCAGTTTTGGACTAGTTTCGTTAAGTTTCGGACTAGTTTCTTTAAGGTTTTATGAAGCTTACCAAAACCTATCATTACTTGAAAGAAAATTCAAAATTAAAGGGAGAAAGTGGGATTAATGTTCCTACTAGTTAATAATTTTCTCCCTTCAATTTTTATAGCAATCTCAAATCTGCAGCATATCATAGTTTCATATAGTTTATTTAATTTGTAAATATAATTTAAACGGCATTCATATTTATTTGGATCAAATTTTGGACACTTTTCATAAGATAACTACAGGCAGCAGATTCATGACACTTTTCATCAATAACATGTGCTCGTGTGCATACCAAAATAGAGGCCCCAACACCTTCACCTGAAAGTAAAGTAATCAGAGGTTTAGTATAAGGCATCCAATGGTCATCGATATTTTATGTTAAATCCTTCGGATTGAAGGGGACTACTAAATAGTAATTAATGGCATTTGTTTTCACGTCTTTGGTTGCCCATGCTTTGATTGAAATTGATGTTTACTTCTAACCACTTTTAAAGAGTACAATATTTCCCATATTTTCTGTTATAGGAACTGGGTACAAGGTACGCTCGGGGAGCTAGTATTTGTTTCTTAGAACAGTATAAGAGAATAACCCTCTTATATAACGCTCATGAATCTGAGCATCCAACATAACTTTTTTTATGCCTAATAAACTAAGTATTTACATTGTTCGTAATATAGAAAAGTGTTCATATTATCATATTGTCTCCGGTTGAGGCAGTTACCTATAATTATCCTTCATAATTCACAGCTTTGTCCTTCTAAATGTTATTTGATTATTGAACTCATACATCAAAGTGTGGTTAAGGTTTTTGTTACCTCAGCTTATTCCTGAAAACTGTCACGTTGTAATGTTATTTGCAGCTGCGTGAGTATATAGATGACACGGAGGATTATATTAACATCCAGGTTAGCTACTTGAACCTGAAAAATCTCTGTATAGGCATCGGATAAATCAGCATTGTTTTTTTACCAGTGTTCTAAGTTATCTATGAATGATATTCTTGCAGCTGGACAACCATCGTAATCAATTGATCCAGGTGACTCTCTCGACTACCTGCAACCCCCACCTAACAGTTGTAACTATTCTTCTGTATTATTCTTTACACTTTTTCGTGCGTCCCTTGGCAGCTAGAGCTGTTCCTAAGTTCTGGCACCGCTTCCCTCTCTCTCTATTCATTAGTTGCTGGGGTTTTTGGCATGAACATCCCATACTCGTGGAATGAGGGCCACGGATATATATTTAAATGGGTAAGTTTCTACTTATTAAATTACTGATCATCACGTACAAATGCTTTTCATATTGTTCTTCTTATTTCTCAGTTGGATTGTTGAGCAGGTGGTCGGGATCTCAGGATTGGTGTGCGCCTTGCTTTTTATTTTGATCATTGCTTATGCTCGATTCAAAGGACTTGTCGGGTCCTGAATCTACAAAATGCACATAATCAAGAACTCATTCTCTCACATTTGATACTCCTGCTTTAGGGACTATGTGTTATACAGTACAGATTTAGATCCTATAGTCATTTTTCTCTTTTACCATCTTGTGCTAGCTCTGCCAGTTTGACTTGGTGCGAGGAGAGCAGCTTCTGGAGGCATTACAGTAGCCTGCCGATGAGCCCGTCCGTTGCAGGTGTGAATTCTCTGCCCACATTGTGATTTTTCCGATTCCATCATTTTATCATTTTTCTTGTTGGGGTCGCTTATTTTTAAATTGTAAAGTCAAAGTGATGGTATACTGTCGTAAACAACAGGTTATTTACCCCAAATCAAATGCAAAGAAAAAGTTGTTACTTTCACTATTTTGCTGAGTTAAACTGCACAGTTGATGATATTCTTTAGTTTTTTTTGAATTGACTTGCTTATATACTTGTTATCTCTGGGAATTTAAACTGGGGTTTGCCTCCGATACAGAACTGTAATGCCATTTTCTTCACTTGCGTTCTTTCATGGCTTTTGGTTTCATACTTGAAAGATTTATAGTTTATTTGCTGTAAAGTGATGCAACAAGAACACGAGCAGTGATTATTGTAAATATTTTGGTGCATGTAATATGGTCATTGCTTTTTATCTCTCTCTCTCTCTCTCTCACTATATATATATATATATATAATCGTTGTATATAGATATTTGTTATCTTAAATGACGCCACGTGTAATAATTTTATTGGACCATCTAAGCGGCGGTGAAGGAACTCTTTTCACTGCCGGTTTATTTTCCTTTAACTCATATATATATATATATATATATATATATATATATATATATATATATATATAATTGTTGTATAAAATTGTTGTATATAGAGTTAACTGCAATGATTGTCTATGTACTACTCTTGCAAGTGTATCATCGATATCATTTTTTATTAGAGAGATTCATAATATTTGTACAAGTGAAATGAAAAACAATAAATTTTGTTGCATTTATATACCATATTAGGGGTTTCTTTGCAAAAAATTTTTATATGGGGATATTAGTAATATGCATACAGGGAAGTTTTTATAATTAACCCTTATATCTTTTATATATATATATATATATATATATATATATATATGTGTGTGTGTGTGTGTGGGCGCGCGCGCGAGTGATACTGATGCATTAAAGAAAATTTTTGCTCTCTCTTGGAACTCATCCTCCATTTTGATGTTTAACTTTACTCAGAGGGCATTGATAGAGCTCTATCCCTGCAAAGGGGTGGTTAGATTTCGATTAAAATTGAAATAATTGATTAAACTGACCCAAATAAGTATGATTTAACTGAAATAATTTGGTTGATTTTTAGTTTTGAGCTTTGGAATCTGAAATCTAACCGAACATACCAAACCAAATTATGTAAAAAAAAAATATAGAAATAAAAATATGTATAAACACATGTGTAAACATGCATGTAAACATATATGTCTTTCTCTCTCTCTCTATATATATATATATATATGAGAAAACGGGAAATTTACCGACGGTGAAGGGAGTTCTTCATCGCCGCTTAATTGACCCAATAAAATTATTACACGTGGCACCATTTAAAGTAACAAATAAAAGAACTCTTTTAACCACCTTTTGAATAGTGCTATTTGTAATAATTTTATTGGACCACCTAAAAAGCAGTGAAGGAACTTTCCTCACCGCCGGTGAATTTTCTGTTTCCTCTCTCTCTCTATATATATATATATATATACACACACACACGAGTAAACGGGAAATTCACCGGCGGTGAAAGGAGTTCCTTCACCGCCGTTTATGTAGCATAATACAATTATTACACGTGGTGACACTCAAAAAGCGGTTAAAACAGTTCTTTTATTTGTTATCTTGAGTGGTGCCACATGTAATAATTTTATTGGATCACTTAAGTGGCGGTGAAGGAACGCTCTTCACCACAGCTGAATTTCCCGTTCTCTCTCTTTATATATATATATATATATATATATATATATATATATATATATATATATATTATTGGTAATAAATTTAATACAAATTAGATACCTTTAAAAAAAAAAAAAAGTGGAAGGAACTCTCGTGAAGTATCTTGTTTTTTTCCTGAAACTCTGATAAACTATTTTATATTATATAAACTCTTATGACGGTGCAATATTTATGAAAATTCCTAAATAACATTAGCAAAAAAACTAATGGATTGATTTTAAAGTCCAGTCATATACACTCTTTGATCTTTCTAAATTCCCACTTTTCTCAAAATAAGTATATCTAAAGTATTGGAGAGTAGATATTTGTTATGTTTTCAAATCAATCAATTAATTTTTTTCGTTATATCTTTTGGAGGTTTTTATGAAATTCAAAACTCCGTGTGAGAGGTTACATAACATAAAAAAAGTTTATGAGGTTTTCTAAAAAAATGTTGATATTCCATAGTTTCTTTATTTTTTCTCTATTTTAGCCTAATTTTTAAACAAATTTTATTCCAAAAATTGGAAGTGAATAACCTAATCGAACCTAACCTAGCTATAGTTCGGTTTGATTTTGGTTTTCATTTCTAATCAACTCGATTCGGTTACTCAACATAATCCCTGCTTAGAGAATTTGGTTATTGTGCTATTTAGAATCTCTAAATATTCATTGAAACTTTTTTTTTTTTGAGAGAGAATTACATTGATATTCATTCTTGCACGTACAATTGATCTAATTTAGAAAATAATCAAGGAGACATTTGCTCCAGCGTAAATTGCGCTACTCATAAGGTAAAAATCTTCCCGCAAGTAAAAAAGAATGAATTTGCAATACTCATAAAATAAACATCTCTCCACAAATGAAAATGAATGAATTTGGCATCAATAATGCATATCGTGTTTCACAAATATAGAGAGATAATCAATTCCGATAGATTTAACGTCAATAACACGTGTCTGCACTTGACCAATACTGAGAGAGAATTAATGAATTTCCAGTTATCATTTCTAAAATTTACTCAATTTTCTCGAATCAGTCAAATAAGAATTATGACAATGCATAGAACGCGATGGGCTACTGTAAATATGATATGTTAATATTTTGGACGGTCCTCTTACTTTTACGGATCTAGAATTCAAACAATCCCTACATCCTTGGCTTTCCAAGCAATTTACACCGGAGCAAATGTATCCTTGATTAATTGGCGATACTTATAAGACAAACATCTTCCCACAGAATGAAAATGAATCTGGCGTCAATAATACATACTGTATTTCACAAATACAGAGAGATAATTAATTCCAATAAATTTAACGTTAATAATGCATCTCAGCACTTAGCCAATACAAGAGAGAATTAATGAATTTCCAGCTATCATTTCTAAAGTTTAGTTAATTTTCTCGAATAAGCCAAATAAGAATTATGACAGCACATAGAACGCGACGATTGATAACATTTTGGACGGTTCTCTCACTTCTGCGGATTCAGAATTCAAGCAACGCCCACCCCTCCCCCCCCCCACCCCACCCCACCCCACCCCACACACACACACACCCACCACCCACGCAACCCCACACACACACACACACACACCACCCACCCAACCCCCCCCCCCCCCCCCCCCCCCCCCCCCACACACACACACACACACACACACACACACACAAAACCTCCATCCCCACCCCCAGCCAAAACCAACCCAACACCCCCAACCCAAAAAAACCAACCCCAACTCCCCCACCGACCCCCCCGCGGCTCTCCATCCCAAAAACTGCACAAAGAATGTACCATGCACCCATTAGGTGCACGTTAGCCTCAACCCTTGTTCATCAAGCCAAATGCCCGAAGGCACGTTGGTTTTTAGCTCCCAAGCACCCCCAAAACAGCTTCGCACTCTCTCTCTCTCTCTCTCCTCTGTCTTTATTTTTTTTTCTCTCTCTCTCCCCTCCTCCTTCTCTCTCTCTCTCTATCGCTGGCTCGTCGTCGATCAAGTAATCCCTTTGCTCTTCTACCCTACAAAAACAACGAAGCCCTCTCTCTCTACCACCGATTTCGACCATAAAAACGCCATCTTTCTCCTCTGCTCGACCCCCTCTCCATAAAAATCCAATCTTTTTTTCACTCTCCCTCACGCTCTCGCCGTCATCCTCCTCCTCCTCAATTTCATCCCTCCCTCTCTCTCGGCCTCCCACGTCGCCGGCCGGTCAATGCGGCCCGCGCGCCTCCGCCGACGCCCCGACGCAGGCCATGGCTCCACATGCAGCGCGTCGCGCTAACCTGAACCCGCCAGAGGAACTCGACGCCGCCATGGCCGCCGATGACGACCCCTCGTCGTCCCCGTTGGTGGCGAGAGTGAAGAGGGAGGCTCTGGAGTCGTGCATGACGTGCTCCATCTGCAAGCAGCTCCTCAGGGACGCCACCACCATCTCCGAGTGCCTCCACACATGTGAGTCTCACGTGCCCCCTCCTCTCTCTCCTTCCTGCTCTCTGATCCGCGCCCTTCTATATTCCTGCGATCTGTTCTCGGATTATTTCCGTGTTTCGCGATGTGGGTCGTCGTCAAAATTCGATCTTTGCTTGGGGTTGCTTCGTGGTGAGGATTCGAGGGTCGGTTCTCGTGTGTCTTTGTTCCGATACGGGCTCGTTTTCTTTGGCCCCCTGAGGTTTGGTTGCTTGCGGTCTCATGCAGAGAAAGGAGCATCCTTTATTTGGTTCTTGGTTTTTGATTGTGGGGGAGTTGACGTTAGATGTCTGATATATGAGAGTCGAGCTTCAATGCTTCATGCATGTGATTGTAATCTCCTTTCGGTTCTTCTACCTGCAACTTTGGGTCATTAATTAGGAAAGATTAGTTCTCTTTCCTTTCTCAACAATGCATTGCTACCGACTAATTAATTCATTACACATGAGCTGCTTTTTTGTTGTTCATGTAAAGCTTAGTTGATATATATACATGCATAATTACATACTTGAATTCTAGTAGAACTGTAGAAGACTTTGCAATTGAAATTGTCCTGATCACTGTGCATATGTAGAGTAACTTTGATCAATTTTGTTGTTTGGACACAAACTCAAAGCTTAGTAGCTTAGTCGTATGAATATTTGTCAGATCGTAATTTAACTAAGTGTGGATTTAAGTTAACCAATGTATTGTAATTAGGCACAGTGACATATGGTTGGTGAGTGTCCTAATTACTTGTCATCTCACATATGTATAGTTATACAGTATGCTTATGATCTCTATCGATTGAAAATTTTGGATAATACTTAGTTGATTGAGAATAATGAGGTTTCTTCTTTTTTGTCGAAAATTTTAAAATATAATTCAGAATCAGGGGGTGTCTAGTGAATTACTTTCTCGTATTGGTACAGCTGCGAATTTATTTGTGTTTATGTGTACGGGTGATAGGCAATATGACAGTGTAGCTTCTCTTTTTCTTAAACAGTCTGCAGGAAATGCATATTTGAGAAGCTGAATGATGAAGAGGTGGACTGCTGCCCGATATGTAACATTGACCTGGGTTGCGTTCCCGTGGAGAAGCTAAGGTAAAATTATTATCATTCTTATTTTTTTTAGTATTTTGACTTAGATGCAGTGCCCTATATTTATATTTACACAAGCTGTTGGATTGTGTTCAGTTAAGCTGCTTACTGATTTCATGTCATAAAAGTTCTTATGACTGAAAATGCATGGTTGATGCATATCATGTTTAGTTCCCTTCTGTATAATATGTATAATTTGACATTTTTCTACTTAGGATGTGGCAGAGGCAAGCAAAAGGAAAGTATTAAATGGCATGATAAGCCCGTGTTGGTGGTAGAACATATGTTAGAGCATAGTGATGTTTATGCTGCAGCAAATGGCGTAATTCCCCACCTTGGGATGAGGAAACACCTTAGCAAACTAAGATAAGATAATATGCAGTTAGTGTTACTTTGGGTGGCAGTAAAACATAATTTGTAGATTATAACTTATTTTCTTACTGTTTAAAGATAGCAAGGCTTATGTTTAGGCATTTCACTTATTAAAGGGATTATAAAAGATCATTATCAGATGGGAGTGCAAGTTATCATCTTGATCTGGTGTATATGATACTTCACTGAAGTTAAGGGTGCAACTGCCCCCTCTTTCCTCCTTCCCTCTGCCCTTGCGTAAAAGAATGGTGCATAAAGTGAACACCTAATCCTATTGGTGATAGCCTTATAAGTTATACTATTGGTGATAGGAGGAGGGCCTCTTGTAAGATTTAATGAAAAAGGAGGAGGGGGGAATTATGAAATCAAATGTGGGATTTTTCTATTCTTAATTTTCTGTCATGAAGTAACTGCCATTCCGCAATAGTGTCTTATTGCATAATGCAATCCACATCCTCTTGTTTTTTAGTATTTATACTAAGGACTGCATTAGTCCCTGTCTCTTTCAATATTTATCCCACCATGTCAGCTTGTCACATTGCTTCTTAGTAAAATGTGAGAAAACTCCCCACCTTGTATCAATCAAGTGTAATACAAGGGCTTGCACTAGAATCTATTCATTATTTATCCCAATGTATCAGCATGTGGCATAACTTGTTTTCTTGGTAAAATGCAACATAAAACCCCGCCTTTCTAGTTTCATTATGCATATAACCTCTATAGTAAAGTGCTTGATTCAAGAAGTAACCCTCTTGGTACAGTACTAACCAACAACTTAGGCAGCAAACGGACTAAAATACAAAGGAGGGGCTGGTAAAAATAACACATACAGGAGTTACTTCATGTGAAGACCCACCCACAAGAATAACATAAAAAAGTGCCTTACAAAGTTTATCAATAGTGCTCTTACTTGTTACTCTAATATGGGCAGTTTGATTGTCGCATCATAATTTTCTTGGAGTCGAAGAGTGTACCGCTACCTTCTATTCTAGAGTCCTGGCAGATGCCAAGTCTGCAAATCTGTATAAGATGTAATATAACTAGGTCTGTGAGGTGGTAGAGTTCTTTACCCCTCACTATAATGTATCCCTAGTTCATGTCCTTCAAAGAGCCCAATGCACTGTTGGCATGAAAATATCTGGTGCCCCCTTTAAAATCTTTCTTTCATCAGATAGTTTCTCCAATACACCTTCTTTCAATGTCTAATGAAGAATTCTGTTCACATGATGTTGAAAAGCTGTTATACATTGCTCATACCTTGCTTCCTCATGAGATTGGTGAGCGATCACAAGAATGGTCATGCCACAAACCATCCACCATGAGATTACACATCATCTGGTTCTTTTAAAATAGAATGGCCTTTCTAGTTATCAGCAACACTGGGGTGGGGGGGCGGGGGGGTGTTGTATGCGTCCAGTCTATCATGAATTATGGACTTGAATATTCCATTCTATTTATATTATATTATTATATTTAAATTTGTGTGTGAATGTATGTGTTCATTCAAGCACATGTAGACACACATTCACATATATGCATACATGCACAATTCATGTACACACACGTTACGTGCATGCATCTGCAATAAGAACACGTACATGCATGGAGACGCACACACAGATCTAAATGCACATTCACAATCTGCGAAGATGAGTTTTGTACAGTGTGCAGGTATGCACACGTGCATGCTTATAGTCATGCACACACCCACACATATGCACTCATGAAAAAATGCATGCACACGTTCACACACATGGAGGGACAATTCGTTTTGCTTTCTCCTCATAAAAGTGGTAGATAGTGACCAAAACTTAGGTATTACTGACATTTGTGTATGAGAAATTGAAATCTTTGTTTCGTAACATAATTTTTTTTTCATACTCTATGGTTTGCAATACAAAATCATACTTTGCACTATTTCATTTCACATTCTGCAAGCTCTGTTTAATAAAGAATATGTTACAATATTAGACTTTATGCAGGACTGATCACAATCTACAACATATACGATCAAAGATTTTTCCTTTCAATAGAAGAAAGGTTAATGCTCCTGAAATTGCTCCTTCCATTACTTTGCCTGTTAGAAGAAAGGAGAGATCCCTTTCATCATTGGTTGTAAACACTCCTCGAGTAACAGTTCAGTCTGGCTTAACGGGAAGGAGAACAAAAGTCACTGCCAGAAGGGCTCCTAGCTTGCGTGGATTAGGTCCTGTTATTATTGATGAACCAAGAAAAGAGGTCAATGCTGAAGATCGTGTTGAAAATTCCAGAAGACAGGTGAAGGAAATGTATATGTGTGTGTGTGTGTGTGTGTGTGTGTATATATATATATATATATATATATATATATATATAATTTCTTTAATGTAAATAATATGCAGTTTAAAGAGGCATGCAATTTTCAATTTCATAGTTATTCTTGAGATAATTTCATACAACTCATCAATAGTTTAACTAATTATCAAATGGGAAATTCTAAATGCACCCACCATTTTTCTAAGTACTCCCACCGTAAAGTTTAATTTTATTACAAGTTTACCATTATAATTTGTAGACAAATTTGTCTAATCTTCTTCAATTTTATTACAAGTTTGTTTTCTCCTCTCTCTTTTGTCATGCTTCCTTATCTCTCCCAAATTACACCCTAATAATTCTCAATACTTCAAAAATAAAAAAAATTCAAACCCTAATACAACAACAACAACAACTAAGCCTTATGATTTTCAATAATAAAAAATAAATGGAATTCAAGAATTAATTTAGAAGTAGTTAAATGAATTATTTCTTTAGAAGAATGAGTTAGGATTTTGAGAGGGATCTAGAGTTTTGAAGAGGGGCTAGATTTTTGAATTTTGGGGTTAGAGTTTTGAGGGGGGGCAGGCCAACCACTATGGAGGAGGCCGGCAGTAGGATTGGGCTGCTAGGAAGGGGGCGGCGGCAGGATTGGTTAGGGACAACGAGAGAAAAGGAGAAAGGAGATAGGAAAGAGATAGGTGATCGAAGAAAAAAAAAAAAAAATCAAGGGTAACTTATAATAGTTTGTATTTAGAAGAAACTCTTATTTTTGAACTTTATGGAGGATGTAGTTAGAAATGGTGGTACTTAGAAATTGATGGGTGCATTTAAAATTTCCCTTATCATATAACTCACTTCTGCTTTTCAATTCATCACAAACCGTGGGACATTGATGTGAGACCAACAATGTTAACAAAAAAAAGTTACCCATACCCCCTCAAGTTCTTAAAGAAATAACACTCTATACCTAATGGTTCATTTATCCCCAACTTAAATGCTAAAAAATTTCTTTATAATTTTCTGATTATTCAACTAATATTTCATAAGAAGAGGATATTTTGATCGTTAGGTGTTTAAAATTAGTGAAGTGGGATAAAAATGCTGAATGGCATTAGCATATGTGGCTGAAATGATTTTTCAAAACATATGTAGATCTCTTGATGAGTTGGAAAGAAGACGTGGGTTATTTGATAAATCGTTAAGTACAAGTGAATTATATGAAATTTAACCCTTTGTTCTAAGAGCATTTTTGTTGTAAACTTATTTATTGGAAATTTTGAAATTATCATGGGCACATGGTCCCATTTGTGCTCTTAGAAATTTAAGTATATTGGAAAGAGGCATAATGACGTGTAAGATGAATGTTAAATTGATTTATGTAAATTATTTCAATGAATTAATTTAAATAGCACAACCTTTTGCGAAAAGACATGATGTTTGAATTTTTCATTAATTCTACAAATTAATTGAATGGACACAACTTTTGTGAAGGGATCTCTTGATTGGCTTTGCGAAAATAAAATGTTTGAATTTTACATTAATTCTGACAAGTTAATTGAATGGGCACAACCCCTATGAAAGGATGTCTTGATTGGTTTAATTTAATGAATTAATTTGAAACGTTGCAACCTCGAGATTCTTTTTGTATCGAAAAGGCACGAATAGAAACTAATCAAAATTTATAAATAGGTAGCCTTTTTCATTCCAAGAGTATAATTAGAAAATAAATAATTGGTTTTATTTATAAATCAAAATTTGACCACTCGAGAATTCTCATAGTGTTGGTGTTGTTTCGGGTTGAGTACTTGGATTGCAACAGGTAAAGTATTTGTTCTTCGATTCAAATAGTATTTTAATTTGTCCTCTTTACTTTTCTCCAAATCATTTTATCCTTCAAATTTTAGTAATTTTATTGACAGTTAATTGGTATTCTTGGAGCAGCTTGGATTCAAATAGTATTTAGGTTGTTCTCTTTACTTTTTCCAAACTATTTTATCCCTAAAATTTTAGTAATTTTTATTTACAGTTAATCTATATTCTTGGAGCAGCTTCAGTTGAAATATTATTTAGTTTGTCCTCTTTACTTTTTTCCAAATCATTTTATCCTTAAGATTTTAATAATTTCATTGACTGTTAATCGATATTCTTGGAGCAGCTTCGGTTCAAATATTATTTAGTTTGTCCTCTTTACTTTTTCACAAACCATTTTATCTCTAAAATTTTAACAATTTTTTATTGACAGTGAATCGATATTTTTGGAGCAGCTTTGTTGTAGACTTATTACTGATAGTTAATTTACAAACATTTTCAGATGTCTTCTAATGTGGATCCATCTGATTTCACACCCAATAAGAACTCACAGAATGTCAAAGAATCCTCTAAAGATGATTCTGCTCTTTGGAAACTGGTTGAAGCTGCAAACAGGACAAAAGATGTTAAGAGCGGTCCACAAAGTTCCGAAGTAAAGGAAGAACGAAATGATGCCAAGAATGAAGATGATACTGATAAAGTGAAAGATAGAGCTCGTCCAAACAAATCCAAAGTTCAGGAAGAAAATAGTTCAAGTATCCCTGTAACTGAAGTAAAGGTTAAAGCTAGAAGGTGCCGAGGCAGGAAAAAAAGCGAGCCTGAAACCTCTGCGCAGGCACTGAATGATCTTACTATCGTTCCTCGTGAAAAGAGGGCTGTTGTTCCTGTTTGGCTTTCATTAGTTCCCGAAACCGACCAGTGAGAATTTTTTAAAGTTACAGATTGTATTTTTATCATCCATGTCCTTAGCATTCTGTTAAAACTTTTCTTTTATGCATGCAGGAATGGAGATCCAGCAATGACTCAGACACCTGCATGCTACTTGAGGATCAAGTGAGTTTCTTTGGTCACAATGCTAATCATAGCATGTAGCTCTCATGCCATTCCTTGTGCATTGTAGCCTAGGTTCCTGTTTGTATGTATGATGATATAGGTTTAATCACATCATATTCCGTTGATTTATGGCCTAAAATATAATGTGCACCGACATTTCAACTACTTTGAATTGGATATAGGCCTTGACTTTTCATCTCTCTAGAGATTACTTTAATGTGTCTCGTTGTAAATCTACCACCGGAATGCTAATTTGTCATTGTTCTGGATGTCGTTTTTCCCATAAAAAATAGTATTTAACATATGGTGTATAATAAATACATATGTCAATGTTGAACTAGCATGAAATAAGTGTCCCGAACAAAATTTCTAGAATCACTTGAGAAGCATCCAAAAAGTATCAAAAATTAAAAATGTGTTATAAAACTCGGGACTTGATAATAGAAGTGTCTGCACAAACCCTTTGCCGGGCATGGTTTATATTCAAATGGAGCATATTCCTTGACTTGATCACACTTGACTGATTAGCTACAAAATATACTATTATTTCAATAATAATCGACACTTACTAAATCTCTTTCTTTTGTGAAAAAGTACTGTGCTGCTGTTAGTTCAGTACTAATTGATACGTACTAATGATTTTTTTTTTTTTTTGTGGTAGAGATGGTAATCTGCCCGTTTCCTTTATCCAGAAGTACCTCGTGAAGAAACATGATCTTACAAGTGAATCTGAGGTGACTTTTCTATTTTCCATCCAATATAATTTCTTTGTTTGGATCGCGAGTTTAGGATAGTGTAATCTTAGCTTTATAAACTACCGAAATCTTCCATATATATATATATATATATATATATATATATATATATATATATATATATATATATATATATATATATATAAAAATTTGCAACCCCCCACTTCCCTTCCTCCCTCCAACTAGGGATGAGAATGGACAGGTCCAAGGGCCAACTCTTAACCTGTCATATTCGAAATTTTGAATTTAAAAATAAAAATTTCATTTTTAATTCAAACTTTTGAATAAGACGGGCCAAGAGCTGGCATTTGGACCAACCTATTCTCATCCCTATCTGCAACTTATCTGCTCCAATCACTTGATTGCAAGATCCGACCACATATTTCTTATAGTTGCATCGGTAGTAAACCTAATCCATCGACTTATCATGTAACAGGTGGAGATTTCATGCTGTGGCCAGGCAGTGAGCCCCACACTGCCCCTGAGGAACTTAGCTGATATTTGGCTACAGTCATGGCCACCACAGAGAGTGGTCACAACAACCGTGGGAGCCTCAGGCAAGGATTTTGTTCTGGTGCTCAACTACCGCCGCAAGTCTCCTGCCCCATAATCCCCCCCTGGCCAATTCTTACCATAGTATTATAATAATAAGGCTTCATCATAAGTCCCTGTGTCGTCCCAACAAATGTCTGAACTTGAGCTTATACAGTTGTGACTGCATAATTTCTAAAATAAAATAAACTCAGTATCAAATCAAACTGAGATAAACTCTATTCATCTCTGTGTTGTTTCTATCAACTTGGTTCTTTTTGAATAACTTGGAGCTTGGGTTCAGTAGTTCTTCAGTTTGATTGTTTGTAGCATCCATGCAAATTAGATATTGAAATTTTTCGCCTTGTGATCAATATCTGATCATGTTTTATGACTTGGGGAGTTCGGGCATGTTTTATGACTTGGGGAGTTCGGGCCTGTGATGTGACTGAGTTTATGATTATTGATATACTTCATGATGACCATACAAGTTTGAAATCATGCATGCGCTTTGTACTAGTTTGTGCATGAGGTTTTTTGTGAGTGCCCCTCTGTTGGGGTTACTTCGGATATTTGCTACTTTTGATATGTATTGGAAGAGCTTTCAGGAAATGGAGGAACTTATCAAGCGCTTCAATATACTTGGATTGGAAAAGTTTGTAGAGGCTGAAGATTTTATGTTTAAGATCCGAGTTTTCTACCCTATAAGTTGGCTTGCCACTGATGATCTATGTCAGAAGAAGCTTCTGCATGATGTAAATCAAGTTTAGAAGCAAATGGTGCAACCATGGATTTGTTCCACGGAGGATAACAAGAAATAAGCTTGTTAGGGATGATGAGTAGCCCTAATTTCAATGAGTCCATCTTTTAACTAGACTTGAGTATCTGACTTCTTGTATACTTGTTGGATACAAATTCGCTTTTCATAAATATTGTAGCGCCTTTATTAGAGATTGTAGCATAGATATTGAATTATGGAATGCTTGCATACTTACTACTCGTTGAATACTTGCATAGCTACTACTTGTTGGATAATATTAGACTTGAGTTATTGAATTATGGAATGCTTGCATACTTACTACTTGTTGAATACTTGCATGGCTACTACTTCTTGGATAAGAATAGACTTGAGTTTCTTTTGTTGAATACTTGCATGGCTACTACTTCTTGGATAAGAATAGACTTGAGTTTCTTGTAGCCCCACGCCATATTTCCAATACATCTCATTCCAAGTTGCATTTGAAAATTGTATACAGTAAATTTTATTCCTGTAGGGATAGCTTTAGATACAGCAGTCATGATTTTTACTGTCAAATACCAATTTGGTCCCAAGATAAGATATAACCAGAGATAAGATATAACCAGGGTTTTTTAAATCCACTTGTAAGGTATACATGAAATGTGCGTATAACCATTATATTTGTTGACCATTGATGAACTAATTAAATTAAGTATTTGGAATTAGATGAGTAATCCTTATCTATTCATTCTTATCGAACAATATATTTTTATTTAAACCTTTAACAATCATATCTTCTTTTATAACTCTTTTTTTATAACTCTAATCACACTACCTCCTCTGTGACTCCAAGTATGTTTATTAAATATTAGCGGGTGTGTCCACAAGGTTTTTGGTTTTTTTTGGTGCCCTTAAATAATAGGGGTTCCCTCCGAAATTTGGTGGATGCCGCAAGAAAGGGAAGTTTCCAAAGTAGCACACCACTTTTCCTAGTGAGCCCACAACATAGTTTATTTTTTATGCACAGTCAGGATCGTGGGAAAGTAGGTTAACAAATGGTGTGCTCCTATAGAAACTCCCTCATAAAGCTATTTTTTAATAGGGTTTTTTAAAATATCTGCTCTTCATATCTTTAAAAATTAGAATTTAGTCGCTCAAATATTCATACTTATAATTTAATTCTCAAATAGTTTAAATCACTTTACTTTAGTCCCTAGTCATATTTTTTATCTGAATTTCTTGTTATATCCTTGAGTACTTCACTTTAATCCTCTATTCTCTCTTTCTTCTCTCTTCCTCTTCTTATTGGTTTTCCCTCTCCATTCTTCTCCTCACTCTCTTTCCTCTTCTTATTGGGTTACTCTAAGTTACTTCACTTTAGAAATTAACTGGGAGAGAAGAGAGACAAGAAGAAAGATGGAAGGGAGAACTAAAGTGAAGTAAGCAAGGGGTATAACAGGAAATTCGGGCTAAAAATATGGCTGTGGGGCTAAAGTGAGGTAATTTAAAAAATTAAGGGACTAAATTATAAATATGAAGATTGGGGTACTAAATTTTAATTTTTAAAGATGTAAGGGACAGATATGTAAACATCCCTTTTTGATAAAACCCCCAAGCGGGCGGCGGATCCGACTGCGACTCGTATCCCCCGCTACAACCGTCCAATTATCTCCTAAACCCTAATTCTCGAGCAGCCCCCTCCCAAAATTTTCGAGCAAAAAACACTCAATAAAGAGAGGAGCGAGAAAAAAAAAAATCCCTAAAATTTTGATAGTTATCTGAAATCATGATTACCGGCGGCCAGAATTTCGTCTCGTGCGCTCCGGCCTTCTCCAATGACGCGAAGAAGCTGCTTGTTTGCACGGGAAGCGTCGTCTCGATCTTCAGCACCGACACCGGAATGCTGGTAAACCCTAATTTCTCACTCAGTCTATAAATTTATCTTGGTTTCTTGGATGGGTTGTGATCAAAATTCGATCTTACCTAATTTATGTTGGTTCCTTTGTTGGGTTGTGATAAAAATTCGATCTTGGTTTGCTCAGGTGACGGAGCTTGAGGGTCACACCGATCTCGTTACCGCTGCTATCGTCGTTCCTGTTGCCGAAAGCGCGAGGAAGTTTATGTGTTATTGTTGGACTTCGTCGCTGGACGGGACGATTTGCTACTGGGACTTCGCGGCGCCTGAATTGGTGAAGAAAGTTAAGGTCCAAGTTCCTATCTTATCTATGGTGAGTGGAAGCTGGTCGAATTTATCTCGTTTTATTAGAAATTGTTTATTTTGTTCCACTTCGAAAAATGAAGTCTTGATGCATTTTGTGTTTCTGTTGCATTGCAGGTTATTCCTCATATCTCTAGCCTGTCAACTGACGGCGGCGAGGAAGTTCATGACCTCTATGCATTTGTCTCTGTTGAGGATGTAAAAAAACCAGCTGGCGAGCACAAAGCATTGAGCGGACAAATTCAGATTTACAATTTAACCAACTCACGCCGTGTCCGGGGATTGTTGGCAGAGGTGTGTACTTAAGCAACTGCTCTTTTTAGCTTGAATACAAAAACGATCATGTTAATCTAGAGCAATTAACATTAGGTTTTACGATAAAGGAGATTGATTTTGTTACTATAGAACTGTAGTAATCACATCTCTCATCAATCTATTAAGGCTTTTTGTGCGTTAATTTGCTTAGTTAAAAGCTTTTGTCATATATATGGAGGAATTGCTACATACTGAATTCAGTTTTGTATATTTAGACTCGCAAACCCGAGTTCATATATATGAGCAACTCCGGAGAATTCATTGGCATCCGGAACAAGCAAAAACTTCATATATGGAAGGTTCCTGCCAAGGATATCAAACATGACGACATTAGAAAGATGAAATTGCATCACACTAAGAAGTTGAGTACTATGGCATTTCATCCTACTGAAAGAATAGTTGCCGGAGGTGATGTAACTGGGAGGATTTTGATATGGAGAGGTTTTGGAAAGAGAAGCTTTTCAGAAGGTTTAAGAAAAAAGAGTGCAGGAAGAATCGATGATGAAGAAGGAAGGCCTGGGGTGAGGGGCAACGATGATGCAGACTCCTGTTCTACATGGCACTGGCATCCTAGTGAAGTGCAGATTCTCTTTTTCTCCTCGGATGGAGCATATTTATATTCAGGTAGAGATACCTTCTACATGAAGATCATGCAATGACTTGGTGTTTTTTAAAATTGTATTCGACATTTCAAGGTGAATTCCATGGTTTCTTTCCTTTTTTAGTGTTATTATGATTCCCCTTCTCAAATTTACCGAAACTTGTGAGATATTACCTTGAACAACTATGGTCTTGGTGTGTCGGTATGCCTTTCAAGATAGGACTTAGGCCTTTTAAGGATGCCTAGAGATGGGCTATTGGTGCCTTGTTATGTTAAAGTATACTCCTTGCATCTTATATGTTGATATAATGGTACGATTATTATTAATATTATTATAAATTTTATGTCATGGTATTCTCAAATCCTATCTCATATTCTACTGTGTAACTCAAAATGAGAATCATAGAAGAAAAAGAGAAGAAGAGGAGAACGAACAAGCTATTGTATGAGATATTGTTATCTTCCCCTTTCTCTTTTTCTTCTCTTAATTCGTTTCTTCAGATTCTTCCTCTCTACCTGCTCAGCTGGACAAATCCTTTGTCCGTCAGCTGACCTGACTTAATTTAGAGCCAAGCGTTCTGTCTGCGAGGAGCTTTGATTGCACACAGAGCTAGTATTAAGTATGAGAAGAGAACGATTAAGTAGTTTAAAGTCTTATTAGTTTTATACTAAAGACAATGAAATATCAAATTTGCATGATCAAGTTCTTCAGTGTATTTGTTTAGTATCATTATATGCTTCAACTGTCAATTCTTTGCCCGTCGTAACAATTTTTTATTTGTCAAGTATGTCATATGTGTATTCTTTACCTGAAACTAAAATATATACGGGTTTCACATATTGATAATGCAGGGGCTAACTTTTTATCAAAAATGTATAAAAAATTTAAAACCCACCTACCTAGGTATTTAGCCTCCCTGACTGCCTAGGATTTCCCAGCTGCCTTAAAATCTTTCTGTTACTATTCTTGATTCTTAATTCATTTTTTGAATTACTGCGTCTTTTGTTAGACTACTTCTGTGCTTATATAAATTGGAATAGCAGAAGACTTGTTGGTTTAATTTATTCAATCCTTTTTATCCTTCAGGTGGAAATGAAGGAGTACTTGTTGTCTGGCAACTTGACACTGGGAAGAAAAAGTTCAAACCTCGTCTGGGCTCCCCCCTTCTGTATTACACACATTCTCCAGATCCTTCTCTTTCCTGTGTAAGACTGCCTGTCTTACAGCTTCTATTACTGTTTTTTTATGATGAATCCAGCTATAGGATTTTGTGTTACGTGCTTCATGAATCATGCAAATGCATTTGTTGCTTGCTTAGGTGACTGCTATTGTAGTGAATGTTCCTAAATCTCGAGTTTGGCTCTTTCTTCACAATGATATGGCACAGTGTCCTATCGATGCCTGCTTGGTTGTTCCACAAAACTATTATCCAATTTTTACTGCAATACATGGTTTGTTTTATAGTTATTTCTGTGGGAGAGATAATTACTTCACCTGTAACTGACAAAATCAAATGAAGTAGGCCAAAACCTTTTTTTTTAACCTTGGTCGGAAAATAACAGCCAAAAAATTACGTACCTGAAGGGTGATCTCTCTCTCTCTCTCTCTCTCTCACTCTCTTTCTCACACTGGGCAATTTTCTGAAAACAACTACGATTGCCTGTTGAGTACGTTCCTCTAAACATTATACAACGGAAGCCTGCATAAATAAAAATTTTCGCCTTTCACCTACTCAAATTATTCATTACTGAAATTAATATTATTTCCTCGTTAATATTTCAAGATACAGATAGCGGTGAGCATGTTAAAAAAAACTGAAGCAAACTGGGCTACTGAACCATTGGGTTCTGTTAGTTTGGTTATTGGTTCATGTTAGTTTGAAAACCAAAAAAAGGGTTTCAGGTTGGGTGTAGGTAGCCTCAACCTGCTACTAACCCGACCCAAAACCGAACTAAAGTATAAAATATCAGAAACCTGACTCCTTAGCCTACCATATCAGATCCACTGGCAATATATATATATATATGTATGTATGTATATGTATATATATGTATATACATACATAAATATACGTGTATATACATGCATATACATGTAACCCACATACATACATATATATATATATGTATGTATGTATGTATGTGGGTATATGTGTGTGTTATATGAGCAAACAGGAAATTCATCGGCGGTGGAGGGAGTTTTTTCACCGCCGATTGGATAATCCAATAAAATTATTACACGTGGCGCCACTCAGAGCGGTTAAGGAACTTGTTTTATTTGTTACCTTGAATGTCGTCACGCATAATAATTTTATTGGGCCACCTAAGCGGCGGTGAAGGAACTCCCTTCACCGCCGGTGAATTTCCCGTTTTCTCATTATATATATATATGTACATATATATGTGTGTATGTATATGTGTTTGTATATATGTATATATATATGTATATGTACACAAACATTTATATATATGTATATAATTATATATACATGTGTATGTATATATGCGTGTGTGTGAGTAGACGGGAGCTAGAATGTCCATCTAGCAAAAGTTCATCTCCATCTCTTTAGTTAAGTATACCAAAAGTCTTGGTTTGTAGGGTTGATCTGCCCATCGATCAGTATGTTCGAAATGTTATGCGAACCGTTAATTTTATATCTGCTTCATCAAAGGTCAAATTTTATTATATTTTTACAATTTTGGTATGAAGGAAATCAAAGAGGTGGAGATCAATATGATAGAGTTTGATGCAAAAGGTGTGATCGTGAGTTTTTTGCCGTTTCTCTAGCCAATTTTGGCTAGAGGGACGCTCTAGCCCTCGTTTAATATATATATATATATATCCCTAAAAGACCGACTATATCCCTATTGACTGACCCTTTCGTAGTTACTTCTGATCGATGAGGTCTTTCATTTTTCATGAGGCGGGCCAAATAGAGGATGAAATGCATGGGGAGTGAACAAGATTAGATACCCTGATAGTCCATGCCGTAAACGATGAGTGTTCGCCCTTGGTCTACACAGATCAAGGGCCCTGTTATTACGTGAAACCCTCCGCTTGGGGAGAACGGTCGCAAGACCGAAACTCAAAGGAATTGATGGGGTCTGTACAAATGGTGGAGCATGTGGTTTAATTCGTTGTACAGAGTGGTTTGTGGAGGTGATATGTGACGCCTGCCTTCTCAACGGTGGTGCTAGAATTCTCCAAGTGAAGGGTGCTGCATCCCTTGTAGGCTGAGCCCTCTCACTGTCGATTGCTTCTTCGAACCTATTCGGCTTGAACCAATCTCTTTTATCTATTGTGAAGACCACTGAGGTGTGGAATGCAAATTTCAAATGCCAGATCCTCGACTGACGTATCTTTTTTGCTTGAAAGGGTTCGGAAAACTGACTTTGATGACCAAACAGAGATAAATGGGAAGGCGATGCTTTCTGTATCAGTTTCAGCAGAACGTTAAAGGACATCGACAGTTCCGCTTTTGTCGAAGCACTTGATTAGAGCTTCCGTCAACCGAGTGCTATACCTCTATCTTCTCAATTGTCCGGTCCGCGCACATTCTCAATAAAAAATAAAAGTGAAATCCGCTAAATCAGCATAGTATGATACATCGAAAACGATTCTAAAGTCTGACTAGGATTCTCTCATTCCTTCGACACCCGATGGAATCGCCTAGCCCTGTGACGTCTACACCTGTGTAGAGTAGATCGGTCAACACTTGCAGCTATGTATGTATGTATATATGGCCAAAAGCTCACATATTCCACACTTTTTGTTTCTTCTATTGGATCCTATCGGGTCGATATCAATTTCTTTAGGTTTATGCATATTGAAAATCATAGGTTATAGGGTTTATTTGCCCAACGATAAGTACAAGATGTTATGCATTAGAGAAACGTTTAATTATGTACCTACTTGATTGAAGGTAAGATTTTATTATATTCCCATAATTATTACTGTATGTACTTGATCAAAGGACAAATTTTATTATATTTCCATGTTTTACACTATACATGAACTTAAAGGGGTGGAGATCAAGCATGATAGTGTCCAATGGAAGAAAAAAAAATGGCAATGTAATTTTTTGACTGACTCTCTTGCTAACCTTAGTTAGAGAGACACTCTAGCTTCTGTTTACTCATATATATATGTATATAAATATATGTTATATCATATTAAATTTCTGGCTTTTCCTTTCTCTCCAACTCTAGCTCTCTATCATATCGTGGCCCCTTGACAACAGAGCTCACCCTCTCCTCCGATGTGGTCTTCCTCACCCCGTCTACATAAGGTTGTCAAGCTCAAGTGCCCAATCATCCATTCGTCAGCCTTAATAGCTCCATCCATGCCCTCTACCAATGCTATTGGCTCTACCCCTCTAGCAAATTCAGTTATTGTTGAATCTTAACTGAATCAAAATTTCTTTTCGGTTTTGCTCATGCCGAAATATCAGTTTTTAGATTTCGCTGGTATTCTGAAATACCAGTTAGTTTCAATTTGGATAGGCCTATTTTTAAGGCGAATAAAGAATCCATGTTTTAAGCATATAACCCGCCTTCCTTCGTGGAGCCAGGATGACTCTGTCTCCTGTACAGTAGTTCAGTTGTCATTGGATTTTTTTTCCCAAACCCGAATGATACCCTTTACCACACCACTCTTGGCTCTATCCCTCTCGTAAATTCAGTTGCTGTCTAATCTTAACTTAACCCAAATTTCTTTGGGTTGCACTGTAATATCGGTGGGTTTCAGTTCGGGTAGGCCTAATTTGGTTCATTAGTTGGAAATTTTTTGTCTAAACCCGAACTGAGTCGATCGATATTCACCCTATATATGCATGGGAAGAAAAGTTAATGTTATTATTATCAGATTAAGTAAACCTTACATGCTCTGCAATAGTTTTAAAGCCTTCATGTTGCTTTGACTTCTAGGTTAATGACCAGGATAAGAATCCTTGAATGCTGAAATTTGTATTGCCTAAACCCTGACTGCTTCACGAAATCCCGAGTGGGAAGTTGCAATGTGTTTGTTAATTTTCTTCTAGCAATAAATTAAATTACATCATCATTACAACTATATAATGTAATTGTTCATCTATCTTTCTTTGAGTATTTAGTTGTGATACGTATATATATTAATGCACTCAACAACTTACGCATCTTCTCAAATCCGAAACATTATCGACTTATATTAGATGTGTAAGTTCTTCCTGTAAGATCAATAGCCTTTCCTGTCTGTATGGCTTCCTTAAAATTTGTTGCATCTGATGGAGTAGAGATTTTGATGGGATTTGAGTGTTTATATCCTTCATTTGTCCTTTGTTTTTTCTGTATCACATCTTCTTGGTGCTCAAAAGATGTATTTTTGAATATTCTGATCTTGTCTTTTTTGAATAGTCGGATTCCAACTAAAATCAGCATTTTCAGGTTTCTTGTGCAGATAATCAAATCCACCTATTAAAGATGCCTACCATGGAGATTGTCAAGTCTGTTGCTGGAATAAAGGTTAGTTTTACATCTGCTTATGATTTTTAGCTCATGTTAATATGTTGAGCAGTAGCATAAATCTTTCTTTCGGGTTTGGTTTCTTCTTTTCCTTTTTAATGGAAGAGTCACCAGCAACAAATTCTTACCCATCATGTGTTCAGCTTCCTTTCTCATTTCCAGATGTGTGTGAAAGGTCATGCAGTGATTTTGTGTTTGATCATGCTTCTGGGCTAGTTGCTCTTCGGACTCCCGACTATCGTATACAATTCTTCAGCTTGTTTGAAAACTTTGAAGTTTCACAGGTGTGCAATTTAGTAGTTTCCCCCTTTGCTCTAGTTTAATTTGAGATTATTCTTTGATCTTAGCATCTACATGTAAATGAGTATTTATTTCTTATAGAATTCATGATACTGTTTACTTTGCCCAGGTACAAGTATGCAAAAGAAACTTTCAGCCTGTTGATGATCACTCGGTAATGCCCTATAACGTTTGTGTTTATTGGTACCTTCGAATGTTTAAAATAGCGATAATGATAACGTAACGTTTTGTCTCTGTTAGGTTATGTCACATATAACGTAACGCATAACGTAGGTTATGCAATTTCTTACTTATTTAATGAAAATAAATATAAAATATATAAAATAATTTTTATAAATTGAAATATAAAATTAAAATATCTTTAAAAAATATATAACCATTTTATAATCATAATCTATTCTAATTTTATATTAAATTTTATAATAAATTTCACATTTATCTTCATAAATTATATTAAGTCTGCAACCGTAATTACAGTCATCATTTAAACAAAAAAATAATATTCCAATATTTATTTCATTTCCAGTTATTATCATTGTTGTAATTTATATTTTGTAATGTTCAATTTATTTTATTTGTAATTGTTGATTTCAATTCAACTAAAAATTCAATACAATCAACAAGTAAGATATTTCAACAATCGAAAAGGAATTCCAAGCGAATAAGGAAACAATCGCTAATTAACAAGTTAGCAATTCCACAAACAATCAAACAAGCCAACAACTAATCAAGTAATAAAATTACAACAATTCGCTAATAATCAAAATAATAATCAACAACTTTATAGAAATTACTAAAAAGATAATTATAAATAATGTAACATAACGTAATTTAACGTAACGTTAAGTAATATAACGAAAAATAACATAAAAAACGTACTGTTATGGTACATTAAGTTATTTTCAGTTGTTACATAGCGCTGGGGTTCCGTTAGGTTACGTAACGCAATATAACGGGTTTCATAACGTGTTATTTTCAACATTAGTACCTTCTAACTTCATAGTGCACTTCTTTTGTTTCTCTTATCTGGTAGTATTCCCCTCCCCTTCCTTTGACTTTGTTCTTTTCTTATACTTTACTGAAGGCCCTATATATATTCTTAAAGGTTATTTAAAGAAAAATGTAATGGCCTTTCGATGATCCCATGATAATGCCCTATAACTTGAATTTATTGTTACCTTCTAACTTCAATGCACTTCTTTTGGTTCTCTTACTGGCAGTATTTTTTTTAATCCTCCCCTTCCTTTGGCTTTGTTGTTTTCTCATACCTTACTAAAGGCTTTATAGATATTCTTAAAGGTCATTTAAACAAAAATGTAATGGGCTGTATGAGGTTAGATATTCTTAAAGGTCATTTAAACAAAAATGTAATGGGCTGTATGAGGTGATTTGTGAAGACCGCCTCCTGATGCAGATGAGTATTTATTTATTATGCTCATACAGTTGACTGGTAAGGTTTATTCGGCACATTATATTTCAAACTTGTGGTGTCATCCCTTTTCATTTAATATGATGGAAAAGAATAAATCAATCTTATTGCTTCTTCCCCAATTTATTCTTGAAAAGTATCAATTTTTTTGGCCACTTCTCAGCTCAGCTGAAAGTGGCTGGGGTTTCTACTTTGTAATCAAATCACCTCTCGATAACTGGGACTGCAAACTGAAGCTATATGATGGGGTTAAGTCAGAGCATTGACTACTCTGACATAAGTGTCAGGTGTCCCCATATGGTGATTGATTTGGCCTGTTGTATTGACGAAAGGCTTGTAACCCATCGCAGAAATTTGTTGTTGCCACTTCAAATTTTAAATAATGATGCGATAATGTTTTGCTTTAAGCATCTGTTCATTTAGCGAAGATGGCAACATGTTTGGGAGAAACGCCGTTGAATCCAGTCAATCATACATGCCACGGTGGTTCATATGATTTCGTGTCTTTTCTGTAAACTGTTATCCTATACTCAGTCATTGAGCATGTGTATGTCGTCTCACTGATTGTTTGCTTTTGGAAACAGATTAGCATTACTTTAGTATGTCTAGGTTTTACATTTAAGGTTTTTATCTATGTGCTCAAATTGAAATACTTTGTTACTTTTGATGGTTGCAGGTCTTTGTGGCTTTGATGGCTCTTTCAACAGATGGTTCCATGATGGGTACTATTGATGTTAGGCTTCCAGAAGAGGGATTAGGAGGTCTTATAACTCTAAAGTTTTGGACCTGCGGGTCTCGAGTTGGGGATTATAATTTAGTCACTGTCATCTATGAGCCTCATAGGTAAAAGTTAAACTTTTAAATGCATTTAAAATATGTCTCAAATGTTTATGTTAATTGTTTTTTGCTTAAAAATTGTCAGGCAACTTATGTTTTCTTCATTAGATCTACTCAGTCCATTGGCATTGATTATCAAAATTTTTTCTCATTCTTATGTTGTTCCTAGGAGTTCAATTGAGATAATTTAATTGGCTTAATACGGCACTTTTGTTCTGCATTTCATCTTTGAAGGAGAGTGAGAAAAAAATGTGAGACTACAAAACAGGGGGAGAAAAGAACCGGAAGGAAAAATTCTTTTTCAGCCTTCGCTACTTGAGATGTAAGAAAAGAGGAAAGTAAATCTTTATCCAGGACCATGATGACATGACTGGAAACTCACAAGATAGGCAAGTCCTTACGAAGAGAGATTTTGTGAGATCAAATGAGGCCCATATGATACATTAATCTTTTAAGCTTTCTAGGAGTTCTAGGAAAGTTTAAAGGAAATATGGATGTCTATTCAATTTATTTTCCTTTTGCATCGTATTCCATTTGCAACTAAATAACAAATATGACTTTACTATTAAATTTATTATCTTTTTCTGCTTTCTTCATAATCAGACTTGGTGAACTTTCTTTTTAAATTTTCTTGGATCACAATTTTGCATGTTGGAACTAAAAGCCTCTTCTGGTCATTGTGCCAAGTTGGATACTGAAATGTGCTAGCAAATTTAGCAATTTCCATTTGAAAATCCTTCTGCTTTCTGATTTAACTAGAAAATGCAGAGTATTTACTGGATGCTCCCTACTCTAATTTTCTTACATGAGGAACTCAGAGAGTGCCATCCCCTAGAGCATTTTATCATTTCTCTTGTGGTTCCACTATCACGAATTGAAAATGTAAAATTCAGACTTCTTATGTTGAAGACTTCTATACATAAGGCATTCGGCATACAACAAAAGTATGTCCATGAAACGTACGTGTATATGTATTACATTCAGGACCTGCTAGAAAACCAATAACAATTCAGTAATAAGAAACGTGTATACCAAGAATTTGGATTCACATGCGTTCTGGTACAATTCGGTAAACAAATAGTAATTATGGAAGCAAAAATAACACGAGCTACATTGATGTAAATATGTTCTGAATGATGCTCTTTGTTTTGCATGATAATAACAGTTTTATTGATGGGGCGTATATGCACTGAATCAGTTGATATTCTGTGTTGTTTTAAATGCATAGCTGGTCTAATCAATGGACTGCTGTTATGCATGTTACGAAATAAGAACTTTTCCCCTCCATAACGTGACATCCTGGAAAGCATGTTAATTAAAGCATCCGTTGAATTTTTCATGCCCATTAAAGTATCCCTTAACTAAACTATCCCATGTTTAGTCATTTCACTATATCAAACACTTACTGTGATCGTGCACTGTTTATTTACTTCCAACATTATAACTAACAATAACGAATAAAAAACTGACCTTCTGTTATTGTATAATACCAGAGGATAGCTGCATTCTAATCTAAAAAATTGACCTTCTGTTATTTATAATACCAGAGGATAGCTGCATTCTAATCTTTCTTTTCCTTTCAACCTTAGTTGTGCAGAAGTTACTTCTCTTGCATTCCGACCTGGTCATAGAATGGCTGTTAGTACTTCTTTAGGTGGTGAATTTAAGGTAACGTGTCTAATTCGATCTTCTGCAGGACCTCTCCTTTCTCTCTACGTATCTATGAAGGTTCACCAGTTGTTTTTAAAACTGCAGGCTTGGGTCTATTATTCTGACATTCAGCATAAAGATCAGGTGCATCAAAAATCTGGATGGAGATGCCAATCTGTTGGATCGTACAAGTATGTATTATCTGATATCCAACAGTCTTGCTGTAATTTGCATCAGAATAAGGGCTTATTTATATTTGATTTCCATTGACTTGTTAAATGTCATTTATAGATGCTACGGCACATTTTGTAATTGTATTAGCAATCTGTCTTTGAGTAACCCATCGCTGCTGCCTTCATAGTCTTCTTCGTAGCTGAAGAATTTAATGGAGTTTCTGAAGTTGGAGATTTTCCATTTCCAGTGGTTATGTTTCTTACAAGGATGAAGCTAAAATTAAGCAGAAAACATGGCTGTAAGACCAGTATATCACTGGTGCACCAAAGAAAAGGATGGTTATGCGGGACAGATAAAGCACCTTGTCCTCTTTGACATGGAGAAACTAGTAGTCAATTGGTTAGAGTTCGTTTTTTTGGCTTTTATTAAACATGCGCACATAGAAAGGTGGATAAAAAAAATATTATTCTCCTTTTTTTTAAAATTTTTTTGGCCGGGTTGTGGGGTTACTGGTGATGGTGCGTGATGATAAATCATAAATGTGAAGGAACAAAAATTTTACAGAGTTCTAAAAGTTGGTAGAAACCCCAACATGGCGTGGGCGTATATAGCCAAAAGCAAGAGACAACCAAAACACCTTTGAGATGCAATATCTGTGTTAACTTAGTTAAAATTATCGGCATAATCTGAGCTTTTTCCCATCAGATTGGAAACAATTATGGATCAAGGGTCCATGAAGGCTCTGATAAAGTTTCACGACAAGCTGTCCACATAATGTCAATCCTCTTTCTTAATCAGTGCCAAATACATGGTTAAGGAAATATGGACTGAGGGCCTTACGTAATCCTAAATTGCCTGGTCATGATCTCCAAGTCTTCCTAGATACGAATGAAGTCTGGAAGAAGGATAAGATAATAGATTTGTTGTAAGCAATTACATTCAAGAACGGGCAAAGCCAAGAGTGAAGCGGAACATCTCCCAAAAACTTGCTAAATTACCATGTGTTTTACTATAGAATGTATGCCAAAGTTTTAAATATTGGTGACATGGGTAGGTATTATGAATGTCAATTTTAAGGTATTGGATACAATATAGATCCTATAATATTTGTACCAAGATAGCTGTTTGCGAATATTGCTAATATTTTTACCAATACATCTGTCCGATATTGCCTGATTTTCAGTACCATAAACCATTTACCGATACTAATACCTGTCCGAAGATTTTGATGTGTGATGTATCCAAAAAAAATTGTTAACAATTTATAGAAGAAATGACATGAACACCAATATAACATGATAAACCTAGAGAAGTATACTTGTAAACATAAAACATGAAGCTTCAAACTAAGTTATCATGTGGATGAGAAGGCATGGAGGACAAACACTTGCAGAAGTATTGGAATGCAGCCCTTCTGCCAGAGAGATCCAGAAAATAAATGTAGTATCACCAAGTTATGATACATTAAGAAACAGGGCTATTGGACCAATCCTTTGCTGGACTTAAAAACTGAAAGAGTGAACACCAACCCATCTTACGAAATGAAAACCAGTCCTATGATGGAATGAATACAACTTAATCTTCATTTTGGATAGAAAACCAGTAGTAGCAAATTGCAAAGCACATGATGATCTAGAGCTCAACAAAACAAATATATGCAAATAGAAGAAAAAGAAATAAATAGTTGCCAAAATGCCCTTTCCTCGAAGTTACTGCATCTTGCCGTGAGAAAGCTAGCAATAATGTTTAATGTGGAGCATTGTTGAAAATAACGCGTTATGAAACCCGTTATTTGCGTTACGTAACCTAACGGAAACCCAACGCTACGTAACAACTGGAAATAACTCAGTGCACCGTAACAGTACGTTTTTTACGTTATTTTATGTTATATTACATAACGTTACGTTAAATTACGTTATGCTACGTTATTTACAATTATTTTTTTTAGTAATTTATATATTGTTGTTGATTATTATTTTGATTATTAGCGAATTGTTGTAATTTTCTTAATTAATTATTGGCTTGTTTGATTGCTTTTGGAATTTCTAACTTGATAATTTAAATTTGTTTTTTTATCCACTTGTTGTATTTCTCGTCCGGTTGCTAAAATATTTTACTTATTGAATTTATTGAATTTTTAATTGAACTGAAATCAACAATCATAAATAAGATAAATTGAACATTACAAAATATAAATTACAACAATGATAATAATTGGAATCGAAATAAAAAATTGGAATCTTGCTTGTTTATTTAAATGATGATTGGAATTACGGTTGCAGACTTAATATAATTTATGAAGATATATAAAAATGATTGTAAAACTTAATATAACATTTGAATAGATTATGTATTACAAAATAATTTTATATATTTTTAGATATTTTAAATTTATTTTTCAATTTATTAAAATTATTTTATATGGTTTTATATTTATTTTTATTAAATAAATAGAAAATTGCATAACCTACGTTATGCGTTACGCTATTTGCGACTAACAAAGGCAAAACGTTACGTTACCGTTATCGCTATTTTAAACATTGATGTGGAGTAAAATCTGCTTTGACTGCAGGATAGAGCCAAATATGTAGAAGTAAAGTTCCATGAACAAGCCACTATACAATAGTTCGATAGCCTAAGAAATGAATCTATATGGTAGGGGTGCAAATGGGTTTGGTCCCATAATTTTCATACCCCATGCGAAAGGTTTCGACCCAGAACTTTGAACCTGGCAGAAACCGACGGGTTTGGTTCTCTTTGTTTAGTCTTATATTTTACAGATAATTATAATACCTTGCTTCCCATCCTTGTGATACAACAATTCAACAAATTAATATTAAAGATTTTAATATAAGTCAACTACACAAATGTAAAAGATGATTTTTTTTAACACAACAAAACTTAGGATATGAAACAAAGACGTCTAGAGCAATAACTTGAAATTACAAGAGAGAAGGATTAAGGGCAGGATGGAGAATGGGAGATGGAGAATGGGAGATAGAGAAAGATCCCCACCTACTTCATTGTTACCGAAGGATAAGGCAAACCAGAGATTGAAGCTTTTGTTTTTGTGCTGATGATTATGTTGTTGCAGCAACATCTCTGCGGGAGAAGGTGGCTAGGGTTTCACTGTAACAGTAATTTCAGAGTTAATCTCAGTTCTTTAAAGCATGAACGATGAGATCAAGTACATAAATAACTTAATATGGATTATATTGAGTTCCGGTCCGGATTTACTGCGGTCTTGCTTGGGCTGGTTCCTGATCAAATACAGGCCCGACACCTAATTTTCTTAGAAACATCTCAGACCTACCTAATTGGGTTCGGACGGGTTTCAAAATTTTGGACCAGTCAGGTGTGATCTGAGTTTGTGTCAAATCCAACCCGGTTGACACCCTTAATATATGGTAATACAAAAATTATAATGTATATGCGACTTGGTGCTTCAACCTAATGTGGCGATACCCTGGAAATCATGTTGATTATCCTTAATCCCACAACAATGAAAAGATTCGATTTTTTTTCAGGCTGGAGGATGGCAGTGAAATAAAAACTACTTGCTCTTTTGATTTAGTGTAATGCTGCATAACACTCTTTCCTTCAGCATTAATGTGTAGTGTTCAAGTTGTTAATTTACTTGGTTCGATTAGGATGCTTCTAGGTAAGTCAATGGCCCGCCAACAAGAGGGTCATGATGACAAGTGCCTGTTCTGTTGACATCTAATACCACAATGTTGGAGAATTGATCAAGTCCATAGATCCCAACTCCTGAGTGAGCTGAATGCACCGAGAAAATTGACATAAGATGAATTTTTAACCTAATAGGACGCTGAACTTCATATTATTTTCATAAGCAGAAAAAATCTAGTGATTGCAATATAATTGGCTGTTCTTTGCCGTGGTATGGTAGCTGTACTAATGTTGGTTTTGTTCGACAAGTGCTTGGTTTAGGGCAAACGCTTGAGAATCCAAAGAACACTAAAGTTATCAATAATATTCAAATGATTTAATAACTATTAAGGATGGTTTATTATCGGATAAAATGTAATATCTTGCCATGATTTATCTTTCTCGCTTCTTTAGGTTTGCCTTTAGTATTTCAAATTATAGCTATAACAAAAAGTGCGGTCTATACTTTGGGCACGAATCAATGTATTGATGTTATTTTTCTTCTCATTCCTTGCCAGCTTCTAGTTCTCTAGGTGTTAATGAGCGCACACCAGTATGCTAGTGTTGATGTGCTTGGGAACCAAAATTTTTTGAGAGAAATCTTGCTTGTTAATGAAACCTGACCCTTTAGTGAAGCTGCAATGCCCTCTCCTGGTTGGGTAGATATCTATTCCATACCTAGTTATGTAGTGTTAGTCAACCTTGGACTACGTTGAACTCAGATTCATCATCTAAACTGGAAAATTAGTCGCCTAACATCCTAAATCTTTGTTGTCCAATGTACTTGTACATTCCCAACACAGAAACATGTGCATAAATGCATGTGTGTGTATCTAATGTGTATCTGTGGAAGAGTGTCTAGTATTCTCAGTGCATAGACTGTTTGTTTAGCAATCTGTGTGGTTGTGATATAATATTACATAATGCACTCCATTCATTTTGATCAATGTGCTCTAGATATATAATGAAAAACCGTGTATTATTTAGGCTTCTTTCTTTTCGTTTCCTTCCATTCTCTTACTCATTTCCATTGCACAGTTACAATAAATCGAACCATTTCAATTCCTATTTCAGTTCCTATTTTAAGACACAATGATCATAATGGACGGTTCAAATTGTCCATTTTGATGTGCTACCTGAAGATTTTAGGCCGCCAACATAGGTTACAACTTAAGAGATGGCCTAGGCACACTTTTAGCTATGTGTATTCCTAGTTAGTTGCTTGATATTTTCTTGTAAATTGGTACGCTGAATTTTTTTTAATGAAATAAATTGATGTTTTCATTGCTTGAGTATCTGTTGCAGAACTCCTTTTAGCTAATTTTGCCTAGCATCTGTGTCCTGCTAGAGTCTATTAAGTAGGTTAAAAGGGGAAAGGAGCAGACTGTCATCATAAGGAGAGTAATTGAGCTGCTGGCTAAGGCCTAAGTATCCATTAAGCCGTTAACTGCTCAGCTTCCTCTTCCTCCTCATCTAATCGCACTGATTTTCATGCTATAGCTGAGTTAGCACCCTCCATTCCCCTTATTTAGTCACACTGACTTTTTATGCTATAGCTCAATTGACACTCTCTGCTTCCCCCTTCTTTATTCCTGCTGATTTTTTATGCTATCTGGGCTTTTTGAATTTGTCACGTCACATCATTACCCAGAAAACCTCGTTTGTATGTATCTTGAAGATGCCTTGGGCTTCAAACAATGACATCAAAAAATGCTTGTTAAAGTTTTCATTCGTGCTTCAATGGATTGGTATATATAACTACATGAGGCTGCATTTTTCATGCTTACAGATATTTATGGATTTTAGTAACAGGTTTACTATTATTGAACTCTTTATCAAGATCTGATGTTGTATAATGATAAGAATATCGAATCATGCAGGAAGGTGCCAATGACTGCTGCTGCATTTTCTGCTGATGGCTCTGTTCTAGCTGTTGCTGCACAGACTGTTATTACATTATGGGACCCTGACAAGAATGCTCTTGTAGCTGTAATTGGGGATACACTCTCGGTGAGACACATACTACAGCTAATTTTCAACTTCGTAAATAGGGCCTGCATAAAAAATATAAATCATGCTTAATTCTTTCATTTTCTCTTTCTGTGCAGCCAGTCACTACTATTTCTTTCACTGGGAAGTCAGAGTATCTTGTGACACTATCTCGAGGTTCAAATCCACAGCTGTCTGTGTGGGATTTGTCGAAGCTTTCTATTTTTTGGTCTTATAAAATTCATGCAGAAGGTACAATGGGTTCATTCAATTTTTTTTCTCCTAATAATTCTAGATTATGAAGCAGTTGTCCCTAAAGATTAATTGAATAGAAAACTAAAACTACGAAGATTCAATTGGTTAGAGATTATTCTTTAGTCTTTGCCATTTAACCCGAGTATTTAGAAGTTACCCTGATCAATTTTTTGAGGAAAAACATATCATCTACTCTGTTGCAGCTGTATCTTGTACCAAAGATGGGTCTCAGTTTGCTGTACTAGCCCTGTGCAATTCACCTAATGGACCTGCTATAGGGAAGGAAGATGGGATCATTTTATTGTTTGATGTGCAGAGCCCAGTTTCTCTAGCTACATGGATGGTGAAGAAGGTATTGTTTGTCTTTGGCATGTAATTAATTTAGTGCTATGGTTTTTCTTAATCACGTAACTAACTTCTACTTCATTAGTCTTATCTAAGGGTGTGTTTGTTTGCATAGAAGTAAAATGGGAATAGTGGAAGTGCAGACACTTCCACTACTTCATGTGTTTCTTTGGCTAAGAAGTAAAGTTGTTGTTTCTTATTTTATTTCTCTTCCATCCCTACCTTTTGCAAAAGTAACGAACATACACTGGAAAGTAGAGTACTTCCAACTCTTCGTTTTCCGATGTTACTTATAATTTTCTTTCCCCCCTACTTGCAATGCTTCAAAACACCCACACAGCCCAGTAAGTGCATCTTCCATGCTTTTAGCTTTTAAGAAAATGATCAACTATTTCTTTCTCCCCAAATACTTGGGATAAAAGGCTTAGTTGTTGTTGTTGTTGTTGATCAACTATTTCTTTCTGCTTTTCTATAACTGGGCACCAGGCAGTAAACCAGATGGGAATATTATCTCACTGTAGGAGTGGATAAGGATCGTGCTTAGATATTAATTATTTCTGCAGTTGGGCCATTTCTTTACTTGATAATATTGCTCTTCCTACTTTTTGAAGCGTTTAACTGCGTAGCATATTGCTACTTTGTCGTTTCCTTGGATGCGTCGTTGGGAATAGTATTATATTTAAGGGTTGCATCTGGTTATTGATTCTTGTTTCTGTCGTAGAACTTTATTTGCATACAGACAAATAGGGAATTTCTTGTTTTCCCTTTGTTTTCCTTTCTTCTTTGTTTTATTGTAAACACAGTCACTGCAGAAACAGACCCATACCAGAGTTTCATAGGATTTATAATTAGTGAATATATCAATATGTGCGTACTTGCAGGTCCATCATGCTAGAAATGTATAATTGATGCCAAGTTTTAGTTTATTTAATTTTCTGTATTGTGCTGTATGCGTGGTAATATGTAGATAGTTTGTAAGCTTGGGGTTGTCTTGGGTTAAGTTGGCTATAGGTGGGATCAAGCTTACTTCGAAAACAAGTTAGCTCAGTTTTAGGTGAATTTGAGCTTAATCAAAAGCTCATCCTTTTTTATTTTGAGCTGTGGATAAATTAGTCCAACACCCTTCCGTTTTCAAAGACCTTAATTCAGTCCAGTCTGATGGATAGGTTTTGTAGGCCCAGTCGCATTGAGCTCATGCAGGTTGCAGTCCAGTTAACCACTAATGTGTTCTTGCAATATTATTTTGATTATGTATTACTTATGATTTGTTTGACATATCTTCCTTGAAATCAGGCCAAGGGTGGCGGACTTGCTTTTCTGCCTCCGGATACATGTAGCCAATACACCAGCATGGATGATGGAAGTGGCATTTCATTGTTGGCGTATATGAATAACAACCATGAGTACATCATCTTTGATCCCCGTAAAGGCCATGACACCCGGATCAGAAGGAATCCTCATAAAAATCATCATCCTGAGGATGAAACAGGTATTTCCCAGTTCTCATCTCTTTTGATTTACTATATCACGATTTAGGATAGACCTTAACCTCTGCAACAGTTCAACGTTGGTTTCTGTTCTAGGTTTCTCTAGATTCTTCGTGCAGTAGCATCTTTTGCTAGTAGTCCATGTATGAGTGCATGTGTTTTTTGTTGGTTATTTGGTTATCTTCACTAGTAATTGTTATTCTTTAGTCCCTAAAATTCTAAGCACAACTAAAAGGGGCCTCCCTGTGTACAAGGCTTCTGCCAGTTCAGGCTCCGGGAAGGATCAGATCTATGCAAATTTACTCCTGAATTGCAGAGTGACTGTTTCTGTGATACATGGCAAAAATAGAGCAACCTTGTTGTTGTTCCCTAAGAAGCATGGACACACCGCTGGACGCTGTGTCCAATGTCGGACACATGCCCGATACTGACACACGACAAACACATCAATCATTGTGTTGGACACACCACGTAGCATGTCCAATAAAATTAAGGAAAATTGCTGTGTCCGATCTTCTTGTAGGCAGAATATGCTTCCTCAGGTTTTTTGGAAATGTGGTCACAAAGTTAATATTTAATAATTATAACAACTCAAAACTCCTGGAACCAACATTGAGTGTCCTATATGTTCTTGTCTATGTATCATGATTCATGAGTGCATTGTAGTAAATTGATAATTGTTTGGAAAATCAGGACAATTATATATGACTTAAATTGTCCTGATCTTCTAAACATTTACCAATATAACTTTTCAGTATGTTGTCCATACGGATACTTGATCTTTATGGTTCTGCAAACGATCTAGTCAACCTGCTCTAGAATGTCCGCATTCATAGTGAAAACCCTCATTCATTTGACTATATGACGTAGGTATGTTTAACTGGTGCAGATAACGGGTATCTGGGTTCCCCAAAACCCGGACGAGCTTATTGACCTAAAAAAATAATCTGATCATGGCTCAGTCTATAGTAGGGATGAGAATGAGCGGGTTCATGAGACAATTTTTGGTCCACCCTCATCAAAATTTTGAATTAGAAAAAATAGAAATTTCATTTTTAATTCTAAATTTTGTACAGGCCTATAGCGTGGGTCTTCTCTCTCTCTCTCTGTGTGTGTGTGCGCGTGCGCGCGTGCAACTCTTTTATTTTATTTTATTTTATCTTTCTAGCATCAGTCTTTTCTCCATGATGCACATGGGATGGAAGTCCTGTACCAATTGACTCTTATTTGAGGCATAAAATTTTTAATGCTGAAACTACTCCTTAATTGTAATTAATCACTGAAAACCCGCTTCATTTGTCGTTTTACTTTGGAACAGTGCGTTTTGGATATGCATCAATATACGGGGAGCTTCCCAAATTCGACAAGAAGGAGGACCAGATTTCAGAAATTCCATTTACGCCTTCAGAAAGGCCTTGGGAGACTATTTTCAGTGGGTCATCCCATGTTCTTCCACCCCTCACAAAACTCTGCGCCGCATTTCTAGAGTCTCTACTAGAAAAAAGACCCACCACAGTGGAGTGATCAGCTGAACATTCCGAAAGGAGAATGTTCACGATACATAGAAAGTGGGTTTAGATGCTCTGCATCTAGTGGAAGCAAGGGCAGAAACATGCAGTTGAGAAAGGGGCGTTATTGATTCTTGACGGTTCAAGATATTGCAGAACCTATCGTGCGTTCATGCACTGCACAAAGCTTACACGGCCCTTCCTAGAGAGATGTCATAAAGTTAAAAAGGAGAGTCTGTAACATGCCTTCAGAGATGTGAAAATCGGTGTAATTTAGATTTTGTTTCGTTTTCGTGAGAATATCAGATTAAATTTTCTCATTGTTGGCAGCTGATTTTGTTAGCTTCTTTAGCTGCCTTGCTCTTGGTGTGGGTGCTGTGTTCTGAACTTGTTTGAATCTTTGCTCTCTAACTGCAAAACTGACTGCATCAGTTAATCGATAATTGTCCATACTCCAATTATTTTTAAATGAGTGATTTTTATAAATGATAGTTTCTTATACATTGTTAATGTTATGTCATGTTCAAATGGTTTGCGTTTTAATAACCATAAATTGCTAGAGAAGTCTGGTAAAATTCTCCACTGTTATTGCTCTGGAAGCTGATATCTTGCATTTGTACCTTCAGTAGTTGTTATTTGTTTTGTAAGCATATGCTTGCTTGTATTTGTATCTTTATTATTTCTTTGTTTGCGTTGCATTTCAAGAATCTGTTATTGGAGATTCTTATCACCCAGCACAAGGAGGAGAAAATTCTTGCATGGAATTTTTTTTTCTTTTGTTTTCTTGTTTAAAAATGCCATTTTTAGATGGGATGCAACTATGAGATGTAGCAGTTAAAGATAAATTAAGATTTGATAACTTTTTTTTCTAAGTGATGGTTGTTGCAATTTGTATTGCTACAAGTGAAACTGCAACAATGGTAGTAGTTGTTGCAACTTGTATTGTTATTTTTAGGTTGGGAGCTGCAAATGATATCAGAGTCGCAAAAATTTTCAAATTTTATTTTTTTTATTTTCAAAAGCTATTAGAAGTATTATAATTATCAATAAAATTATTATTTGCAAATGAGATATGATGTCACTGCAGACACTTTTTTCTCTATGATGTAAGTTCGTAAGTGATCGCAATTGAAGTTGCTACAGTATCACTATTTAGGTGATCTCCATTGTCAAAATCTAAACAAGAAGAGGGGGCAAACTGTAAAAGTTAATCAAAGTGAGGATGGGGAGTTTCTAAAGTGGGACATCTTTTTTCCCGGTGAGCCCACCTAATAACTATCCGGATCGTGTACCCCTTTGAGAACTCCTGTAAGTAAGGGGAGTTTCTAAAGAAGCACAACAATTTTGAGAACTCCTGTAAGGAAGGGGAGTTTCTAAAGAAGCACAACAATTTTTCCAGTGAGCTCACATTTTAGTATATTTTTTATTCAGATTTTAAGTTCTGACAATTATTAAGTGAACACACCAGGAAAAATGGTGTGCTCTTTTGAAAACTCCCGTGAGGATGAGAATTTCTAAATGAGCATATTGTAAGTGCATAATTGATTACAATTTTTTTTTCCCGGGAGTAGGAGCATGGCGGTCTAAACAGATGGAAAGCGAGCAGATGGATTTGGGAGTAGAAATTTGATAGAAAAAATTTGATAGTGGATCATTAGAGAGGATTGGTTGGAAATGATTATTTGGAAGAAGTTACGTGCTCACTGTGGGAAACCCTCCTTTATTTTTATTTTCATTTTGGAAAGAGTCGGTGTGCTGACTAAGAAAGGTGCTCATTAAGTCCCGTGGTGTGCTCATTTAGATTTCCCAAAATGGGTGGCAAAGAGCCGCTGCTTATAGATGAGTTCGATCTCTGCTCACTTCCACAATCTACTGCAGCGAACCAAATCCCTCTCCAATTTCACAAAGCCAAAGAAATTAGGGTATCAAATCTAATCCCTCTCTCTTATTTCCCTCACTCATTTTCTTATTTCAACATTTTTTTCTCAATTTTTTTTCATCCAGAATTGAGAAATTGATGATGAATTCTCTTCAAGAACCCTAATTTTTTTTTTTTTTTTAACAATTATATTCAATTTTATCAGCAATGTCATCATCCCTTCTGCATTCGATCTCTCCACTCCCAACCACAAAAACCAAGCACAAAGCCAGGCCCAAACCCTACATTATCTATTCCCATCTCCCAAATCTCAACAATGTCTCACTGCACAAGGGCTTTTCCAGGGTTTTAGCGACAGCTCACATCACAATCCCCCCAAAGGAGACTTTTTTCACCCTGCCCAATTGGAGAAACTGCAAGAATGACATGAGAACCAAGGAGCTCAAGCTCCATGATGCCTTTCTTTACTTAGAGCACATGGTGGGCAAAGGCCACAAGCCCGACCCCGCCCAATCAACCCAGCTGTTATATGATCTCTGCAAGGTGAATAAGATTCGGAAAGCCGTTCGGGTGTTGGAATTGATGGTTCGGTCAGGGAAAGTCCCGGAGGCGTCCACGTTTACTTTCTTGGTTAATCAGTTGTGTAAGAGAGGGAATGTTGGGTATGCTATGCAGCTGGTCGATAAAATGGATGAGTATGGATGCCCTCCGACAACTGTCACTTATAATTCGTTGGTTAGGGGCCTTTGCATCCATGGGAATTTGCAGCAGAGCTTGCAGCTGTTGGAGAGGTTGATGCACAAGGGTTTGATTCCAAACGTGTTCACGTACTCGTTCTTGTTGGAGGCTGCATATAAGGAGAGGGGAGTGAATGAGGCCGTGAGACTTTTGGATGAGATCATTGCGAAGGGTGGGAGGCCGAATTTGGTTAGCTATAATGTTCTTCTTACTGGGTTTTGCAAGGAGGATCGGTTGGAAGAGGCCATGATGTTCTTTAGGGAGTTGCCTTCGAAAGGTTTTAAGCCGAATGTTGTGAGCTATAACATTTTGTTGAGAAGTTTGTGTTATGATGGTCGGTGGGAGGAGGCGGAGGAGCTTTTGGCTGAAATGCATGCTAATGATTGTTCTCCAAGTGGTATAACATATAATATATTGATCGGTTCGCTTGCTTATCATGGTCGAATGGAGGAAGCACTTGAAATTTTGGAGGAGATGGTGAGAAATCGGTTCAAACCTGTTGCTGCAAGCTATAATCCAATAATTGCACGGTACTGCATGGAGGGGAAGTTGGATATGGTGCGTAGGTGTCTTGACATGATGATGTATCAGCATTGTGCCCCGAATGAAGGGACATACAATGCAATTGCAGTTCTTTGTAGGGAAGGAAAGGTTGAGGAGGCCTTCTCCATACTTCAGAGCTTGGGGCGTAAGCAGAGTTCTTCCATGCACGACTTCTATAGAAATGTTATCTCGTTCCTGTGCAAAAAGGGGAATACTTACCCTTCCTTTCAACTGCTGAATGAGATGACAAAGAATGGATTCACTCCTGATTCATACACGAATTCATCTTTGATCAGAGGTCTTTGTATGGAGGGCATGTGGGATGAGGCAATTGAGATTTTTGAAGTCATGGAGGAAAATGATTACAGGCCTGATATAGACAACTATAACGCACTCATACTTGGTCTGTGCAAAGCTCAGAGGACTGATATATCCTTTGATATTTTCGAAACGATGATTGAGAAGGGGTATGTTCCTAATGAAATGACATATACTATCTTAGTTGAAGGGATTGCGCATGAAGATGAAATAGATTTGGCTAGAGATCTTTTGAAAGAACTATACTCAAGAAATGCTGTCAGCCAGAACACATTGGAGAGGATCACGATGCAATACGATTTGGAATAAGTAACCATTGGCGCTGGCTTTTCGTAACCATCACAGGGATTCATTTCATTTGTTAGACGGCTATTCTAGCTAGATGTGATGAGATGCCAATTTTGTTTTGAAATGGCTGGAACTCGTGATGCAAGAAGGCCTGTTCAGGCATTAGGGCTCTCCAGGCTGGCACCAAGGTATTAGCTTTGGAGTTTCCTATCAAACTAAATCATTTTTCTTGTGATGATGGACAAATCAGATGCCAATACTGCACAGGAAGTTGCGCCATTGCCTGGTTATCTATGTCAATTTGTTCTTAATGATACTACTATAGAAAACTAGGAATCTCTAGTCATTTATGTACTTTTGCAGGAATAACAACTTGAGAGGAGTCCATGTATTGCTTTGCTTGATCATGGCGCATTTTATCTTAGGTTACTGATATTATATACCGTCTTTAGTTTTCAGTCGTATAGGAACATAAGGGCTAACAAAGAGGCAGAAAATTTTAGACTGTAATTATTGTGCACTTATCTTTTTATTTTATACATAGTGATTCTTTGGATAAACGGCTATGCAAGTAAAATAATCTTGAAGTTCTTGCTTCTGTGCAAGTCAATTTCGCTCCAAATTTGGTGTTTTTCTTAGGTCTGTTTGATCTCAAATTTAAACCATAGCTCGGTGCAAACAAGCACCTACAAAACATATATTAGCATAATACATAAATAATCTTGTTGGATCTAAATTATTCAGTGTAACATTTGATTTTCTAGATAACTAGTTAAAAGAGGGTATAAAAAAGGTATAAGCTATGCAATATTAGAGTTTACTCTGTGAGATTTGTGTGTGTGTTTTTTGTTGGGGTTGGGGGGGGGGGGGGGGGGGGGGGGGGGGGTGTTGGGGGTTCAGTGGCAATGGCTAATCATTCTTATGAAGTGATAACCCACAACATATATTCCTAAATAAGGAGGCTATCAATGATTATTATGATTATAGTCTTCCTCAAATGAAGTGAGAACCCAATAAACATACATATTTTGCCATAATTACATCTTGGACTCTCCAAACAAATAATTGAAACAATTCCTATGCAACAATCAATTTTAAAGTGTCTTTTCATTTATTTATTTTCAGTATTGGATTGCACTGAAGAAAACATGGATGAAGTTAATACGAAAAGATATAAATGCTAGAGGTTTAAATGAAAATATATTGCTTGATAGGAATGAGTGGTGAAGGATCATTCAAGAGATCGATCCTGTGTGATTCTCTTTTGGTTCATATACCCAACCCCAAATATTTGGGATTAAAAGGCTTAGTTGTTGTTGTTGTTGTTCAATGTTGGACTGCACTTCTCTCCACCAGAGTAGCATATATGTACTAACCCTTTCCTGCATTCCCATTTCTTCACCATCATTTGAGAATTCTTGACTGTCACAGGAAACCACTAAAAAACATTTGTAAGGAGACGTTGTAAAACTTAGTACTGAGTTTAGTGGTGCCTTTACATGTCAAAACCTTCTACATGTCTCTTCGTTCTTGTCGTCATTCTAAAGCTTATGCTTAAGCTATTTAAACTCAGTTATGACCTGTTTTGGCTAGTACTATGCAGTATGACAAAGAAGATACAGGTATTTCTGTAAAGTAGCAATACAAAGCCCTTGTTCTATTGTTTCTTGGAAAAGAAAATGGATTCTCTCACTTTTTTTTTTTTTTGGTTCTTTAGCTTGTTATTGGATCCAAATAATTAAGTTTGCCTTCAACTATTAACTTTCTTACTTCCATAACAGCACTCAGTAAAGATCAACACTCGTTAAGCTTCCTATTAAGCTTTTATTCTGTCATCTTAGTCTTTTAGTTTCACTTTGTTTCTACAAGATCTCGTGTTTTTTTCATATGACCAATACCATGTTGCGACCTGAACATTTATTTAGGATTTGCAAGAATTCTAACGGCATGTATACTACTAACTTTTGGAGGAATTATTCAAATTTGCTGTGCTATTCTGACAGTACTGAAAGAAAGAGACCTTGTCTTCTTTAATCGGGTACCAACTTTACCTCAGCTGTTTTCTTTAGTTTTTAATATGTTGCTGCATAAAAAAATTACTTATCTTATTTCCATCAAAACTCTGTCTAGACCTCCACCTCTCAGAATTTTTACTTTTCTTTTTGTAAGAAATATGTGCAATAACAGTGGACAGGGATTCTCCCTTCTGGATTCACCACTGGTTTTTGTAGGTCGGACTTCTTTTTTGATATTTGATAGACTGCTGCATGATATAAATTATTTATCATCCTTCCAGTTATACACTTTCTAGACCTCCATCCCTCAGAAGCTTTACTTTTCATTCTGTCAGAAATATGTGCAATGATGTGGAAGGGGGTTCTCCCTTCAGGATTCAACAATGGTTTTTGTAGTTTTGCAACTTCTTTTATAATGGCACCAAGCTTCCCTTGATATCTTAAAAGGATTATTACTGTCGAAACTATTGAAGGTTTCTAGTATGTATTATGTCACTAGGAGGCAAGAAATTATGCTAAAAGTCATGCTATCTAGTTCTATTACAAATTAAAAATGAAATAAATATAAGCATGGGCTCCTACATTTTTCTTTCAGGTATATGACTTAATCTATCTTAAGTGATTGATTTTTTTGTTATTTAAGAGCAGAGATACTTATTTCTTAAGCATCTAATTTTACCTGGCTATAGAAGGTTTGCTAAACCTACTTGAAGGACAAGAATGCCAAAATTCTAGATTCTGTTATTAGCCTTGGAAATATTAAGACAAATTAATGATCGTCTACCTTTCTCTGGAAATTCTTAAGTACGCCAAACTAAAACAAAATGTTCTATTTGCAATAAGGTAGACAAAGTATGAGGCTAATTTATATGCTTTTAGTTGCTAGTCACACCTGTGTAAAGAAAAAACAGTTGGAATTAAGAGCAAGCTCGACTTAGACATAGAAGAAACATCCATCTGCCAGTCGTAGTATGGTTCCTTATGTGATTAGTAGTAAAGTTGAATATATTTAAACCATCATCTTTCTGTTTTCCCATTTTGTTCTTCTGTCCATTTGAACATCCTTCTTGAGATAAATATGTGGATCCTGTGGCATTTTGGATGATCAATGTGATAGACAACTCCAAATATTGAAAAGGGTAAAGTCAAGGTTTAAAATTTTGGAATTTGATTTCGTACGGGCAAATGGTTTATGGTATCAAAAATTGAAAATATCAGGCGTATTATATGAGCAATACTGGAAATATTGGGAAAGTATCAATATTGGTTATAGGTACCGTGATTATAGGGTCTATATTTATTGTTACCTCAGAATCTGATAGGATAATCGTGATACATATTGGTATTAGCTGATATGTAAAATTTTGGTTAGAGCTATTCCTTTACATCTTTATCGTAAAAGTTGTACTAAATCTAAACATAAAAAAATAGCAGTAATTTTATGTCTATATATTATTGATGATTCTACTATGATATCCCCCACCAGCAAATGGAATATAGAATATTTATATGCTGAAATTATCAAGAGTATTTGTTATCACTCACCTCCCTCATTGAACTTACGGAACTTCCTTCCCTGTTGTCAAGCTACACTACACCAATCATATAAATGAGATAGACATCTCCTATAGTTAGAAACTGGAAATGCATTGTTGCTTCAGTTAATTAAGTTTCCTGATTTGGGAGATACTTGGCTGAGTAAAGATCAGGCATTAATATGTAAAACTAATTTCTTCTCTGAACTCTTTGTTCTGATGGTGTAGCAGGAGTTACTCCTAAAGATAGGTAGCATGCACATGAGTGTGTTTAGATAGAAAACTTCAGAGAGAAGTATTACTTATTTGTAGATAATCACGTAATAATGCAAGTAACATAGAGCATCAATAACTGGGATTGTGGTCATGCATCACAACCCCACTTCTAGCACCTGGACAAAAGTGTTTGCTCTAATGCTGTAGCAGGTAGCAGGCTTGAAAGATGATATGCACATGAACATGCTTTAGATACCAAGCTGTTACCTTTTGATACCAAATGATAAAACATCAGCAAGTTCTGTGTTTTTTGCTATTGGAAAATGACTTTATACTTGCAAGTTTAACTTAAGAATTGTGAAATATTACCAGAGTCTCCAAGCCATTATAATACAAGCCACCAACTTCATGTGTTGTTTCCTTTATATTATTTTTACTCTGAACAGTTTAGAAATGTTAAAAGACAAGTTTAAATGAATAACAAAGGCCAATATGATGCTATTTTATATTGGACTCTTTTCCTTGAGGTTAGGCACAGCCGCACAATGTTGATTATATGCTAGATTGTATGTATTGGGTGTGTTGAATCAAACAATAGATGCTCAAGTGGAACATACCTTAATTGGAGATCACAGTATAGTCCGTGTATGCTTACTCATGCTTACCTTCTTCATGACCCCTATTCCATGTGGAAATATGGAAATGTTTCATTTATGAAGCAACTGTTTTTACATTTTACTTTGTGCACCCTAGAAGTCTTAGCATGCTAATTATGTTAAGCCTTCATATAGACGAAAGACTATTTCAGCCCTTTTATCTCTCCCTTTCAGATTAGCATAAAAAATGATAGATTAGCAGAGGTTACAGTATTACTCTCTGTATAACCTACTGGTGATTTGCAACATCCCTCTCATCAATCTTCTCCATTTCACCTGTTCCAAATAGAAGATAGTCAAATATGGAAATCTATTAGCAATTGCTTTTACATTTTGATCTCTACCCTTTTTTAATCACCATTTGCACTATTTCATACCTCTTGTAGCATTATAATTATGTTAAGATTTAAAATAAAGAAGGTTGCATCTCTCCCTTCCGGATTAGCACCTAAAGATGCTCGGCTCTACAAAAACTTGATCATTATGGCACTCCCCTTGGTTTTTAATAAACCCTTCATCTCTTTTAACTTTCCCTAGTTTTAAGATTTGGCATGGGTTAGGTTTTCATTTTAAGCATTTATGACTATGCTGTAAGGCATTGTGTGAATGCGGCGTTAGGTTTCGCCTTATGGTTTAGGAATATAGATAAGGATGTGAACCTTGACTTTGTAATGAACACTGTGTTCAATCTCCATTTGGAATTAATCGGTCCTGCTTTCGGAAGCAATTCTCATTCAAGTTGCTTGCCATGCTGTTGCCTCTGAACTGCCAAAAATAACTTTGTCCATATGACTGTAAGCAATTCCACCTTTTTATTGATTGAAAGATACTTTTATACATTTTCTCAAGAAAAATCTTAATTCACTTGCCATTTAAGTTCTTTGTGCACTTCTATGTATGAGAAGGTTGGGTGCATGCTTAAGCCACCAACCATACTGAAATGGGTGGTCATTGAAAGCTTACTAATCTCCGCTGGAAGGTCCCATCAATCCTCATGTGATTGTTGTTCATGGTTATGTCAGTCAAGAGAACTAGGTGTCTTCCTCCTTATAAGGGGCTCCTCGCACTAATAATCTTCTCACGTGAATCAGATCTGATAATCTTTTCAACTGATAATCTGAGGATGGCACTTGTCATGTTGTGGATTGCTCCACTCATGATGGCTATACTAGTATACTTTCTCTCATCTTCATGCGTATTGCATTTCCATCAAACTCTCATCTGTGGAACTGGCCTGGAAAGATGGAATGAAAGCACTGAATCTGTCAAAAGTGCCGATAACAGAGATATTTGCAGAACCAAAATTCCCAACTCTTCTTTGTGCCATCTTGGCTAGCAGCATTCAGAATAGTGAAATCGCTGTGGTTTTTGGTTTTTCCAACATCCCAATTCTGATGGGCTTGGAATGGCAAAGACTGAGATATAGTGTGATTGTCACGTCATTTTTCCATCCTTTCTCTGGAGCCATCGTAGGCTATGTTGGAGTACTGCTATGGAAGTCTTTGACAGGACATGACCTCATCTCTCAGGGTCGCTGAAGGTCTCTTTGCCCCTTTCTTATCCATGGGGACTTTGTACTCTATAATCAGCCTGGAAGATGATAGTGCTATTACATCCTCGTGGCATGCTGGTTTTGTTTCAGGCTTCTGGCTTAGCATTTCAATGCTTAGCACTCAGTTGGGAGGGTACTTAGGCATGCATTCTCACCACATCTGCATGCCAATTGTCACCAATAAAAGCACCCGTGTTGAAAATTATTGGGTGTGGACTATGTATTGCTTGGATTTCTTGCTTCCTTGGTCGTCTGATGAGACCTTTATTGTTGTCGTGCATGCCTTCTCCACAGGTTCCAAGATATACTTCGTTTTCATGTTCACATTACTTATCCTTCATTTTCTATCATGTTTGTGGTTATGGTTAGCCTTTATGAACATCATGCTCAGCTTTGGGAATTTGGGCTGCTGTTGGCGGAAAGCTTTTTTGACCCTTGGAGTTCCCTATGGTCTCTATGCAGGTCTGAGGTGCTTATCTTTTTTGGACCGTTCCAGCTACTTAATCGAGTTATCAATCCTAGTATCTGCCCTTGCAGTTATCATGGGCTCAATCGGTGTTCTTCTGGTGTTTATCTGCTATTCATCCTTAATCCTGACTCCTAACTGTGGAACAGGCTTAGTAGCTTGATTCTCTTGCTTTCTAATGAAATTATGAACTTTGACCATCGTGCCTTGCATCTCATAATGTCTGTTGGCTATATTTTACAAGCGCAGTCACTAAGGGATTATATTTTAGATATCTGTGAATAAACTGGTGTTTATTTAACTTCTTGGAGTTATCTTATTTATCTAGATAGTTGGTACAACTGATTTTAGAATTCTGTCTTTTAACTGCTTTTGTGATGCGGGGAGATGTGAGAGTAAAGGTGTGCCCCTAGTTCTTGCCCAAGGTAGATGCGCTTATTTAAGCTATTGTGTCATTTCATATGATGTTGCACTTCCTTTTGCAAGTTAATGTTAATTTGTTGAATGGACATATTGGAACTTGATATATAATGAGCAGTAATAAAATGATAATCATATTTGCTTGTTTTCAAATTTCATTTTTTCTTTTTCTGAAATCATGCCTGGAATTTGGGTATGTTATAAAGATAGATAATCGTTACTATCGTCAGGTTAAACAGTAGATGTGTATGGCCATCATGTTTGACTTGCTACCACCTCTTATTAAAGTTAGGAAGAGAGTTAACTGTAATTTACCTATTTTTGTCTATCCTAACTGCATTCAGTGATGATCAATGCTTCTGAAGCTTTCTTGAAGTCAGCTATTGTGAAGAACTCCTATTTTAATCCATTTATGTTTCACTTGATTCCCAAGTCAAGTTTTGGCATTATTTCTTACCTTTCATTAATAAAATGTTAGACATGATAGGGAGTTATATATAGATGTGGATTTGATCAGGTTTAAATGGTGAGGAGTTTCTTGTTAGGCTTCAACAGGACAGCATAAAAGGTATAATTATATAACTCTATTAAATAACTTCAACATATTTATGAGAATATCGAAAATACAAGCTTCTAAGAATATATTACTGTCACGAGATAATTCAACTATAACAATACAAATACAGAACAAACAAAGCTCACAACCAAACATTACACAGAAATTAAAATACAAATGCCATCACTCAAACTTTTATATGCTAATATTGCTCCAAGGCCACCAAATATCAAATATATTTCATGGATTTGGCTTTGAAGGGGGTGGTGTGAGGAAAGGGATACCTGCGATGGATAGAATTGTTGGGATATTGGGAATGGAAGGGAATGTAGGCATTGAAGGCATAGGAGGCAATGTAAGTTTTGGGACTGCAGAAATTGAAGGCATAGGTGACAGTGCAACCTTAGGCACTGTCGGTATGATTGGCATTACAGGCATGGGTGGCAATATGGGCTTGGGAAGTGTTGGCACAGTTGGAAAAGGAGGAAGGATGGGCATAGGTAAAGTTGGGATGGTTGGAACAGGCGGGGTAACGACTGCAGGAGTGTCCAACAGACGACGAGCCCCTTGGCACATGCTGCTGCTCAAGAACACAAGCATAGTGAGGAAGAAGAACGTTGTTTTTGAAGTCATGCTTGTTCAAGTTTCTGTTGATGACTATGCTGAAACATATGGGTAGCTATTTATATTAGGCATCTGTAGTTGAATTGTATGGCAATTGACACAAGCCAAGAAGTATAGCAATTGGCTATCAAGTAGCTCTTTTCTTCTTTTTTGGTTGGCTGGAGTTTATGTGTTTGTTGTATTAGTTGCAATCCTTTGTTATTTAAGATCAGACGGCAAAGACAAGTTGATCTGACAACATAGCCAATATTATGTTAGGTAAAATTTGTTTTGAAGATTTCTCTTTCTGAGAACGCTTCAATCGGAGGTCATCTAACTGGCCATTTATCCTTGTTTAAGGTTTGGGGGAGGTCCATCTAAATTGAAGGAGGAGTTTGCTACAGGGATGATTCTATATTAGCTTGTTATACAGTGGAAGAAATTTTTGTTTTTATAAGATTACTGACACAGTTAGAAGATGATAAGTTCTTTCTGTCTTATTCAACTGTGCTGGTCAAATGAGAATTGAATTCTGGAGTTATGCACTGATTGTAGTAGAGTTTGCCGTGTTTAACCCGAACCATGGGTACTAAGTTCATAGAATAGGAAAGTGGTACTCCCTTCTAGCTGAAAGAGCAAACAGTTAGGATTTACGGTTGTTTCTCGTTACTATTGATATATGTTTTTTAGGATGAAATTATCGCAGCGAAATAATTAATTTTCTTACATTAAAATTTTATCCATTCTCCTCACTTTACCAAACTCTTATCTTGTGCACCTATGAAGCATGGGAACAGACACAACACACAAATACATCAAGAATACGGAAACAGAACATGGCAAAGTCCTAAACCTATGGGGACATGGCAAACAATATTTTATTTATTTATTTATATTATAGTTATTGTTAAATATAAAATATCAACTCATAAAATATTACCTCAAGATATTTGTTTATAATAAATGCAAGGATGTTCATTAATTCAATTGCATTATTAGGTTGCTTATTCAAGTCAAAGTAAGAATATTTCAAGCAATATAATTTTTCCAATTTAAGTAATAAAAATTATATAATTAGTGTTTAAGTTTCTTTTGTTCTTTGACGTCCATAATCATACAGGAAGAGTTCAATGGATTTATTGATGCTAGAGGAATCATGAACATTAGGATTATGCCAATAAACAATTTTCTCATCACCATAAGCCATGTGTGAATCCATATCACAAAAAATATATATATATATATATCCCACATAAAAAGTTGAACTGATAGAACTTAAGACTCATTTACATCCATTATTAAGATTTTCTATATTGCTAAAATAAATATCTAAAAACAAAGTCATAGAATTGTTGAACTATATCCAAATGTCAATCAAGTAAACCAGACGTAAAAAATTTCATACGAAATTATAAGAAATAATATTAAGTAAATTAACTGCATTGTCCCATGCTTCATGTTGGCCACGATTCAGATTCAGACACGAACGTTTCTCATTGACCACAAACGGGGCACACCAAATCCGTGTCCATCACATATCACGCATGTGTCATGCAGATGTGTTCGATATGGAGCCAAATTTGGCATGTCCATGTCCATGTTTCATAATCTTGCAGACTCCTATTTGCTCCATTATTTTATCCAAAGACCTAATTACCAGTTGAATGATAAATTTGAATGCTTCTAGTGGTGCTGAGATTTCTGTTTCATGATACTTTCTCAGGTGTAAATGCTTAGGGCTTGTTTGGTCTTGAAGTTTTATTAACTGTAGTTATTTCTACATCATTTGATCATAGTAATAGGTTTGCAAAATGTGTTTGCAACCTATGATTGCAGTATTCTAAGCTGGAGTTTAGCACATCCTTTTGTGCTCGGAACAGTGCATACTATCTGAGATAAATCATCATATCACATGTCTTCATAGAAGTAGAACTTATTGGCAAAATTCTCTGTAAATGGAAATATTGCCTTGTACATCAAGCATGCATATAGGAAGAGAATGATTGGCAATATAGCCTTTTGGTTGGTTAGCCTATGCCTTGTTGTTTATGCTACTTTCTTCATGATCCTATTTAAACAACGTTATCTTCGTCTATGATTGGATATCTTAAAAGATGTTTTTTTAAAGTTAAGAGAGAGAATTTAGATAGTTTAGAGGTTAATCAGGATGAAGTGATCAATATTACTTGTCTCATTTTAAATTATGTTGCAAGTGCTGTACTTTTTTTGTTGACTGCTAGATAGAGTGATGCATGTCGGAAATGTATAAAAATGTAGTTGACACAAGCTACTAAGTACATCATCATCATCACGAAACACAAGCTGGGAATTACATGCTCAGCTAAAACAATGCAAGTACAAATCAAGCAATGCCCAAACCAAAACCTCACACAAGACAATCATATAGAGTGCTATCTTTCTAAAACACTTGATACATACTTGCTAATGCTGCTCCAAGACCACCAATCCCAACATCAAGTAACTGATTATGGTCTAGGGTTCGAAGGAGGTGGTATGAGGAAAGGGAAGCCCAGGATGGATGGAATTGCAGGGATTTTGGGAAGGGACGGGATGGTTGGAACTGCAGGCATAGGAGACAATGCCATCTTCGGAATGACTGGTATTGCAGGCATAGGTGGCAGCGTAACCTTAGGCACAGTCGGGATGGCTGGAACCACAGGCATTGGTGGCAATGTGCGCTTGGGAAGTGTTGGCACAGTTGGAAATGGAGGAAGGGTGGGCTGGGGCAATGTCGGGATGGTGGGTAGTGGCAAAGTTGGGATGGTCGGGAGTGGCGGGGTAACAGCTGCAGGAGTGGCTAACAGAAGGCGTGCCCCTTGACACATTTTGCTGCTCAAGAACACAAGGACAGTGAAGACAAAGAAAGTTGCTTTGGAACCCATGATTGTTTCGAGTTTGTGTGGATGATGATGCTGAAAAATATGGATAGCTATTTATAGTAGGCATGCATTTGGAATTGTATGGCTCAGGCCAAGAAGTAATATGGTGGTAGGCTTGCCATATGTACCTATTTTCTTCATTTCTAGTTGGCTAGTGTTGCATTTGTTGTTTTAGTTCAGGTGTTAGAGACAAGTAGAGCTGAAAACATAACTGATAAATTGTTAGGTGAAGTTTGTTTAGAAGGTATTAGCTTTATTGAGAATGCTTCATCTAATTTTATTCCTTGTTTAGGGTTTTGAGGAGGTCCATCTAACTAGAGGGCGAACTTAGATGCAGACATGGCTTTATGTTCATCTGTTCTACAGTATAAGACGATTTTGGTGTTTATAAGGATTAATGACGTAGTTAGAAGATAACTATTGTTTTCCTTGTTCATTTAGCAGTTCTGGTCTAATGAGAACCGAATGCTAGCTTAAGTCAATATCTGTAGATTCTGAAGTAGCACGCAGATTGTAGTAGAGTTTAAAGTGTTTATCCCAAAAGTATGGACTCGGACATGGATACATGACATGGATACATGACGTAATAATCTTTTATAGAGTAACATTAAAATATGTAAAAAATAATGAAGACTGGGTGCATGTGTGTAAATGGATTCATTGACATATCCATCCATCTAAGCACTAGACATGCATCGAAAGATAGGATAACACTCAATGCTTACATACATGCTAGAAATATTCCTGAGACTAGTAGGGGATGATGGAAGATGTGGTGTCCCAAGTAAATGATCCTGAGTTTGTTTCCTGTTTCCATCATTCAATTTTTCTGACAATTGACTAGTGCATGGTGGAAATGGACGTCGCATACCTTGGGGATTAAGAGGGTTCTCTAGGAATTTTGAATACTCTCCCAAAAGGTATAAGTCATGACCCTTTGACATTATATAGAGTAGTTTGATGCATCGCCCTCTATATAAATCCATATCTGAGTAAAATCGTTGATATAAAAATGAAAGCAAACAAAATACGTTCATGAACAAAAGAAAATGAATAAGAGATGTACTAACAATGTGTCTCTCAAGAAAGAAAATGTTGTAACACATGTTCGGGAGGTGTCCAAAATTAAAATGTGAAGATTTAAATTCGTGATATTGTTGAGAAGTGCCAGATACATGTTCAAGAAGTATCAATTTTATCCATGTGTCCACACGGATATCTTTTCACAACAGAGGTGTCTGTGCTACGGGGCATTTAACTCAAACTATGAGTGATATATTCATAGGATAGAAGTTTCCTTTTTGGGCTAAATTGATAGGATAGAAAGCAGTGCTGCATTCTAGCTGAAACAGCAGATAGTTAGGATATTGGTTTTTACTTGACATGACTATGAATGTGAGGGTCACAATTATGTTATCAGAATAACAAATATCAGACACATAATCCATATCTGATATTAGGATTTTAACACGATCTATTTCAATTTATCACACTCCATAACCGCTTCGTTATCCTGTAGAGACCTATCAAACAGTTCTGTGACAAAGCTAAGACCGAGCTGAGATTTCTGTTCAATATTACTTTCTTATGGATCATTTAGGTGGTGTATGATCAAAACTAGCCCTTTTAGAAAACAAGGTTTTGACTCTGGAAGCAGTATTGATCAGAACCAAGGCATACCATCAAAGAGTACGATACCATGTGACATCTCATCGGAAAAGGAGTATTGATCAGCAAAGTCCTCTGTAAATGGTAATATTGCCTTGTATATATCAAGCATTCGCATAGGAAGAGATGAGAGCAATTGGCAGTATGGCCTATGTTTGGTCAGCCTACATATCAGGCAGACCATGCTCTTCCTTTTCATGATTCTCTTTGTGATCCTGTTTAAAAGGTGATGAGTTTCCTCTTAGACTTCAACATGAAACCTTAAGAATTTAAGAATGAACTTTAGTAGTGAAGAGGCTAATTATGATGAGGTGATCAAATTTCATTGTTTTATTTATGAAGCATGTTACACTGAACGAGCGAGAGATACAAATGAGTAATCAGTTTAGATACTCGGATTCTATTAGTTAAAATGATAGAGAGATTCATAGTAATGTCAATCGTAGGATCCAAATTGGCTGGTTGAAATGAAGGACCGCAACGAGAGTTTTATGCAACCATAATATTCAATTAAGGTTGAAGGTATTTTTTATAGAGCTGCTATTAGACCATTTTTGTTATTTAGTATGGAATGCTGGGCTATAACGTGAGCTCATTCACAAAAGATGAGTGTAGCAGAGATATAGATGTTTCATTTGATATGCAGTAACATTAGGAGAGATACAGTGAGAAAAAAGGATATCTATACTATCCTACGATGATATAGTCATATGTGACGTAGACTCACAAATACACAAATTTGAAAGATGGAGTTTATCAATATAAGACAAGTTAAGAGTAAAGGGAAGGCCAAAAAAAATATGGATGGAGATGATATGAAAAGAAATAGATGCTAGGGGCTTAAATGAAGACATATTGCTTGATATGAATGAGTGAGAAGAATCATCCATGTGTTCAATTGAGCTGGCGTGATTCTCTTTTTGTTCATATAGCCTAACCCAAGTACTTGGGATAGAAGGTTTAGCTGTATTTATGAAGCATATTACATGTGCATTCTTTTTCATCTCTGTAAAGCACTGAAGAGAGTGCTATCAATATCAGATGCATATGCAGAAATGTATCTGAGAATATCATTAACACAAGCTGGTAATTACTTGCTCAACAGGAACAACACAGGTACAAATCAAACAATGCCCACACCCATACCTCACACAAGACAATCAAACACAGTGCCATCTTTCTAAAAACTTGATACATTATGAGCTAGGCTTCGAAGGAGGTGGTGTGAAGAAAGGTATGGTTGGAACTGCAGGCATGGGAGGCAATGCCATCTTCGGGATGACAGGAATCGCTGGCATAGGTGGCAGCCCAAGTTTAGGCACAGTCGGGATGGCTGGAACCACAGGCATGGGTGGCAATGTGGGCTTGGGAAGTGTTGGCACAGTCGGAAATTGAGGAATGGTCGGGATCGTTGGAAGAGGCAATGTTGGGATGGTCGGAAGTGGAGGGGTAACTTCTGCAGGAGTGGCTAACAGACGACGAGCTCCTTGACACATGCTGCTGCTCAAGAACACAAGGACAGTGAAGACGAAGAAGGTTACTTTGGAAACCATGATTGTTTCAGGTTTGTGTTGATGATGCTGCCACAATACAGATTTCTATTTATATAATAAGCATGCATTATGAGTTATATGATTAGGGGAAAGAAGTAGCATAGTTGTTGGCTAGCGAAATCTAGCTATTTTCTTCATGTTGTTGGAAGTAGTTCATCCTTTTTTTGGTTATCTTAGAGCAGTTGTCAGAGGAATTTTGCGCTGAATTTGTTTGGTGGAGACTGAGAAGGGCTTTATTTTTCTTAGAATGCTTCAATGGGAGTTTACCTAACTAATCCATCTATCCTTGCTTCATAGTTTCGAGGTAGTTGTTATAACCTTGTCATTGTAATATTATAGCTGGAGAAGATGGCTACTGTTTTCAATCGTTCAACTGTGCAGGTTTCATTGTGAAAGTAATACACAGATTGCAGAAGAAGAGCATACTGTATCAACTAAGAGCGATGATTCATGTCAACTCGTTTACTTTGTTCAAGCTGTAACAAGAGCTAGATCTGTGGGTAGCAGGATAGAAACTGCTACTGTATTCGGGCTGAAACAGCAAACAGTTGGTATTTATGTTAGTTCTCATGAAAATTATAATTTGGATCAATGCTTTTAGTATAAAGAACAGCAAAACATAACTCGTTCTGTATTATGTTGACTGTGCAGGTCTTAATGTGAACCAAACACCAGCATATATTGAAACTTGGTAGCTTCAGAAGGAATGTATGGATTGCTGAAGAAGAGCTTACAGTTTTTAAGGTTAGAATTGCATTTCATGACAAACTCTTTTTTAACTGTTTCAAGCTTTAAACGAGAGATAGCTCTGTAGGTAGAAGAACAGTAACAGCTTAGTATTTAGGTTGGTTGCCATGAAACTGATAGAGGATCATACAGTTGATAATTAAATGAAACAAGCCTCAACACAAATCTACGTTCTGTTAAATAAACAAGCATAAACACAATAAACAAGCATAAACACATACTAGGCTCACATAGAGCTACTCAGACCTGATTCGTACTATATTTTAGGATTGATTTGGGCAAAATTGGATCTCCTAAAAGATTTCTAAACATTTGGAAATTTTTACTTTCTGCAGTAAAAAAACTCGAACCTTTCATTAAAAAGTTTGAGTTCAATTATTCAAACAGTCAAAACAACCCAAAGCTCGGCTACTTGATCAAACATGAACCCAAAACTCTAAGCATGAACTTAACTCCCAAACAAAAACCAAGAGAATTCCCAAAGTATGAAAGATTTCAATTCCCAAACTATGCAAGATTTCAATAGTTATAACAACCACAATCGTTTCAGTTACCAATAATACCTAGACACCGCACAACCCCAACCACAAGAGAACTCAAAGGGATGAGAATGAGCGAATCAAATACCAAATCTAGGGCTGGGAATGAAAGTCCAAGGGCGAGCCCTCAGACTTGTCCTTCTCATCAGATCCAGATCACTCACCAATAAAAACCAAAAAACCAAGGCCTGAAACGATAACCAACTGTTCAACATAACAAAATACTTGAAAAAACTAAGATACTTCCACCAAAGAAAACCACATATAAAATTGAAAAATATAGTCAAGACAATATTAAAACAAAAAGATGTCTACTACAAGTTTATCCTTCATAGCATCTAAAATTCAAAACAAAACCAGCAGGTAACAGCCTAGTTTCAGTCCTAAAATATGAAATTCAAGGTAAAGTATCAATCATCACGCCATTCAACATCTGCGCCAGATAAGGATCCATGAAATCCCCATCCCCTTGGACGTTGCAAGGTACAAAAGATTGATATCATTCTTCATCCAATTACTTGGATCTCTGCCTCATCTTTCGGCGCTTCCTCTTGAGCCTCCTCATACGCTTCTTCTTCCACTGAATTAAAAAGTACTCAGAAAACAAGTTATTATAAATGGTTCAATAAATAAAATAAAGAGCTGAATTATGCATCACTAAAAAGTCAGCAAAACAAATGCTTCCAATGAATCAAATCATGAAGAGGGAAAATAAATGGCAGAAGAGTTCATAGATAGAGAAGAAACAAGATATGAAAACACTTGTCTGAATACTCAGACAACTACAAATAGGCCCAAGCATCTCACAGACAAGCACTGCTGGCAGAAAAGAACTAAATAAAATGATTTAAAAAACTATAAATATGAGTAAACTAATAAATATAAATCCAGTTTACTATAGATACAAGAGAATATGCACACTATAATATTAAAGAAATTTCATCAATGAAGATATTTGATGTACTACTTACATAACTATTGCAGCATACCCACATACAGTAGATACAATAGAAGTTGAAATAATTTTGTAGTTGGGTTTCACTCAATACAGTAGAATAACTCAAGCCACACACAAGCTTGTGAGAATTGCTAGAGAAAATTTATTCTCCTAGTCTAATGTTACTATAAAACAAATTGTAATCGTAATTGTAAAATAAATAATGTCCAAAAAGAAGTTACTCATCCTCGAATCTATTAACTAGCTATAAATATGTAATATGACAACCTACAGTCAGCATACAAAAGAGAATAACCAAATCTACACATAAATAAACACCCAAGATTCATTGTTTTTGAACTCAATTGTAACAAGGGCACAGCGATAAACCGTAATAGATGATTAATCAAGCTGCAAAATCAAAGCATTCTAGAGCCATGTATTTTAAATGCAAACGTAGAAATATCATTCATCACCAAACCTTTTTTTTAATCTCAAAAACTACATCATATATAAGACCAACAGTCAAAAGCACTCAATCACCTAATCCTAAGCTTCTCAATGGCCACTCTAAGTTACTATCAAAATCAGAAAAGTACAACATTAATTAGTACTTAGATATTGCAAAAAACATGGCACTGGAGTCCGACATAACTCCAACCAGCACTAGCACTAGGTCGGTCAGACTCTGATAGATGTGATAGGAGTCAAGCTTTAGTTAGTCTAATAGGGGTCAATCTTTAGTTAGTCTGACAGCCTCTTCTTCTTAGAAGTCTCGTCACTCTCCCATTGTCTCATAGCTTTGCTGATGGCAACAACACCATGACTGACCTAATTGACGGCAAGGACACCGTGATGTTTGACGGTAAGGACACTGTGATGACCTAATCTGCATCTACTGCCTTATTCCTGCAATCCTTCTTCAGGAAGCTTCCCACATCATTTATTAAAATTTCAGTAGGGAAAGATCAGATCTTTAGGAGTTCTATGTCCTTATCAGGTATGTGTTGGGTTCCTGCTTTGATACACAATCACCAAGGTTATCATATGTTAAGCCATATAGGAGTTAGTTGTTAGAGCTCAATCGAGGTGAAAGGTTTTCAATGAAGAGTTTCAGCAGGGGAAGGGGAAGAGTTGATGTCACATGTCGGAATCAACCCGATCAACTCTGGGTCAGATTGACTCAAACCACTTAAAACTTCAAATATATAGTTCCGACCACATTCAGCCTGCCCACTCCAACTCTAACAGCTTAAAATTCTAACTATAAAACTTCAATTGCATTCAGCCTCTCAACTCCAACTGCATTCAGACCTAGTTCTACGGAGTCTATCAATAGACTTGGTAGGAGTCAACTAGGCCATTGCAACCCTAGTTCAATTTCCAACTCCACTTCATTTTGACTGGCAGTCCAGTAAAAGCTAGAGCACCCAAACTACAGAAGATCCCCTTGACATTAAAGGTATGCTCACCATATGATGTCTCCTGTTTTGAGTAATAAGAAATTTATAAATGGCCCCCTAAAATTTAAATGGTTTCTAAATCATCAAAATAAAAAAAATTCACAAATAGCAGGCCACTTGGTTAGTCCTATCCATGAAAGAACACAACTTTATCGCATAGAAGGCAGATTGACTAGAGATATAATTAGTGAAGCATGAAAAAGTTAATTGTTTTTCCAAAGAAAAAAAAAAAGAATCAACTTTACGCACATCAACAACAGCTTTAAAAACACTTTTCGCAGAAGAATTATCGAACCCATCCATAATTTGGCACCAATTACTCAAATCTAAATAGTAATAAATTTCATACCAAAGAACCAAACCCTATTAGAAGTATCCATACACAAGCAACAAATTGCAAACTAATCTTGTACCAACAAGATTTGTAATTTATCAAGCAAAGCAACAGATCCAGCTTCAAATATCAAACACGTATTAAAATACTTTCGATCTAATTAAAAAACAAACAAGTTAATTAAACATCTCTTACGAAGTGATCTCAGATCTATTGCATCATAATAACACCAATTATTTTAATCAAATGAAGGAAAAAAATAATAAAAAGTTTCAGATGTTAAAAGCCAAGGGCTTGGAGATGTTACCTTCGCCCTCATCGTTTGGGATTCTAGCTCTCTAACCTCTACGGATCAAAACTGCTTCGATCTCTCGGCGGCGCTGAGAGAAGTTTAGAGGAATCAAGGAAGGGGTTCTCGTCTGTTATTTATAGCCTAGGGTTTATAACGAAACCCTAGGTCGGTTGGTAATTATGTTTCTTTAGAAGGGTATCCTCGCAAATAAGAAAGAGTGCAAAGATTTAGGCCTTATCTTCTATGGGCCTACCGCTGGTTTCTTACTAGGAGTACCAAGTTCAAACAGCCTAAGCCCAGCCAATGATCAGTCCTTCGCGCAGTTGTGTGGGTTCTTGACATGCGGACTTGGGCTTTCCTCGAGAGAAATTGGTGAATTATAAAGGCACACCAACCCACTCACTGCAGTGGCGCCCCATACACTCATGCTTGCGTGTATGCCTTTATAATTTCCCAAGGAAATATTGCGTTGTTGACAATTATATACATATCTAAAATTTAGATACATACATAACATCGAATCTGTTAAAAAAATAATAAAAAATAAAATAAAAAAGACATTCTATGTGTTAACCCTACTCATCTACGACACTATAGTATATATGACTAAAATGTAGAAGTTTGCAAATCAACTTCTCAATATAAGGGCAATACAAAATAGAGGGTAATAGACCTAATCGTTATGTCTCTCTAATTAGGCAGATTATATGATTGAGCATTTTATATAATTAGTATCAATTTGTATATTTTTTTATTTTTTACCTTTTATTTTTGCTACCTTCATCTATAAAAATATGGTCATTGTACATTTTATTGATATCTCATAATACAAAATTATTCTTCATTCTCTTTTAACTCATAGTTTTATCATGGTATCAAAGCCTCTCTGAGGTCTGACTTCTTTTTGTTTCTGAGATCTCTTATCTGCGCCTTACGTCATTGACCTCCTCACGACGTCTTCTTCTGCGACATGTCGATCCGCGCAACATCCATTCCACCAATTTCTTCTATTGTTCTTATTCGGTTAGTATCATTATTTTTCTATGACTTCTTCTAATGAGATTACTCACCCTATAGAGATTGTTTTATATGGCACCAATTACAATGCATAGTCTCAGCAAATGATAATTTTCTTATTGGTTGTCGCTTATGAAACTTTGTTAATGGGTCCAAACTAGTACTCACTAAGACTAACTCTGAAAGAGTAGAAAAGTTTGATGAGCGGTTTGAGAAATGGGAATGTACTCACTGTAAAATCTTATCTTGGTTTATTAATATCTCAGTTCTTTCTATTCAAAGTTTGTTGCCAAAGTTTCGAAATGCCAAACTTACATGGGATTTTTTGACTAATCAATCCAGCTGTTCTAGTGATGTTACTCTTCAGTTTCAATTGGAATCTAAGTTATATCAAATGTATCAAGAGTTAGGCCAGTCTATTGCTGAGTTTCACTCTCAGGTTAGTAGCATATGAGATCAACTCTCTCAGACTGACCCAGCTTTTCCATGTGAAAAGTCTAGCCAACATTTTGCATATTACAGAGATCGCCGTCAGTTCATCCACTTCATGATGCATATTCACAATGATTTTGAAAGTACTATAGCCTCGCTGCTCCATCAATCTCCTCTTCCTATGCTCAAGACTGCTCTCACAAAGCTTATTTCAGAGGAGACACGACAGAAGATTTGTTGTGTTTATTCTACTGACTTGGTCATGACTACTGCAACTCCTAACTCCTCCAACTTAGCCCCTCCAGTTGGAGCTGTTGTTTCTGCTAAACCACGCCGCTTCAACGGTCGTTGTTATAATTGTTAAGAATAGGATCTTCATATTTCTGATTGTTTTAAGAGAAAGGCTAAAAAAGGCAAGAGATGCTTTAAAAGCTCAAATACCTAAAACTGTTGTTGTTGCTTCACCAATTCATCCTCTTTGGATAGTCTATTTGCTTTCTCTCTCTCTGCAACTAACCTTGAAACTATTGTCAATCAGGTTCTATCCCGTACTTCTACTGCCTTCTCAATCTCTTCGGGTAAATTATCTCCTTGCCTTTTTCATACTGCTTGTTGCAATCACATGACTCCCGATTCTTCTCGCGTATCTAATAAAAATTTTCTAGAATCTCCTCCTATCATTCATACTTGATGGTTTGCATATGTCTGTTAGTCATATTGGTTCTGTCTCTACTTCTACTCTCTTTATACTTGATACATATGTTGTCTCTGATTTAGTTTTAAATTTTCTCTCTGTTGGACAACTTGTTGAACTTGACCTTATTTTAACTTTTTCTAATAAAGAGTGTGATGTGTAAGATCAACAGACGTGCCAGTTAATTGGGACTGGCGTAAAGTTGGCCACCTTTTTGAGCTTTCCTCCTTGCATCTTCCAAGTTTTGTTTCTGCTCAACCTATTGCAGCATCTGTCTCCTCGTGCATTTGGCACTCTCGCCTTAGTCATACTTTCTTGCCACGTGTTCAATCTTTAGTATCGAGCGGTTACTTAGGAAATGTCAATTTTGAATCATTTGATTGTTTTTCATGTCAGTTGGAAAAACAGACAGTTTTACTTTTTAATAAAAGTATTTTTTTGTCTTCTGCATCTTTTGATCTAATTCACTCAGATATTTGGGGCCCTGCTCCTATTTCTACTAATGGAGGATATCGTTATTTTGTTATATTTATTAATGATTATTCACGTTACACATGGCTTTTGTTGGAAATTATGCCCTAGAGCCAATCATTGTACGTTGAATATTGTGATTTAATAAATTTCTCCTATTGTTATCATATAATTTGCGTGTTCAATATGATAATTGTATCTTTGGATAAAATAGTTTTTTTTTTTAAACGTCCTTGGTCGGTCATTTCTGTGGGAACAGAAATGAAATAAGACTAGTGTGACTTTGATTAGTTATAGAGATACGAGTCAAAGTCACAGGCACTTGAAAGGGTTCAAGGTGCTGGACTGACCCGCTATGAGAAAGCTGCATGGATCAAGTCATAAGCTTATCTCATATGTAACCATGTCACTATGCCCTTAAACCTGAGACTATCATAGATTCCTACATGAAAATCATTAGTTTTTGACATAATCAAAAGTCATCTTTAACCGGATGATCATAAAGGCTATGATCGAGTTTAGTGGTTTGCATGCAGAGGAATGTGAGTAGTCAAGATGAAATTTGTCCCTCACATTAGTGGAGAGATATTACTGGGCCCCCCGATGAGTAAGGCTGAGAAAATGTATGGCCATACTACGATGGAAATGAGTTTCCATTATATTAGTCAGTCTTCTCAAGAATCGGGGAAGTAATGGTCAACGGAAGGAGGATGACATTTTCCGTGCCTCATTATTGACCAGAATATCGTGTGACAAAGGCGACGTGATATGGTCACATTACAGGTTGCAACGGATCATCGATTCTCATATGAATTGGGTAGTTGCAATGTCTTGCTAGAGGCCACTTGCGACTTGTGGGTTAATGGCGTCATTGGCCCACTACCAACTTCATATGGGCCTACAGGGTCACACACAAGAATAGCCCAACACGAGCTATGGTGTCCATATTCATTGAATCTAAAGATATGTCTGGATTCAATGAATGCATCTTTTATTCTAGAGTTAATGAATTATATATATATATATATATATATATATATATATATTTGATAAATATATGTATCATAATATATATATATATATATATATATATATATATATATATATATATATATATATATATATATATATATATATATATATATATATATATATATATATATATATATATTAGAAATCTAAAATTCAGAAATATAATATTATATATGTGAATTTCGAAATTTATATATGTATATATATATGTGTATATTTGATATACATATATATATATATATTATAATATTATAATTTTGTGTTAATCTTTAAAATTCAGATTTATGTGATAAATCAGATTTTACAGTTAACATAATCAGAAAGATATCATATTAGTTTTGAAATTTGAATTTATGAGATAATATCAAATTAAAACTAATAGGATATGATATCTTAAATTTAATTTATAAGATAAATTAAATTAATTTCGAATGATGTACATATATATTATAATATTATAATTTTGTGTTAATCTTAAAATTCAGATTTATGTGATAAATCAGATTTTACAGTTAACATAATCAGAAAGATATCATATTAGTTTTGAAATTTGAATTTATGAGATAATATCAAATTAAAACTAATAGGATATTATATCTTAAATTTAATTTATAAGATAAATTAAATTAATTTCGAATGGCTCTTTATTTAAATTAAATAAATAATTTGAATTAAATCTGTTGGACAGATTTAAAATAAGGTTTGTTTAATTTATTATCTTATCGATTAAATGTTAATTGATAAGATGAAGGATTTTCGAATTAATCTTTTTTAAAATTCGAAAATCTAATAATCCTATAACTAATTAGAAAGTACCGTAACCTAGATAGAGAAAATAGGAGACGGTAGCTTTCTGAGGGTTTTGGGAGATTGAGAGTCACGAATAGAAACCCTAGATAGAGAAAGCGAGACGTCAAGTGCCGAGAGAAGGAGATCGTGATCTCTTCAAGGCTGACGTACGGACGAACGTGGAAAGCACTAGCATGCTGTTCGTGTTGGATTCTTATTCGTGTGGATACCGGTAGAGGGAGCTGATCCGAGTCGTTTGCTCCTTGAGATCGAACGCAAAGGACGAACACGATAAAAAAGGTACGTTTTTCTATTACTCGATTTAAACGCCGTTGACAGATCCACAATCGGAATTGGAAAATTTTGATTTTAATTTTTCCGCTGCGACTTCCAATTCCTTACAGTGGTATCATAGCCAGGTTAATTGTGCGTTTAAGTTGAAGTTTTGTGTGTTCACCTTGATTAGGTTCGGTATTTTATGTATGTGATACATGTATGAGAATCTGATAATTTGCCCAGAATTTTGAAATTCAGAATCTAGTAAAACGGATTTAATTGTATTTTCGGATTTATTCAAACTAAATGGATTAATCAATGCGATTGATGAATCCATGGGATCTTTGAGGCAGCAACTCATTCAAAAGAGTATGCTTTTCGAAAGCTCCGGGGGCGCTGCCCCCTGCAACCCCCGCAAGGGGCGCTGCCCCTTGACCCCGCCCGCTAATATTTGTTGCTTCTCATATTGTATGAATTGTTTATTTATTGTGATTTTATTTTTCCTTTATCTGAAATTGTTTGGGTATGGTGAACAATATGGCTCTAGTTTACAAGGGTTGTAATTTAAATACGGCCTGCGTGCCGTGCCTTCCTCTAAATATTCTGAATGTACATTCTCTTCTCATCTCAATCCCCTCGTATGTTCAAACGAGGTTTCTCTATGTATTTTTCTTTTCCTATTTAGAAAGGTCCTCTCATTGGCTTGGGAGGATTTAGGCTAGGTGAGCCATATTGTATCACGTTTAATTTATGCCTTTTTTTTTTAATTAGATCATTATATGCATATGCTATGAATGTTTGTATGAGATACAACCGCGATATGTATTTATCATTCCACGATAATTAAAATAATTAATTAAACCCTCCAATCAAAATCTTAAGTCATAATGCCGTCAATTAATGAACACTTGTCAAAGCCTAGATCGCTTAATCGTATGTTCCACCAAAGTGGATACAATTGGGTTATCTTGGTGAGACAAGTGTGAGTAATGGTGCTACTCACAAAGTTCATTATTGTTTTGACTTAATTGAGATTATCAAAACGGTTTTGGGTCTCAAGGCATTAGATGGGATTGAACATGCCGGATCATATGATGATCAAATCCCATAAAATCTAAGAGTTACATGTGATGTAATTGGTAAAACAGTTACCTACCTAAATAACTTGGTTTTAAGCGTCCTGCCAAAGCGGACTTAAATTCAAGCAAAATATGGATCTTAGCCCACTAATTGTTATTTTGAGGGTTGTTAAATTTAGTGGGAGATTATTAATTAATATTTGCATATTTTTCATTGTAGAATCATGTCGACCAATAATACTGCTACACTATCGTTGCGATCAGTCCTTGAGAAGGACAAATTCAATGGGACAAACTTTCTTGACTGGTTCAGGAACTTGAGAATTGTTCTCAAACATGAAAGAAAAGCATATGTCCTAGATGAGCCCATTCCTGCGGAGCTTGCAGCCAATGCTCCAAGAGCTCAAAGGGATGCTTACACGAAGCATGCTAATGACTCTGTGGATGTAGGATGCTTGATGCTAGCTATCATGGTTCCAGAACTTCAAAGAGATTTGGAACACATGGATGTTCATGGGATGATTGTGCATCTCAAGAAAATGTTCCAGCAACAAGTAAGACAAGAAAGGTATGAGACCACAAAGGCTCTACATGCTTACAAGATGGGTGAGGGTGTATCAGTTAGCACTCATGTCTTAAAGATGAAGAGCTACATTGATCACCTTGACAGACTAGGATTTCCCCTCACCCAGGAGTTAGCTACAGATTTGATCTTGAACTCATTCCCGGAAAGTTATGACCAGTTCGTTATGAACTACAACACGAACAACATGGAGAAATCTATTTCTGAACTGCATGGGATGCTTAAAACTGATGAGCAAAGTATCAAGAAAAAGCCTAGCACTGTTTTAATGGTTCAGAAAGGAAAGGGCATGAAAAAGAAAGGCAAAGGCAAGGAAAGGGGTAAAGGCTCAGGTGGTAAGACCAAAGAGTCAAACAAGTCCGAAACCAAGCCTGCAGCCAAGAAGGCAAAGCCTCCAAAGGAAGGGGTATGTTTCTTTTGCAATGAACCCGGTCATTGGAAAAGGAACTGCAAACTCTACCTGGAAGATCTGAAAAAGAAGAAGGATAGCGGGGCTACTCCTTCAGGTATTTATGTTATAGATATTCACCTTTCTACTTCTTCTACATGGGTATTAGATACTGCATGTGGTTCTCACATTTGTACAAATGTGCAGGGTCTCAAGGACAGTAGAAAGCTGAAAAAGGGCGAAGTGGACCTACGAGTCGGAAATAGAGCAAGAGTTGCTGCTTTAGCTGTAGGCACTATTGAAATAAATTTGCCAGTGGGCTTTTGTTAATTTTAAATAATTGCTATTATGTTCCTGCTTTGAGTAGTAACATTATTTCTCTTTCTTATTTGTATAAGGAAGGTTACACTTCCATTACTGGGAACAGTAAATGTTCCATTTATCGTAATGACATTTTTTTATGCTAATGGTGATTTGCATTCTGGTCATTATCTTTTAAATTTAGAATATCCTAATAGTGGAAATATCTATAACGTAACTACTAAAATGATCAAGTCAAATAATTTGAATCCTACCTACCTATGGCATTGTCGTCTAGGCCATATAAATGAGAAACGCATTTCTAAGCTCCATCAAGATGGACTTCTCAACTCATTTGATTTTGAATCATATCATACTTGCGAATCTTGTTTATTAGGAAAGATGACAAATGCACCTTTTACTGGGCATAGTGAGAGGGCCACTGACTTATTGGGCCTCATACATACAGATGTATGTGGACCATTAAGTACCACTGCCAGAAGGGGTCATCTGTACTTCATTATAGATGACTTCAGCAGATACGGGTATATCTATCTAATGAAGCATAAATCTGAATCTTTTGAAATGTTCAAAATGTTCCAAAATGAAGTACAAAATCAACTTGGCAAAACAATTAAAGCATTTCGATCTGATCGAGGTGGTGAATATTTGAGCCAAGAATTTATTGACCATCTTAGGGGTTGTGGGATAGTCTCACAATTAACTCCTCCAGGAACACCACAATAGAATGACGTTTCTGAGCGGAGAAATCGAACGCTATTGGATATGGTTCGATCTATGATGAGTCAAACAGATCTTCCACCGTCCTTTTCGGGACACGCACTAGAAACAGCTGCATTCACACTAAATCGTGTTCCATCTAAGGCAATTGAAAAGACACCATATGAGATATGGACTGGGAAGAAGCCTAGTCTGTCTTTTCTCAAAATTTGGGGATGTGAGGTGTATGTTAAGCAACAAGCCTCAGACAAATTAGCACCGAAATCCTCAAAATGCCTTTTTGTGGGGTATCCTAAGGAAACAAAGGGATACTATGTCTATAATCCCACCGATAACAAAGTGTTTGTTATTCGAAACGGTATCTTTCTAGAAAGAGAGTTCATCTCTAAAAGAACCAGTGGGAGCAAGGTACATCTCGAAGAAGTTCGAGAGTCACAAGATAGCATAGAACCACAAATGGAAGACAGGGAAGGCTCACAACAAGTTTATGTGCCTACTCAAGTAGCACAAGGCCCACACAGGTCTGATAGGTCACGACATCAGCCTCAGAGATATGGATTTCTGATTACTGAAAGTCGTGATGTGTTGCTCATTGAGCAGAATGAGCCAACCACCTATCGAGAGGCCACAGTGGGACCAAACTCTGAGAAGTGGCTGAATGCCATGAAGTCTGAAATGCAATCCATGTACGACAATCAGGTGTGGACCTTAGTCGATCCACCTGAAGGTGTAAAAACCATCGGGTGCAAGTAGGTCTTCAAGGAGAAGACCGACATGGATGGCAAAGTAAATGTCTTCAAGGCACGATTGGTTGCGAAGGGTTTTACCCAAACTCATGGTGTAGACTATGATGAAACCTTTTCTCCAGTCGCAATGGCCAAATCAATCAGGATCCTACTTGCCATTGCAGCATATTATGACTATGAAATATGGCAAATGGACGTCAAAACAGCGTTCCTTAATGGAAAGCTGCTTGAGGATGTGTACATGACACAACCTGAAGGTTTTGTGCGTCCAGAGGGCTCTGGTAAGGTGTGCAAGCTTCAAAGATCCATTTATGGATTGAAGCAAGCATCTCGGAGCTGGAATCATCGTTTTGATGAAGTAGTCAAAGAGTTTGGATTCATTCAAAACATCGATGAACCTTGTGTTTACAAAAAGGTCAGTGGGAGCACAGTTGTATTTCTAGTACTTTATGTTGATGACATCCTACTCATTGGGAATGACATTCCTACTTTGCAGAGTGTCAAGTCTTGGTTAGGAAAGTCTTTTTCGATGAAAGACTTAGGTGAAACCACTTACATTTTAGGGATTAGGATCTATAGAGATAGATCCAAGAGGCTAATAGACCTAAGTCAGAGTACATATATAGACAAGATACTGCATATGTTCAGTATGTAGGATTCAAAAAGGGGTTATATGCCCATGTCTCATGGCATCTATCTCAGCAAGGATCTGTGTCCTAGTACACCTGATCAGCGAGAACGCATGAGTAAGGTTCCATATGCCTCGGCTATTGGATCCATCATGTATGCCATGTTATGTATTCGACCGGATGTCTCATTTGCCTTAAGCATGACCAGCAGATATCAACAAGATCCAGGTGAGGGTCATTGGACTGCTGTCAAGAATATCCTAAAATACTTAAGAAGGACTAAGGATTTATTCTTGGTATATGACGGTTTGGATGATGAGCTCTTTGTAACTAGTTACACAGATGCAAGCTTCCAAACTGACCAAGATGATTTTAAATCGCAATCTGGATATGTTTTCCTTTTGAATGGTGGAGCAGTGAGCTGGAAGAGCTCTAAGCAGAGCACTGTAGCTGATTCTTCAACAGAAGCTGAGTATATAGCAGCATCGGATGCAGCTAAGGAAGCTGTTTGGATCAGAAAGTTCATCACTGAACTTGGGGTGGTGCCTACCATCTCAAATCCAATAGACTTGTTCTGTGACAACAATGGTGCGATTGCACAGGCCAAGGAGCCTAGGTCACATCAAAGAACCAAACACATACTCATGCGTTTTCACCTTATTAGAGAAATCAATGATAGAGGTGATATAAAAATATGCAAAGTAGCAGGAGAAGACAATGTTGCAAATCCACTTACCAAGGCACTTGCACAGGCTAAACATGAGCGTCATGTTAGGACAATGGGAATTAAGCAAATTAATGATTGTACCTAGTGCAAGTGGGAGGCTGTTGGAAATTATGCCCTAGGGCCAATCATTATACGTTGAATATTGTGATTTAATAAATTTCTCCTATTGTTATCATATAATTTGCGTGTTCAATATGATAATTGTATCTTTGGATAAAACAATTTTTTTTAAACGTCCTTGGTCGGTCATTTCTGTGGGAACAGAAATGAAATAGGACTAGTGTGACTTTGATTAGTTATAGAGATACGAGTCAAAGTCACAGGCACTTGAAAGGGTTCAAGGTGCTGGACTGACCCACTATGAGAAAGCTGCATGGATCAAGTCATAAGCTTATCTCATATGTAACCATGTCACTATGCCCTTAGACCTGAGACTATCATAGATTCCTACATGAAAATCATTAGTTTTTGACATAGTCAAAAGTCATCTTTAACCGGATGATCATAAAGGCTATGATCGAGTTTAGTGGTTTGCATGCAGAGGAATGTGAGTAGTCAAGATGGAATTTGTCCCTCACATTAGTGGAGAGATATTACTGGGCCCCCCGATGAGTAAGGCTGAGAAAATGTATGGTCATACTACGATGGAAATGAGTTTCCATTATATTAGTCAGTCTTCTCAAGAATCGGGGAAGTAATGGTCAACGGAAGGAGGATGACGTTTTCCGTGCCTCATGATTGACCAGAATATCGTGTGACAAAGGGGACGTGATATGGTCACATTACAGGTTGCAACGGATCATCGATTCTCATATGAATTGGGTAGTTGCAATGTCTTGCTAGAGACCACTTGCGACTTATAGGTTAATGGCGTCATTGGCCCACTACCAACTTCATATGGGCCTACAGGGTCACACACAAGAATAGCCCAACACGAGCTATGGTGTCCATATTCATTGAATCTAAAGATATGTCTAGATTCAATGAATGCATCTTTTATTCTAGGGTTAATGAATTATATATATATATATATATATATATATATATATATATATAATATTTATTTGATAAATATATGTATCATAATATATATATATATATTAGAAATATAAAATTCAGAAATATAATATTATATATGTGAATTTCGAAATTTATATATGTATATATATATGTGTATATTTGATATACATATATATATATATATATATATATATATATATATATATATATATATTATAATATTATAATTTTGTGTTAATCTTTAAAATTCAGATTTATGTGATAAATCAGATTTTACAGTTAACATAATCAGAAAGATATCATATTAGTTTTGAAATTTGAATTTATGAGATAATATCAAATTAAAACTAATAGGATATGATATCTTAAATTTAATTTATAAGATAAATTAAATTAATTTCGAATGATATACCTATATATTATAATATTATAATTTTGTGTTAATCTTAAAATTCAGATTTATGTGATAAATCAGATTTTACAGTTAACATAATCAGAAAGATATCATATTAGTTTTGAAATTTAAATTTATGAGATAATATCAAATTAAAACTAATAGGATATGATATCTTAAATTTAATTTATAAGATAAATTAAATTAATTTCGAATGGCTCTTTATTTAAATTAAATAAATAATTTGAATTAAATCTGTTGGACAGATTTGAAATAAGCTTTGTTTAATTTATTATCTCATCGATTAAATGTTAATTGATAAGATGAAGGATTTTCGAATTAATCATTTTTAAAATTCGAAAATCTAATAATCCTATAACTAATTAGAAAGTACCGTAACCTAGATAGAGAAAATAGGAGACGGTAGCTTTCTGAGGGTTTTGGGAGATTGAGAGTCACGAATAGAAACCCTAGATAGAGAAAGCGAGACGTCAAGTGCCGAGAGAAGGAGATCGTGATCTCTTCAAGGCTGACGTACGGACGAACGTGAAAAGCGCTAGCAAGCTGTTCGTGTTGGATTCTTATTCGTGTGGATACCGGTAGAGGGAGCTGATCCGAGTCGTTAGCTCATTGAGATCGAACGCAAAGGACGAACACGAAAGAAAAGGTACGTTTTTCTATTACTCGATTTAAACGCCGTTGACAGATCCACAATCGGAATTGGAAAATTTTGATTTTAATTCTTCCGCTGCGACTTCCAATTCCTTACAGCTTTATCTCTTACATGATCGTTCTGAGTTACTTAGTGCTTTTCGTGAATTTAAGCAGATGATAAAAACTCGTTTAATCAGACCATTAAAGTCTTTCGTTCTGATAATGCCATGGAGTACACATTTGCTTCCTTTTTTGCCGAACTCACACAAGAAGGCACTTTATCTCATCATTCATGTCCTTGCACTTTACAACAGAATGGTTGTGCTGAGTGTAAGCATCGTCACATCCTTGATACTATCCACTCTTTGCTTATTTCTGCCTCGCTTTCTAAATCTTTTTGAGGTGAAACTGCTCTTACAGCCATTTACATAGTTAATTGGGTCCCATCTTATACTCTCTCAAATCACTCTCCATATGAGCTCCTCTACGGAAAGGTACCCGACTACTCTCTTCTGAAAGTTTTTAGCTATGCTTGTTTTTTCTTACTCCCACCTCATGAGCGTACTAAATTTGAGCCACGTTCTCGTCTCTGTTATTTTCTTGGTTATGACATTGAATATAAGAGTTGTTTTGATCCTGTTACCAAACGTCTTTGTATCTCCCGTCATATTCAGTTTTGGGAACATAAAACTTTCACCAGTATCTCTCATATCTCCTCTGGACCTTCTTTCGCTAGCTCTATTTTCACTAACTCTGCACTTGATCTTTTCCTCGACTCTCCTTCTGATGCAGTTACTGAAAGCTCATCAGACAGTCACTCAACGTCAGTTTTTGATGCTTATGGATCATCTGTTGACTCTATTATTGCATCTGACTTCTCAATCTATATCATCTGTTGGCCCATCTATTACGTCTGATATCCTTGAGTCATCTACCAATTTGGATGTTCGTCGTTCTTCTAGGGTAAGAGCTCTCGCTACTCGTCTCACTGATTATCATTATTTTTATACTCTTGTCACTCTTCACGAGCCTCGCACTTATCGCGAGGCTAGTTCTAACTCTCTTTAACAGCAAGCTATATCCAAAAAATTGGATGCTCTTCACAAGACTCATACATGAAATTTGATTGATCAGCCTCCTGACAATACTATTATTGGCAACAAATGGGTCTTCAAGATTAAAACCGATTCTGATGGATCTCTAGTGTGGTATAAAAGCTCGTCTTGTGGCCAAGAGCTATACTCAAGAGTATGGTATTGATTATAAGAAGACATTTGCTCCAGTTGCTCACATTATATTTGTCTGTTCTCTCCTGGCTGTGGCCTCTGCTCACCAGTGGCCTTTATGTCAGATGGGTGTGAAGAATGCCTTCCTGCATGGTGAACTAACTGAGGAGGTCTATATGCAGCCCTCTCAAGGGTATCTTCATCCTCCTGGTAAGATTTTCTGTCTTAAGCGTGCCTTGTATGGGCTCAAGTAAGCTCCGCGCGCCTGATTTGCCAAGTTCAGTCCAACTATTAGCCAACTTGGTTTTGCCTCCAGTCCTCACGACTCTGCTTTGTTTACTCGTTATATTGATGGTATGACTATTTTGCTCCTTTATATCGATGATATGATTGTTACTGGTAATGATGCTTCTGGTATTCTTGAGCTTAAGCAGTTTTTATGTCAGCATTTTGAGATGAAGGATTTTGGCTCTCTTAGATATTTTCTGAGCTTGGAAGTTATTTCTACATTTGATGGCTACTATTTAACTCAGGCCAAGTATTGCTTTGACCTTTCTTTTCGTTCTGGCTTGGCTGATTGTAAGACGGTTGATAGCTTTCTTGAATCTAACGTTAAACTTCATGCTACTGACAGCAAGCTCCTCTCCGATGTTACCATCTATCGACAACTTGTTGGAAGTCTCATCTACCTTACTATTACTCGGCCAAATATTGCCTTCGTCGTGTATCTTGTTAGCTAGTTTATGGCTGCCCCACACTCTATTTATTATGCTGCAGTTCTTCGCATCCTGCGCTATGTGAAGGGCACTTTATTTCATAAGCTTTATTTTTCATCTCGCTCATCATTACAATTGCAGGTTTACTCTGATACTGACTAGGCAGGTGACCCTACTGATCGACGATCCACCACTGGATTTCTTTTTTTATTGGATGAATCTCTTATTTCCTGGAGGAGTAAGAAACAGACTGTTGTTGCTCACTCTAGTGCCGAAGCTGAATATCGCGCTCTTCCTGACACTACTTCTGAGCTTCTTTGGATTCGTTGGTTTCTCCAGAATATGGACTTGTCTCAGGACTCCAGTACTCCTATTTATTGTGACAATCATAGTGCTATTCTAATTGCTCACAATGATGTCTTTCATGAGCGCAACAAGCACATTGAGATGGATTGTCATTTTGTGCGTCATCACCTACAAGCAGGCACTCTTCGTCTTCTCTCGGTTTCGTCGACTGACCAGCTTGCAAATATTTCTACCAAGGCCATCTACCTGGTCGTCATCATGATCTCGTTTACAAACTAAAAATGGTGTCTTCCAAACCATTTTGACTTTAAGGGGGATATTAACATATCTCATGATATATGACAAAATTCTCTGATATTTGATAAATCCTTTAATTTATTAGAGAATCTCATGATATCTTCCTAACTTAGTATATTTGACTAATCTCTCTAATTAGCCAGATTATGTGATTGAAGATTTTATGTAATTAGTATCAATTTATATATATATTTTTTATTTTTTACCTTTTATATTTGTCACCTTCACCTATAAAATGATGATCATTGTACAGTTTATTAATAACTCAGAATACAAAGTTATTATTCATTATCTATCAGCTCATAGTTTTATCAGACATGTCCTTAGGATAATAATCTATCATATTTAATACCAAAAACATCTATTATCACTAGCTCCTGCAACTGGTGGAGAAAATTATCCACCCAAACCACCCTCGAGTCAATATTAGTAACCTCATCAACCATATGATCTGTGCACATATTACCATATGTTCAAGTATGCTGGATACGGAGCTGAGAAAAATAACTATTGCAAAGATTATTGAGATTGGGTTGAACCATGTTCATTCATAGAATGAAATATGGGACTAGTATCATCTCCTGTAACCAAGCGTTAACAGGCTCTGCGGATGAAAAATGGACGGATCCAAAAACTCATTTTTTGTTCATCTTTTGAATTAAAAATAAATTTTTTTATTTTTTAAATTCAAAATTTCCATAAGACATATTAAGAATTGGTTTTTGGACTAGTCACATCTCTGCCAGGCTGGGAACGCCAACGTTCAACTCATTCGAACCCCACAAATCCTTCCAAAAAACCTCATAGACCCGCAGACTGCACTGCAAAATCCCAAACCCATGCAGTTTGTCTCATGCCACGGCCCATCATGAAGCTCACGGGTACTTGGATGCATCTCCCCAAGCCCAAACCCGCTAGCAAACAAAACAAAACAAAATCACAAACTCCTTGTGGGCCCACATCTCCAACGGCTTAAAACAAGATCCAAAAGCCACTACAGAAAAGATAGAAGACGCTCCACTGTGGGATTCCTCCATGATTGATCTATGGCCCAACGCCCGGCCCATTTCCATCGCTTTAGAGGAGTTCTTTCTTTTTTTTTTTTTTTTTTCTAAATGCCCACCCCACTTGACTTTGTGACCACCATGACCTACCTTTAAAATAATTATAAGTGGACAAAAATGGCCTTTCATCTTTTCGTAGTTTGATGGGGGCGAGCAGCCACCGACAGTCGCACAGTCAGAGAAGCCTACTGGGAGAATGCCGGAGGGATTCAGAGTGACCGAACAAATAACGAAGGGAGAATACGATCAATTAGAATTTGTACTCACTACAGAGAGAAACTGGAAAAGGATTATAGTTATAAGAAAAGAAATGTGATTAAAATGAAAAGATTAGTGGCGCTTAGCATATTTTTTAAAAATTAAATAATGCTCATCTACTCCTCACTAAGTCAAGTGTGGTGCGCAGTTAGCATGTTCCCTTTTGATGATGATTGATGGTGTTGGATGGGATTTAATTAAATGAGAAATAATTCTGTGATCAGATGTTACTATTCATTTGATTTGGGTTAGCTGTTTGTTTTGCATTTGAGAGGAACTTTAACACGTGCACTGAGTGTGTGTGCGTGCGATAGAGAGAGAGAGAGAGAGAGAGAGAGAGTGCATTCTTTAAGGAGGGGCTCACGGTATTCTTCACTCCCCTTGCGAAAAGGTTGTCAAGGGAAACCAGTAATGAAGTGGGTGTCACGTGAGTGCCCATTTTGTTCACCTTACACACCCCACCTACATATTTACCTTGCCTGCACAACTGTGACAACATTGGAGCTAAATATAGATCCCATTGTTGCAGTTAGAATCTGTATGTGTATGGAGATCACTACATGGTTCAAATATGAATGGGTTAAGATTTTTCTTTTGTGCTAATCAAACACACACATAGACACACATTTTTACAATGTTATTCAAATTGGGTTCTTATCGGAATCAAACTCATAAGCTCTCATAAATTGTAGAAGAGCAATGACACTCGAGACAATGGTCATTAACAGTTAAGTTTTTATTTTTTATTTTTAATTTTTGTTGCTATGATAATAGAACAATAGGTTCCAAGAGGTAGTCCCTGATGTAGAATTAGTATCACCATTCTCGGACCATTGCGAGCTGAAGGTGTGCCCCTAATGTAGAGACTGTAGATGAGACCTGATCAGGAGCTCATCAAGACGTTATGGAGTAATCTATATGTATGGAACCAACTTGATGATTTTATATATGCTGTACCTCTGTTATGTAAGTGACTTAGTGTTTCTTTTTGCTTAGTCTCTTCTGATATATTCTGGAACTTATATTTTGTATGTTGCGGCTATTTGTTAAATCAAACTTTCATTAATAGAATGCAGAGGGTCTTGCTCGCGGTTACTACTTGAAAAGACAATAGGTTTCATGAGATCCTTGACCCCCAATACCTTTGCTTGGTTGAATAAGGTGAAGGCAAGTGCACAGCTACAGTGATCCCACTGCTCACCTCCACACTATACCTGCTCTGTTCCATTGCCAGAGTCCACTTAGAATGAGAGAAGATGACTCATTATCAACTTCCTAAGCTTTTCTTGACAAACAACACGAACAGATAAATCCACAGTCTGTATAAACTGCTGCAGCACATGGAACTCTACTGTAATTGATAGAATTCTGTTTAGGGATGACAATGAACGCATTTATGGATCAATTTTTACCCGCTCTATATAAAATTCTGAATTAAAAATAAAAATCTTATTTTTCTAATTCAAATTTTTGTATTGGGACCGTGAACGAATCCATTACCATCGCTAATCCTGTCCCCATCAAATGGATGGCGAGAATTGGCTGGTCACCTTCAATTCTTGTGGTTCTTGGTTTCGAGGACCGTTCGCATGCTCGCAAGTAGAGCCGCAAGTTGTAATTTGCATTACTGTAAGTGAGACTGCAATAATAGAAGTCTTTGCGATATATATTATTGACTTACCGTGTGTTTAGAAAGGGTGTTGCAAATGGTAGTTAGAGTTGCAAAAATATTAAAAGTTTAATTTTGTATTTTCAAGAGAAATGAGAAGTACCGTATTAGTATAATTGCTGTTTATAAATGAGAACCGTAATTTGTCATACATATATTTATTTCTTCATAATTGTAATTGTTGTAAGTATGTATAAAGTGATTTCAATTGCTGTTGTAAAATAACGATGATCAAACAGTGGAAAACCTCCACTTACAACTCACTTTACGAGCTTCAAGACTAACACAAAAGGGGAAATTCTAAATGGACACACAACTTGACTTAATGGGCACCACACCCTAATTTGTAAAGAATTATAAGTTTGTCTTTTTTTAACAAAATTACCCTTCATCACTGTCTAGGTTGGAAAGTGCGGCGATGATAGGGTTCAAAAGATCTGGTCTCGATCGGACATTTTGTCGAACACGTTGAGTGCATTTGCGAGGTCCTCACACTTATCGTACATTTGTAATGAGGGTATTGGGGGTGATAACAGTGGATGGGTGGAGATTGCACTTGGTGAGAAAGTTATAAAGCTGGCGGCTAGTTGATGCTTGGTTTAAATAAGAAGTTGACCTATGAAGGGAATTGGCTGACTTACCGAATAGACGAGCGGAGACAGGGTTACAGCTAAGCCGAGCATGTAGAAGACGAGCAGAGAAGAGCGATAGATTTGAAAGGATGCATGTAAAATATATATTTAAGAGAGTTAAAATTGAAAGAAAATGAATACTTAATTAAAAAAAAAAGACTCCATATTTTTAAAATAAAGATAGTGCTCACTTAGCAAATGATGCTCGCAAAGTCAAGTGGGTGCTGGTTTAGGATTTCCTCTTAACGAAAAAGACTCCATTTTTTAATAGTATAACGTTGGAAAGGGAAAGCTCTGTAGCAGTCGAGGAGCTGGCCAACGCAGAGATACCATTCCCAAAATACCCCTCTCCCTCTCTCCCCCTCCTTGCTCTCTCTCTCTCTCTCTCTCTCTCTCTCTCTCTGTCTCTCCTCTTTATTTTTTATCCTTTTCCATTTACTCCTTTTAACCTTTTGATCATGAGCTAGGAGTGGGCTGCGCTCAGTCAGATACCAAACCCACTCAACAAAAGCTCCGCAGATTCTCATTCTCTCTCATCATCTTTAGTGAGCTTCTTCTGCCTCTTTTAATGGCAGAGGAGAGTTCAACACACTAAAGATGATATTTTGCTTCATGGGTCTCCCTCATTTGGCCATTATCTCATCTGGGCTCTTCTTGGTTTAGCGTTTTACAGCTCTTTTTTTGGTTGGGTGTATCAAACAATGGAGGGGGTTTTGAACTTGTTGATGATTTGTTTGCTGATGGGTCTCTGGGCGAGGGGAATTTGTGAGGATGATGCGGCTATTTACATTGTGACCATGAAGCAGGCGCCTGCTGCTCATCGGAGTGGGGATGTGAGGAGGTTTGGGGGCAGTTGGATCCGCAATAGGGTCTCTGGGACAATGAATAAGCTCAACAAACCAAAGGGGTAGTTTGTTTGTTCATCCTCATTAAAGTTCTCTCCTTTTTTGCACCATTTTGCATGTGTTGGCTATTTATGAGGGGAATTAAAAACCTAATTTGTTAAGGTTGAGTTCGTTTGTTTTGTTTTGTTTTTGGATCAGTTGTGTTTTCTTTCCTTTGTCAATTGTTTCTGCATTTTCTGGATATTTACTGCTGTAATTTTTAGAAAAATTTACTTAGGGTATAATTAGTGTTTATCTGTTTTAATAAGAATAATTACTGGCATATTCCTGCTCTACAATTGATAGTTCAGAAGTACTAATCACTTTGCCCTTTGTTATTATTATTATTATTATTCTCACTATTTTTTTTTTTATTTCATGTTCAAGATCAAATTCTCTTTTTCTATATTCCAAAATTTTCAAAGTTGTCCATGAATTTTGAGTGCCAGTTAAACTTGTAAGTACCTTTAATTTCCAATTTGAAGTTGAGAAGGTAAGACTCAAACTCAATTATGCAAATAAGTAAATGATTTGGATTCTATGTAATGTTATAAAATGTGAAGTGTTCAATTGCCCATTTTTTTCTTCTGAATCCATTACCAGTTGATATTCTATCAACTGCAGCAATCAGTTGATGCCCTCAAGAAGCAGTATATTGTTATTTCTCTTTTCTTTTTGCCGGTTTCACTTCCATTAGTTATGCTGAGGTCCCTATATTCAGTGGTTAATAGGAAAATAAATTTTCAATCTTGCTATGGTATCGAGGCATTAATGCGGTATTCATTTATTTGTTTGTAGAGGAATCCATAAATTGTTAGTGTGGGGCTGCAACGGATCCAATCTAATAAGGAACTCCCAATTTAAATTTATTATTTTGTGGTACCAGTTGACTTTTTTCTTCGTCTCAAATTGTCTGTTTAATTCTTATCTGTTGTGCAAATTTGCAGGAATGTTTCAAGGACAGATACAAGTTATGTTTCTTATCTTGTTCGACTTCAAAATTCTTTGTTAAGGAAGGTTCTAAGGGGGGAAAACTATTTGAAACTTTATAGCTATCAATACCTGATCAATGGCTTTGCTGTTCTAATTACGCCGCAACAGGTACTTGCTTAAACTATTTGATACTTCCCATTAATCTTGTTTGTAGACCCTCTATTAATTTGTACTCAGTATGAAAGGTCTATCCCGTTGGAGTGATGCACATATGTACATATGGACACTACTGTCGGCAAAAAATTCTGGAAAACAAAGCAGATCCGCGAATTCAGAGTCGGAAGTCCGCAACTCAGCGGATCCGCGAACCTAAGAGACTGAGATTCGCGACCCAGACGACAGAACAGGTTCGCGAATCTAAAACTGAGATTCGCGATACTACCCATTATTCGTAGCAAAATTGTCGCTTCTTTCCATTAAATACAACTTTGATTACAACGAAAGTGAACAAGAAAAGAACAAACGAGATGATTTATAACTATCGCTCTCTTTTACAAAATATAGTGGGTTCTCGTAGCGATGAGATCTATCTAGTAGCTCTTTTGGACGATCTGACGTCAATGATCTTCTTGCTTGATGAAGATGACGGCCGACTTTTGATCTTCTCTGCTGATCTTGATGGGTTCAAGGCTCTCACGCGTAAATTGAACTTCTTTTAATGCTCGAAAAAGATCGATGATCTCAAAAAGATTGAAGATCTGATGATCTATTAAAGATTCATGATCTCTAAAGTCTCCTCAAAGAGGCTATTTATAGATTTTAGTGGTTATAAGAGTTTTCATAGGAATATGAATAAAGATTTCCATACGAATAGGAAAAGAAGGATTCTGATGAAATCTGCTCACGCGGAAATAACGCGGAGCTAAATTCATCAGAACGTGGAGCTATGGATTAGCTCCGCGTTTTGTTCAAATGCGAGGCTAAAATAGCCAAATGCAGAGTTACAGAGTTAGCTCTACGTTCTGTATGGAAAATTTCTTTTTACTTAGAAATTTTCACTACCAACAAAACCCCCTCTAAAGTTTTCAAAATGGCTTAGAACTTAGCAAATTTTGAAATAGTTTGGATCTTCAATTTGTTGATCAGGTTAAGATTAAGAAATTCGACAGAGGTGCCTAATCGCATATGCTTGAAACTTTGATGGAGGCGGTTCAAGGCTCTCATGCGTAAGTTGAACTGCACACGCTAAGATGATCGGGTCATGATCATTAGATTTTGGCAGATGCGCCTAATTGCACATGCCTAGAGTTTTGAGGAGGCGCTTAATTGCACACACCAAGATGATCGGGTCAGGATCATCGATTTCAGTAGAGACGCCTAATTGCACATGCCTAGTCCAAGTGCTCTCATGCGTAACTTGAACAGTGATGAGAATAATCCAAATCATACTGTCAGAGATAAGAGCTTAACATGACAGGTCTACGGAATTTTTAGTAAACCCCCAGTTATCAACGGATTTGATTAGCCTTTACCAACTACCGTTTGAGTTGGGCTAACCATACTATTCCCCTCAGCATGATGAGTTGTTGAGGAATTGACTTCCTCTCCCCTTTGCCTTTAACAACATTGAATAGTTGATTCATACTTTTACCTCCAGTATGATAGAATTGGCGAGGAACTTGATCTCCTCGTCCTGCCGCTTTGATAGCACTCAATTAGCCATTCTAATGGCTAGTAAAAGTAGCGGAAGCAATATGATATTTATCATCGTCAATATTTTCGGCACCCTCAGCCAAATCCGGCTACTAGCCAATGAGATGAGTTTGTCACAACTGTGGTTCGGAGCGTACCCAAGGGGCTAGCTTGCTTGTGCGGGCTGCCCGTGCTTGGTGTCGATATCAGCTTCCCTACTGGTACAAGGGTCGCTTTGACAGGGAACTTATTGGTTCCAACTACCAAAGTTGCCATATTTGCAGAAACTTTCTGTTCTTCTTTAAGTTGGAGGACACCGGCTTCTACCAATGCCTAGATTCGGCTCTTAAGAGGATAACAATTCTTAGTTGGATGCCCGATATTCTGATGGTACAGGCAATAGTTAGGATCGTTGGTTTTTCTAGCGTCTTTCGGTTTTTTATTTTTCGGAAGTTCTAACATACCCTTCCTGAAGAGGAGATGGAACAGAGTGCCTGTCTGCTCAGTCTTGAATGTATAAGTTCTATCTTGTCGGGGTCTATTTTGACCTGCACCTCTCGGATTCTGAGGTCTTGGCTTCGGATCTTCAACTGCTATCACAACCTTCCCTTTATTTTTAAGATTCTGTGGATATGGTCTGTTATTTATAGAGTTTTTCGTGCCACGAGATTTCTCAATCCGGCGGATTATATCTTCCGCCTGTTCTCCCTGCTTCAGTAGATCTTTCCAAGTTTTGAACTCCCGAGCTCCCATTCTTATCATCACGCCGGTCCTGAAATTATACTTGCAGGTTTCTACCAGGGTTTCCTGGGTTATACCGTGTCGACAATACACAGATTTTTCCCTGAAACGTTCAATAAAACTCTTGATCATTTCTTCTTCCCCTTATTTCGTCGCAAGGAGAGAATGAATCTATATTTCGGTATCATTTTCAAAGAAACGTGTCAAGAACTGTTTCTTGACATCATACCAAGTGTTTATGGTTCCCGAGGGTAACTGCATAAACCATGTAAAGGCAGGCCCTTGCAGGGTGCTCGCAAATACCTTGGTCATTATGGGATCATTTCCCATCAGATGACCCGCCTGGGATAAGAAATAATATATGTGCTGGCTTGGGGAGTAGTCTTCGTCTTCTTGGCTGGGTTTTTGTCCGACTCGGTTAATCGGTCGAACACCGATACCATGTTCTTGCTGCAACAATAATTATTCATTACAGCAGATCCAACTGTCATAAGCTGCTTGCAATGACAAGTAGGTTCAGATTGAACTTGATTTATACTCCTTTTTTTGGTTAAATATTCTCTGAGGTCAGTGTCCTTAGGTATGGAGTCATGGGGCCCACTCAGCTGTTGAGGGAGTAAGGGACCCGCTTGAGCTTCTTGAAATCAGCAGTGTCAAGTTCTGGTCTAATAGGACAATTATCAATCCTGATTTTGTATTCAGATTAATTTACGCAGAGCTGAGCAGTAGCTTCGTGTTTTGAAAAGCGGGGCTGAGAAATAGCTTCGCGTTTTGAGTCGCGGAGCTGAAAATTAGTTTCGCGTTTTGATACGCTAGCCTCGCGTTTTGTTACGCTAGCCTCGCGTTTTACGCTGGTTTGACGTTTTTGCAGAAGTTTATCTTCTGGTATATTAGTCTCGCGTGGAAGAAAATTCTTGCACGCTGGCTTATTCTTGCGATTGACGCAAGTCATAACTTCGCATTTGGCACGATTTTTGCGATTAACGCAAGTTTGCCAATTATCTTTGCGATTTACGCAAAGGTAAGGAGGTCTGCGATTGACGCAAGTTTTACTGGCTTCACTTACTTGCTAAGCTCAATTTTAGCCACGCGTGGAAAATCTTTACACGCTGGCTTTATGAGAAGTTTATCCTCGCGATTTACGCGAGTGTCAGAAATTTTGCGATCAATGCAAGTTTTACTGGCTTCGCGTTTATCGCTAGGCGCAGTATTAGCCTCGCGTGGAGAATCACCATCAAACGCTGGCTCTAAGGGAATTTTATCCTCGCAATTAACGCGAGCTTCTCTGGTTCCAAGTCCAGATAGCATAGCCTCGCGTGGAGAATTACACGCTGGCTTGTCCTTACGATTAACGCAAGTTGCAGTTTCGTGTTTATCGCGATATTGACTGATTTTGCGATTGACGCATGCCAGTTTGCGAGGGACTGTAGCCTCGCGTTCTGCTGCCAGATTAGTCTCGCGTTTAGTGCGGGCTTTGAGGGCCTTTCGCCTAGCTCTCCGATTTCGATTGCGGAGTTGGGTTCTGGTCAATCCAGTTTTCAGACTTTCTTCAGCAGTAAAGAGACCATCCTCTGTTAGGGTTTCCTGCCCAAACGATGGCTCTATGGCTGCAGTCTCCAAGGGTCTGCGATTATCGGTGGATTCCCGTTTACTCGATTCACGGGTATTGGAGCGCACGCGACGATAGCGTCGCGTTTCGGTCAGGTTACCTGACTCAGAGGAGAGATACTCCTCGTACTTTTGCTGGTCGATCTCTACGACTAGCATGTTCACGTCGGATCCGATCCTTTCGATGTCAGATTGCGCCACGATCTCTTCTTTGGTGATAGAGATTTCTCCCACTGTGGTCGTCAATTTATTCGTAGCAAAATTGTTGCTTCCTTCCATTGAATACAACTTAGATTACAACGAAAGGGAACAAGAAAAGAACAAACGAGAGGATTTATAACTATCGCTCTCTTTTACAAAATATAGTGGGTTCTCGTAGCGATGGGATCTATCTAGTAGCTCCTTTGGACGATCTGACGTCGATAATTTTCTTACTTGATGAAAATGACGGTCGACTCTTGATCTTCTCTGCTGATCTTGATGGGTTCAAGGCTCTCACGCGTAACTTGAACTTCTTTTAATGCTCGAAAAAGATCGATGATCTCAAAAAGATTGAAGATCTGATGATCTATTAAACATTTATGATCTCTAAAGTCTCCTCAAAGAGGCTATTTATAGATTTTAGTGGTTATAAGAGTTTCCATAGGAATAGAAATAAAGATTTCCATAGGAATAAGAAAAGAAGGTTTTTGTATTCATCAAGGATTCTAATCAAATATTTAATATTGATTTAAATCTCTTGATTTAGAATTCTGATTGGACTCAATTTGGGTATTGGATAAGCCCAAAACTCAATCACAATCAATTTAGAATTCTGATGAAATCTGCTCACGCGGAGTTAATGCGGAGCTAAATTCATCAGAACGCGGAGCTAAAGATTAACTCTGCGTTTTTCAAACGCAAGGCTAAAATAGCCAAATGCGGAGCTACAGAGTTAGCTCCGTATTCTGTGTGGAAAATTACTCTTTACTTAGAAATTTTCACTACCAACACCCATAGCATCCGGGTAGGGGTTTAATACAAAGTCATCCGACCCGAACAAGAGAGTTGTCACCTCGGATCGTGGAGATAACTACCAAACGAATGCAGCGACATTACTCCAGTCGTGGGAGCAACCACCTAACATATATGACGGCATTTCTCGAGTAGTGGGAGCTAACGGTCAAGCAAATGAGGCGGGACGTTACTCTAGAACCCCTATAAAAGGCGGGAGAACGAAAGAGAAGGGGACATACATCTTCTCCTAAATATTACCTCTTGTAATCAAGAGTCAAGAGCCTTTATTTTTCTTTTAGTCAACTGAGAAAGATTGTACGGAGTGTCAACGGAGAGCAGGATCGTCCTCCATAGCTACATCAAAATCCAGCTTTAAATAAAGAGGAAATCTATCTTTCTCATCTTCTGTAAATGGGAAACCATTGGATTGTAATCTTTTATTGAAAAAACTTCAATAGAGCGTTGTTTGCAATTTTTATGGCGAACAGAAGATTGGCGACTCCGCTAGGGACAACCATCACCTCCGGTGATCTGGTGGTAGCTCAATCCGTAACATTCCAGTTGGTAGTATGGTCGACTCGCTCACCATTCACGTTGACCAGGAAATATACGAAGAATTCCTTTCTTCAGGCTCCAAGAGCCCTACTTCCCTAAGGAGATGCCGTAAAATCTCCAAGGGATCAATCCCCAAGGAGGCTTTAATGACAATAACTCAGCAAGGGAGTTGTCGGACCAAACTGGTCCGAAATCCTCTTCTTCAACATTGGGCTCAAGGCCAGTTTCGACTAATACTCTTGATCTCTCAAGCAAAGTGGACCAAAGTCCCCGCTTTAACAAGGGAAAATGACTACTACCCACTCTGCGAGACTATGATGTGGAGAAGGAAGTTCCTCTCACTCGTACAACGAGAAGAAACCTAAGAAGAAGCAAAGTTCGTGCCCTTCGCAGGACCACACAGTAAAAGGAAGCCGCCAACTCATCGTTGCAAAGGTCTACCCAATGTTTAAAATAGCGATAACGGTAACGTAACGTTTTGCCTCTGTTAGGTTATGTCGCATATAACGTAACGCATAATGTAGGTTACATGATTCCTATTTATTTAATAAAAAATAATATAAACTATATAAAATAATTTTAATAAATTGAAATATAAATACAAAATATCTAAAAAAAGAATATAAAATTATTTTATAATCATAATCTATTCTAATTTTAAATTTTACAATAATTTTCACATTTATCTTCATAAATTATATTAAGTCTGCAACCGTAATTCCAGTCATCATTTAAACAAGAAAAAAATATTCCAACTTTTTATTTTAGTTCCAGTTATTATCATTGTTATAATTTATATTTTGTAATATTCAATTTATATTATTTGTAATTATTGATTTCAGTTCAATTAAAAATTCAATATAATCAATAAGTAAGATATTTCAGCAATCGGAGATAAATTACAAGTGAACAAAAAAACAATCGCAAATTAACTTAGCAATTTCATAAGCAATCAAACAAACTAACAACTAATTAAGTAATAAAATTACAGCAATTCACTAATAATCAAAATAATAATCAATAACAATATAGAAATTACTAAAAATATAACGTAAATAACGTAACATAACGTAATTTAACGTAACATTACGTAATATAACGTAAAATAACGTAAAAAACGTACTGTTACGGTGCATTGAGTTATTTCCAGTTGTTACGTAGCGTCGGGGTTCCATTAGGTTACGTAACGCAATATAACGGGTTTCATAACGCGTTATTTTCAACATTGGGTCTACTGTACAAGTATGGAGGCCAAAATGCGAAGTGGCAAAAAATCGGGACACGGAAGGATTTACTCGCGTTTCTTGCAAGAAACGAAGTAACTCCACAAAAACCATGTATGACTACAAACGCGGAGCATACATTCACGTTCCTCGTGTCCCAAGGGAGAAACATGATCACACAATTAGAGAAGTCCGTGGAACCCGCGAACCTTAAATTCGCGAAAAACGTGCGCCTATCTTTAAGGCTAACCATGTCTCATTCACTGTCCCAGTAAGAGAGAACAAAAGAAGGTTATCTTCCGATACAAGAGATCTTAGGGAACTTCTAAACAGAAAAATGAAGAATCCCACGCATCTCATTGCCATTGCGAGCGACTGATCAAAGCAGTACTATCTCACTGTCATTGTTCAGCTCATGCTAGACCGACGGTGTTCCATCGGCTATCATCTCAACCGGTGAAGAGAAGTCGACAAAACAGGCCCGAGTTTTCTGAGCCTGAATATCCGAAAGTATCATCCAATATTATAAGTATCGGGGAAAAGAAGAAAAAAAAGAAGAAAATCTTCGAAGGAGTTTCTGACTCGGAGCTTTTTTTGAGTTCGAAGAAAGAGCGAGGAGTTTTTCAAAATACTCGACTCAAGAGTGGGGTGGCAGTCCCTATGAACTATAAACAAATGGCGGGAATCTCTTCCGATGAAAAAAACACGATCAAGTCTGTTATGGTTGAGTCGCAAACATCCGATTCGTTCCTGGAAGACTCCGCCTCTGCACATATGACTCAAAACAACATCTCAGAAGAATTCATGCGGAGAATGGATGAACAAGATAAGAATATCCAGTAACAGCAGGATGCTATTAGCGAACTCAACGACATGCTACATGTCCTGGTAGAGCTGGAGAAGACTAGATTGAAGAATATATCTTCGCACTGAAAGACGAAATAGGCCCGAGTTTTCTGTCTCACTATCTTAATGTCATTGTTCAACTCATGCTAGACCGACGGTGTTCCATCGGCTATCATCCCAACCGGTGAAGAGAAGTCGACGAAACAGGCCCGAGTTTTCTGAGCCTGAATATCTCGAAGTATCATCCAATATAATAAGTATCGGGGAAAAGAAGAAAAAGAAGACGAAGAAAGGCTTCGAAGGAGTTTTTGACTCGGAGCTCTTTTCGGGTTCGAAGGAAGAGCGAGGAGTTTTTCAAAACACTCGGCTTAAGAGTGGGGTGGCAGTCCCTATGAACTATAAACAAATGGCGGGAATCTCTTCCAATGAAGAAGACACGATCAAGTCTGTTATGGCTGAGTTGCAAACATCCGATTCGTTCCTGGAAGACTCCGCCTCTACATATATGACTCAAAACAACATCTCAGAAGAATTCATGCGGAGAATGGATAAACAAGATAAGAATATCCAGCAACAGTAGGATGCTATCAGCTAACTTAAAGACATGCTACATGTTCTGGTAGAGCTGGAGAAGACTAGATTGAAGAATACATCTTCGCACTCAAAGACTAACAAGGCGGAAGGTCATGAAAAAGAATCAGAACATCATGAGGATGATGATAACCGCTCCATACATCAAGAAGGAAACGCAAATGCTGTCTGGATGGAAAGCTTCCAAAATTAATTGAATGCTCTCATGCATAAGAGCGACCTACAAGAGCTAGGTGTGGTAAGGCCATATCCCATGGAATGGGAAAGTGTGCGGTTTTCAGAAAGCTACAAACCATTAAAGCTCAAATCTTTTGATGGTAAATGATCACCAAACCAGCACCTCTACTACTTTAACTCGCAGATTGGGCATTTAGCCGGAAACGACCCCATTATTACGCGGGTATTTGTTAGTACCTTAACAAGACTAGCTTTTGAATGGTTCCGAAGGCTAGAACCAGAAACCATCAATTTATGGAGCGACATGGAAAAAGCCTTTCTGACCAGGTTCTATGAAGATGACATGGAGGTATCAATGCCGGCGCTTCTAGCAACTAAACAAAAAAAAGGAGAGTCAGTTCGGGACTTTATCAAAAGGTTCCGGAATGATTCTCTCAGATGTCCGCATGGGATGCCAGAAAAAACTTTGGTAGAAACCTGTCGACATAATCTGTCAACTAAAGTTCTGGCCAGGATGGGAGCTGTAAAATCTACTACTTGGAAGGACCTTGCCCTACAAGCTGAAGAAGCTGAGGAGATCACACAAAGACTCGAAGAAGGAGGCGAGGAGAAGCAGAAGCGAAATGGTGATAACAACCATAAGTCCAGATCCCGGGGATATAAGGGGAAAGAGACAATGGTGACGGATGTCCCGCAACCCGTAAAAATTTCTCCGAAGCTCCCTTCTCAAACACGTATGCCTCAAAAACAATATTCTTTCAAGGATGAGTATACGAAAATCATTTTCAACCTCCTCATGAGTAAGAAATGCTGAAGCTTTCAGAGTCTAAACGACCAGAGGAAGTAGGAAGAGTTAATCATTCTAATTACTGTGTTTACCATAGGATTATTAACCACCATATCCAAAAATTATTATATCCTTAAAGACAAGATTCAAGCCTTGGTGGACGCCAATGTCATTAAACTCCAAAAATACCAGAAAAAGGTGACCGCGAACATGGTGACTGTCAGGTTCGGTAAAGCGCCTGACTGGATTGAGTCCACAGTTCAAGACGGAGTGCAACCCATTTCGAGAGGCACCATGCAGGTCGTGAATTTTGATTCGCATCAACAACAGGAGAAAGGATTGTCCCCCTTCGAGACTGATAAGGGAAGATAATGTGGGTGCATCCAGATCTTCTTAATGATGAACAATGGACTTACAACCCATCTGGAAGAAAGCAATAAGGGAAGAGAGCAAAAACAAAAACGATCATTTGAAGGATTTGAAGACAGTGTTCGACCTCATGAGGAAGCACCGGCTCAAGATGAATCCAACTAAGTCTTTCCTGGGGGTTTCCAGTGGAAAATTCCTCGGTTTTGTCGTAACGTCAAAAGAAATACATCTTGATCCAGATAAGGTCAAGGCTATCCAAGATATGCCGCCCCCCGTAACCTCAAAGAGTTAAGGGGGTTGCAAGGCAGACTGGCATACATCCGCAGGTTTATATCAAATTTGTCTTGTAAATGTCAGCCCTTCACTAGATTAATGAGGAAAGGAGTGTCATTTATTTGGGATAACGCATGCCAAAAGGTTTTTGAAGAAATCAAACAATATCTCATGAAACCACCAGTGCTTGTAGCTCCAATCTCAGGAATACCTTTACTGCTATATGTAAGGGTTATGGACTATTCCTTGGGAGCTTTGCTAGCGTAAAAGAATGAGTCAGGTCACGAACAAGCTATTTATTATCTCAGCAGAATGATGGTCGGGGCGGAATACCGGTATAGTCTAGTGGAAAAGGAATGTTTAGCCTTAGTGTTCGTAGTACAGAAGATGCGATACTATTTGGTTGGACAAACCATCAACGTTGTATCGAGAGTTAACCCCTTGAGAATATTAATGACTAAATCCGGATCGTTAAACTCAAGACTATCCAATTGGGCTATTTTGTTATCACAGTATGATATACGCTTTATCCCACAGAAGTCTATTAAAGGACAGGTCATGGTCGATTTCTTAGCCGAACATCCAATCCCGGCATCCTTGAAGTTATACGAACAAATCTCGGGAGAGTTAGAAGAATGAGACTTGATTCCAGAAAAGAATAACTCGCGAAAGTCTTTCGAGCCAAATACAGTCTCGAAAGGTGTATGACAGTTTTTTTTTTATGGTGCCTCCCGAATGGGATCCGAGGGAAAGATGACAGCGGGGATATGAGTTGTTTTCGTCTCTCCCTGCAACCATATCATTCATCGAGCTTACTCATTAACAAGCTCGTGCTCCAACAATGTCGCGGAATGTAACGCCCTTCTAATTAGCTTAAAAATAGCCAAACAACTAGGGGTCAAATATTTAGAGGCATATGGGGACTCTCAACTTGTTGTGAATCAAGTAAAAGGGGAGTACGAGGTCAAACATGAAGACCTCTTACCGTATTATCGTGCGGTGATCAAGATCGCCGATGGTTTCGATGGTTTCTATATCAACCATATAAGCCACCGAAATAGTTATGCAGATTCGCTCGCTTTCTTGGCTGCTACATTAACCTTGCCCAAGCATGCTAAAAGGCAAATTACGGTAGGAAGCAAAGAATTATTTTGTCCAAAAGACGAGCTCAAAGAAGAAATGAAGAAACTAGAGGAAGACGAAGCTGACGTTTTCGAATCAAGCCTAGAATCGAAGGATCGGCATTTTCCTTATATAGACTGTCCTTTATGGTATATTACCCGAAGGTCCAAAAGAAACCAGGGCAATTCAGAGAAGGGTTGTCCGGTTCTACTACAATGCAGAACTCCAGACATTGTATAGGAAATCTTATGACGGAATTTGACTTCGCTGTCTCTCCAACCGCGAAGCTCAAAAGGTACTCGAAGAAGCTCATGCTGGCATCTGCGGAGCACACTAGCCAGGGCCGAAACTCTGGGATAGAATCTGAATGATGGGTTATTACTGGCCTAAGATGATGACAGAAGCGGTTGACTACGCTAAGAAGTGTAGGGCCTGCCAAATACATGCAGACTTTACATATCAAGCTTCAGAGTATCTTCACCCAATGGCTACGTCATGGCCGTTTGAACAATGAGGTATGGACATTGTCTGGCCAATTTCCTCGCCATCAACAAGAGGACACCGGTTAATTTTAACTATAAATATTACTTTTCAAAATGGACCGAAGCCGTTTCCCTGGTTGAAGTAAAGTCATTGGATATTATCAGATTCATCAAGCACCATGTGCTTTACCGCTTTGGAGTGCCCAAAAAGATCATTCATGATAATGGGTCTCAGTTTGTAAGCCAGGTATAGTCTATATTCTGCAACAAGTACAGGATCGAGAATGTAGCTTCATCGCCATATTACCCTGCAGCTAATGGTCTAGCAGAAACTTTCAATAAGACCATTGTAAAACTTCTTAAAAAGTTTGTGTCATCCAATCAAAGGGACGTACTCTTCATATGGGATGTCTCCCATAGGCAAGTCCGAAACTTCATACATCCCGTGAAGGGCGAAACTCAGTTCACCTCGAGGGCAAAAGATTGTACAAGTATCAGGATACACTTCCAATAAAGCAAAAAAATAGAATATGCTAGCGGGAATGCCGTGCTGAACCGCCCTGATGGCACGATACAGTCCCGCATGATGAAATTGATCTCTAAATGATCGCAAAATGAAGTTAGTCAAAACTGTCCACTCTCCTTTCGAAGAACAGTGAACCCTCCACGGGGATGAAAGTCCTGAACATGAAACTCTTGTGCATTGGTGAATCGGTGCAAGAAAGTCTGTACAATTATGGGAATTTTGCCTCTAGGGAGGTCATGTTTAAGCAGTTCCGGAAGCAATCCACGGAAGTGCTTTCCAGTATTACGAGGAAAAACACCTTGAACATTGAATCCCCCCAATAAGATGTCGTCCTGTGGCTTGTTTATGTGCCGGTCCATTCGTCTGGGCATAGAAAGGGATTGAAAGAATAGGAACGAGTAAGACCTCTCCATATTGGGGAGGAACAAGTAGCGGCTTTCGACTTGACAAAGCCATTTGTAATCTCCATCTTCCAAACCACTATCGGGCACCGAAACGTGGTTCCCAAACAGAAAAGCGGGTTTGTGTAGCAAAGACCGGTCATCTCCTTCAAAAGGTGCGTTGGTCATCAGTTCTCGTAATGTTGAGCAAGTGGGATGGAAAATTTTATCTTCCCTCTCCTGGCTATCTGATGCCGTACAATATGGGAAAACCTGACCGAACCTGAACTCCTTCCTCCCGTCATAGCCATCCGAGTATCCGAAGTAATGGTCCTCGGGCTAAGAATTCAAAGCATAATCAACTTTAGAAAGAGACATTCAGATCCAAAACCAAAATTCTTAAGAAAGAGATTGTCTTTTGAAAGTTATTATTATTACCTTCAATCAAAGGTTCTTGCCGAACCACCATTGAACTGGAGGTTACAAAAGGGTCTTGGCGACCACTGGCAGCAACACCGGAGGAGGAAGCTCTCTTCGACATCTTTTGCAGATTAAGCAAATCCTCCACGAAGAGTATCGAAAGCTAAAGTAGATTGAAGATGAGAAATCTCAAGAACCCTAGAGGAGAAACTTGGATTTCAAAAGTTCTCGAGATAAGAATGACCTCTCTTATGAAATCGAGGTTATATAGTAGATGATTTGACGGACTAGATCTTCAGATGGATGTGATCTCTGGCCCAAATCTCGTGAGTACTTTTTCATTTAATGCGGCTCAGAGAACGTCTCAATTCCTATGCCGAAAAAAGCAACGGCCTTCCGGTTTCTCTGCAACCAAAAAGTGAAAGTTTGTGCCCCTAATGCAGAGTCACGTTCTTTCTGAAAAGACAGTTTGTGACACAGAGTCATTTTCTGCAACCAAAAAGTGAAAGTTCGCGCCCCTAATGCAGAGTCGCATTCCTTCCGAAATGACGGTTTGCGATTATAACACAGAGTCGTTTTCTGCAACCAAAAAGTGAACGTTCGCGCCCCTAATGCAGAGTTGCGTTCCTTTCGAAAAGACAGTTTGCGACCCTAACACAGAGTCGTTTTCTGCAACCAAAAAGTGAAAGTTCGCGCCCCTAATGCAGAGTCGCGTTCCTTCCGAAAAAATAGTTTGCGACCTTAACACAGAGTCGTTTTCTGCAACCAAAAAGTGAAAGTTCGCGTCCCTAATGCAGAGTCGCGTTCCTTCCGAAAAGATAGTTTACGACCCTAACACAGAGTCGCGTTCCTTCCGAAAAGCTCTCTTCGACATCTTTTGCAGATTAAGCAAATCCTCCACGAAGAGTATCGAAAGCTAAAGTAGATTGAAGATGAGAAATCTCAAGAACCCTAGAGGAGAAACTTGGATTTCAAAAGTTCTCGAGATAAGAATGACCTCTCTTATGAAATCGAGGTTATATAGTAGATGATTTGACGGACTAGATCTTCAGATGGATGTGATCTCTGGCCCAAATCTCGTGAGTACTTTTTCATTTAATGCGGCTCAGAGAACGTCTCAATTCCTATGCCGAAAAAAGCAACGGCCTTCCGGTTTCTCTGCAACCAAAAAGTGAAAGTTTGTGCCCCTAATGCAGAGTCACGTTCTTTCTGAAAAGACAGTTTGTGACCCTAACACAGAGTCATTTTCTGCAACCAAAAAGTGAAAGTTCGCGCCCCTAATGCAGAGTCGCATTCCTTCCGAAATGACGGTTTGCGATTCTAACACAGAGTCGTTTTCTGCAACCAAAAAGTGAACGTTCACGCCCCTAATGCAGAGTTGCGTTCCTTTCGAAAAGACAGTTTGCGACCCTAACACAGAGTCGTTTTCTGCAACCAAAAAGTGAAAGTTCGCGCCCCTAATGCAGAGTCGCGTTCCTTCCGAAAAAATAGTTTGCGACCTTAACACAGAGTCATTTTCTGCAACCAAAAAGTGAAAGTTCGCGTCCCTAATGCAGAGTCGCGTTCCTTCCGAAAAGATAGTTTACGACCCTAACACAGAGTCGTTTTCTTCTCCAAAATGAAAGTTCGCGATCCTAATACAGAGTCGTATTCCTTCCAAAGTAAAAACTTACGACCCTAACACAGAGTCTTTTTCTCCAAAATGCAAATATGCGACCCTAACACAGAGTCGTATATTTCAAAAATTGAAGATTGGGTGGCGCTAATACAGAGTCGCATTTTCTTTCAAAAGTAGCAAATTCACGGTGCTAATACACGGTCGTGTTCCTTTCAAGATGAGAGTTCGAGATATGGTGACAGAGTCATGCTGCCGGCAATTGAAGAAGAATTCTAATACAGAATTGTATTCTCAGAGATATGAAAAACGGAGATTCTAATACAGAATGATATGTCCAAAGTATTCCAAAACTTCTCAAAAATCACGAGAGTTTTGAAAACTTTGGAGAGGGTTTTATCGGTGAAAAATTCTGGAAAACAAAGCAGATCCGCGAATTTAGAGTCGGAAGTCCGCAACTCAGCGGATCCGCGAACCTAAGAGACTGAGGTTCGCGACCCAGACAACAGAACAGGTTCGCGAATTTAAAACTGAGATTCGCGATACTGCCCATAGCATCCGGATAGGGGTTTAATACAAAGTCATCCGACCCGAACTAGAGAGTTGCCACCTCGAATCGTGGAGATAACTGCCAAACGAATGCAGCGGCATTACTCTAATCTTGGGGGCAGCCACCTAACGAATATGACGGTACTTCTCGAGTAGTGGGAGCTAACGGTCAAGCACATGAGGCGGGACGTTACTCTAAAACCCCTATAAAAGGCAGGAGAACGAAAGAGAAGGAGACGAACATCTTCTCCTAAAAATTACCCCATGTGATCAAAAGTCAAGAGCTTTTCTTTTCTTTTAGCCAACTGAGAGAGATTGTACGAAGTGTCAACGGAGAGCAGGATCATCCTGCATAGCTACATCAAAATCCAGTTTTAAACAAAGAGGAAATTTATTTTCCTCATTTTCTGTAAACAGAAAACCGTTGGATTGTAATCCTTTATTGAAAAAACTTCAATAGAGCGTCATTTGCAATTTTTATGGCGAACAACTACATTTTAGTACGTGTAGATTTTCGTATACACATCATTAGAGGACTTTACAATTGACACGTATTATTTATCGATTCTTGTTTCTGCTCATAATCCATGCGACCTTTCAGAGACTGGGTTTGTGGGCACATCTTCTAGACAATCCCATGGTCGCTTGCATTGTGATGATATCTTTTATTTGGAAATACTACTTGAACTTAGAATCTATGCTTGCCTAGTTGCCTTTATTCATCTATGATCAGATGAAAGAGTCAAACTTGTGTGATTTTGCTCACTTTTACTCTTTGGTGGTGATAGTGGTTTTGCTCGGAGAGGGATTGCATTTGGTTTTGCACTTGGTGTGAATACATGTAGATTATTATGTTGGGGGTACTCAAAGGCCCTATTTGGTTTCCAAGTTAAGTGTTAATTTTGTACTCGGTCTCATCATGAGCGTAGGTTGGGGACATGGTGCATATCAGTTGTTATGATTATTCCACTTAAAAGGTGGAACTACTCAGCCCAAACTCACTACTAAAAGGTAGGGGGTATACCCAATTGTTTTAAAAAAGTAGCAAATTCACTCTTGGACCCCTTAACCTAGCTTCCTTCTCTTATTTTGTGCTTGAACAGAGATCGTATAGTTTTGCCTTAATTCTCGCTTTTTTGCCAAACTCATCTAAAGGAAACGAACGAGCTGCCAAAGGTAGGATGAACTCGTCTAGCTAATTGCCCCTTGCAGCCAACTAGAACAAAGTCTTGCTCTTGTTCTTGTCCATGGATGTAACGGCATTGCCAAATTACCTAGAATTCTATGTATATTATTATTTTTCTATTTATTGATACTACCTAACATTATAATATCCCATCGTAAAAGATAGGTTACAATTTAAAACACTTTGTTATCTAACCCATTATCTAAACCATTGTTGAAAATAGCATAACGCTTGATCTTCATTAGGTTATATCACAGTGTTACATGTAACTAGGCTGTGCGATTTTCCATTAATTTAATTAAGTAAACAAAATGGTCTACAACAATTTAATACTTAGAAAACATCAAATCTCTGCACAATTTTAGTATTTCAGAAATCCCAAAAGGGAAGTTGGAGTTAAGAGAGATAGGTGGAAGAGGTTGATAGATGTCTAAGCCGTAATTGAGGTCGTTGAGGCTAGAGAAGAAGCTTGAGAAGTCGTGGTAGGAGAGTAGCGATAGTAGTCAAGAGAGGTGAGGAAAGTGGCGAGAGTAGTCGAGAGAGGAGATGGAATGGTTGAAGGAATCAAGATCGTCGACCTTGTGCCTATCAATGCCGGAGAATCCCATCGAGATGACAAAGGGGAGAGAGTAGCAAAGAAGTTAAGGCAGGATAGATTGGTGTAAGTTTATGGTTACCATTTTGTGGTTGTCAATGTTGAAGGAGTCATATATTGAAATCAATGCCACAACATGAAAACTTCAAAATTGTGGTGAGGGTCGAGGGTAATTATTTTGTATTCCCCATAGGTTGAGTGCCCAATTTGAGCCAAAACTTGGGCTTTTACACAGCAAGATTTGTTTATTTTTAATCTGCAATTAAATGCGTGCCCCATTGAATTTGAATCTTGGTTAATGATACTATAAAAGAGATGGAATTGGCTTAAAATTCAAGTTACTTGTTTCTATGTATTTGATTAGAATATAAACAAATGAATGCGTGCTATAAAAATATCGAGCGTAATTACATGAGTAAATGGATGCCTAAACTTTAGCACATAATTAAGTAATGTGATTTGGAGAATATATTTGATTTGCTATTTAATGTGTCTTGAATATGATCCTAAATTTTGGAGAATATATTTGATGTGCTATTTCATTTAGTGCTTGAATTCATTTGATATGTTGTGATTAATATGGCTTGAATATGATCCTAAACTTTGGTGGGACGTATTGAACGTTTATTGCTTCCTTGCTTTATTTGCTCTCGTCATTCCTAATACCACTTGCATCCCTAGTTATGTCAAGACAAATGATAGGGTTGTTATTAATACAAGTAACATGTGGTTTATGTTCAAGTCAACAGTCACTAGTCTGAATATTATCTAGAGTTGCCGGGTAGACAAGTTGGAGGTTGGGCCTGTTGGGTCTTTGGGGTGATAACAATAAGTATCTAGACTAACCAAGTGGATCATAAACCCTAAATCAATGCTCAATCTTAAACATCAAATAAACACAAAATATCATGGACCTGATGGTCAAGTTGTGACTAGATTTAGGCTACAAGTTGATAAACTGATCAACTGGTTGATATGGAATGATTTCAGACTCAACAATGGAGTCAACTGGCCTCCAGCCACTCAACCGTCGCATCTAATTTGGGCCTTTTGCACATTGTTGGAGATGCTTGTTACTTAAGGTGGGTTCGACAGGAAGATTTCCCAGTTCATAGAGGCCTCGAGAATCCTGATCTAAATTTGAAGATTTCCTTTTTGGGAAGGAACTTATGAGGCAGGATATCAGCATCATATTAATGGATGATTAAGCAAGAATAAACCTAGAATTAGCTCATAATCATCCTTTATTGTGATCTTTCGGGACCCTCCTCAGATTACTTTTACTAGATGTTCTGATACTAGTAGACTCTTTTTTTAACCGTTTGGAGAATTGACTTTTAGGACGGCATTTTATGCCTTCAACCCTTTAATGCAGCACAAATGGAAGTGAACTATATGTCGTTTATGTTCCTACATTATTTCAAAAACTTTTAATTGCTAGCTTTTGCAAAAGTATTGGATCCAGTATTTTATTTTCTTGGTATTAAGATTTTATTTCTGTGTTGGTCTTAGTCTTGTAAATTTCAGTTTAATTTCGTAGTCAGGTTTATTGTAGTAAGGATGGTACTGACTCCTGAGTTATCTACTCCTGAGTTATTTGCTGAAGCCTATGAGACCCCTCAACCCAAAACGTTAACCCCTAAGATTGTGGGCCCAATTGTCTTTCACAATTCAACAATCATTTCTTAGGTGGGACAAAACATACTGAATAACTCCTTAAGAATAAAGAAACTATAATTGGATGCTCCACTGAATGTTGTACAAGAATCTGATGCTTGATTCATTATTCGTAGAAGCATAATAGTTTTTGGTTCTTTGTTTTTCAAATTTCATTTTCTAAGTTCTTTTAGAGTGGCCCTTTAGCCTTGAACTTGTTGATACATATAAAAAAAATTAATTGTATTCAATCTTTTCAGTTTATATTATGATTAGAGTTTTTCTTGAAGTTACCTCGAGTATAAGTTACATATAAGGTGCAGCATAACTTAAAAGTCTTCAGTACAAATTTTCCCTACGAAAAGCTTAGTTAAGTTCTTTTTTGGCAGCTTAATTTTCATTTGTACTTGTAAGAGTTCAAAGCTTCTTCCTTCTCCTTTTCCTCTCAAGTTAATCTGATATTCTTGGTTTACTCCAAAGGCAGACAAACTTGCAAGGAGGAGAGAAGTTGCAAATGTGGTATTGGATTTTTCAGTAAGGACAGCAACTACATACACTCCTGAGTTCTTGGGCCTGCCGCAAGGAGCTTGGGTTCAAGAAGGAGGACCCGATGTTGCCGGAGAAGGAATAGTTATTGGATTGATTGACACAGGAATTGATCCGTCGCACCCTAGCTTTTCAGATGATTCATCTATCAGCGGCTACCCAGTACCTGCCCATTTTTCTGGTGTTTGTGAAGTAACAAAGGAATTTCCATCTGGGTCTTGCAACCGAAAGCTTGTTGGAGCTCGTCATTTTGCAGCTTCTGCTATAACAAGGGGTATTTTCAATGCTTCTCAGGACTATCCTTCACCAATTGATGGTGATGGGCATGGAACGTGAGTTCTACGCCTTCTAGACATCTGAAATTTGGTTCACAAAGTAGATTGTCAGTATTCTTGTCAAATTTTTTCAACTTTATATATTCCTTTTTTCAACTGCAGGCACACAGCATCAATTGCAGCCGGTAACCATGGAGTTCCTGTCATTGTTTCTGGGCACAATTTCGGGAATGCTAGTGGCATGGCTCCTCATGCACAGTAAATGTTTAATTTTGTTTTAGTTATCAGAAGATAGATCAGTGCATATATCTATCGTTTTATTATGTTGATGCATATTCTTGTTAATTTTGTTTTAGCATTGCTGTTTATAAAGCTCTTTACAAAAGCTTTGGAGGCTTTGCTGCTGACGTTGTGGCTGCTATAGACCAGGTAAACAATCAACTTTTTGATTCTCTAAGCATCGATAAGAATCTTCCTAGGTATTTCCTACCTAGGTTTGCCTAAACAGGTTACTTTTAGTGAATTTGTAAAAGGTTAACTTAGGTGTTTGGTTAAAGATTACAGACTGCTTATCGAGTACCTTAGCCATTCAGGGAAACTACACGCTTATTCATCAGTTATCACATACCCTTAAAAGAAAAACTGCAACAGATTTATAGAAATTTATTAAGTTGGAGACTGCAGCCATACAATCAATATGTTGTGAATATAACTATGTGCATTCACTTGAACTACTAACTTCACTCAACAGTCTTTTCTTCCCATGAAATTCATTCACAGGCAGCTCAAGATGCTGTTGATATTATAAGCTTGTCCATTACCCCAAACAGGCGACCACCTGGGCTAGCAACATTCTTCAATCCTATAGATATTGCGCTGCTTTCAGCTGTAAAAGCTGGAATATTTGTTGTCCAAGCAGCTGGCAATACTGGACCTTCCCCAAAGAGCATGTCTTCCTTCAGTCCGTGGATATTTACTGTAGGTGCTGCCGCTCATGACAGGATCTACAACAACTACATTGTTCTTGGAAACAATCTCACTATCTCAGGAGTTGGACTTGCACGTAAGTTTGTGGTTCACGGTCTCTAATATATAGTGAAAATTTATCAAGTTGTCAGCTTACACTGCTTTTCATCTCTTCTTAGTCGAACAAAATTTGATTGGCGCTGATGTTTTTCAATAGGCTTGTAAATGACTTTTTTTATTACACTATTTTGTGTTCGTGAATGGAATGCATAAAAATTGGCACGCTTCAATTATTAAAGCTTATTCACATAATGTCAATATTTGCCTTCAGCTGCAACTGATGGGGATTCGATGTACAATCTGGTTTCTGCTATCCATGCATTGAACAATGGAACAGACGATGCAACTAATATATACCTGGGAGAGTGCCAAGACTCGAGCTATCTAAATCAAGATTTGGTTAGGGGGAACCTCTTGATATGTAGCTATTCCATTCGCTTTGTGCTTGGTTTGTCATCAGTGAAGCAAGCTTTACAGACTGCAAAGAATGCTAGTGCAGCTGGGATTATTTTCTACATGGATCCTTTTGTGTTGGGATTTCAGCTCAACCCGACTCCAATGGATATACCTGGCCTGATAATACCTTCTTCTGATGACTCCAAGGTTTGGCTATTAATATGCTATCTTATTATTAGCGATTCAATTTTCATATTGGTTTGTGCATGTCCTACATGGTGTCAAGTGTCAACATAGGACTGCAGCCCCTTTAGTTACATATTTTTTAATGTCCGAAAAGGATAGTGAACTTCCTTGTACACTTTCTCTTCTATAGTACATTTTTCCATCTTTAGGAGCACAATAGAGCACTTTTTGCTTATTTGCAAGTGAATTAAGCAGCTATCATTGACTATCATCATTTTATTAGTAGTCATTTAGGTGTGTTAAAATTGTACTGTTACGAGGAATTATGTTCCTTTTTGAAGTGCCATTGCGGTGAGCAAGAGTCCTCCATGTTACATTAATACGATTTTAATGGAACAAGCTAGCAAATTACAGAGCGGTGGTCCTGAAATAGAGGACCCAGAATAAAAGTACTACATGAATATAAACATAAACATAACAAAACACAGAAAAATACAATAATAAAAACTGCAGATCGGCGCCTAGCGTTCAGAAAGAGGCGTCAGATGCTACATATGAAGATCAACAAGTCACTCCTCCATCTCTTGGCCGTTGTTAGCAGCCCTCCCCTCTACCGTGGAAATCTCTGGAACTGAGGATCTATGTTGGCCGTGCAAGTTACCTGGGAATTTGAATTCCCAACCATGAGTATTGAGCACATCAAAATAGTTTTGGGGAATGCTGAAAGTCTTTTCAGTTTTGGTGTATTAAAATAACAAAAACTGGATGTTGGCTTAGCGTATTTTATCATTTCTTATATCCATTTCTGCCATGTTTCTCATCTCTATGTCTATGGAACCACTGCTGCAAAACTGTGCAGCGGTGATGAGGGTTGATCGAAAATTCTATATTCTTAGTATTTCCGCAAGGTTGGGGGCCCTTTTGGTGTATATGTCAGTTATGTTTCTCCTTTTAATCTGCTTAAAATGACCCAGCTTGAGCCTGCATACTTCTGATAAATGTCCCCGCCACTGCATCAAAAGTTTACTCCCAAGTTGTTTGGTGAGGGCTGAAAGTCATAATTTTTATCTTCTTAACACATCAGTGACATCACCTCATTTAAAATATTTTCTATTAACCCAACCCTGTCACGTGGAACATTCTTTATTATCCTTTTTCTTCTTTTTCATTTGAAGACTCCCCCCTTCAGCTATGAGGATATGCAGCAGTTTCTACTTGTCTATTCATCAATTTAGAGCTCTATTTTAACTTCGGTCCATCGCCATAAACTATAGGCCCCACTTCCTCTTGGTTCTCCTTGTCTAGTGTTTATGTTGAATTGAATAGTACAATAGTGACATTTAGTACTTATAAACATGTGATTATAAAGAGTTGCATGCTGAACACTTAACCCAAACATTTTTCTAATTAATACTTGGTTAATCTCATGGCAGATTTTCTTGAAATACTACAATGATTCCCTCGTACGAGATGAAAATTCAAAATCAATTGTCAAGTTTGGTGGCGTTGCGAAAGTTTTAGGAGGTATCAAAGCTAATTACAGCAATTCTGCGCCAAAAGTAATGTACTATTCTGCCAGAGGACCAGATCCAGAGGACAATTCATTAGCTAATGCAGATATACTGAAACCCAATTTGATTGCTCCTGGCAACTTAATTTGGGGAGCTTGGAGTTCTCTAGGGGAGGAGTCTGCTGAATTTGAAGGTAATATTAGAAGTTTTTATTTACTATCATCATCATCTTTTATTGCTGATTTTCCTTGACATGTATTGATGACATATGTTCTTGATAACTTATGTTTCAGCTTATATCCTATCTTTATTACAGTAACATAGTTGAGTTCAAATCCTATTGGTGCATTCTTCAGATTGTAAATTCCCCCAACTTGTCCCTACGTAAACTCTATATTAGCCAAGAAAAATTTAGAGAGTTTATCCCTGACAGGCTTGGCCAGTTGATCAGCTCTCAGATGAACACTCATTGATTTTGTTGTCTGCTTCCGATTCACTGGTTTTGATAGGAAATTTTTAGATTATGATAGTGGCAGCAGAGTTGCTGTTTATTTTCTGTTCTTCTTCACATTCAACCTGTTTAATGGGCAATCTTTTGATTATGATAATGGTGGAGGTGATGGCGCATTCGGACATTTAAAGTGTATTGTAGGTTATGACTCGTGAATAGCAAGATGGGCTTCAATGTGGATATTAGGAACTGATAGGATTGAGGGACACATCCTCCCAATAGGATTTCAACTCAATTTATATTGGATATCTAGTAACATCTTATCATTTAGTTGCATTTAGGGTGTGCGTGGTTGGGTGTAATTGTATTTTGTATTTGTACAAGGAAATTTTGAATTTTGGTGGGAACTCCTAGTTCCCATACAAAATTTCAAAATTGGTTCAATTACAACCATAAGTTTGCATGGAAAATAGGAATTCTCATCAAATTTCAAAATGCAATTAAACCCAACCCGAACACGCCTTTATCTATGTTTCGTTGATTCGTGTCATGAACTCTATGCGTATCAGATTCAGATTCAAATCAGTGTGGATCAATCCTGGTTTGCTTGGGTATGCATCACATAAAGTGGGTGCGGATTTGCCTCGACGCCCACAACAATTGGGTGCCATGCTGACCAAACCAGTACGAGCCAGGTGTGTTTTGCTTGATTAGGAACCAAACCACTTAAATTGGGTTTGGACATACAACCAAACCAATTTAAGGGGGGAGGCTTAACCACTTGCATGTGGTGCTTGTTATGAACCTAAACTCGTACTTTTACATATGCCTATATAAATATTGTTCTCTTTTCCATCCGGTTGGAAAAAAAAAATACTTGTATTAAATTATTTGACGCACCATGATGAGTTTGTATTCATAATTTTCTGAAAGTTTGCATATCAGTATCGTATCCGGCACTTGTACCCGTATATGTGAAAAATAGCATTAATCTTGACAGCTATATATACCAGTTCTCTCATGTGAACTTACTCTTCTCTCATGTGAACTTACTCGTCTGCAAGCATATAAAATTCGCGATCATGTTATACCATTGTTTAAAATAGCAATAACGATAACATAACGTTTGTTTTTGTTAGGTTATGTCGCGTGTAGCGTAACGCATAACGTAAGTTATGCAATTTTCTATTTATTTAATTAAAAATAAATATAAAACTATATAAAATAATTTTTATAAATTCAAAATAAATTTAAATATAAAAAAAAGAATATAAAACCATTTTATAATATATAATCTATTCTAATTTTATATTAAGTTTTACAATAATTTTCACATTTATCTTCATAAATTATAATTAGTCTCCAACCGTAATTCCAATTACCATTTAAATAAGATAATAAGATTTCAATTCCAGTTATTAGTATTGTTGTAATTTATATTTTATAATGTTCAATTTATCTTATTTATAATTGTTAATTTCAGTACAGCTAAAAATTCAATAAAATCAATAAGTAAAATATTTTAGCAACCGGAGAGGAATTATAACAAGTGAACAAGGAAACAATTGCAACTTAACAAGTTAGCAATTCCACAAGTAATCAAACAAGCCAACAACTAATCAAGAAAATTACAATAATTCGCTAATAAATAAAATAATAATCAACAACAATATAGAAATTACTAAAAAAATAATTGTAAATAACGTAATATAACGTAACGTTATGTAATATAACGTAAAATAACATAAAAAACGTAATGTTACGGTGCACTGAGTTATTTTCAGTTGTTACATAGCGTTGGGGTCCCGTTAGGTTACGTAACGCAATATAACGGGTTCATAACGTGTTATTTTCAACATTGTGTTATACTTGTGCATGCATTCACTTTATATCCTATTTTCTTCATGTAACTTGAGCTTATTCCTAATTCAATGACCGTGGATATTTTTCAATCCTTAGGTGAGAATTTTGCTATGATTTCTGGTACAAGTATGGCTGCTCCCCACATTGCAGGTCTTGCTGCTCTGATAAAACAGAAGTTTCCAAATTTTAGTCCTTCAGCTATCAGTTCTGCGCTCTCCACTACTGCCACACTCTATGATAAGCAAGGTGGCCCGATCATGGCCCAACGTGCTTACAGCAACCCAGATGCGAGCCAGTCAACCGCCACACCATTTGACATGGGCAGTGGTTTTGTTAATGCTACAGCTGCTTTAGACCCCGGCTTAATTTTTGATTCAAGTAAGTTCTACTTTCTTATAACAAGCAACCATAGTTCACACCATGGAGTTACAAGTATGCATTTATAATCTATTTCTACTCTTAGAAACAAATAGTTTGGAGCCATGCTCCTCCTTTTTTGTTCGATATCCCTGTTATTTATTTCCATGCCAATATCACTGTCAGTTTTTTTTTTTTTTTTTTTTTTTTTTTTTAAAGCTGATTCCCCTTTTATTCGATTCCATACAAAACTCATCTCCATAGCTGATTGCAATTAGTAAAAATATTTTTGCTTAAATTCGACTGGGCTTCGGTTAGGATGAGATTAGAGTTGGGCTGGGTCAACCATGATTTCCTGTAAATTATAATCTTTTAGAGTTTTATATCAAACTACAAAGTTATAAAATAACATAGACTTGCAAGATAAAATTTTATGATGCAACTCTGTATTGATAGTTTTGGATCTTATACCCGAATTAAAACAATATGCATATACATGTATCGAAAGATGGGCCGGTACTTAATTAAAGATGTGTTTTCAACTTGCTCCTGAGTTTTTATGTGATAGGAAACTTTACTTACTACAAGTATAAATTTTTGAATTGTACTATGCAGGTTGATCCACAGAGAATAGTTTTAAATTTAGTTTTTTTTTTAATTCTATTTAGACAAATTGCAGAAGAAAGAGGAGGATAATTTGTTGTTGGTTGCTTTTAGAATTAAACAAATGAGAAAGAGAAAGTACATAGTTTTGAATCAACATGATCTGTAGTATGCAAATTAACTAGATCTCTCTTTAATTGAATACTCACAATTATCAATTTAAGTTATGAAATTATGTTATCAAAAATTATTTTCTGAATATGACCTATCAATCAATGTTGAAAATAACGCGTTATGAAACCCGTTATATTGCGTTACGTAACCTAATTAAAATTCAGCGCTACGTAACAACTGGAAATAACTCAGTGCACCATAACAGTACGTTTTTTATATTATTTTATGTTATATTACGTAATGTTACGTTAAATTATGTTATGTTACGTTATTTACAATTATTTTTTAGTAATTTCTATATTGTTATTAATTATTATTTTGATTATTAGGAAATTGCTATAATTTTCTTACTTGATTAGTTGTTGACTTGTTTCATTGTTTGTGAATTGCTAACTTGTTAATTTGCGATTGTTTCCTTATTTGCTTGTTGTAATTCCTTTCTGGTTGTTGAAATATCTTATTTATTGATTCTATTGAATTTTTAACTGAACTGAAATCAACAATTACAAATAAGATAAATTGAATATTACTAAATATAAATTACAACAATGATAATAATTGGAATTGAAATAAAAATTAGAATCTTGTTTATTGTTTAAATAATAATTGAAATTACGGGTTCAGACTTATGAAGAAAAATGTAAAAATTATTGTAAAACTTAATATAAAATTAGAATAGATTATGTATTACAAACTGATTTTATAATCTTTTTTAGATATTTTAAATTTATTTTTTAATTTATAAAAATTATTTTATACAGTTTTATATTTATATTTAATTAAATAAATAGGAAATTGCATAATTTACGTTGCGTTACGCTATATGTGATATAACCTAACAAATGCAAAACGTTACGTTACCGTTATTGCTATTTTAAACATTGCTATCAATGTAGAATGAATCAATAATTCTAAGAAATAAATATCCTAAATCAACTACATAATCATTAAAGAAGGCTACAGTAGAAGAAACCCCATTGAAGTATCACTTTTTTCAGAAAACCCCATAAACTTTTTATGCTATATCATTACATTTTACCTAAATACTTCTTGTAAAATTAGTTACCCATAAGCAAGGAAAGGATCAAAATAAAGATTTGTAATCATTGACTTGATTTGCCGTAACAACTTGACGCTCTGCAATTTTTGACTCGATTTGCTAACACTAGTTAAGTTTTTCTTTTTCTCCTTATTGCTCATAATAAATTTGACTTTTGTTACTCGATTTATTAAGATCTTTTTCTATAATAGATATAATAAATTCTCTTCAATCATTGAATTATTTTGTTTTAACAACTTGATTCCTCTTTGGTTTGCTTTAATCCTCATTGATTTTTCTTAATCCTTGACTTAGATTGCATATATGAATTTTCACATGTTGTAAAGTCTTTGGGCTTGCAACAATCGTCATTGAGCTTATTTCCTTTGTTTCTTTATTAAAAACTTGTTTTCTTACGAATCATATTAAAATATCCAAGTAACACTTTATTTATAGCCAAATGTAGATGAATAATAGCATAAAAAATGTACCAAGTGCTGATAATTATGTTAAAAAAATGTCACTCAAAACACAACATATGCACTTTACTAGTGCAATGTGTAAGTTCAAGAATTTGGTGAGTGTTGGGAATAACTACATTAATAATTATAGTGAACTTCATTTTCTTGAACTGTTTGTATAGTAGAGTTGGTCACATTTCCATGAATAATTTTCAATCATTCGAGGCGTGGTGCGTGTAGTTACTAGCGACTGCTTCATCTATTTTTTCCCATACAAACAACTTCTCGGGACTTCAATAGTTTGCCAACACAAGTTAGCATCCATAAAAGCCAGGATTGTTCTTCTTTGGTCTGTCAGTTTGATCAGATAGTCGTTAATTTAGTTTAACTTACTCTTCCCTGCCTTCGACTTCTGCTGTCTGCAGGTTTTGATGATTACTTCTCCTTTCTATGCGGTATCAATGGATCTGCTCCTGTAGTTTTGAATTACACTGGCACCAGCTGCGGGAACTCCACCATGAACGGTCCAGACCTAAACCTGCCTTCTGTCACCGTAGCAGTCCTTAACCAATCCAGAGTCATCACAAGAACAGTCACAAACATTGCCAGCGACGAAACTTACAGCGTCAGCTGGAGTCCTCCTTATGGAGTTTCTGTTTCCATAACACCTACTCGATTTTCCATAACAAATGGGAAGACACAGAATCTAACGCTTGTTCTGAATGCGACGATGAACAGCTCTTCCCCTAGCTTTGGGAGAGTCGGTCTCTATGGAAGCCGAGGCCATATAGCAATGATTCCGATGTCTGTGATCTCAAAGATCATCTATAACAGCACTGTAAGCTGAATGTATCATGCTGACCCAATTTCTTTTTTTTTTTTTTTTTTTTTATTTGTTTCCTTTTATGGGGTTTTCTTTGATCTTTTATTGCTGTACATGTTGAAGTGTTTGAATTGAATGTATGTAGAATGCTGATCAACAAATAATTTCAATAGATATGTTGTAATTTTTGGCATACATGAAAGCAGCATCTCAACTGAACAGGTATGCTCACTTCTTTCTTTCTGTTCTTTTAATGTGCATTATTCTTCTATACTTGATGAATGTATTGATTATATATTGAAAGTTTTTGGTTTCTCATGTCCCTGTACATCTTATGCTATTGATTCTCTGAGATTAGAATTATGATCTATTGCGAGCGAGAGAGAGAGAGAGAGATAAATGAGTAATCAATTTAGGAACTTTAGTTATATTATTCAAAATGGTGAAGAGATGATAGTGATGTCAATCATATGTTCCCTCTCTGCTGGTTTGTTGAAGTGGAGGAGCATAACGGGAGTTTTATTATACGATTGCAATATTCCATTATGACTGAAAGATATTAGGCCAGTTTTGTTAAACATCACTCGCAAAGCATAAGTGCAGTAGAAATGCATATGTTTTATTGGATGTGTGATAATACTAAGAGTGATAATGTGAGAAATGAAAATATTCTTTCTAATGTATCATAGTCGTCATATAAAATAAGATGCGAGAAAATTATTTTTGATGGTTTTGATCATGTATAATAGACGTATAGAGTGGAGTTTATCAATGTTAAAATATAAAATTATTTTCCTCAACTCTCAATATAACTTCTCCGGACACATATTTAATTGCGGGTTTTAAAAAAATTATACCGCTGCGTTAAAACCTAGGTTTTTACCCAAAAATGGTTATTCAACCTGCAGAGTCGTTTTAAAATATAAAATAATTTCTCTCAACATTCACTATAACTTCAGAGTTTTGGTACAATTTTGATGTAGTGGAAGGGTCTTTCAACAATCAACATATAACAAGTTAAAAGAGTTAAGGAACAATCGAAGAAATAACAAGTTAAAAGAGTTAAGGAAGGACCGGAAAAAAATATAATTGAAATAACAAGTTAAAAAAGTCAAGGAAGGGCCGAAAAAAATATAATCGGAATTGATAAGAAAAAACATAAAAGATGCTAAAAACAAAGACACATTGCTTGCTACTTGCTAGGAATGATCTATCCGGCATGATTGACTCTAAAACTGAAGACATATTCAGAAGGCTTAATTATATCTGACATTTGGAACATATTTCAAACTAAAACACATCATTGCAATCTCCAGTACAACACAGGGCTAATTCACAACAAGAGGTTTACTTTACTCTCACAAACACTCTCTCTCTCTCTCTCTCGATCACATGATCTCTATGCAACATTGAAGGAGTTGGCTGTGCTCTCGACGAACCTCCTGGTACCCTTGAACCATCTCTTGTCACCGGCTTGCGCTTTGCAGATGTAAAGCTTGCCATCCGAGACCGTTGCAGTTATGAGCAAGTGCTTGCCACCTTCATCCCCGTCGGCTGTCCTCGTTAGAATTGATATGTAGTAGTAGTCTTTTCCTCCTACGTTCGATTCGTTCGTTTCCAGGATGTTGGCAGTCGCCACAGCATTAGGCTCGAACCCACCCTATGGAACCAAACCAAACCACTGTCGTTAATTAGTAGCAGCTAGCAATAGCATTTCTACTGTTAACAGACGGACAGGATTCTAAGTCTCACCTCAGCATCTGTTTTGCCGAAGTAGACCTGCTTCCCAAGCAAGTAGTCGGTCTGCACAGAAAACTTGGTTGAAATCGTTGTATAGAAGATGACAGTATACTTAGCGTATTGTATTGTATGTGATAGATACGCTTACTTGTGAGATGAATGCTTCGGGGGGGCCATATTCCTTGATGGATTTCTTGTCAGTAGGAGTGACCACGACGGCAACGTTGCTGTTGGAATCAACGTTGTCCTCGTATCTGAGCACCTGGCCAGGGTACTCGACCTCTTTGCTCGGGCTCCACTTGGCCGGTATCATTAGCTTGAATCCGTTCCCGTTGTAGGGCAAGAAGTCCGTGTTTGTCTTTGGCTTGCCAAAGACGTTAGCTACTCCAGAAGCACCGGACAATCCACTCAACCAACAAACAAACAGATACATACATGCATGGCAGATATGAAGGTAGTAGCTAGAGCTTACCAGCTTCTCCGTAGGCAGCATCAGCAGGGGAGGCTCTGGCCCCGAGGGCTGCGCCTCCGATTAGGATGGTGAGGGCCAGGCGACGGGAGACTGCATTGGTCTCGTCTTCGTTGGCTGCAGGCTGCTTCTGGGCCCTGCAGGTGAGCTGGGTGGGCTTGGTGGCCAGCGGGCGCTGAGACAGGGTCCGGGAGGGGGTGGCGGTGGTGGTGGAGGGGGCGTGGTGGTGGAGGAAGCAAGCAGTTGATGCCATCTCTCTCTCTCTCTATTGTTTTCTGATTTCGCTGCTTGCTCTGTGCTATGAGGTGCTCAGGTATCTGTTTAGGTTACTGGGGGGGTGTGGATGAGTGGAGGGAAATGGTTTGCTGTGGATATAGGATGGATTTTGTGACTTGGATCAATGGGAGAATTTGGATTTAGATAGGGTTCTTGCGAGTTTCATTGGGCCACGCTGGCGGATTTTGATTTGTCGACACCATTCTCAAATGTTCCTCTTTTGTGTGTCCCAACAATTTGATAATACTTATCTTTTACAGTTGAGCATCTCTCTATAGCTTAACATTTCATATGATGTAATAAAACTGGCATATTATGACATGAGTTTTCAAATTATTGTTAAAAAATGACTGTCAAATAGTTATAATTGGTTTCTTATAGTCAAGAAGTCTCCTATATTTGTTTTCACAAGCAATATTGTATAAATATGTGAACTTTAAAAAAAAAATAATAATAATTCATGTGTGCATATATTAGCTTATATTCATCACTTTGTCATTATCATTTATAAGCAAGTAGAATAACCTTGTTGAATTATTTATCCAGGAATAGAAATATAATTCTTATTAATTCCCAAATTTTAAGAATTATCATACAATTCACAAGGCAATCATTCAGACATTTTTAAAAAATAAAAAGTAAAATATCTTGATATAAGGTTTTTTTTTTTTTTTTTTTTTTTTTTTTTCCCCTTTTTGAGCTCCTTCCTGATATATAGTTGTAATCATAAGTGAACTGTATATCATCAGAAATTTTATGACATAACTCAAAAAGTTCTGATTAAGGTTACTAGTGAATGATAGTACATGAATATTTCGTGCATATACAAATATTTTGGTTGGTTAAGGTTCAAAATTCCCCCAAAAAAAGGCAAAAAAAAAAAAAAAAAACTCCGACTAAGGTTCCTTTCAGCTGATGATCGTGCCACACAGAATAAAGTTAAGATCAAATATAACAACTGTTGGAAATAAACCATAATCATGCTAGATTATCAATGATATATAGACAAATACCTGAATCCATCTGTTGGTTGATCACCTTTTGTGATGCAGAATTTGTTGGCAATCTACTGAAAACAGATAAGAAATAATCGGCTGGTTTGTGGTCTTTCTCAACTAAATCTCCTTAATCTCTCAATATGACAGCAGCCTCTCTTCCTGATGGGAAGAAGAGAAACTTTACGTGATTTAGTATATTGGGGACCATAACCTATAGGGTCTATATATACTGCTCAAGTAGGGTTCCCATAATCCCCTTACTTGGTCAATATGCGGTATCTACTTATTCATCCCATATCAATTACAGCTCATTAAGCCTCATAAATTGCATTGACCCATTACATTCCATAACGGTTCATTTAAATAGCTAATATAATTGTATAATAAAAATATTGACCCACTATTATAGGAAATGAATATTTCCTAACAATCTCCCACTTGGGCTACATATTGTTCTTGAAACAATTATATCATAAATTCCTTAAGCGCGCATCCATATGTTATTTATCCTTAATCTTTTCCTTAAACAATCTGGTCCGTATAAATAATGGAACCAACGCGGCTTTTATCACAGTAGAATCGTGACTAAACCACAATAATCACCATATTAATACACTTAATGACATATATCAAATATGAATGAGTAGCATGGAAATTACATGTAAAGTGATCTTAAGCATGTCTATTTCCAACTGGTCCTTCTTTAGTCTTTAGTGAGATCAAAGTTCTTTATGCAACGTAAACATTGCACATATAAAACACACTTAAGTTCAGAAATAGAATCAAAATACCATCAATTTATTCTGCAGAAAATCAAATAGTTCAATATCTGTAACATAAAATATATAAAAAGGACTCCCACTAAACCAAGATATCCTCAAAAATAACACCCATACGAGTAGTGTGCTCGTGAAAGACTTTAGGTGTTAAGCCCTTGGTTAATGGGTCTGCTAGCATAGATTCTGTCCTTATATGTTCTATACAAATCTGTCTATCCTGAACTCTCTCCTTGACAACTAGGAACTTGATATCGATAAACTTCGACTTTGTTGAACTCCTGTTGTTGTTGGAGTAAAGCACTGCCGAGGTATTGTCACAGTAAATCTTTAATGGCCTATCAATGTCATCTACCACACGCAGCCCAATGACAAAATTTCGAAGCCATATTCCGTGATTGGACGCCTCACAACAAGCTATGAACTCTGCAGTCATGGTCGAAGTGTAACGCCCCCCTTTTTGGGGCTACTTCCCAAACGGAGAACGCTACTTTTTACTTGCACTAGACAACCCAACAGTCACAGGATTTTAGAATAACCGTAACTACTGCTACAATTAGGTGAATAAATAACATGTCTGAGACTGAAATGTCAAGAATTCATTACATAAAATGGCACACTGCTTTAAATATGAATACAAGAGAAGCAAAGAGAAAAGCAGTGCCCAGATAAAAGAAAATACGAACAATATATGAGAGATTCTTCAGAAAGTACTTCACTACTTAATATTGCTCGACCTGATCGATGAAGTACGAATTCTCAGCCGGGGCGGGTTCACCTTCTTGGTCCTCTAAACCTAGGTTCGGAAACCCAGGGGATTAAACCCAGCAAGTAACACATGTAAAATAGGAATTGTGTACTATCATAGTACATGAATATCAATGTGCATGAGCATGTTTATGTCAGTGTTCTTTGTGTGCATTAACATAAAGGCAACATATAAATTAGCATGATGGCAATATATGAAGGTAACATATAAATTAACATGAAGGCAAGCATAAATAAATGAATAAATAAATAAACATGACAATAATTAAATAAACATGATAATAACTATTCTATCTATTTAATCATATTTTCTATTTGTCTCAGTCATCGTCCAATTTAAATTTAGAAACTGTATTAATGGATAAGATAGCGCTATTCTCCATTGTCGTATAAGTGCCCGTGCATACCCGGGACCCGGCCCCAATATTCATGACGCTGAACCATGACGTGCCGCTAAGCACATAATCACGTTCCGTACTGTATTACAGTGACGGACTTACCACTTTGGGTAAATATCAATTGGTGATCCAGTAATCACCCGGACCGCTGCAGAATCCGGCCCAACAAGACAATCAATCCTTATACGGTAAGGCTCTTATCCATCATATAGTGTCTCCCATTCTCGTGTTCATAATGAATTATGCACATGAAAATTTTGTAATTCTTCTTTAATTGTTTTTCAATTCATGATAACATGCTTGCATTTTCGGAATTGTACATGACATGTAGTATCATAACATATGATCTGTAAAAAAAACACATGACTGGTAATATCAAAGCACATGATATGTAAAACGCATGACTTGTAATATCAAAACTCGTGACATGTACAACACATGACTTGTAGCATGATAAATTAACACATGATATATTAGTGCACATGATTTGTAATATCAAGGCACATGACTTGTAGCATGATAAATGTTAGTGCATAATTGTACCACAATGCATATCATAAAAATTATTACAATAATCTAGTTTCATTCTCAGTGTCAATTAATAACCCAATTTGGGAATCGAGTGAATTATATAATAATCTTGCATTATTTTTAAACTCAACATATATATTTATTACATTTCCAGGCTCAATCATATGTATTATACATTTCTCTTTTAATTGAAATCTAATTTATTACTATTATTAATTATGTCAAATTAATCCAAACTAAGTCCAATTTAAATCTCTCAATTATTTAATCTATCAAGTCCGAGACCAGTAAATTCCTACTTTTTCATATCTTTATTTTAATTTTATCTTCCTTTTCTTTTCTTGTCCAGCCCAAGCCCAAGCCCACTCATTTTATTTTCTTTTTCTTTTACTGGGCTGGGCTGTCCGGCCTAATATATATATTTTTTCTTTGGCCCAAGTTAAATCCAGCCCATCTTCCTTTTTCTTTTCTTTTTAATTTTTCATGGACGGGGCCAGGCTCACTTACCCTTTTTTTTCTTTTCTTTTCCTTTCACCTCGGCCCAGCCCATTTACTCAATTTCCTCTTTTCCTGTCTCGGCCCAAGCTCTCCTCTCTATATATATTTTTTTTGCTTCTTTCTATTTTTGCATGTTGCATGCAAAATTATTTTTGCATGCAACCGAGTTATATATATATATTGCAATTATTAAAATAAAACAAATATCATGATATTTATATATATCAAAATTAACACACTAATTTGGTTCAGTTTTCAATATCATTTAATAAATCAAAATATGAACCAAACATTTTTACAAAATAAATCTATGTACACAAATTTAAATTAAATAAAGAAATGAACGGAAATAGATATAAATAAAATACCGAAAGAACGAAAATAACAGTATTACTTGCATGTAAAATTAAATATAACAATACTTGAATGTATCAAAATTGACCCGATGGTCTAATTTAATTCTCAATATTAATCATGAAAATAAATACAAATTATATAAGGAAGGAGCAAAAATAGCAGTGTTACTTGCCTCGGTTTGATCTCGAATATTCGGTTCGAATCCTTGATACGGTTTGATTTCTCTCTTTTCTTTTATTTCTCTTTCTTTTATTTTTTTTTTCTTTGTTGCAAACTTGCCGAGAGGAGAAGAGGGATGAGTGAATGAATGTGGGAATTGTGTGGGTTTAAATAGGGGAGAAATAATTTGATGGCATTCATGAAATTTTAATTATTTTATTATAATAATTATTAGTTAAATTATGAAATTATGAGATAATTATTGTACTAATCTTTTATTAATTAAGTTAATTATTGTACTAATTATTCATAATAATTGAGCCGTCCATTGAACCGTCCAAATTATTGATGTGTGCACTTAGAAATTTGTGGTGTGTATAAAGTAAATTCCCTATTTATTTAATATTTTATTATTTACGATTTTCGTAAACGTTTTCCAAATACTACCAAATTTATGTAGGACGTAGTACTCGACGATAGGAGTACTAAAAAATTATCCGTTTGTTATTTCGATGTCTGGAATGAATGAACCGAAATTCCGAAGTAATTAGAAAGATAATTTTAATATTATTAAATTAGCAATTTTGGAAGTATTTTTCGACCTCGTAAGAAAAATCTCTAAAAATCATAAATATTACAAAACTAATAATCGTGAAGACATAATGTCATTTGGGTTTGTGCATTTAAAGTTCCGTTGACCGAAAGTAATTTCGGTGTCTAAAATTGACTTCGGTTGATTTATTCAGCACAACTGGTCTCAAGAGAGCAATATAGGTCGATCGAATTTTGGGGTGTTACATTCTACCCACCTAATAAAAGAAATTTCGTCCTCGAAATTTTAATTTAGAATACGTACTTGTATTCACGGGTACCTACTGATATAAAAATAAATTTAATTGACATACCCGATCATGAGAAAAGGTATGGGTACTTTATCTTGATGTCACTTTCAAGCTCCCAAGTTGAATCTCTTGGCGATTGTGTGTCCCAGGAAACAAGAACCAACGGTATCACTTTATTCTTAAGGACCTTCTCCCGTTGGCCAATAATTGCTATGGGATGCTTCTCATACTTTAAATCTGATTTCAAATTTACCTCGGACAGATCCACTACTTTGTGCTCTTCACCCAAACATTTCCTAAGTTGTGATACATGGACACATCATGAACAGTTTCCATCTCTACTGGTAATGATAATCGGTAGGCAAGACTTCCAATCCTCTCTATGATCTCAAATGGCCCGATGTATCTTGGACTGAGCTTTCCTTTCTTCCCAAATCTAATCACACCCTTCATCGGAGATATCTTAATAAATACTTTATCTCCTACTTCAAACTCAAGTGGTTTTCTACGTTGATATGCCCATTTCTTTTGTCTGTCTTGAGCCGCCTTCATGTGTTCTCTGATAACCTTCACTTGCTCTGTTGCTTGAGTAATCAACTCTGACCCCAAAATACTTCGTTCTCCAACCTCATCCCAACATAATGGAGATCTGCATTTTCGCCCATACAAGGCTTCAAATGGTGTCATTTTGATGCTCTCCTGATAACTATTATTATAAGAAAATTCCACCATATACGAATAGTCTTCCCAAGATCCACCAAAATCCAACACGCATGCCCTAAGCATATCTTCAAGTACTTGAATAGTCCGTTCTGATTGACCATCTGTTTGTGGATAGTAAGCTGAAGATAGATCCAAATGTGTTCGCAGACTATCCATTAATTTCTTCTAATAGTATGATATGAACCTTGAATCTCGATCTGACACGATCCTGGCTGGAACTCCATGCAATCTCACTATTTCTTGCATAAATCTTCTGGCTAGTATTTCTGTTGACTGACCAACTCTAAATGGAATGAAATGAGCCGATTTAGTCAGTCGGTCCACAATTACCCAAATTGCATTATTACCCTTGGTGCTCCTAGGTAAACCTGTGACAAAGTCCATCGATATTTGTTCTCACTTCCACTCCGGTATTGCTAATGGTTGGAGCAATCCAGCTGTCCTTTGATACTCAGCCTTCACTTGCTGGCAAGTAGAACATCTAGATCTGGCAATCTCTTTCTTCATGCCTGGCCACCAGAAATACTTTTTCATATCCTTGTATATCTTATTGCTCCCAGGATGAATAGAATATATTGATCTATGAGCTTCCTGTAAAATTCTATCTCTTACTTCTCCCTTTGGCACCCATAATCGTTCCTTGAATCTAATAGCTCCATCTGAGTACATTTTCATTTCTGGTCTCTTACTTGCTTCCATTTTGTCCTTTAGTTTATGAAAATCTTCACTTCCAACTTGAGTTTGCTTAATTTGCTCTATCAATGGTGACTGTAATTGTATCTCCATAAATTGTGTTGTCACTCCTGGTAAAATTACCTCTAATTTCATTCTTTGCATCTCCATTAAAAACTCCTTTTGCTGAGTTAATCTCTCCACTGCAGGTTTCCTACTCAGTGCATCTGGCACAATATTAATCCTCCATGGATGATATTTAATCTCCAAGTCATAATCTGCTACCAACTCCAACCATCGTCTCTGCCTCATATTCAGTTCCTTTTGAGTGAAAATATACTTTAAACTTTTATGATCAGTATATACCTCTACTTTCTGTCCTAACAAATAATGTCTCCAAATCTTTAAAGCATGAATCACCGCTGCTAATTCCAAGTCATGAGTTGGATCATTTCTCTTATGGGGTCTCAATTGTCTTGATGCAAACTCAATTACTCTTCCATTCTGTGTCAATACACATCCCAATCCTTATTTTGAAGCATCACTATAGACTTTCATTTCCCCAGAATCGTCTGGAATTGCCAACACTGGTGCTGTTGTTAGTCTTCGTTTTAATTCTTCAAATGCCTTATTACATTCCTCCGTCCAGACATATTCCACTCCTTTCCTAGTCAATTTAGTTAGAGGAGATGCGATTTTTGAAAAGTCTTGTACAAATCTCCTATAATATCCAGCCAACCCCAGAAAACTCCGAATCTTCGACACTGATTTCGGTACAGGCCAATCCATTACAGTTTCTATCTTCTTAGGATCAGCTGATACACCATCTCCCGAAACTATGTGACCTAAGAAAGCAACCTTATCCAACCAAAATTCATATTTGCTCAGTTTCCCATATAACTTCTGTTCCTTAAGAGTTTGCAAAACTGTTCTCAATTGCTCAGCATGCTCTTCTTTATTCTTGGAGTAGATTAATATATCATCAATAAATACTACCACAAATTTATCCAGATACTGAGCAAATACATGGTTCATCAGATTCATAAACACTGCCGGAGCATTAGTCACTCCAAATGGCATCACCAAATATTCATAATGACCATGTCTGGTTCTAAATGCAGTTTTTGGAATATCTTCTGTTCGGACCCTTAACTGATGGAATCCAGAACGAAGATCTATCCTTAAAAATACCCTTGCTCCACCCAACTGATCAAACAAATCAGTTATTCTTGGTAATGGATATTTGTTTTTTATTGTTACTGCATTCAAACCTCTATAGTCCACACACAGTCTTTAACTCCCATCCTTCTTTCTTACTAATAATACTGGAGCTCCCCAAGGTGAAACACTGGGCCTCACAAAACCCAACTTTAGTAGCTCATCCACTTGTCTCTTAACTTCTTCTAGCTCTATAACTCCCATTCGATAAGGTGGCCTACAAACTGGTTCAGCTCCAGAGATAATATCAATAGTAAATTCTACTATTCTTACTGGTAGTAGTCCAGGTATTTCTTCAGGAAATATATTTAAGAATTCTGATACTACTGGGATCATTCCTTCTCCTACCTTCATAGCCTCCAAAACTCCTCCTTTTTGAAACACCTTAGATTTAGCTGGTTCTAGAGATTGACTTCCCCCAATAAATTCAAACTCCGAACAGCCAGGAATCTGAAATATTACCTTTCTTTTCCTACAATCTATCACCACATATAAGCTACTCAACCAATCCATACCTAAGATAACATCATATCCTCCTCCGTTGATAACTAACAAGTTGGCATAAAATTCTCTTCCCTTAATCACTAAGGGCCATAGCCTACATTCTTTATTAGTCATGATATTACCGTTCCCAGTCTTAATGTTCCACCCTGCAGTTAAGATAGCAAAATCAATAGAATTGCGGAAAAAAAACATGATAGAGATAAAACAGTGTGAAGCTCCAGAATCAAATAGAGCAGTTGCTGGTGTATTGCCAACTAAAATCGTACCTGCCACGACTCCCCCAGTGGTCTGAGCCTGCTCAGCATTCATTAGTCTGACATGTCCCTGTCTCTGTCCTCCTCCTCTTTGGGCTCTGGTATAGGCTTGCTGTTGTGTCTCTAAGGATCTCTTCTGGTTCGGTCCTTCAATCCTCTGATTCTGTAGTCCCACAGCAACTGGTCTCCATGCTAGCTGATAAGGAACTCCGCCTGTTGGTTGTTGCCTTAACTGTGCTCTTGGACAATTAGTCATCTGATGATCTGCTGATCCACATATCAGACAAAGCCCCAAAGCCCTTCTACACTGCTTCTGAACATGCCCCGGCTTTTTGCAGAAACCGCATACTAAAGGACCTTTATTAACCACTGCTTGTCGCTCTGCCGGAGGGCCTCCAAATCTCTGGGAAGAACTTGCTCCCTGATTAAATGGCCTTTTAAATGTCGCCGGTCTCCCTTCCTTGGCCACTTGCTCCAGGCGACATGCTGCTTCAAACATTTCCGAGTAGGTCTTATAGTTATGACCTGCTAAATGCTCCTTTAGATGATAACTCAATCCTTGTTGGAACATATGTGCTCGCAACTCTTCATCAGCTACTAGGTTTGAAGCGAATCGGTTGAGCCTCACGAACTCTGCAGCATAGGCGTCTACAGTCCGATCTCCTTGCTGTAGTGTCAAAAATTTCTTCCTCATTTCTTACCTTGCTGATGCATGAAAGAATCTGGCAAGAAATGCTTCCACAAATTTCTCCCAGGTTAGAGATTCCTTGTGCCTTACTTCTTCAGCAAGCCACCATGTTCTAGCTATATCAGTCAACTGAATGCACATTACCTCTACTCGATTTTCTTTTGGAATTCTTGCAGCCCTTAGAAGATTCTCCATATCTACAATCCACTGTTCAGCCTTTAGTGGTCCTTCTGTTCCAGAAAATACTGATGGCTGCAGTCTTCGAAAGTCTGACACAATTCCAGTCCTTTCTGACCCTTTAGACTGCAACAATCTTTTTAATATTATTGTCGTGGTCTCCTGTGTCTGTGCTACTCTTTGCACTAGGCTCCTAAGATCAGACGTATCATCTATCGGACTTGCATTTGTACTCGCAGGAGATCGGGTCGACATTGTTCTGTAACGGACCAAATATGAATTAAGAATTCCAGATAGATACCTCAAACGAATAGAAAATAATAGGATATGCACGATACTAGATCTGATAAGTATCAAAGAATAAAAAATAATTACGAATAAGTCACAGATATGTTCTTATGTGGCAGTAGTCCTATGGTCTTCCACCTAAACCTAGGCTCTGATACCACTCTGTAACGCCCCCCTTTTTGGAGCTACTTCCCAAACGGAGAACGCTACTTTTTACTTGCACTAGACAACCCAACAGTCACAGGATCTTAGAATAACCGTAACTACTGCCACAATCAGGTGAATAAATAACATGTCTGAGACTGAAATGTCAAGAATTCATTACATAAAATGACACACTGCTTTAAATATGAATACAAGAGAAGCAAAGAGAAAAGCAGTGCCCAGATAAAAGAAAATACGAACAATATATGAGAGATTCTTCGGAAAGTACTCCACTACTTAATATTGCTCGACCTGATCGATGAAGTACGGATTCTCAGCCGGGGCGGGTTCACCTTCTTGGTCCTCTAAACCTAGGTTCGGAAACCCAAGGGATTAAACCCAGCAAGTAACACATGTAAAATAGGAATTGTGTACTATCATAATACATGAATATCAATGTGCATGAGTATATTTATGTCAGTGTTCTTTGTGTGCATTAACATAAAGACAACATATAAATTAGCATGATGGCAATATATGAAGGTAACATATAAATTAACATGAAGGCAAGCATAAATAAATGAATAAATAAATAAACATGACAATAATTAAATAAACATGATAATAACTATTCTATCTATTTAATCATATTTTCTATTGGTCTCAGTCATCGTCCAATTTAAATTTAGAAACTGTATTAATGGATAAGATAGCGCTATTCTCCATTGTCGTATAAGTGTCCGTGCATACCCGGGACCCGGCCCCAATATTCATGGCGCTGAACCATGACGTGCCGCTAAGCACATAATCACGTTCCGTACTGTATTACAGTGACGGACTTACCACTTTGGGTAAATATCAATTGGTGATCCAGTAATCACCCGGACCGCTGCAGAATCCGGCCCAACAAGACAATCAATCCTTATACGGCAAGGCTCTTATCCATCATATAGTTTCTCCCATCCCCGTGTTCATAATGAATTATGCACATGAAAATTTTATAATTCTTCTTTAATTGTTTTTCAATTCATGATAACATGCTTGCATTTTCGGAATTGTACATGACATGTAGTATCATAACATATGATCCGTAAAAAAAACACATGACTGGTAATATCAAAGCACATGACATGTAAAACGCATGACTTGTAATATCAAAACTCGTGACATGTACAACACATGACTTGTAGCATGATAAATTAACACATGATATATTAGTACACATGATTTGTAATATCAAGGCACATGACTTGTAGCATGATAGATGTTAGTGCATAATTGTACCACAATGCATATCATAAAAATTATTACAATAATCTAGTTTCATTCTCAGTGTCAATTAATAACCCAATTTGGGAATCAAGTGAATTATATAATAATCCTGCATTATTTTTAAACTCAATATATGTATTTATTACATTTCCAGGCTCAATCATATGTATTATACATTTCTCTTTTAATTGAAATCTAATTTATTACTATTATTAATTATGTCAAATTAATCCAAACTAAGTCCAATTTAAATCTCTCAATTATTTAATCTATCAAGCCCGAGCCCAGTAAATTCCTACTTTTTCATATCTTTATTTTAATTTTATTTTCCTTTTCTATTTTTGTCCAGCCCAAGTCCAAGCCCACTCATTTTTATTTTCTTTTTCTTTTACTGGGCTGGGCTGGCCGGCCCAATATATATAATTTTTCTTTGGCCCAAGTTAAATCCAGCCCATCTTCCTTTTTCTTTTCTTTTTAATTTTTCATGGACTGGGCCAGGCCCACTTACCCTTTTTTTTTCTTTTCTTTTCCTTTCACCTCGGCCCAGCCGATTTCTTCAATTTCCACTTTTCCTGTCTCGGCCCAAGCTCTCCTCTATATATATATATTTTTTGCTTCTTTCTATTTTTGCATGGTTGCATGCAAAATTATATGCAACCGAGTTATATATATATATTGCAATTATTAAAATAAAACAAATATCATGATATTTATATATATCAAAATTAACACACTAATTTGGTTCAGTTTTCAATATCATTTAATAGATCAAAATATGAACCAAACATTTTTACAAAATAAATCTATGTACACAAATTTAAATTAAATAAAGAAATAAACGGAAATAGATATAAATAAAATATCGAAAGAACGAAAATAACAGTATTACTTGCATATAAAATCAAATATAACAATATTTGAATGCATCAAAATTGACCCGATGGTCTAATTTAATTCTCAATATTAATCATGAAAATAAATACAAATTATATAAGGTAGGAGCAAAAATAGCAGTGTTACTTGCCTCGGTTTGATCTCGAATATTCGGTTCGAATCCTTGATACGGTTTGATTTCTCTCTTTTCTTTTATTTTTCTTTCTTTTATTTTTTTTTCTTTGTTGCAAACTTGCCGAGAGGAGAAGAGGGATGAGTGAATGAATGTGGGAATTGTGTGGGTTTAAATAGGGGAGAAATAATTTGATGGCATTCATGAAATTTTAATTATTTTATTATAATAATTATTAGTTAAATTATGAAATTATGAGATAATTATTGTACTAATCTTTTATTAATTAAGTTAATTATTGCACTAATTATTCATAATAATTGAGCCGGCCAAATTATTGATGTGTGCACTTAGAAATTTGTGGTGTGTATAAAGTAAATTCCCTATTTATTTAATATTTTATTATTTACGGTTTTCGTAAACGTTTTCCAAATACTACCAAATTTATGTAGGATGTAGTACTCGACGATAGGAGTACTATAAAATTATCCGTTTGTTATTTCGATGTCTGGAATGAATGAACCGAAATTCCGAAGTAATTAGAAAGATAATTTTAATATTATTAAATTAGCAATTTTGGAAGTATTTTTGGGCCTCGTAAGAAAAATCTCTAAAAATCATAAATATTACAAAACTAATAATCGTGAAGACCGAATATCATTTGGGTTTGTGGATTTAAAGTTACGTTGACCGAAGGTAATTTCGGTGTCTAAAATTGACTTCGGTTGATTTATTCAGCACAACTGGTCTCAAGAGAGCAATATAGGTAGATCGAATTTTGGGGTGTTACACGAAGGAGCTATTAAAGTCTGTTTAACAGACTTCCATGAGATAGCTCCTCCAGCCAATATAAAAATGTATCCTGATGTAGAGCGCCTACTATCATGACATCCCGCAAAATCAGAGTCAGAGTACCCAATGACCTCTAAGTTGTCTGATCTCCGATAAGTGAGCATGTAGTCTTTTGTTCTCTTTAAATAACGCATCACACGTTTGGCTGTCTTCCAATGTTGCAAGCCTGGATTACTCAAATATCTGTCCAGAACTCCCACTATAAATGCTATATCGGGACGAGTACAAACTTGAGCATACATTAGACTCCCTATTGCAGACGCCTAAGGAACCTTCTGCATCTCTTTTCTTTCAAAGTCATTATTGGGGCATTGTTTGAGACTAAACTTGTCTCCTTTAGCTACGGGTGTATCTCCTGATTTACTATCTTTCATGCCGAATTTACTTAAAATCTTATCTATATAGCTCTTTTGTGATAATTTAAGAATATCTTGAGAGCGATCTCTTAGTATCTCAATACCTAATACAAAATGGGCTTCTCCAAGATCCTTCACCTCGAAATTTTTCGTCAGAAATCTCTTGGTTTCATGTAGAAGGCCTATATCACTACTAGCAAGTAGAATGTCATCAACATATAACACCAGGAAAATATATTTACTCCCACTGAATTTATGATATACACAATCATCAACAGCATTTGTCTCAAAACCATACGAGCAAATTACTTGATGAAATTTGTGATACCATTGACGAGAAGCCTGTTTGAGACCATAAATGGATTTCTTCAACTTACAAACCATAGACTTTGAATCTCCCGAAACAAAGTTTTCTGGTTGAACCATATAAATTGTCTCATCAATGTCTCCATTGAGAAACGCAGTCTTGACATCCATCTGATGTAACTCTAAATCAAAATGAGCCACTAGTACCATTATTGTTCTAAAAGAGTCTTTCGAAGATACTGGAGAGAAAGTCTCTTTAAAATCTATACCTTCTTTCTGAGTGAAACCTTTTGCAACTAGACAAGCCTTATATCTCTCAACATTGCCTTTTGAATCCCTTTTGGTTTTAAATATCCATTTACAACCAATGGGCTTCGCACATTCAGGCAACTTAACGAGATCCCAAACGTCATTGTCTTTTATAGACTTCATCTCATCATTCATGGCATCAATCCAATTTTGAGAGTTAGAACCACGCATGGCTTGACAAAAGTTATTTGGATCATCCTCTGTCAAGCCAATGCCATCCTCATGTTCTTGAAGAAAGACGATATAATCATCTGGAATCGCACTTCTTCTCTCTCTAGTGGATCTCCTTAATGGCACTTCTTGAGTTTGTTGAGTTTGTACAGCAGATTGTTCTTGAGGAAAAATCTCATTGTTGTCTTGGTCCGGAACAATGTCAGGAATAGGAGCCTGTACATTGTTATCTTGTATTGGAACCATATCATGAACAGCGATGAGTATAGTGACATGATCACTTTCAGTGACAGATTCTTCTTCAAAGACAACATTCCTTTTGTTTCCTTCCTCCAAAAACTCAACATCCTCAAGGAATCTCGCATTTTCCGTTTCAAAGAAGGATTTTGATGTGGGATTGTAGAATTTGTAGCCTCGAGAGCGTTCAGAGTAACCAACGAAATAACAGCTAACTGTTCTTGAGTCCAGTTTTCTTTCTTGTGGCTTATAAGGTTTAGCCTCAGCTGGACACGCCCAAATGTGCAAGTACCTTATGCTAGGCCTTTTGCCTGTCCACAGTTCGTAAGGGATTTTGGTAACTACTTTACTTGGTACTCTATTAAGGATGTATACAGCAATCTTTAAAGCTTCTCCCCAAAGTGATTCTGGTAAGGAGGAATGACTCATCGTACTCCTCACCATATCATTAAGAGTCCTGTTTCGTCGCTCTGCAACACCATTCATGCTAGGTGTTCCTGGCATGGTGTATTGCGGAACAATTCACACTCTTTGAGGAAAATTGAGAAGGGTCCTGGACGTTGTTCTCCTGATCCGTCATATCGTCCGTAGTACTCACCACCACGGTCAGTTCTGACAGTCTTTATTTTCTTTTCAAGTTGAAGTTCAACTTCAGCTTTAAAAGACTTGAACATATCCAAGGATTGTGACTTCTCATGTATTAAATATAGGTAACCGTATCTAGAGTAATCATCTACGAACGTAATGAAATACTGTTGTCCGTTCCAAGAAGCTGTAGGGAATGGACCACATATATCAGTATGTATTAGTTCTAAGACATTTGTAGCTCTTTCAGCACATAATTTCTTAACGTTTGTTCTTTTCCCTTTGATGCACTCAATACAAACTTCAAAGTCTGTTAAATCTAGGGGTTCAAGAATTTCATCGGACACGAGTCTCTGAATTCTCTGTTTAGATATATGACCTAAACGCTTGTGCCATAAGGCAGCAGAATTCTCATTTAATTTTCGCTTTGTACCACGTAAACTTGTTTGCAGTATTTCGTTATAGGAACTAACCACATCAAGCATGTATAGATTATCAATTATAGGATCGGAACCAATAAAGCTTGAATTTTGATAGAGACTAACTTCATTATTTCCAAATGAACAAGAAAAAACCTAATTTGTTCAAAGTAGAAATAGAAATTAAATTCAATCTAAAAGACGGTACAATAAAAGTCTCAAATAAATCCAAATAAATTCCAGTCTTTAATCGTAATCTGAAAGTCCCTATGGCTTCCACTGCAACTTTATTGTCATTGCCCACAAAGATGTATCTTTCACCATCAGTTGGCGGTCGGCTCCACAGGCAACCCTGCATAGACATACTTATATGAGTAGTAGTATCAGAATCTACCCACCAAGTATCTTTAGGTATAACAGCTAAATTAACTTCAGAACAAACTAAAGTTAGAAGTTTAATCTTCTTCACACGCCATGCAACATACTTGGGACACTCCTTCTTCATGTGTCCCTTCTCCTTGCAGAAGTAGCAAGTAAATTCCTCATCTTGCTTCTTTTGTTTTTTCTGCTGAGAAGATTTTTCTGCAACATCCTCTTTTCTTTATCCTTTTCTGAGAAGTTGAAGCTAAGTAAGCACTTTCAGTCTTATCCCGCATTTGCCTTTCTTCTTCTTGCACACAATGAGATATAAGCTCATTGAGAGACAATTTGTCCCTCTGAGTATTATAACTCACTTTAAATTGCCCAAAGTGTGCAGGAAGAGAGATCAAAACCAAGTGCACGAGCAAGTCCTCAGACAACTCTAACTTAAGTGACTTGAGTTTAGATGCGAGATGAGATATCTCCATGATGTACTCCCTTATGTTCCCTTTACCTTTATACTTCATGGAAACGAGTTTAGCCAAAAGGTTACTCGCTTCTGACTTTTCATTCTTGGCAAAATATTGCTCAATTTCCTCAAGGAACCTCTTAGCATTCTCATTCTCAGAAATAGAGCCCCGAAACGCTTCTGGAATGGAGCGTTTCATGATCATCAAACACATTCGATTGGAGCGATCCCACTTCTCAATTTTAACCTCATTGAGGTTTTCCGTAGTAGAAGTGGGTCGATCCGTTCGAAGTGCCAGATCTAAATCCATACAACCGAGGATAATCTCCACGGTTTCTTTCCAGACTTTGAAATTCGTCCCGCTCAACATTGGGATATTGCTGATTTAGGTAGAAACATTTGAAGCAGTAGCAGTAGAGACTAGATAAAGAGAAAAAATAAAAAAAATACTCACATTTCAAATAAAACAAGATATGAAAAATTAATCCAAATTTGGAGACCCATCACAAGATACCCAGCACAACATTAATTACTAGTCTTTGGACAAGAAAATTAACTGTTAGTGGTACTCTCAATGCAATAATCAAATATTAACGATCAATTCTGTTAAACAATAGCTTTTCTTTGGATCAACTATTGTTCACATGAAAACATTTACAATCATCACATATTTATCATCGCAGTGTGTCGTTATTTGGCCAAACTGTGACTTCCTTTGGGTCGAGCACAGTTCGCATAAATAGCAACACAAATAACATCTATGTTTATTACTGTTATTATTATTTTTTATTAGATAAATTAATTTTCCACAATAGAGGTTACTTTGGTAACATATTGCTTGAATTAATTCAAAATAATAATAATAATAATAATAATAATAATAATTCCCCTTCAAATTTATTGTTCAGGTGAAAAGAGTATGAACTATACCCGACAATAGCTATTAAATAGACAATTAAAAGAGACACCAAAATTCCATAAACTTGAAATATTTCTTTATTTGTCTCTCTTTCTCCTTATTTGTCTATTTTTCCTTATTTCTTCATTATATTTCCTTAAATGAGTCATCCATGAATATTTATTTTCTATAAGTAGATCTTTATGAATATATGTATTTTTAAATTGCATATTTACTACGTAATAAATGTTTATACAAATATAAACCAAATGTGATACATATCACCCAAATATATTTTTATATCTCAAATATTAAATATTCCAAACAATCAAATCTTTAATTAAAGAACTATATATATATATATATATATATATATATATATATATATATATATATATATATATATATATATATATATATGAACCGATTGTAGAAATATTTATTATTATTATATTCTAAAACGTAGTCATATGTGTATAATTTAACAAAACTGGATCAAATCCAACCAAAATTCAAAACTATATACGAACGCATACCGAATAATTTTAAAAACAAGCCATATGCGTTCATGTCATATAAACAGAAATTCACAAATCATCCCAATAATCTAACAACGATAACCTGCTCTGATACCACTTGTTGGAAATAAACCATAATTATGCTAGATTATCAAGGATATATAGACAAATACCTGAATCCATCTGTTGGTTGATCACCTTTTGTGATGCAGAATTTGTTGGCAATCTACTGAAAACAGATAAGAAATAACCGGATGGTTTGTGGTCTTCCTCAACTAAATCTACTTAATCTCTCAATGGAACAGCAGCCTCTCTTCCTGATGGGGAGAAAAGAAACTTTACGTGATTTAGTATATTGGGGACCATAACCTATAGGGTCTATATATACTGCTCAAGTAGGATTCCCATAATCCCCTTGCTTGGTCAATATGCGGTATCTACTCATTCATCCCATATCGATTACAGCTCATTAAGCCTCATAAATTGCATTGACCCATTACATTCCATAACGGTTCATTTAAATATAAATAGCTAATATAATTGTATAATAAATATGTTGACCTACTATTATAGGAAATGAATATTTCCTAACAACATGCTTTCATGTAGATAATAACATATTATATATAGTTTTAGAATCATTGTGCAAGGTTTTAGCTGAAATAAAATATTTGGAAGTAAACTTTAGCCACCATTCCTCTTCATTGTAATGTAACATCACAAATACTCTAGTACAATGATTTCAAGATTGTTCCCATTGCATCACTCAACCATTTTTACCAAAAAGGTTGACAATGAACGACGGTACGTGCAGGTCGTTCAATATTTTGTGCACGTCTGGGAGCTTGGGAGAGGCCATGGGAGGGAGTGAGATGTCGGGCATGTCCACCTTGAGGTCCTCCATGCTAAACTCTGGAATGTCTTCTGTTAGATTGGTTACCGCAGCACCAGGCGGGACAGATTCTGGTAGAGTTCGTGCGGCGGTACAAAGATGAGCATCAGGTATCAGGATCAATAGAATGATTGAGAAGAGGATCATGTGCTTCATCTTTTTTTTTTGGAAGAGGAGAATGGTGGTGGTGGTGAATTGGTCAAGATTTTCCTCATATAGCATGGAGTTGGTGAGTTTGTTTTTGACAATGTCAAATGATTTGAGAGCTTCTAAAGATAGTAGTAAAGGGAAAATTTAGGACCTGTTCATCTGGTGATGGTTGTTTGAACTGCTCTCCATTGATATTACATGATATGCGATGTTTGTGCAATCAATTTCTGTCCTCTCTCTCTCTCAATTGCATCCTAAAATTGCTCGCTTTCATTGAAAGTACTGTACAAATATTAATCGATATCAAGAAATAGAAACTGCAAATAATATAATTTGAAGCTCAAGTGTCTAGTATAATATCTTACCAAAACCCCTCGTACAAATGGAATTCTACAGTATTGGCTAGCTTCTGAAAGTACAAACAAACACAATGCTAATTATCACACGAATGAACTTCACTGTGCTAAGAATAATGAAAAGATATACATCTTAGAGCTTTCAGCAGCTTCAGGAGATACTGTACATCAATACAAGTTAATTATCGTCCAACAGATTTTCTTAGCATTTCTCTAGATGTGACATACAATGTACGATCACGGCATTGGTTTCATCTGACAGGCTTCACTGTACTTTGTGTAATAATAAGTTTGATCTGTAAATCTGTATACTTGTAAAAAGATTTGAAAAGTATTGTAAACATTGGGTGGTGATCTCATGATGAACAATTGAAATCACACGATTAACTAACATAATAATATTTTTACAGTTAGTTCTGTTCTGAAAAATCTCCAAACAATAATAGATTGTTCAACTTCCGTGGGTTGTGAGAAAACTTTTTATTGACTTAGTAGAGCTTCTCACTCTAAACTATCAAAACATTAGTTGTCAGACTTGACAAGGGTTTCAGGTTTTGAATATGTGCCGAACTCTACTTTGTACTACATCTCACATTCATTTTAAGGCTTTGCCAAGTTATCTTTATTAATCTCTATCTTAGGTTCACTAATAACGGGAAGGGGTATTTACTGGTTTGTCCTCAAATCTTTATATATTATGATTTAGTCCCCCAAATATTCATATTTAGGATTTACTCCCCCAAATCTCCTAAGTTACTACAATTTAGTTTCCCTTCCAAAATTCTCCAAATTTTTGACCTGATATTACCATTTTACCCCTCCTTATTCATTCTTTCTCTTCCTCCTCTCTTCTCATTTTCTTCATTATTTCTCCTCTCTTCTCCTTCTCTCTTCGTCCTCTCTTCTCCCAATGAAGTAAAGAGGAGGAAGAGAGAAAGAATTGAGAAGGAGAAGAGAGGAGGAATAATAAAGAAGAGAAGAAGAGAAGAAGAAGAAATGAGGAGAAGAGAGGAGGAAGAGAAAGAATGAATCAGGAGGGGTAAAATGGTAATATCAGGTTACAAATTTGGGAGATTTGGGGAGGGGGACTAAATTGTAGTAATTTAGGAGATTTGGGGGATTAAATCCTAAATATAAAGATTTGGGGGACTAAATCATAATATATAAAAATTTGAGGGACAAACCAGTAAATACCCCTAACGGGAAACTGAGATGACAACGACTGAGGGTGAAAATGGTGACAAGGCAGGCAGGCAGCTCAAATATGAATTTCTTTTGATTTTTTTTCTCTTTTTTATGATATTTCTCAAAATAAATTTCATGTTTTTCAAAACTAAAACTCAAATTAAAAAAGAAGGTAGAGAAGATGATAGAAATAGATATTTGGATTCTCATACCAAATATGATATATTAAATATTCTAATACCAAATATAATACATGACAGAAGCAATTTAGGATTGTGAGGTGGAGATTTAGAGGTTTTTTGAATTTAGGAAAGAAATAGGGTTATTAGTAAATAGGATAAGATTTGGACCTCACATCCGCACGAATCACCTATTCTAAACGTCTAGGGTTTCAAGGAAAAAATTCTCATAATCAATGCTTAATTCACTGGAAAGTTAAATACATGAGTACATATAACCCCAATCATCCGTCCGTGTGTACCGAACACCCAAATAAAAAGTGAAATAAATATCCTAAAATTTCAAATAAAATCTAATAAAAATATAAATAATAAATTTTAATAAATGTCCCATCAATGAGTTTCCTGCAAATTTACATAAATAATAATTAAATGCTGAAAGTAACTTCCCAAACAAAGCATGAGATTGAAACAAGACACACCTGACCTGGGAACAAGTTGTCAAAGGCGGGTATAACTTCCTCCATTCTGGTATCTCCTCAGGGATTTCTTATTGAGGGAGTAACTTCTAGCAAGTGCACGACTCCTTCTCCATGCAGATACACGAGAATAAAGAGATGGGAAAGCAAAGCCGAGTAGAAGAAGGAACAATATTGCAGCACATATCAACATGACATTTCGGAAACCATCTTTAAGACGAGGATTTGTCTGCTCTGTCCATGGCACACCTCCCACATTCATCCCAAAGACTGAGAAAAAGGAACATGATAAAAGAAACACATGTTTAAACCAATTTCCTCCTCGCAGGGAGTCATGTAAAGTCTGAACTAGCATATTGTAATGTACAAGGAGAAAGAAAATTTACCTCCAGTAACGATGGACAAGGGGAGGAAGATCATCGAGAGAAAAGAAAGATAATAAAGCTTCCGGTTTATTTGCTCCGACTGCCAGCTGTCAAGACCAGTTTGAACTGCAATTACCCTATTTACGATGAATCCCAAGTTCTCTTTAAGTCTTCTAAGACGACCAATTAATTCTTCAAAAGCTACTATGTCTTCGCCTACAAACCAACCGTTGGCTGCACATTTCTCTTTGACACGTGGAAATACTTGCTCACCATGAGCGACTACCTGCATCACAACACTATTAGCAAAAATACGGGAAAGATACATAAAGAACTCAGGCTCTGTTTTTCACTTGACCTACTTAGAAGTTAGAACGCAAGTATTCCAAAATGAGAAAGAATGAAAAGAAAATTGAAGGCCAATCTTGAGAACATTGATCACCCTATCAGTCTCGAGGAATATACAAAGTTTGAAGTCAAAAATTTTATTTTTGCACTTCCTCTAATAGAACTACATGGTAAGCTGTAATCATCCGTAAGAAACCATACAAAACAAACATACTTGCCTGTAAAAGACGTTGCAAATTCAGATGCATTTTGGCAAATTTTCTGTCATCTAACATTTGTTTCTTCAGTGGGGAACCACCTGCAGTTAAAAGAAATAACTTCATTTAGATCAAAGTGCCATGCTTAATGACATGAGAACTTATTTGGTGGTTATTCTAATTGTGACATGAGAAATTGGTTTGATGGTTATTCCAGTTACCTGAAAGATGAGAAAGAAATATTTTTAAAAAATGTTAGATTTGTTATTATCTTTTCCAGTTCTGGATGCAACTGAAATATGTGAAAGATAATTGACACAAATTAATCGATCTTAAACTGAAGTAGATCTGAATGATCTAGCATCAACGGAGATATTTTAAGATGAGCAATGTAAAATCTGTTGTAAATTTGTCATGTCAACTTGGCATGAGCTATAATGTTTTCAGAACCTTTCTTCTTATGCAATTTCTTATGGTGTGCACACACCTCTAGTATTCTGGTGAGAGTTGAGTGTATTGGGGAAGAGCCGAAGAAGATTTGAGTATTCTTCCACAAAGAATTTACCTCATCATTTGCTATAGTGGATTTTCTACTTTTTTGCCCATGGACGTAATTTTATGTTTCTTCCGTCTTTTTCCCAATTCCTGCATTTTGTTTTTGGTCTTTCCACGCGACATTGGATTTGTCTGAAACAGTAATATATCTTCCTCTCTCCAATATGACTTGTATTGACATTCTTTCTTTTGCATTCCAACCATGTGCATTCTCTTGGCTCTTCCATGTGTGGTTACTACCATTAATTTAAATATACACACACATGTACACCTCATATTGAGTGCTTCTTTGACATCAAAATCTGATGAACAGATTTCCCTGTATATATATTTTGCTTAACTCTTAAATCGCTCATAACGAACAATCTCCTTACCTTGTAACCATAAACTCGTCCACATATAGAACATTATAGAAGTTCTAATATTTTTGCTCGGTGATGTTAAAAAAAGGATGCCACAACTTCCATCACTTTGTTTTTATTTTTTTTGTCTCAAAATACTTTCTTTTCTTTTATTAATTATAAATATTAGGTGTTTTTACATATTTGTCCCTTAAATATTTAAAAATTAGAATTTAGTCATCAAATCTTCATATTTATAATTTAATCTCCCAAATCCTTTAAATTACCTCACTTTAGTCTCCAGCCATATTTTTGATCCGAATTTCCCGTTATACCCCTGAGTTATTTCATTTTAGTCATTCCTTCCCTCTTCCTCCTCTCTTCTTCTTCTTATTAGATTCCCCTCTCCATTCTTTTCCTCTCTCTCTCTTTCCTCATTTTATTAGATTCCCCTGAGTTACTTCACTTTAGAGATTAACTGAGAACGAAGAAAAAGAGGAGAAGAATAGAGAGGGGAACTCAATAAAAAGAGAAAGAGAGAAGGAAGAAAAAAGGGATGAGTAAAATGAAGTAACTCAGAAGTATAACGGAAAATTCAAACAAAAAAATATGGCTGGGAGACTAAAGTGAGGTAATTTAAAGGATTTGAGAGACTAAATTATAAATATGAAGATTTGGGGGGACTAAATTCTAATTTTTAAAGATTTAAGGGACAAATATGTAAAAACCCCTAAATATTAACCATTTAGATATATGTTTCATTATCAGCTCTTGGGCACTGACACTTGAAGTTGATGACATTTCGCTTATTTGCCGTGTCACTAACATTTCATGCGCACTATTCCAAAATTTGTCATGCATTAGTGACTCGCCATGTCATATTCGTGTATGAGTATCCATGTCCACACTTCTTAGATCATCGGTTCTCGCTCAGTCATAATATAAATTTTCAATTCTCCTAACTTTTTGCAAAATGTAATCCATTTGATAAATATATAATCATCGCTTATGCACATAAAATCCAATATATAATCAAGAACTTCAAGGAATCCCATAAAGAAGCAATCATAATGTTACCTTCTTTATAATTTTTCAGCTACTCGTAATTTCTTTTCTCCCTTCAATTGTAACTATCAACGATTTGCATATGTTGCATTTATGTATAGGGCATGGAAGACTTTTGTCACAAAATTGCATTGTGTGATGTTATACATCTCTAGGGAGGCACTGACATTCCATGTCATATTTATGTATCAGTATCCATGTCCATACTTCTTACATTTTATCATTTATCAGTCCAAGCACAAATATTTTCTCCCAAACCTTTTGCAAAGTGTAAATCCATCTGATGAATCTAATAACCTCTCTTATTTACCTATGTTTATGTAACACATATAACCATCTCTCATGCAAATCACATAATTTGCAACTATAGTTTATATCTATCATCTAAGATATGTTATGGCAAAAATCATGGACAAGGCATCTTAGATGGATAATACTCCAACCCGAGCATATTCCATAGGAAAATACTCCAACTTCTCATCTAAAGGCTACAAACCCTCCATCTTACTAAGGACACCAAAATTTGACTGTCGGTTAGACATTTTGTGCTTCTCATTTGAAAACATAAATATGTTAATCTTATGATAGGACTACTAAAGAAAGTGCATTGGGACCCCAACACGCTTGTTTTCTCTGTTACACGCCATGAAACCGTAATAACGGACATTTGTGAGGTCCCAATTCTCACAATTCTAAACACGCTCCCATTCCAATTTTAAACCCTAAAGGGGTTTATTTTGCTTTAGGTTTTATGCTTACTTTGATTTCTTTTAAAAATCTGTACTTGAATTAAGATGGAAATGTGTTGATTGTTAACTTACCTCTATCCAATTCAAGCTCGATAGAATTCAATTCCATCTCCAGCTTGGTGACAATATCCTGCACCTGATCCACGTGCGTATCCACGACGTGGAGCAGCAGATCCGCAACCCGTTTAGGCACCGGATGCTCCGCCTCCTCTGAGTGGTTCATGGCCAGCAAAGACTCCAGCAGATCCTCCCCAATCACCACCCCGCTCCCAGCCGCCGCCGCCGCCGCCATCGCGGGGCTATCCACTCTCGGGATCTCCGACAGCAGGCTCTGCCCCGTCGGCGAGAACCCCAGCCTCGGCACCCGGCCCAATGACACCGTGATGACCGAGTCCCCCGTAACCCTAGCCGCGATCCGCAGCGCGAAGTCGCTGAGCGCGGGGCCGGAAGAGTTGACTCGGAAGATGAGGGCCCCGCCGACGTGGCCGCAGAAGGGACCGTTGCTGGCGAGGGTGAGGATGTCTTGGAGCTTCAGCGGAGGGCAGAGGACGGTGATTAGGGATTGGGCCGAGGCGGCGAGCTTGTGGTTCGTTTTGGGGAGCTCCACGTGGTACCAGCAGAACTGGGCCCCATCGGCGGCGGCGGCGGAGAGGTCCCAGCCGGTGGTGCAGTAGTTGCCGCGGCCGTCGAAGCGGTAGGCGCGGGTGCGGACGGGGAACTGGGCTTGGTGGAGGTGGTGGGCGGCGGCGGGTGACGGCGGGGCGTCGCGGTCGATCTCGTCGGAGTCGGCGGCGGAGGAGTGGAGATCCATGACCATGAGGAGGTTGGGATTGAGATTTTGAATTTCCAAGGGATTTTGATTAGAAACTTCTTCAAAATTTAATTTTAGGGTTATTTTAATGGTATTTGGAGTTGGATTTGGAATCGGAGCAGGAAGCGGAGTTGAAAAAATACGAGGGAGGGAATTCATGGAAACGGCTTCGGTGGCATGCTTCGTAATTTCTGCCAGTTTTTCTTTTTGGAGCGCCGGTCGCATTTACCCTTCACCCCCTCCCACTATCAAACTGCTACTTGTAAATAAATTCAACTTTTTTAAAAAAAAATTAAAATTCTCTTTTATGGCTATTTCAGTAATTTTATCTTAATTCTGCACAGAATTAACAGAGTCATCAGATACCATCCATTCAATTACATTTTATTTATTTATTTTTTTTAAAAATGTAGGGAAAAGCCTTGTTTCAGTGAACAAAAAAATGCTTTAGGTTAGTCAACTAATGGTGATTTTACGGTTCCAACCACCCTTGGTGGATATATAAAACCGTTGGGATCTGTCTGGCTGATGTAGCATTCATATTTCAGAGGCAGAGATGGATGTCAAGGAAGTTTCCGCATAAGGATTTGTGTGAATTTAACTTTGATGGTTCCGTTCAAGGTGATAAAACTAGTGCTGGATTTGTTGTAAATGATTGATGTTGGTTTTTTAATTGGAGCTGGATGCTTTTTCGGTGGCTATGAGCTCTATGCCAGAAGCAGAGATTAGGGGTCTTTAGGAGGCACTTTGTATAAAAATCTGTTGCAATCCTGAGACTAATGGATTGTCCTAAATGAGGATGCGCAAGGGGTTCTTACAACTCTTTTGAATGGTGAAGGGGTTAGCAACCCATTTTTTCGAGATGTCAGACTGCTCAGTAGCTATTTCTCTTATATTTAAGTTCAACATACATGCAAAGAAGGTAATATGTATGCATATTATATTGCAAATGATGGTACAAATTGGACTCGAAAGAAATTTTGGAGGGAATTTTCCTTGACATATGCGAGATATAGCGAGAAAAGATGTCTTAGGTGTTAGGTATGATAGACTGTAGTCCGTGAAAATATGATTTAGCAATGAAAAAAAGAAAAAGAAAAAAGCTTCCCGTTAGTCAATTGATAGAGGGAGTGTAGAATTCTAATTATACCCCGATATAATTAACTCACATACCCTATATTTTCTTTTTTCTCCTCTTATAATGGGCTATTCTAAAGTATCAAGAAAATATTTCTTACTATTAAAGTCTAATTAATAGGGATATTTTTTCCGACCTTTCAAAATTTGGATAACGGAGATTAAATTAAATTTTGAAAAACGGAGAGAAAATTAAAATATGCAAATAAGAGAAAACATAAATATAATATAGTTTCCCCAATAAATATGATCAATGTACCAAGGGAAATAAATTTAATAAATTCCAATGGATACGAACTTTATTTAAAAAAGAAGCCGAATAACCTAATTGAATCAAACCAAATTGAATTAGTTTAATTTTTTTTTGTTTCTAATTTCTAATTGGTTCGATTAAATTTTGCGAAAATCAGTAAAAACGAAGCTGATATTGAACAGTCTCACTCCTACTCCAAAATACATCCTTAGAATAGGGACAGAAGTCTTCACTTTCTCAAAAAATTGTGTAGGCCCGGGTCCAGAAGAAAATATTTTTGGGAGCCCACTCCAATTCAAGTCCAAACTCGAAACTCGAAAATTTTACAAGACACGTGTCATACTGTGGTCCCCACCCAACCCTCGATTTGGTCAGGGTGCCGATAGAGCAGACTAATGGGCCGGGCCTGGCCCGGCCCGGCCCGGCCCGGCCGGGGCCCGTGCCCGGCACGGCCGTGCCGTGCCGGAAGGGGGCGTGCCGTGCCACCGGCACGGCACGGTGGCCATGGGGCCGGCCCGCCGGCACGGCACGGCAGGCCCGTGCCGTGCCCGGGCCGAGGCGGGCCGGTCCGGTTTTTTTAAAAACAAAAAAAAAAAGGGGGGGGAAGGGAAAGTTATATCATATCATATGATAAAAACCTTTGTTATATTATATATAATCTAATTACATTTATGTAATTACTCTATAAATCTCTTTAGAAATTATATAAAACCCGAAGAGAGGAGAGAAGACCCTAACCGTCACCCTCAACTTGTTCTTAATATATTTTCTAAGAGATTTATAAGTTAAAAAAAAAAAATTGAAAATACATGAATATCCTTACAAATTTAAATACTTTTAATCAATCTTCATTTTCTACCGGTAAACCTAAGATCTCTAATACATCTTCTTCATTAGTCAAGCTTTGTTCCCTGTCTTCTGCGTAGTACCAATCCTTCACGCAGACACACATCTCCAATGTGTCCGATGCCATTGAGGTTCTCAAGTACGTGAGCACTCTACCACCTGCGCTAAAAGTAGACTCCGATGCTACAGTAGACACTGGAGGAGTTAGTAGATCACGGGCCATATTGGAAAGTACGGATATGTTTTTTCCTGTGATTTCCACCATGCCAAAATATCAAAGGATTCATACTTTTCAGGAGATGCGTTATCTTCATAGCTAGCTCTCTCTAAATAATAATGTAATTCATTAAAATATGTACTACTTTGTCTTGGCTTTTTTCTCTTAAATAGAGATGATATTATTGGATTACGAATTTCCCTACTAGATGGTTCTTTTGTAGTTTGTGTTGGCACACCATACATATCTTCATAAGTTTTATACATAATATCTAAATATGTTTTAATATCATTAAGTAAATCCCTCACATTATTTTCATAAGACATATTTGTATAAAATAAATCTATTAATATTTCAAGTCCATCTAACTTGCAACGGGGATCCATAACAGTTGCAAAATATATTAAGTATGGAAAATCTTTAAAATATTTATTAAATTTAATTTCCATAGGTCGAACAATACTTTCAAGTATAGAGTGGTTTCTACATTCATTAAAAACCGAAGTAATTTCGGTTAAATAATATAATGCAATGTGTGTAGTTGGGTAATAACTTCCTGACAGTACTCTAGATGCATCTTCAAATTTGCCTAAAAACTTAGAAATGCAATGCAACTGGTGCCATTCATTATTATCTAAACTATACATTGGTGTCTCCATTTCATTAAAAGCATTTATTACATTTTTATACTCAATAGTTATGTTTAACATTTTATATGTAGAATTCCATCTTGTTCTAACATCTATAGGTACAATTCTAGGTGATATTTTCATATTTTTACATATTTATTTAAATATTTGTCTTCTTGGCCTACTATCTTTAATAAAAAGTAATGTATACCTAAGTTTCATTAGTGAATCATTTACTATTTTTAATCCATCTTAAACGCATAAGTTTAGTATGTGGCAAATACACCTAACGTGGAATAATTTTCCATCTAGAATTGGTTTTGTATAATTTTTAAGAATTCTAATTGCGGCCGTATTTTCAGAAGCATTATCCAAAGAAATGGTAAATATTTTATTGTCTATTCCAAAAGCTGAAAATATATTTAGCATGGTTTGTGATAAATTTTGTGCATTGTGAGGAAATTCGAATACCCTAAACCCTATTATTCTTTTCTGTATGCACCATTCTTGATCTATATAGTGTACCGTCATGCATAAATAATGAGTCATATTTCTAGCTTCCCAACTATCTGCAGTTATTACAACTCTAAAAATTAAAGAAGAAAAAATAGCTATTAAAGTGTCCCTCTGCTCTTTATATAGTTTGAACATATCAGATGTAGATGTTGAACGTGAGACTTTTTTAAATTCGTCAGTAAATGATGATTTACAAAATCTTTCAAATTTGCGATTTTCCGAAAAAGTAAATGATTGTTCGTCATGTATTATAAATCTTGCTAAATTTTCTCTTGTTTTAATTGGACATATTTACGTATACCTAATGATCCACCTAATGTGCTTATTTGTGTTTGATGTGGTACATTTGGTGGGTGATTTTTTTCTACGTGTCTTTTAAGATGACCCGTTCCGCTACCTACAGGAAACGAAAAAATTTTATGACAGTGTTTACACTTAGCTTTCCTAACATTGTTTTCTGTTATTTTTTCAAAATGTTTCCATATGTCTGATCTAACAGCCCTAGTAGATGCGGTAGTTTGTGTTTCGGGTATGGTTGTATTAGTTGTTTCTTCATGAGATACAAAAAATGGTACTTGAGGAGGTTGTTCTAAGGGTTGACATAGATTTTGATATTCTTCATCAGTTAAAAAAGGAGTAAAAGAACCCGTGACTTGAGAGCAAGAAGCGCCAGACGAGTGTGGATCCATTTTAATAAAATCCCAAAAATAACTAATTAAAATTCTCAAAAAAACTTTAAATTATAAATACCTAGTTAGAGAGATGAAGCTGGAAACCGAAATAGCGAAAAAAACCTTGCTTCAATGAGAAAACTTGCTTGGATCTTGTTTGGAAGACTTGCTTGCTTGAGATTTCTTGATCACTTGATTGAAACTTGCTATTTCTTTTGCTTGAGACTTCTTGAGAAATAAAGATTTTAGGAGATTTTTTAGAATGAATTTAGTGTATAAGAATGATGAATGGTAATAGAAGAGATATTGAGGTATTTATAGATGAAGAAAATGTTTAATTTGTAAAAAAAATTTACAAACCCCCCCAACGGCTATTTTGACCGTTGGGGGAGAAATCTGCAAATTTTTTTTTGCAAGAAACCCCCCAACGGCTATAAAAATAGCCGTTGAGGGGTTATTTGCAAAAAAAAATGCAAAACCCCCCCCAAAACACCCCAACGGTCATATTTAAAAAAAAAAAAAAAAAAAATCTGGCGTGCCGGCCCGTGCCTGGCACGTGCCAGGCACGGCCCGGCATGTCGTGCCTTGGCGTGCCGCCGGCACGCCCGACCTCGGCCCGGGCACGCCCGGGCCGAGGCGCCGTGCCGTGCCGGGCACGTGCCCGGCCCGTTAGTCTGCTCTAGGTGCCGATAAGCCACGGGAATTTCTAGATGGGCACAGCCTTTTTTTTTACTAGTGAGCCCACTTAAAATTTTTTCTTTATTTACTATTTTGTCATTAAAATTCTTAGTCAAAACTGTCCCACCTTTACCTCTTCTTTCATCCTTCCATCTATCGGGACTGTTAGCCCGGATGGATTGGCCTGATCCGGACTGATTAGCCCGGATCAGACCAATCCATATGGACTAACAGTCCCGGATAGCTGGATATGATCAGAGAGGGGGAGGGGGAGGGGGGAGAGGGGGAGGCGAGACGGCGATGTCGTTGGAAAGCTTCTAGAAATTTTCGTTTTTTCTCAAAGATAGAGAGAGTGAAATTGAGAAGATGAAGAAGATGAAGAAGAAGACGATAATGAAGAAGAAGAAGAAGAAGAAGACGATAGAGAAGAAGAAGAAATCAATCGGAGAGAGAGAAGATGATAGTTTAGGAATTTTGGTGTGCACACTAGGAAAATCCTCTCATTTTAAAAGAGAGAGTGTGCTCACCAGGAAAAGTGGGCTCACTAAGGAAAAAACTGTTCCCATCTAGAAATTCCATAAGCCACCGATTTCCCAAAAAACAATGGCTGAAAGATCCAGGAAAAAAAAAAAAAAAATTCCCCAATCTTTGGATTTTTGATCGGAATTCGCTCGGAGATATCTTGCCATGGCTGAATCAGAGAGCAGCAACGAACTCGCCGATCGAAGCCCTAAAAGGTGAACTCTTTTCTTCTGATATTGAATGAAAATTTGGAAAGTTTGGGCCTTTAGCTGTCTGATGAAATTTCTCACCGAAACTAATTAAGAAGTATTTGGGATAAAAGGGTTATTTGTTGTTGTTGTTGATGATATTTTAGATGGTGGTGTGGTTGTTATTTTACATCTTGAAGAATAAGTTGAGAGAGAAACCTTGAGGTTGAAGCTCCCCCAGGATTTATTAATACACAAGCACAGTGTTGTAATGAGTAAAGCATTTCACAATCGAAATTCGTAAAATCCATTTATAAGCTGAAAGTCTAATGGGTTGCAGACCGCTACATCGAAAGAGCAAAGATTGCAAGGTGTTGACTAACCAGATCCTTCTAAATGCCTACTATGGTGCTGAACAACAAGGACCACTGTGGTGAAGTGGAAACATCTCTTGAGGTGGTGTGAAGGCTATGTGGGGTTCAAATCTCGGTTGAATTAGGCTACAACCGTGTTTCACCCTGACATAATAACCATGTTTTTGGAACTCACCCTGTCCATCTTTATGAGAAATCAAGAAGCAACTAAATACAAGAATTATACCTCACATCCTACATCTACTTCATCATTTTTGAGAGTGATTTTACCATCGTCTTCAATTTCATCTTTGAGCCCTCGTCATTTGCTCCCATTTAGTATATCTGATGGAGACAATAAAGGTCACTATTTGACCAAAATTTACCAGATTTTTAACTAAGATTTGATTATATTTAGTTAGAATTTCAAAAGATTTGTTTAAGTTAGCTAACTTTAGTCTTGTTTGCATGTATGGTTCACGAGGGAGTTTTTATTTATTACTTGTAAGTCTTCATTTTTAAATCAGTGAATTATTTTGAGATTATTGAAAGCATGCGACTTATTTCTTTCAAATCTTTTGTCGAATGATTCGTGTGAGAGTGGATGTGTGATTTGCTGGGTGTGATGCCTGAATCTTATTTCCTTGTATTAAACCTTGATTATATTTAAAATTTTTAATTTCACCCAAATTCCCAATTATACATCACAAAAATCCTAATTTCCTCTCTGTTCTGCATCAATACCATCCAATATACAAATAAAAAAGGTGCAATGCTATATGTGTTGTGGATTGATCTGCAGTTTGCTCACACTTTAGTCTGGAGGTGACTCCATTGGTCTTAATTAGAAAATGAGTTGTTGTTGTCTTGGTTGAATGACAACCTCAGGATTATTGTGTGTATGATATTTTAAAATATTATTAGTTATTTTTATATCTAGTTTATCGTGCTGCGTAATTGCTAATTATTGTCAAAGTATGTGAAGTTTTCGGTTATGTTAAATCTAGGATGATGATGAACGTTGGTCAAAGTTTTAAATATCGTATATCAGGTTCATACTGAATGAGGGGTTTTCATATCAGATCGTAGAATATTGAACGATATGCTAGGGATATAAGGTCAATGTCTAGCTTGTGTATTGTACCGACAACCTCCCCAAAATAATATATCGGCTAATATATGATTCGTAGTTGCCGATATTTGAAGCAATGATGTTGGTAAGTCCAAATCTACGACACTTAGTGGCACAGAATTTGAAGGATTTAAGCTAAAAAAGAGGAAGGTGGGCTCTATATTGCAAATCGAGAAGTTTTACTATAATAAAGCTTGTGTAAGGCTACAAAGAGTGATTGCAAAGTTCTTCTATTCAGTTGGCCTTCCATTTCATTTAGTAAGAAACTGAATTTTACTAGTTTCTCACATACATGGCAACTGGACATATTTATGGCTATGCACATCCTAGAGATTAATTGTTGGAGACTTTATTGCTCCAAGAGAAGGCTCACATTAAAAGGTACTTGGAACCGATCAAGAGCACTTAAAGGGGAAGGGATTGACTTTGGTTTGTGATTGTCGGTTTGATCTTCATGAGATGCCTTTCATGATTGTGGCAGAGTGGAAACTCGTGTTTCTTAAGGTAGTGACAAAGGGGATCGCAAGTATATATTCTTCATTTGAGATAAGATGAGATAAAATGACTAAGGAGGTTTGGATGCAGCATGTGGTGCAAGTTATTATAGTTAACACACTAGTTTTCAAGGAAGATGAGCATTTTATCGAAGATAAATTTCCTCATCTTTGGGACAACATGCATCGTCCATATTCTTAATCTTGCAATTAAAAACATTTCCATGGAAGTGAATACAGTTGCGAATAATGTAATATATGAAGAATGTAATTGGACCATAAATATCAGGGAAGATGCACTATTTATAGGAAATTTATCATGAATTATTTAATGAGGCTTTCTATGCTTAATGACTTTAGCAATCTCTAGTTTGTTTTCATTGCTAAAGCTTGCCTTCCTATTGTTATGATGCTTAGGAGATATATCCAAGTAAAAGCGTTCTCTCCAAAAGATGGTGATTAGTATGGAATTCATACCAAGAAGGATGACATAGAGAAAGAAAAGTTTGTAAGGGAGAAAATATTTGATGAAATATAGTGGGAGGAAAATTGAATATATTTCAGTGCCGATTTATAAAATGCTAAGGATCAATGTAGAAAATAACGCATTACGAAATGCGTTATAACGCGTTTCGTAACGGAGCGCAGACTCGGCGCTCCTTAACAACAGGAAAAAACGTTGAATTCCGGAGCGGTGCGTTATTTGGAAATAACGTGCATTACGTAACGTAACGTTATAACGCAAAATAACGCACGTTATTTCCTAGGGCTATTTTGGGTATAAATATTCATAACCAAACTCTAAATTCCTCCCCTTTCCTTTCGCGACTGAAAATTTTTCCCTCACCTCGTTTCTCCGCTTCCCTCCCCCTCTAAAAAATCCAGTTTTCCTCCGATTGCCGACCCTCTCCATCGCCAACCATCTCCATCTTCACTGATTCCTCACTGATTCCGACCTTCTCCATCGCCGATCTTAACTGATTCCGATCCTCTCCATCGCCGATCTTAACTGATTCCGATTCTCTCCATCGCCGATCTTAACTGATTCCAATCCAAAATCGATCCTCTCCATCGCCGACCCTCTCCATCTCCATCGCTGACCCTCCATTGACATCGCCATCGCCGACCCTCTCCATCGCCGACCCTCTCCATCTCCATCGCCGACCCTCTCGAAGTGGAAAAGGACGCAACACTGCAGAAGGAGCAACTCCGGCGAGTAATTCCGATGAATTTCGATATGTAAAAATTTAAACCCTAATGATTTTATTTTTTTGTTTATTGTAATGCTTACTTGCTAATGTTAGGAATTCAAACTCAAAGTTTTAATTTTTTTAATTAATACATTAAATCCTAATTTTTTTTCCATTGATTAAAATTTTTTAACTGTTCGTTTGGGGTTTTGGGATTTAATTAAGTCCCTGTTATGTAACGGGGACTTTTGATTTCGTTTGTGGTTTTTGGGATTCAATTAAGTCCCTGTTATGGAGTGAATGAAATATGATGTGCATGCAGCTATAATTTTTCTTCTTGGTGTTAATTTGATTACTTTTCTAATGAATTAGTTGCATCAAAAAATTTCAATTATGCATACAGTAATTGAAAAGAACAACATGCACTTTAGGTAATCATCTATATGATTACAGTTCTTATATTGCACACAGTTTTTATAATCATCTATATGACAATGCTTTTGTAGTGTTGCAACAAATTTCAATTATGAGAACAAATTGCTATCATAATCACCTCTCTTTGTGTTGTCTTTTCCCATGAACTTTAGGTAAATATCATTCGATTAAAAAGTTAAATAGGATAAGACCATCGAAGTCGTTAGATTTTTAATTTGTTTTTGTTTTGAGGGTCAAATTATAGCCCTGTTTTGCCCACTGCACTGTTGCAAAATATAAAATAGTACAATCATAAAATTAATTATATATCTTTTTTGTTGGGTTGAAACTGAATTATTTTTGTTATTATTCTATATTTCTAAGAAATCAAAGAATCATGTCTAAATATTTGGATCCGGTAAGAGAATGGGGGATTCATAAAGATGGTTAACCAAGCAATTATTTTTATTGCAAATTTTGCAATCACCACATCACTGCTGGAATTACAAGACTGAAGCATCATTTGGCTGGTACAAGAAATGGTGTTAAAGTTTGTGAGCGAGTTCCAGCAAATGTGAAGAAAGCATGTCAAGAGACGCTACAGGTTACAGAGATAGAGAAAAAGAAGAAGTTAGCATTGACCCGTGAAATTGGGAGAATGGGTGAACCACAGGCTGAAGTGATTAGCCAAGAACTTGAAAGTGCCTCAGGAAGCAACTCCCAGTCACGGACTTTAGGTGCAATAGACAAATTTATTAATGTGGAAACCCATCAATCAAACCTTGAAACTTCTTTAAAGGAGGTAAGAGAGGATTGCATAAGAAAGATTGGTAGATGCATATTTGCTAATGGATTATCATTCAATATATTGAATAGTCCATATTGGAAGGAAATAATAGAAACAGTTGGTAACTTTGGATTCGGTTTGAAGCAACAATCCCCTTATGAGATAAGGGCACAAGTCCTTAATGCCGAAGTTGAGGATATTGATAAAATCAAGGAGAAATACGTATTGGCTTGGGAGAAATATGGATGTACAGTAATGTCAGGTGGATGGTCTGATAGGAAGAGCAGAAGCTTAATTAATTTTCTTGCAAATTCACCGGAGGACACTTTCTTTTATAAGTCCATTGACGCATCAGATCAGTTCAAGACTGGAACTTATTTGTGGGAGTGTATTGACAAGGTGGTTGAGGAGATTGGAGAAAAAAATGTTGTTCAAGTGATTACCGATAACCATGTCTCTTACGTGAATACTGGTACAAAACTTATGGAATCAAGAAAATGTTTATATTGGACTCCTTGTGCAGCTCATTGTATTGATATGATGCTTGAAAACATAGGCAAGATGAAAATTCACAAGGAGACACTTGATACGGTAAAATGTATAATACAATTTATTTACAATCATTGTTGGGTTCTTAGTTTGATGCGGCCATATACAAAGGGGAAAGAACTTCTAAGGCCTGCCATCACTCGATTTGCTACCTCATTCTTGACTTTGCAAAGGTTGTATAAATTAAGGCAACCTATAAGAAAAATGTTTGCATCTGATGAATTTGAATTTACTAAGAGTGTTTGGGCCAAAAAACCGAATGCAATTAAGGCCAAGAAAGCGGTGTTGTCTAGTCGAAGCTTTTGGGGTCGTGTTCTGTTTTGCTTCAGCACCACTCTTCCACTTGTCTATGTATTACGAGAGGTGGATTCATATGTTAGACCTTCTATGCCTTTTCTTTATGAAATGCTTGGTAGTTGCAAAGAGAAAATTGCTGATATTTGTGATGGCAATAAGAGGAAATACATGCCTTATTGGAATATGATAGATAAGAGGTGGACAGATATGTTACATAGGCCTTTACATGCGGCAACATATTTTCTTAATCCAAGATGTTTTTATAGCGATACCTTTTCAAATGTTCCAGAGGTGAGGAGAGGTTTTCGTGAATGCATGCAACGTATGATACATGATCTTAATGAGTATGCACAAGTTGATGTTGAGTTGGATCAGTATAAACAGAAACTTGGAGAGTTTGGATCCCCACTAGCTCAAATGACTATGAATGCCTATAGTCCAGGTATAATTTTATTTATTTCTATGATTCTATACGTAGCTATATCATTAATTTTTAAAATTTTTAACTCCAAAATTATTTTAGCTGCTTGGTGGGAAAGATTTGGAGAAGATGTTTCTACACTCCAAAAGTTTGCAATTCGGATTCTCTCTCTTACTACCACTGCTTTTGGATGTGAATGCAATTGGAGCACTTTTGAGCAAGTATGAAAATTTAAAACTAAAAATTTTTTTGTTGATATTTTATTTCATTTACTTATACAAATACACATTTCACAAATTTGTTGAAGGTTCATTCAAAAAAAAGATGTTGCTTGGAACAAGAACGTCTGCATTCTCTTGTTTATATTATGTATAATATTAAGTTTAGAGAGAGAAATATATGGAGAAAACGAATGAATTTGGATTCGATTCTTATAGATGAAGCGACCCCTGATGATGAATGGCTTGTAGAGAGTGAAAAATCGTGTCTTGCCGATGATTTTGGATTGTTTGATGATCGAGATGAGAATATTGTTGATACAGGAACAAGGGATTTTCTAGATGTTACCGCGATTAATAGCAATCAGAATGTTATGGCCGCCACAGATAAGGGTGACAAGCAAGATGAGAATGAAACTACAAGAAAAAAACGGAGGGTCGATACTTCATGTAAGTAATTGAAAATTTGGTTTTCAGTTCTTGATTAAGTGTCTAGCCTATGCCTTTATGTATCATATAACCTCATTAATTTGTGAATTTCTTTTGTAGCATCTTCCTTGGACAAAGGAAAATCAATTGATGATGTGGTGGATGAGACGGGGATGATATCGATCCTGAAGATGCTAATTGTATTTTGGACGAGGATGATCTAATTGTAATAGAGTAGATGATGGTATGAGGACTTAATTTGTATATTTTGGAGGAGAATGTTTTGTATAACTTAAATAATTTTATATATTTGCTACAAATTTTAAAATTTTTCTATGCTTTTAAATTGATTTTACAGTATTTTATATGATTTTTTGGATTTATTTACTTATTTATGACCATTATTAAATATAATTTTATATTTATTTTAATTAAATAAATAGAAAATTGTGTAACCTATGTTATGCGTTACATTATTTGCTACCTAACCTAACAAAAAAAAACCGTTACGTTAACGTTATCATTATTTTAAACATTGCTAAGGATTGTGGATACTAGTGTGCCCTCACTTCACTGAGTCTGTGACATATGGAATTCAATGATTAAAATAGTATGAGTTTCCATGTATGTATGTATTTGCGAAGGGAGGGTGGAAATTGAGGTGTCAACTTTCTACACAATAACAAGTCACTTCATTGTCTAATGCATTCAGTCAATCCTAGGTAACCTACATTCACATAAAGTTATATTCTTTTTACATCATTGTTGATACTTCTTAATGTATTATTTTTTAAAGCAACTTGAGGATGGCTTAAATCCCATTCCACATCATAATACTGATGAGATTTTGAAAGCAAAAATCAAATATTTGACGAGGCATTAATCTGGCCCAAAGAAGATTGGTTAATCTGAGTTTCCTAAGTTTTCAGATGCCTTGGGAGAATTTACAGATCATGATTCTTTGTAGGATTGTTATGAATTGAGGCTAGGACATGGTAGGTGGTACATGGATCATATACCCCAAAATTTCAAAGTTTGGCTCTAAAGCTACTTGGACAACCTTGCTTCTCTCCCATTAGTAAGAAGAATTGTAGCACATGTTCCTTCATTCCCTTTATGATGAAGAATAAGATAAAACCTCATCGTGCCAATGTTATGCTTATGTGCACAGTAACCTATATCTCTTCTCAAGGAAGAGGCTACAGTATATGTGGCTTCAAAAATGAGAGGTATTGCCAGTGACTAATGTGACTCGCTTGATGAGGTAGTGTCACGCCCCGCTCCCGATATACGGTATACGAGCACGTGTAGAAGGTACCGACAATATATTCGGTTTGAATATGCTAAATTCTCAATAAATTTGCCACAATAATACTCATTACTATAGAAAAATTCAATAAAAGTTTGACTTTTCACTTAATGGAATAAAATTTAGATACAGTTGAAACAAAATACAATAAACTAAACAAAAGGAAGTAAGGAAGCAGGGAATCTCTAATCCATTATTGGGTTTCAACCTGATCTTCAAAGTACATCAGATTCTGCATCAGTTTTGGTGTGTCTATCGGGAAGTCTGGGCATGCACACTCAGGTCGTCAGATTGCGACCAAAACAAAACACGCGGAAAGAATGTGAAATATAATGGTTATTTGCAAACATAATAATACAAGTTTAGAAAATATGTAATAAGATGTCTATAATAATTATATCAATTGATTTAGGTTATTTTAATGTCATTTTAGTAAGGTCAACTTTATAACAGGAGTATTTTTGTCTATAATGTCATGTAATTGAAAAAACTAAGTGATGTGATATACTGTTTCGATTGTCTCTTATACAGACCCAGGAATCACATAGATTGTCCGTTGCTGAGTCAGACCTGCCGTCATGCAAACATGAATAATAAGAAGGTATGATCCAACAAATCATCACGTACCCATGGTGTGCGAATTATTTAGTTGTACAACTTAACATGTTACAACCAAAATAGAGTATATTTTCATCATTCGATCTTCCCTCTAACACAGTGTCATTCAATATAGTTAATGGATCATATCAGGTACAATATTTCAATTCAGGTACATTAGTTGTTGACAATATGATTCAAAGATGTTCAATTTATACTTTATTAACAAATCACAATTGACTATATCAGGGATTTACTGATTTGAGACATCATAGAGATATCAGCTAGTCAAGTGTATGGATGCTGGGAGGTTTTCCGTGCGATGCACGTTCTTTAATTAGAGAACCAGTATACAAGACAAATTTTCTAGCCACCGATACAAAATGATATCATAAACAGTATTTTTCCATGATTATAGCTTTTTCGTTATTTATTAAATATTAAAATATAGCTATATTATGTAATTTAACAAGTATTCATTAAATTTCTAACAATATAAAGAAGTAATATGAATGTCAATGATTGCACTTGTAGTAACAAACTTATTTTCTACAAATTATTTTCTATCAACATAAAGAAATAAGAATTGTAATAACAAATTTATTTTCGACAAATTAGATGATATAATTGAAATAATATTTCTATAAAAAGAACTAGCATGTTTAGTAAGTCCAGAAATAATTCATCTGGATTTTGTTTTCCGATGTCGCTCAACGGAACAATCTACACATTAAAAATATTATTAGAATATTAAAAACAAATTAATATGAATTTAGATAATTTTTAGTAATTTTTCTAATATTTATAACGCACTCAAAATTGATTTTAGTATTAACGGATTTGAATTTGATAAATGGGTCTGAATTCATCATTGGGTTTATAAAACGATGAATGTTCTTTCTAGGTTATGAGGGTTATTGAGTAGTGGGTGAGCTAATCTAGGATTCATTAAAATAATTTAATGTAGGAAGAAAAAGAAAGATAATCTCTTACCTCATTATTAAAAGATGTGAAGCCAAAAACGTAGAAAGAAAGGAACAATGTACTCTTCTATGACAAAGTGATGGCGACTCCAGTGGTGGCTTCTGTGGTGACTCGGCAGCCACGACGGTGGCCCTGGCGGCGGCTCTGGCGAAGTGAGAGAGAGAGGGAATAATTTTAGAATATGAATTCTATTTTCGGAGTGGGTTAGAAGTATTTTGGTTTAGGGGTTTATATAGGTTTCAAAGTTGAGGTTTTAGAATATGAAAGGTTTTAGTTCAATTAGGGAGCTTAATTCTGAGAATTAAATATAGAAGTTTCATTGTTGAAATAATGGAGAAGATAAAGAGTTTGGAAGTTGGAGAAAATGAAAAGTTTAGAAGTTATAGAAAATTAAATGTTTGGAGGTTATAAAAAGTGAAAAGTTATATTTATTATTTTGTTTATTTATTTATTTATGTCTAATGAAAATTAAGGGTTATTACAGGTGGGAATGCTCGAGATTGCAGAGCTCTTTTTTGATGACCAAAAAGGGGGATATGGTTTTCATTAATGAGAAGTTGGTGATGATAATTGAGAAGACCAGGTTGGGATTTAGCACGTTGATATATTTAAGAATTATTATGAGACTGCGTATCTCTTCATGCTGAGAATAAGTATGAAGTGCACCTTATATATGATATTTTACATTTCTTAGATATCAGTTAGCTTGTAATAGAATGTTACATTTTGGGATGCAATATTTTGGACTGGTTATAGAACTATCATTAGATATTTGGAGTAATCTGGTTCATGGTCTTGGGTGAATTAGGATGTCAAAAAATTAGTATTATGGTTTTGTCTACTTGTATTTCATGATTGGACATGCTATACAATTAGGATTTGACCTCTAATCCTATTAATTGAAATTTATATGTTAGAACATCAAAAATTAAAACCCATATGTTTGGATGTGACATATAATATCTAAAAAATTTTAAAACTAAAAAGGGCAGGGTCTATTTTCTTTTAACCTATTGATTAACAACATACAAACTGAGGTATGAAATAGCGCATGTATTCACTTCTAATTTATAAATCCAAACCATTCATCTCGATCTAAATAAAACAGTTTTATTGTGTCATAAAACACTCTTCAACACCCTTTGGACACCAATTTTTGTTGGGCTTAATGTATATGGAACATTGAACTAAACAATTATCTATGTCCATTTTGCAGTTAGTTGAACAATGACATGTAAACTTGCTTCTAAAAAACTGGCCTTAGGGTACTCCAAATTATAAAGATCAACTTGAAAAATTGGATGATCTACAATTAAATCTTTAAGTAACAAAGTCTATACTAGATATGCATATAGCCATATCCAAGCTGTTCATTCAAGTTGTACTTGTGTCCTTTTTGAAGATTATTGCATAGTTTTGTCTCTAACTCATCATACTTTTGTGATATGCATATAGTTGTATCCAAGTTGTCCACTCAAGTTGTACTTGTGTCCTTTTGGAAGATTATTACATTGTAATGTATGAATCATATCATATTCTTGTCCACTATGTGTGCGAGGATTTTTCCAGTTGAGCTCACACTAATTTGGTATCATGTTGTCGCTACCTCAGAATTTGAGCCCACTTGCTCAAGAAACAATAGGTACCATGGATCAAGATGATGCACATGAAACCAAGTCCATGGTAGGATCCCACAACCTAATTATATATATATATATATATATATATATATATATATATATATATATATATATATATATATATATATATATATATATATATATATATATATATATATATATATATATATATATATATATAGGCCCTTTGTTCTATCTGATCTCTCCACTATTTCTCATCTCCTCGTGTAGAGGAATGATTAACAAAACCTAAAGCTTGCATTGAGTAGGCTCAACCTGTACCGTAAGAAACTTTTCTTGAACCTACCTTCCATGGGCCTGGCAACTGTTCACACTGTTGGTGACAGACATCCAATGTTGCAGCCTTGCTGCACTGGTTATAACCCCCATATTTCATTGAAGAGAGATTAATAAACAAGCATGCCCAGTTACATATACGGCACAATAAAAGATTATTTTTCTCGATTTTAAAACAAATAACTATCTCACAACTTGAACTATGACAACCAATAATGTAAACCATGGAGAAAAGCATTCCTTTTTCTGTAGCTAACTCCAATGCCATCAGTAGACCTTTTCCCACAATTTTTTTGGACATATTGGGTATCTGATTTGTGGTGGTCATTCCAAACCTTGCTATAGCTGGCTCATATATGCACCTCTACAAAAGCCGATGTTTGAGAAAATGGTTGGTATCATCTTTTATAACTTTTTTTAAAAAAAAAAAAATTACCCCTTAAGAAATTCTGTTATTCCTCACATGAGAGAGCCCGGCAAGTACCCACCCCTACCAAATCCTGTAGTGCCTCATAATTTTAGACACGAACTTCACTATGAATATTATCAAGCATAACCAAGGTTATTTTGGCATGTTAAGAATATTTAGACATTACCAGTGCTTTACAGAACTATTGATTTAGTGTTTAGCCTATGTAGCTTATGACTCGGATACAACAACAACAACAACTAAGCCTTTCATCCCAAGTATTTGGGGTAGGCTACATGAACCAAAAAAGAATCACGCCGGATCGATCATTTTGATAGTCCTCCATTCATTTCTATCAAGTAATATCTCCTCATTTAAACCTCTAGAATCCATATTTTTTCGTATTACCTTCATCCATGTTTTATTTGGTCTTTCCTTCATTCTTTTAATTTGTCCTACATTGATAAACTCCCCTCGTCGACTGGTGCATTTGTAGGCCTACGTAGCACATGATCAAACTATTGTAATCGGTTTTCTCGCATCTTCTCATCGATAAGAGCTACACCTATCTTAGCACGAATATCTTTATTTCTCACTTTATCTCTCCTAGTGTTGCCGCATATCCAGCGGAGCGTGCGCATCTCTGTTACACTTATCTTCTGTGAATAGCATTTCTTTATAGCCCAACATTCCGTGCTATATAATAAAACTGACCTAATAGCAGTCATATACAATTTTCCCTTCAGTCTTAACGGAATGTTACGATCGCATAAAACTCCCGTTGCTCTCCTCTATTTTAACCAGCCAGTTTGTATCTTATGGTTAATATCATTATCGATCTCTCCATCATTCTGAATAATAGAACCCAAATACCTAAACTGACTGCTCATTTGTATCTCTTGCTCATCCAGTTTTACAGTATTATAGTTTATGGTTCGTCGTTTACTAAATTTACACTCCATATACTCTGTTTTAAATCTACTCAATTTAAAATCTCTAGATTCTAATGTATAGCTCCATAACTCTAGCTTGGCAATTATCCATGCTCTTGTCTCATCAATTAAGACAATATTATCAACAAATAGCATACACCAAAGTATCTTATTCTGAATAGCTCTAGTAAGCTCATCCATTACTATAGCAAATAAGAATGGGCTCAATGCAGATCCTTAATGCAATCCAATTGTGATAGAAAAATCACTTGTTAAACCACCACATGTACTGAAATTGACCACTACTCCATCATACATGTCCTTAATTATGTTGATATATTTGATGAGAACTCTTTTTTTCATCAAAGCTTATGACTCGGATAAACTTATGAACTTAGTTGCTACAGAACTTGATCAGTGTCGTCATTTTAGCTTTTTTGCCTAAGGGGTCAAATGGTAAAAACCAGAAAAATATTTCCTCTGTACTTTATACTAGAATATCATAGAACTAGTGTAGGTATTTTCATTAATAATAGTAATTAGATTGCAATTTATGACTTTGCAATTACCTGTTAGAGGAAAAAGAAACAAACACCTTTTATTCATGTATTGTAAAACGTTAAATTTCAGGTTTAAGATAGGAAGCGAGAGAAGTGTAGCTGAAGAGCTATTAGATGGTGAGAAAGATGGTAAAGAAGTTATTGGTGGAAGAAAATGGGAGGACCTTCCAATTAACTGCTTGGTGGATGTGTTTGGAAGATTGAGTCTTCAAGACCTGACACTGGGTGTTCCTTTTGTGTGCAAGTCTTGGTATGAAGCTTTGCTGGATCCTGCTTGTTGGAAAACCTTAGATTTCCGTGCAATAGATCCATGGGCATGTTCACCGTTTAATGAGAAGTTCAAGCATGCTTATCGTTTGGAGAAATTCACTTTTAGAGGATTTCTGAAATTAGTCATCAGTCACAGCCATAAATCTGCCACAAAGCTGTTACTTCCTGAAGGTCACTTTCCGCTAAGGGATTTGGTCTATGTTTGCAAAGAGTAAGTGCCAGTTTTTTTTTTTTTTACTTCTCTTCCTAGGGATGATAATGGATGCGTTCATGAGCTAAATTTTGGCCCTCTCTACACAAAATTTTGAATTAGAAAAAAATAAATTTTCACTTTTAATTCAAAATTTTGTATAGAACAGGCCAAAAATTGACCCATGGACGTGTCCATTATCATCCCTGCCTCTTCCCATTTTAAATATATCATCTGTAAATGCAATCAGTATGTGCTGGGCATCAAATTGATTCTCATATGTGAATACTGGCAATTCTAGTAGTTGGTTCCTGTTATCATATGATGACTTTTCTTTCTCCTCCTTTTCCCTAAATATTTGTTCCTGTTATGAGGATCCTACTATGTAGTTATTGGCTTATGGGACATCGGCACATTAGTTTTTTGTATGTAATAGTTGACGCTTACAATTTTTCATGATGAATTGGATACAGATGTCCGTTGTTGCATATCTACGCTGCATGGGACGGAAAGCTAGATTCAGGAACAACTCCGATCCGTGGCTTAGTTCTGAAAATGAATGATGCAATCCTGAAATATCATTGTAAATTATAGGTACTTGTCAACTGTCAAATTTTGTATGTTCTTCTTTTCTGTTTTCTTGTGTAAGAATGCTTTTTAGGTTCTTTTTTTTTTTTTTTAAATTTTATGCTGAAGCATTTAGATTGGCAACTTTGTCTTCATATCCTGATGCTTCTCCCTGACTAACATTTATGATGATATATCATACATCTGGAAATAAAATATTGTTTCCTTCTGTTGTTTTTGGTAGGTTACTACATTAGAGCACCATGAACTTAAGTTCTTGCTTATCCAGAAACAGACTGGAAGTACAAATTTAAAAAGTTCCCAGAACCAGTTTGGAAATTCCGCTACTATAGTAGGTGTTACTTCTATGTTTGGTGTTAAGATTGCTTGATATCCATTATTACTTCATAACCCGTCTTCAAGTCCAACATACTGGGTGGGAAGGTAATATATTTGTGGATTATACTGCAGGTGAGGGTGCCAAATTGGATTCGAAGGTGATTATGGAGTGGAATTTTTCTCAAGAACTGTGGAATCTGGTGGGAAATGATGTCTCAGGTGCTAGGTACGAGAGGTTGTAGTCTGTGAGGACAATGTCTTAGTGGAAAAAAAATAACTTGTTGAGTAGATAGGTTTCTGACATGGTATCTGAGCAGCAGGTTCCATGATGTGCATCCGAACCTTATTGTGGTGCTTTAAAATACTTTTTTTTTTTATCAACATTTATTTTCTGAGAGTTACAATTTATGTTGGAGGGCTACCTGGCTCAGCGAAGCACATGATTGGAGTTATCCATTCGCTTGATAAATATTTTTAGCCCACAACTAGAGCTTTTGGGTTATTGGTTTTTGACAAAGTAGAATTTCTGAATCCATGACCCGCAAATGCATAAATGTGAGATTGCTTTTTAAGCAATTTTTGTTTCTAAAGATCTGAGATATCTGAAGGAAAGAGGTGAAGTCATTAGAATTCGATGTGCAGGTCTTTAAATATCAAATTAATTCCTGTGAATAATGTCACAGAATGCTGAAAGTCTGAAATGTAGCAACTTTTAGTGACCATTATGCAGCTCTTCCTACTAATTTGTGCCAACTTGTGATCCATCAAAGCATTTGTAGTAGGAGTCGGCTATGGAGCATAGCTCTATAATTTGAGAATGTTTCCATGGAAAATATTAAATGAATTGTCAATGTTTCCATGGAAAATATTAAATGAATTGTCCTTCTGGCTATCATTGTGATAAACCTCTTGACTTGGTGCCAAATTCAATAGCAAGAGGAGCTTTCTGTAAAGCTTTGTAGGTCATTTTTGTACTAAGACAGCTTTGGCCAATTTGGCCTGTTATGCCTTTCCATTGGTAATAAAACAAGTCCTAGACCCTTTACCCACTAGAAAATTTAGGGGATTCAATTGGTCGGGCCGTAAAATCATCAATGACACCTTGCAGGAACCAAACACATTTGAAAATTTAATTAATCCTATGTGTCCATTGGTTCTTTAATGGGTGTCACATTTGATTTAGATTAGATTATTTTAGTCTTTTATTTAATTTAGGAATTTTAATGAGTTGGTTATTTTTAAATTTATTGCACATGGTGTGCATGTAATTTAGGCTATATATAGCCTTGTATGAGAGTTTTTAATTGACAAATGATTGATGATAAATTGTTTCTAGGTGAAATCCTATTGTTGATTTGTTACGAAATCTTTCTACGAGTGATACCTGAGAGTGGGTGAGTGATTCTTGGTGCACCTGAAAGTTATGTTTTTTTATTGATCGTTCAAACCCTTGTTTTTGTTCTTTTCCAAATCCACAATATCCCCTATGGCAAACCCTTAATTGCTGCCATTGTTCATCATTATTTTTAATTGAAATTTCATATACCTTGGGAATAGATCTAACTCAGAATCAAGGAAGTACAAATCTAACTCATGCTACTGATTATTTGTTGTTGAGATGCTTGATTCCTTTGAATCTGAAAGTTTGTTGTTTGGTTGGATGCATTTTGGGACTCAAAGTCTTGCTATCTAGGCCATGTAATTTTCCATTCCCTATGATTCTAGGTTTTGTATTTACACTTACATGATTGAATTACTTCATTAGAAAATTATGAATTGCAATGATGACTGTAACTAAAAGTCCACACATATCAGTTATATCCTCAAATCCTGTAATTTAAAATCTTGAACTTTCAGTAGGATGTCTATATTATTACATGGTTGCAGTAATAAGTTTTATTTAGTTTAAGTGCACTAGGAAGCTTACCAGATGAATTGCTATATATTGTTTGGCAAAGTCCAGTTTGGAAGATTGCACATGATGCATCCTTCCGAAATTCTTTGGAATAAATTCTTATATCCTGACGTGTAGCTTTCCATATTCCACAACTGCAGATCTTGAAGATCGTAACTGTTGTGCTAGGTAGGAAAAGGAGAGGTATTGTCTTTCATTACACCATATTCTTATATCCTGATGTGTAGCTTTCCATATTCCACAACTGCAGATCTTGAAGATCATAGCTGTTGTGCTAGGTAGGAAAAGGAGAGGTATTGTCTTTCATTACACCATATGACACTTGAGTCACTCGACAAACTCGTGGTATGCTATTTACTTATTTTCTGGTGTTCGAACTATTTCATTGGTTTACAATTTGATAATACTAAGATGAGGTTTCCATAAGATTGAATTTTAGAACTAATATTGCTGATTGTTGTATGTGTAGTCTTCCAGTCATCTTTTCATATCAGCAAGATATTCTGTTTATTAGTAGATCATTAAATTCCTTCTTCTTCTTCTTCTTCTTCTTTTCCATGGGTGGGCAAATATGACCGCAGGAAGCCATTGTAAAACAAGAGAAGAGGAGTTTACACCAACTTGAAGGGGAACATTTTAGTCAATGAAAGCTTATGTTATATTTTGAGGTGATGTTGAGCTTTTGTATCTTGACTGTTTACACCGTTAATAACAGCAGAAGAAGATGAGAAGCCATCGCAGAGAAAGTTAAACAAAAAATTTTATAAATTTGAATGGTAAAACTAAGTTTTTTTTTTTTTTTAAATAACAAAATGGCAACTTCTCTCTTTACAATATAAAAGAGATTACAATGGAGTTATTGGGAAGTGTGATGATAGAAATATGATCAGAGTGGTCATCTTTACTTTCGTTGACTATCAGACAAGGGGCTTGGTTAAGGAAGAAGATGAAATCTTGAACTTTTCTCTCCTCTTCGTTTTCTTGCTCTTGGACTTTTAGGAAATGAACTCCAATACCCTTCCTGGTGGTTTAGCCCTTATTTTATAAGGGGGAGGTTGTAACTTTCCTCATGATTTGTGGAGATCACGGTGGGGTAACATCTATGATTTGGTGAGTGTAAATAACTACCCGTTGGCAAAGATAATATCTTTGTCGGCAAGGATAACTTTCCTTTGTTGGTGGAGATGGGATCTTCCTTTGCCGGTAAAAGTGATTTTCTTTGTTGGCAGAAATAGGATATTCCTTTCGTCGGCGGGAGATAACCCTTTCTCGACAGAGATGGACTTGGTTTCTTTTGGAGCAACTTATTTATCCTTGTTTTAGCAGTGGCATTTTCTTCGTCGGTGGTGATAACTTCTTTCCTCCACCAACACGGTAAGTTTTTCCAGTAGATTCAAGATTCTTCTTTGAGTGATCTTGTATGAATATTTTATATTTTCTACTGTCTACATTGACCTAGCAGTCTGGAATTCTGAATTAGTTTTCACATTAGGAATCAGAATATTTAGCCAGACATATCCCATATGTTGAACCCGTGCTTCTTTTATGATGGCTGGGTAAAAATAAGCATAAGATGCCTTTGAATAACCAGAGATGGTTAGCTAGTACCAACTCGAAGGACCAGTCTAGTTGTTGACAGCTTCTGTTACATTATAAGGTGATGTGGAGCTTCATGTATCTGGGCCTAGCAGTTTAGAATTGAATTGCTTTTATCAAAATTAGTGATCGGAATGCAACATATGCCTCACGTTGAGTTCGTGTTTCTTTTCAGAGCCGCCCCTACACTTTGTGTGATGTAATACTTTGCTTCTTTGATATAACAACTAGCTTTATCTTTTTGGTTGGATTCAGTCGGTGCCATTAATTTTATTATTTACACAAAAATTTGAGATGCTTGTGCTTATGTGAATACCAATATCGATTGTGAGTTACCCCTTTATGTCGTGGTAGTTGCTCCCTGCTACTGCTGAACATTTATATACCAGCTTTGTAATTTTCATAGTACTGTAAACGTTTCCATTTTACTACAATATCAAGCATTAGGACTGCTATCGTGATATTGGCATTGCTCCTTTACTCACTCACTGACATTATCATTTGCATGATACTTTTTTAAATTTCATTATCTTGATTAGCATTCACAAACCCATGATTGGAAGTATTCCGACGCATTTGTTATGTAAAGATGCGAGGGCATTGACACATTTGTTTGATGCAGCAACTTTCAGGCTCTAAAACTTTGACCCCGTTCAACAAGATGAAGAGTATAGCCTGTTATAGAAGTTCAAAAATTATGTCGGCTAAAGGTACTGTTCAAAAAAAATATGTTGGCTGACTAGAAACAACATTTTGGCATTTTTTTTTTTTTTAAATTTCATCATGTTGGTGTGTTGTAATACTCGTAGCTCAATAATTTGCTAATCGTAGCTAGGTTTTTTGAGGGAAGAATCCGTAACCAATTATAAACTATTTTAACTCATATTATTCTACTGCAGGTTTTAGCATATTCAAATTGAATATATTGTTGATACTTATTGTACGTACTTGTATAGAGATGCGTTCAAAATAGAGATGTCTCTTATTTGGCAAATGAGGGATTCACTGTTTTAGTTGTTGGAGGCTGACGATGAAAGCTAACTACAGCGAATTCTTCGACACGAAAGATAAAAAGTGAAGAGATTTATGAATTCAAATGGGACCGAGCTTTATGAAAGGTGACTGCTTTATATGCACAAAGCTTGATGCCAAGACCTTTCCGTTGGAAATTTTTCATCATGCTGCACTATCTTATGTTGTTGCTGGTGGTGGGAGATTTTAGGTTTGAAAGTGGGTTTGCAGGTGAGTCTGTTGGAGAAAAACGAAAGTGATTTCTAGAGAAAGTTGAAACTGAGTTGAGGTGAAGCACTAATTTTATTCTATACTAGACCTCATGAAGAGCTTAGAATTTTTTTTTTTTCTATAGATGCTGTCATATCTGATAGAGTGTAGATTGGAAAATTTTTGTCAGATACAGTGTTAATTGTTGGTTGGTAATGATTTTAGACATTTTGGTTTGTAGTTGTTTAAGTTAGCTATCTAACTTGTGTTGGGGGAAATGAGTAAGTTGAGGATCAAAATCACCAACCGAAATCGAACTTTGAAGATGATTTTCTACAAGATTTGGTAGGTCTAAGTAATTTTCTTTGTATGTTGATTATGATTTTTGATTATATATTTGAATGTGACTAAGTTGTGTTATCAATCCTCTAGAAGGTCGTCAAGAAAAATTAATAAACTAATGATAATTCAAGGTATGTAACATTTACATTGTCAAAGCATTAGCCAAAACTTCAACCGTATGTTTGTCTGTTGGGGACGATTATGACTTATTCGTTTATTATGATATTTTGAAATATTTTAAATTTTAATATTGTTTGGCCTTATTCAGACAATTATGATATATCATTACATCATTGTGATATTTTGAAATATTTTAAACTTTAATATTGATGGAATCTATTTCAGACTGCCTGACCAAGTTAAAGTCTTACCAATACCAACCAAAATACTTTATCTTGCGATAGAATATTATATGTTAACAAAAATCAATTTTTTTATTCCCACATGTTTGCTATCGAATATTATATGTTAACAAAAATCAATTTTTTTATTCCCACATGTTTGCTATCGAAAAGTAGCTCATTTGCAAATTCAAATGTGCAATACTTTTTCTTCTTCATATGACACAGACATTCATCGGATCACAGTCATCAGTATCGTAATCGAAATCAACCATCAGCTTTGCTCCTCGGCTGTCGAAGGTCTCAATCCTACTAGCCTTCCTCTTCACAGCTTCATCGTCTGCTTCGAATCCGACGCATTCATTCACGATCAGCCTCTCGAGCACCTGGCATCCGTCCAGTATGGCCATCAGCTGCTCCTTGGGCAAGTATGCCCTGCTCAGGTCCAGACTCTTGATGTTCGCAATATGATCCGCAATCGCCTCTGCATCTTCCTTCTTGATCGCTCCGGCCATCTTCAGCGCTCGGAACTTCTTGCAGTTCAGGCTAATTTGCTTGGCCAACTGCACGAATGAGGACGGCTTAGATTCTATCTCCAGCACTTCGAGCTCTTTCCATTGCTGAACCAAATTTAGAATTTCTGCCTCGTCTTCCTGAACAAAGCGAGGCAGAGCGAGGACTCTCAGCCTCGGGCACCTGCAACGAATTCTTCATCAGAAAGCCAAACCGCATGGGCACTGCACGTGTACGCAGTTAGAATTTACTCACTCCACAGATGCGAGGACGAAGTCCTGCAGGGACGCGCCGCAGACGGCGGGAGGGAACCTGAGCTCGAGGGCGGAGCCGGAGGCTCGACGGACGGAGTACCTGAGGAAGGGTGAGAGGGAGAAGCGAGACAGGGAGTACTGGAGAGGTGCGAAGCGCTTGGCGAGGCCGCTCCAGGGCATGAAGTCGAGGGGACGGAAGTCGAGGACTTGCCAGCAGAGGGGGTTGAGGGCGGCGGCCGACCACGGCTTGCAGACGAAGGGGAGGCTGAGGATGAGGTCGTCGATGCAGAGGCGGCTGAAGATGTTCACTAGGCAGTCTGTGTCCATCTCCTCCCAGTTTCTCTCTTCCTCCATTGTTTGTGTTTGTGTTGATGTTTGTTAGAGAGGGGGAAGGTGTTCGGCAGTTTTTATAGTTGGAGCGGATGAGGGATTGAGTTTTCCTTGGAAAATTTTCTTTTTACCCATCCTTTGAGAAAGGATTTCTTTTATACCCACTGACTTTCCAGGGTGCCTTATACAAATTATTTTTGCATTGATTACTAGAATTTCCAAAGTAACACACCATCTTTCACTAGTGAGCCCACTAAACTCTCATAATTACCAAGTCAAACTATGGCTTACAATTGCTTTTGCTGTAAGTTGAGTTTTTCCACTATTTAGTTTCAGTTACAATTGCATACTGATATAATTACTGTAATTGCAATAACTTTCGCAGTTATAGCAACTGCAATAATGGAAAAAAGTGTCCATAAAAATACTTACGATTCTTATGTAGATAGTAAATGTATTGTTGATAAATATAATACATTTCTAACTCTCGAAAGTTTAATGAACTAAAAGTGTTGCAACTCTAATTAACATTTGTAGCTCTCATTCCAATCATATTAATATAATTTGTAGCAAATTTTATAAATATAGTTTTACTTGTAATAATACGAATTTCAATTTGCAATACTACTTGCTAGCATCCAAGCATATCATAACTCCAAGCGTAAAAAAGATAAAATACACAATGATAACCAATATACTTACACAACTTCAAAGTTTTTATATAGACAAAGGGCTTTAATATTATATTATATAGTTAACCATGCAAATTACTTGTTTCGGAAGAAGCGAAGAAACCATTTGGCTAAAAAAATAAAGTGGTTTTTACATATCTATTCCTTACATCTTTAAAAATTAAAATTTAGTCTCTCAAATCTTTATATTTATAATTTGGTCTCCCAAATCCTTTAAATTACTACAATTTAGTCCTTAATTATTTTTTTGGCCCGAATTTTCTATTATATCTCTGAGTTACTTCACTTTAGTCTCCTCTTCCCTCTTCCTCCTCTCTTTCTCTTCTTATTGGGTTCCTCCCTCCATTCTTCTCATCTCTCTCTTCTCTCTCTTCTTATTGAGTTCTCCTAAATTACTTTACTTCACTTTAGAAATTAATTGGGAGGGAAGAGAGAGAGGAGGAGAATGGAGAGAGAAACCCAATAAGAAGAGGAAAGAGGAAGAAGAACTAAAGTGAAGTAACTCGGAAGTATAACGGCAAATTCGGGCTAAAAATATGACTGGAGAGCTAAATTGTAGTAATTTAAAGAATTTGAGGGACTAAATTTTAAATATAAAGATATGAGGGACTAAATTATAATTTATAAAGATATAAGGACAGATCTGTAAATACCTCAAAAATAAATTTAAAATAGTATGTGATTGTGAAAGGAAATTCAATGTTAAAAATTGGGTACAGAATTAATTTTCCATTTTCAAGAAAGGGGTATTTACTGATTTGTCCCACGTATATTTATATATTATGATTTTGTCCCTTAAATGTTCATATTTAGGATTTTGTCCCCAAATCTCATAAGTTACAACAATTTAGTTCTCCTCTCTAACTTTTCCTAACACAGTTAAATATTTGACCATTTACCCTTCTTTTTCTCTTCTATTTTTCTCCTCTCTTCTTCTTCTCTCTTCCTCTTCTCTTCTCCTTTTCTTCATTATTTCTCTTATCTTCCTCTTCTCTTCTCCTTCTCTCTTCCTCCTCTCTTCTCCTTTTTTTTTCCTATCTTCCTATATGAATTTAAAATGTGAATTACTCCAAAATAGGAGAAGGAGAAGAGAGGAGGAGAAGAGAAGGAGAAAAGAGGAGGAAGATAAGAGAAATAACGAAGCAAAGAAGAAGAGAAGAGAAAGACAGAAGAAGAAGAGAGGAGGAAAATAGAAGAGAAAAAGATGGATAAAATAATCAAATATTTAACTATGTTAGGGAAAGTTAGAGAGGGGACTAAATTGTTGTAACTTATGAGATTTAGAGAACAAAATCCTAAATATGAAGATTTGGAGGATAAAATCATAATATATAAACCTCTTAGGGACAAACCAGTAAATACCCCTTCAAGAAACTGTTTCGTTCGACGCAGGCATTTTTGGGTTGTTTTACTTATCAGACCTCGACAACTTTGACATTTTGATACTAGTCCCTTATTTGGTGCAGCCGGCTCGTCACAAAGCGCCAGATGGCAGCACCACATAATTCCAAGATAACCACCTGACAAGGTTATTACTTATAGCAGCAGCAGAAGTGGAGGTTCCATTGGCTCAAATTTTACCATCTCTCTTCAATTTGTTTGTGAGAGATTCTAAATTTGATTTCCGGTAAAAATTCAATTTGAATAATGTTGGCAAGAAAATATTTGTGTGTGAATTTGACTATAAAAAAAGACAGGCGTGGAGTTTTAATATTTTTCAAATTATGCGAAGAATTTGGAAAATTCTCTTCCATTGCCATTTGGAAATTGAATATAGCAAATAGAAAGAAAATTACATTCATTTTATCGTTTCTTCTACTGACTATCCACATGTTGACTGATTTATCTAGCACTTAGTTCTGGTCGTAGAAAAAATAGGAACTCCTGAAACATTCTTTGTTCTTTGAATCTCTCTCTCTCTCTCTCTCTCCCTCTCTCTTTATTTAGAGATGAATTTTTATAATTTTTTGGGAGCGTAACCATTCCTCAGACTTCTCCATAACTGGAGATCGTATCGTGGGAGGTTGCAATAGATCCTCCGGATTGTTAAAACAAACTCCACACGCAGAGCGGAGCGCACGAAGTGTTTGGAGCGTGCGAGCACTAGGGGATGTGCCGAGTGTGCCTTGACACATGCGTGCCACCTTGAGCGCAAGCAGCCCTGGGTGCATGCTGCCTCGGGCATGCGCAGCCCTGGGTGCATGCTGCCTCGGGCATGCGCAGCCCTGGGTGTCCGCGTGTACTTAGGTGTGCACTGCTCTTGGCTCGTGCTCCTGGATATGGGATACGCTCGTTTGGGAGGCTCGTGCTCCTCGACGCGCACTCCTTAATGTGCTTCTGGGTTGCACGCACTTAGGAGGCACGAGCTTGCTGGGGATGCGTGCATGCTCCTAGGCATGGGATGCAGTCATCTGAATGGCATGTGCTCCTCGGTGCGCGCCCCTAGTCGCGCTTCTGGATTGTGTGCGCTTGCGAGACACACTCTTGCTGAGGATACACGTGCGCTTTTGGGCATGAAATGTGCTCATCTGGAGAGTGTACGCTCCTTAGTGTGTGCTCTTCGACACCCATGGGCATACTCCTCAGGGCGCGCATCTCGTTGCGCTAATTGGTTGCGCGTGCCTGGGAGGCGCATGCGTGTCGGGGTCGTGTGCACGCTTCTGGATATTAAATGCACTCGTTGGGAAGGCACGTGGTTCTCGGTGTGTGCTCCTAGGTGCGCTTCGCCCTTTGATGCACTCCTTTGTGCACTCTTCCGAATGCGGGCATCTGGTGCTTTTGTTTCAGCTGATTGTTCTATTTTCTTTAATGTCTATAGTTGAGGTTATGTTAGGATAAACATGGAGGTTAATTTCATGGATCAAAATTTACTTGGAAAGAATGACAATTTGTATAATTAAAATTATAGTTGTAAAATTCTACAACTAAAACTACAGTCAAACATTAGAAAAGCTCTATTTACAACAAAACAATAGCAAGCCATTTATTTTATGAGTTGCAAGTGATAACGAAGCACTCCCTTGATTGTTCTGAAGGACTAACTCAATGAAAATGGTATCTATTATCATTGGGATACAGTGGGGTCTACCAAGTCTAGCTCAGTGTACAACAAGCTGCAATGTTCCTTCAAATGCGTCTGCATTATTTAAGATTAAAAAAAAAATGTACATATTATAGAGTTTTAAACATCCTTATGTTTATGTGTATCATGAAAATTCTAGTATAAAAAATATATTGATATGCAATGAAATTAAAAATATAGGATCCAATTATTAGTTTCACGATAGTTAATTATGAGACTAATAATTCTTTCTATGAACTTCACTTGCTGCTTATAAGCATAGAGATTTTCTTAATATTAGAAATATATTAGCATTTTGCATGAATATATGAAATTACAATTGTTTCTATACTTTTTTACAAATTGCAAATTAAGAAACACCACCTTGTATGAAGTTGTTATTCTTTTCTTGTATTTGTTGTAGTGCTTGAGGTGATGCTCGGATGTCAAAAGCAAAGTATTTTAATTATGATGTTTTCAAAATATGTGCTCTGAAGTTTTTTGGTGGTATGTGTTTTAAAGCATTCTAGTCATGAGTTTTTGAAACGTTAAAATTTGTATTTAGGAGTTTGGTTTTCTCATAGGTTTTCGTGGGTTTCATAAATATATAAAATACAAGTATGTCCAATTAGGAAAAAGGAAAGTATATAGGAGAGGGTTGAAACAAGAAAAAGAGAGGATATTTTTGGATAAATGACTCAGAATACTCCAAAATACCCTAGCTTGGAGTGCTCTAGGTGTTTTGGGGTATTTTAAAAGTATTTCAAAATACTTATCAAAAAAGTATTTCTATGAAAATTTCATAAATCATCTCTTTGTAAACTCTCAAGCAGAGCCTAAGGAGGATCCACCATATGTATTAATCTATATAGACTTTGTTCATGTGAACTCTTTTTTAATGAAACTCAAGGGTTACTGACGGCGGATGGAAGCGATTTAGAATTTGTGGTGGGAAATTGGGAAAAAACTTGGGGTTTTAGGGGATAAATTAGGGTTTGGACCTTATGCCCAGGCGAATCACATGCCCACTCTCTTGTGAATCACTCGAGAAAAGATTTGATAAAACAAATCACATGCTCTCAAAAGAAATCATATTTCACTCTTTATTTCAAATTAAGATTTTACAAGCCATATATATAGAGAATTATAAAACAATAAGATAATAACAAATCTCTAAAAATCTAAAATCTAACTAAATTCCTAATCAAATCAAATCTAACTAAATAACTAATCTCATCTCTATCAATTCTCCCGCGCTTGGAAATATTCTCCACCTATTGAATAGCGATAAGAAGAAATTCAAGTACGGTCAACTGATATTAGCCAATCTTCTCGAGATCTGGCAAACTTTTTCACTGAACTAAATATAAGAAAATCGAACAGTTTGGAAGCCAAATGTATGCTATCTGACATTTTCATGGTGGCGACAGTAACAATTGTAGAAGGTTTGAAGAGAAGTCAAAATCTATCGCTTCTGTAGAAAATGAAGAATTTGAAATGTGAGCTGGAAAGTCACTGAAAATACGATTCTCATGAATATGGCAAATGATTATTTCTGTAGTTGGCTCTGGTAGAAAAACCAGATCAACAACTTTTGGATCTGTGACGGGTTTTATGATGGCTTCGGTCTCAACCATAATATAATCGCCTAAATTTTCGAAAAGTGTCGATATCTGTACTCTTCGAACGACACTGATATTCATAATGCCAAAATTCTCCACATGCCGAACATTTGATGGAAAGACACTGATGAGCCGAGTGTCCGTATCCTTCACATTTAGAGCACTGTTCAAAGATAAGATGCAGAGTATACCGTGTACGAAAAAAAACTGCAAACGATTCCAAATTGGACGATATTTATACTTGTTGAGGAACCAATCAGAAACTTCTCTAACCAACTTTAATTTGACATAATTGTATTTCTGCTCTGAAGTCAACGGAAAGTAATGGAAAAATTGCTTCAAATTGCTCACACAATTATCATAACCATTAGGATCATTATAACTATGAAAATATGGGACTGCATTATATATCACACTCCACTTGCTTGAAATCGGTATCAGTATTGATGTATTTTCTACAAAATATGAATTCCATAATTCCAAGATTTGAAAGCAATTTCAGAAAATACCAGAATTGGAATGTGTCGATTATACGTCAAATCCGATGCGAATTTGGCTCAAAATGACTTTAAATTACCCAAAAAACTCTTAACGGGTCTGTTTTGCTCAAACAGGTCTGGAATTACTTATTGGGTTGAGTTCTGCTATTGATTGACCCAATCTAGTAGCCTAAAATGTCAATCGGATTGGATTGGATTTCAAATTGATGCAAACTAATCCGAAATCAAATTGCAAATGGTCTCTGTTGGATGGTGGGCTTGGTTTAGTTGGATCCAAATCCAACTCACTTGTTCTCTGCTTGAAGAACACTCGTGTGGAAGATGGGGCGTTAAGGGCGGCTATTCATGATGTGCCCACATGCGGCGGTAACTTGATCGTGGAAGACGACGGCATTGATGGGCTCGAGGCGCTGGGGAAAATGCTGTCGGCTGATAAGGCGAAGTTGCTGCTGCTAGTGATGGCGTCGGGAGGGGCAATTTTAATCGAAAGGTGGTGGTCGGAACAGTGGTAATGTCCAGTGGGTTTGAGGGTGGTGATGGAGAAGGTTTTGGGATGATATTACTGTAAATGATGGTGATGAAGGTACTTTAGAGTTGAATATGAGGAGGAGAGGTGATGGGTCAAAAGTGGGCTTGCGGTGGAAGAGAAGTGGAGAAAGAGACTGCTGTTACTATGAAAAAGAAAAAGAGGGTTTTTTTTCTTTTTTTTTTCTTTTTCTCTCTCTCTCCGTCACTTTCTTTTTTTAATTGATTTTCTCTCTCTTTTTTTTCTTTTCACTCAATTTTTTTTCTCTCAAATATAAAAAAAAAATTTAAAAAAATATGGAAAGATAATAAGATAGAGATGGATTTGGATTCTCACATATGAAGATGCGGATCTTGAGCCATAATATCTGAAGATACAGATCTTGAACTCTGATACCAATTTGACAGTGAACGGAAGCGATTTAGGGTTTGTGGTGGGAAATTAGATAAGAACTTAGGGTTTTAGGGATAAATTAGGGTTTGAACCTCACGTCCAGGCGAATCATACACCCACTCTTTTGCGGATCACTCGAGAAAATATTTGATAAAACAAATCACATGCTCTAAAAAAAAATCATATTTCACTCTTTATTTCAAATTAGGGTTTTACAAATCATACATATAGAGAGTTCTAAAACAACAAGATAATAACAAATCTCTAAAAATCCAAAATCTAATTAAATTCCTAATCAAATCAAATCCAATTAAATAACTAACCTCATCTTTATCAATTTATTCTATCAGTTACTATCCACGGTTTACTCTAAAAAAGAAAAGAAATCTCACATGCCTCTAAAAGGATGGAGGATTTCTAGGTTGACTGTGCGCAATGCGCAGTTAAGAGAGCGTCGAAGAGTTCTTAAAAGGACTCCTCAATATTGTCCGCTGTCAGTGATCGCCGAGTTTTCATCCACAAAATCTCCTTTCTTCAGCTTGATCCTCCTCCACGCACGCCGTAAGAGGGATCTGGATCTCCTCGGCCAAGCTGGCCAAGTTAAGCATGCGAGAAGGGCGATCGACCAAGCTATGCATGGCTTACAATTGGTTAGTTATGCCATGAGTTAATCTATGGAGTACGAGTGAAATCGCGATCCAAAGAAGCTGTAAGAGCTTGGAGGTGCATGTGCTCACCAGTTTCTCTTGCATGCTTAGCTCGGCCAACTTCGCCGATGAGGTCCAGACCGCGGCTTACAACGTGCAGGAGGATCAAGCTGAAGAAGGAAGATTTTGCGGATGAAAACTTATCACTGAGCCTCGATCGGACATTGACGAGGCGGCCTTGAAGAGGCTCGTCTTAGAGCTATGTAGGCGTCCCAAAGAGGGCTTTGGTGCTCTCAAGATCCAAGCAGTGGATTAGCCGGTCCTACGAGTTAAAAAGTTAATTTTTAGCATGTCTTATTAAAATTTTAGAGTATTTACAGATCTATTCCTTAAATCTTTATAAATTATAATTTAGTTTTTCAAATTCATATTTAGGATTTAGTCATCCAAATCCTTTAAATTACTACAATTTAGTCCCTCAATTTATATTTTGGTCCGATTTTTCCGTTTATCCATGATTTCCTTCACTTAATTCCCCTTCTCTCTTCTCACTTTCTTCTTATTTCTTATTGGGTTCCCCTTTATTCTTCTCTTCTTTCTCTCTATTCATTTATTAGGTTCTTCCTCTCAATATTGAAACTAAATGTATTATTCTCCACTAAATATATTAAAGCTTTAAGTCTCAATAAAAATTCATTTATTAGGTTCTCCCTCTATATTGGATAAATTCATTTATATGTTTAATACATTTAGTGGAGAATAATACGTTTGGTCTCAATATAGAGAGTGAGAACCCAATAAATGAATAGAGAGAGAAGAGAAGAAGAAATGTGGAACCCAATAAGAATTAAGAAAAGAGGGAAAATAGAGAATGAGGAATTAACTGAAAAAAATCATGGGTAAAACGGAAAAATCGGGCCAAAATATAAACTTGGGACTAAATAATAATAACTAAAGGATTTGGAGGACTAAATCATAAATATGAATATTTGGGAGACAAAATTATAATTTATAAAGATGTAAGGGACAGATCTGTAAATACCCCTAAAATTTTTTGAATAAAAAATAAAAATTCTATTTTGTTAGTTCAAAATTTTAAATAGAATAGACTAATGATTGACTCATAGATACACCCGTACATCCCTAATCTGCAGGTCCCTCCTTCAGAAGCAGATATGTTAGCAATTTGTAAAAAGTATAGAAACAGTCGTAATTTCATATATTCGTTGCACAATGCTATCATATGTCTAATATTAAAAAAAACTTCCAACTCCGGACAGGAAATTCAACGAATGCCCATCGTATTTCCTTTGACTACTCCTGAGATATGGTAGAAAAATTGGGTTATGATGGAGAGTGAGGAATACTGAAAACACCAATTGCAGCAGTAATCGACTCAAACTATATTGGCTTATTGAAAGCGGAATGAACTAAACCGATTTCCGATTAGGATCAAAAGAACGCATGTCAAGAGCGCCCGTTGTCGGAAGATTTTGGATTGCCATTGAGTTTACGAATTTCTCTTCGCAGTCGTTTCCATCTGTGTGAATTCCCGGTTAACATATTTTCCATGAACTAATCTTTAAACAGTATTAAAAAGATTTCTCTTTATCGCTAAATTCTACTCTCTTTTTCAGAAAAAAAAAAAGAAAGAATTTGGTTAACTTTTCACACGTGAACCAATTAGTCCCGGGACATGGGCATGATCTTTCACCCTCAAAGCCCAACCTAAGGCCAAATCTTTTAGTTCCAAGCCATGCTTTGCCCTCTTTTTTTGAAATTAGGAATGAGAATGAACTGGTGCAAGTATCAGTCGGTCCGTCCAACTAACTGAAATTTTTGAATTCAAAATATAAAATTTCTAGCTTTAATTAAAAATTTTGACTAGAGCAGGCTAAAGGCTTGTACTTAATTCCGTATATTCTTATACCAAGTTTCAATCCAATGCGGCCCCTCACCAACTCAACCTCTCAATCTCGCTACACGTCCCCTCATCATCACCAGCAACCACTCCCTGGGCAAATAAGACCTGCTCAAGTCCAGCCACTCGCGCTTGGGAATTTATAGAGGAGCACACCTTTTTTTTCTTAGCGAGCCTACTATTTAAGAACTTTTTAAATATTACAAATTTGTCATTGATTTTTTTTTTTTTTTTACTTAAATGTCCGTTTTATCAACCTCTCTTCTCCTTTTCTTTCTCATTCTCATCTACATCGCTACAAGGTAATCCAAAAAAAGAAAAAAATTGAAACCTAAAACCTTCAACGAATGCGGCGAGCGGATGCAGCGAGCGGCAAGCGAAGGCAGAGAAAGATCTGCAGTGGAGGAGTAAGAAAGGGAGGTGGGTTTTAAAATGTGGGTGAGAGAATGTAGGGAGGGTTTTTTTTTGAAAATTAATGATATGCTCATTAGGAAAAATCTTCTCTTTTCAAAGAGAGAGACGTGCTCACTGGGAAAAGTTGGCTCACTAGGAAAAAGAATGCGCTCCTTTGGAAATTCCCCTTGAGCTTGGGTCGACAATGGCTAACGATAGCTCCTCAATATGGATCCCAACATCTACAGAACGCTGAAGCTTCTGCAGTTCCCGCTAATTTCTTCAGTCAGTTCTAAGAGACAACGACAGCCTAAGCTCCATCTCCAGCTATGTGCTTTTTTGTCCCCTTCAAGAGATTAACTAAAATAATGACGAATACATACTTGTTTGATGCGAAGACGAAGTCATCAATGGAAGATTCGTGCATGAACAGACACCTGAGAGCGACCGTTAACCATGCGCTGCGATGAGCGTACTTATCTTCAATACCTACCCTTTTTGGCTTTTTTTTTTTAATCAGAATACAATAATACAGTATCTAGCAACTTTTATTTCTGTAATTTTACTTGCTGGTGCAGAGTTATTTGGTTGATTTTGAAGTTTAAATGGTATTTCTATCTACAATATTTGTTTTAATGTAATTTTGCTGCAAAACTTTGTAAAAAAAAAAAATATTACAGTAAGGCTATGGTCGATTTAACCATAATAAACGTTGCAATATTTGCTGTTGTTTTAAAATAAATAGCACAAACTTACAGTTACAGCAAAACAATTATTGCGGTAGAAAATAAAATTTTTATTTTTCATTTTTTTAACTCCAAAATCAAACCAAACATACTTGTAGCAGCAAAATATTCCTAGAGAATCTAGAGGTACAAATGGGCGCACGTGCCAGGCGTCAGCCTTTCACCCAAGGTGTCTAATGCTCCAAATATGGTGTTTATAAAGAAGCACACTTTTTTTTTTTTTTCTAATGAGCCCACTTAATACTGTTTGGACGTTAAATCCTGACCCCCAAATGTCTTTTGCAATTATGTGAAAAGGATTAGCTTTTTCATAATTATTATTTACTCCTACTTTTCTTTGCAAATCGAAAATAATTAGTGCTTTATAGGAAAAGTATTATTTGTGGTCTGGTCCCAACTTTCTAAAGGAGCACACCACTTATATTTTGAGCACACTCACTAATGTGGTTAATATTATAAGTTTGTTATAGAATTTTTTGAATAATAATGTCATTATCATCAATTCTCGACTTCCTCTATCTAAACTGGCGATTTCCGGACTGCTTGGGAGTGAGGCATGCGAGGGCGAAGGCGAGAGAGCGCGAGTGTCTGTCTGCATGCTGCTTGGAAGTGAGGCACGACAGTCAGAGGTAGATAGGGAGGGAGCGGTTGGATTTGGGAGGAAAATGTTGATAGTGATCATGAGAGAGGTTTTGACAGGAAGAGTTATTTAGGACGAAGCAGTGTGCTCACTACGAAAAACGTTCGGTATGCTCACTAGGAAAGATGTGCTCACTGGAACAAAAGGTGTGCTCCTTTAGATATGCCCCCCTTACAAGATATTTATCAAAGACCAGAAGATTTAAAAGTTCGATTCAGTCCTCGCACGCGGAACGCACGCAGACCATTTGAAAAGAGAGGAGGAAAAAAAAAAATCCCAAATTGGTCTACTTTCTCAATTCATACGTAACCCTAAAAAGCTGAAGCCTTTTTCAAAATCCCAAGCTTCTCATCCCTCAATTGCTCGATTGTCTCGTCTGTAAGCCTTCTCCACTTGAATTTCTCCGCTTATAATTTCTTGATTTTCGTTCGATTCATGCTAAATTTGTCACTAAAATTAGTTCATTTTTTGCTAGTTTTTTAGTCATTCTTTATGCTATATTGTCCTCAAAGAATTCTATGAAATTTCATGGTACTTTTTATCTGCTCACTTCACGATTACTCTAATCGTTGATTTGCGGCTTTTTTGGGGGGAAAATTGCGAATTTTGTAGAATCTTAGTAGTTAAGTTTGTTGCTAATAATACAGGCGATAATGTCTGAACATGGGGAGCACATCGCCGAAAATTTACTAAACAACATAATGGAGACGTTTCACGATTCCAAGCAAAAATCCGTGAAATTTTTCGATGAGGGAAGCTCGGTCTCCACTCAGATGAACAAGCTGTTTGGACGCCAGAAGTCTATTCATAACATTTTGGGCGGCGGAAAACGTATGAAATCGAGTTAATTCTTGTTGTTTCTGTAGCTTAGAAATAAATTTTGTTTGATTTTGTAGCTGCGGACTTGTTGCTATGGAGGAACAAGAAGATATCTTCTAGCATGTTGGTCGGCGCGACAGCGGTCTGGGTGGTCTTTGAATGGCTTAATTACAATTTTTTGGCTATTGCATGCTTTGCTTTGGTCATTGGTATGGTTGTTCAGTTTGTTTGGTCTAATGCATCCGGCATACTAAACAGGTACTTTTGAGTGTTGAGATCTTGACCATAGAATAAGATGGATAATGTATTACCAAATCGTCATCACTGGCAGGTCCACATCGGAAGTGCCTAGACTTGTTTTGCCCGAAGACCTGTTCGTTAATATTGCTACGTCGATTGGTGCCCAACTCAATCGATTTTTGGGGTTCATTCAGGATGTGGCTTGTGGGAGGAACTTGAAGCAGTTTGTAATGGTATGCTCTCGTTAGTGGTATTTTGTTATGTACAGTGTTTGAAAGTTCATAACTTCATATTTATAATGAAATTATGTTTTATTGATATGTAAAATGGTGTGCTTTGTTCAAATGTATCTAAGCAGTTCAAACCTGTGTCACTTCTAATAATTAGTTTCTAAATGTGGGTTCACATGCCTATCTGTGTCCAATGGTTGCAGAACATGCATCTCTGGTTACCTCAAAAATGATATGCTCTGATGAAAAAATTGATGCTTCCACTAACTTAATGTAGAACATTAAATAGATTATTTAGTTTTATTGAAGAGATACATGTACACATCTGTGTCCAACGGTCACAAAACTACACTTGTTTTATGCCTCTGACGTTATATACAAAAACTAACTTAAATATGGAGGGTTAAAAATACATGCAGTTATACACTTATTTTACAATCTCCCACATATACACTTGGGACCTCAGGTATAAGCTTCTATATGTTGTATGACACCCTTTGTTTGTGTTAGGATGCAATACTTGTGTCATGCCCAGAAATATAGGTTTTAACCTGGAGGGCAAACCCTATATTTGTCTCTTATTTTTTATTTTTATTTATTCCCTTTTTTATTTGTGGCACCCTCTGTTGAGATCAGAATTTTACACCATTGTCCGCAAACTTAGCTTCGATTCCATGAGGCAAAGCCTTGAAATACATGTTTTCCCAAAGAAATAAAGCTAAACCAAGTTTCAGAATGTTTCCACTTCATTTTTTAATTTTTAATTTTAATTTTTTTTTTTTTTTTTTTTTTTTTGTGCTTTGTTACGAGGGCTTGTTGCAAATCTGCACTGAAGTTCAATCATAGTAGTAGCTCAGGATTGATTATTTATTTCTTTTGGATGTTTATGATTTGTCTCTCTTAGTCTATAGCTGTTATTTTACCTTCTAACAAATCTATTGGTGAACTACTTGAGTGGAGAAAAGTAGAATAATATAGCCAACACCATAAAATTTTGCGATAAAGGTTTTGTGTTATTAGGCCGAGGCAATTTAGGGTTTCATGGTTGTATGTCATATCTTGTAATTAAATTCTTCAGTTTTTAAAAAAAAATTATGCAAGCTTAAGACTCTGATGATTTGATGTGTGAGCTTCTCATGACAAGTCCATGCAGAAGAAGCCTAGAAATTTAAAATATACTGCTTTGACTTACACGTGTATAAGCAGTTTGAAGTTTAATTTTCAATACTGTAAATAAGCTATGATACAGAATCACAGATCCCCCTGATCTACCATGTATAAAGAAATTAATTCAGCAATATCTACTGTCAACAATATTTTTTATTTTACCTCTGTATACTAGATAGCAAGTGTTATTAGTCATATACTGATATTAATTTCGTATAAATTATCAAATGTGTTATGTGTACTTTTTTAAGTTGATGTCTAGGCTCTCACTTTCTATTAACAAATAGACCTTGCTCTTTTTGTTGCTACCATACATGAATGAGCTCACATTATGCATTTATTACTGTAATCATATACCCTTTGATTTTTTGCTATACAGGCTTTTAAATGTATAATTATATATGCTATATTTAATTATTCGAGATGAATAAGAGAAGTTAGAAGAAATGAAATGAAAGTAGAGACGTTAAATTTATACAAGCAAATTGAGGAGCGATGGGAAAGCACTAACGATTTATTTATTTCGCAAGTAGTGATTTAATTTCATTTCCTCGTTTTATAACTTTGCCATATTCATTTATTTTGGTTTATGTTTGTCCTAATTTCCTATGATAGATCCTAATGGTTTGTGTCTATATGAATATGTATCCATCATAATTCTAACACACATACATATACAAGGATATAAAGCAAGTTTTTGAATATCGGTCAATAGAGACACATGTTGTGAATAAATTTTGAGGTATCCGTTACGAAATTCACTTTATAATATGGGTACCAGTATTTCCAATATTTTTACCTATATATATATATATATATATATATATATATATATATATATATATGAGGAAACGGGAAATACACCGGCGGTGAAGGGAGTTCCTTCACCGCTACTTAGGTGGCCCAATAAAATTATTACACGTGGCGCCATTCAAGATAACAAATAAATGAATTTCCTTAATCTCCCTTTGAGTGGTGCCACAAGTAATAATTTTATTGGGCCACCTAAGCGGCGGTGAAGGAACTCCCTTCACCGCCGGTGTATTTCCCGTTTACTCTATATATATATATATATATATATATATATATATATATATATATATATATATATGAGGAAACATGAAAAACTATGTCATAGGAGGAGCTCCCTCCTATGAGGCTTAGATGGACCAATAGGATCTTTATATGTGGATTGATCACATGGACTAAAAAGACTGTTGTTTTTAAAAAAAAACCTCTCCACCTCATGCTTTTTTCCAAAAAAACCCCTTCACATGTAAAGATCCTATTGGTCCACAGGGAGCCTCTCCTATGATAGTTTTTTCCGTTTTCTCTCTCTATACACACACACACATTTGTGTGTATATGTGATGTTGCTGATAGGATAAGCCAAATATTGTTGATTTTCGTTACCATAAACCATCAGCCGATATCTAGAGTAATTTGGAAATTTTAAACTAAAAGTCTAAATTGCAGCGATAGGGATATGGGTATGTGGATATACAAATTCTAGAAGTTCAAGTTACTGATACATCGTGGACACTCTAAAATAATGAAACATAACAACTTTATTCTTGTGCTGATGAGTTTTTATCAGGATAGCAATATCATTTACATAATACTGGAAGTGGAGAAATCAAATAAATAAATTTGTAAATTCAACTGAATTGTGAATGCCATATCCTTTTTTTAACTGTAATGAATGCCATACTCTTGCCTTTATAATATCTTAGTCACGCATCAAAACTACATCTATAATTTATAAATTCTAAGAAGTACTTCAAAAGTATATGTGAGTTTTTTTTTTGTATCCAAGTGTTGTATATGTATAACCAACTGGTAAGTCCTCTCAAAAGAAGTGTCCACGCTATTGATGATTGTGAATCCATTTATTTGGAGACTCTTTGGCTATCATACTAAGTCAACGCAAATTCAACATCTAAAAAGCAGTGGGTCTAGGAGTCCTGAACGGCACCTAGCGCCTTTCTCTGCCTAGGCATCTGTTTAGACTGCAGAGTCGCCTTCTTAATCGAAGTGCTTTGAAGGCTGCTTTACTAAAATGACCACATAGAGCACATTTTACAATACAACGCAAAATTTAATGGTGCGCCTTCAAATTGATGAATCATTTATTGTGGTTTTTTCATTGTTAAATGCTTATATACACAAAATTCAGGCTTAACGAAATGTTATTATTGCATAAAAGTTTCCATTGCGCCTCTTCATTTCAGCTATAGGATCCAAGTTGGCTAGTTGAAATGGAAGAGTGCAATGGAAGAGTGCAATGGGAGTTTTATGCGATTATAACAAGGTTGAGGAAGTGGTTTTATTGAATTGCTATTAGGCCAATTTTGTTATATGACAAGTAATACTAGGCTATAAAGAGACATGAGTTTGGTAGGAATGCACATCTTTATTGGATGTGTTGTAATATTAGGAGAGATATGATGAGAAATGTGGACATTCTTGGGTAGGTGGAGAAGAATGAAGATGCGAGAAAATTGTTTATGATGGTTTGATCATCTGTAATATAGATCTATGGATTTATTGGTTCAGCAATTAGAGCTTATCAATGTAGGCCAAGTTAAAAAAGCAAAGGGATGATCAAAGAAAATATAGATAGAGGTGACACGAAAAGATATGGATCAAGATATATTGCTCAATAGAAATGAGTGAAGGTTGATCTAGGTGCTCAATCCGGCGTAATTCTGTTTTTTGTTCATGTAGCCTACCCAAATACTTGTAATAAAAGACTTGGTGGTGGTGGTTGTTGTCTTGGTGATCTCTTACCCATCCATATGATTTAAACTTCCTTCAATTTGGTTAGGGGTTGAATCTGACAAAGAGTCCTAGTGTAGTAGTCATGGATAAGAGTCATAACGCTATGTACCATCAAGTACGTTGGCTGCAGTAAACTAGTAGAAGTAGCAAGTCATTAAAATGACTGCTATTAATTTGTAGTATTGTTGTTTGTTTTGTTAATAAAAGGTATTACTAGTTTAAATGGGTACCATGGCTTTATAGCAAGATTTGATATTTCCTTTTTAGTTTAAAAAAAATTTATACTTTCTAGTATCAGTGGAGTTATGTCTATTTAGCAGATGACCATGCATGCTCTATCTTACATGCAGAATGGATCGTTATTGCTATTTCTTGTTAATTTCTTACTTCTTAGTATTTGTGAGTGTTAACTTCTGGAGTAATGTCTTGAGTCTGCAATAATGCGTTGTCTGATGGAGAAGACATACACCTAGACATAAACATTGGAATATACGGTACCTGAAAACCTAATCTGACCCGCTTGATGATTTAATAGTTATCCAAAACTTTGCGGATATGATGCAGGTACATTCTTTCAAACCAGAAATCTGATAAATCAACCCAAAAATCATTGTATGCTAATAAACATATGGATATCTAGCTATGTTTATGTAGAAACTATCTAGATCAAATTGGATGGCAACATTAAAATATTTTTATATAAAGTTAAACTATAAAATCATACATTTTCATATGATAAATCTGAGCTATGAATGTAAATTTGCTAACATTTAAATCATATCCAAGATCCAAAACTCAATTAGAACCCGATAAGGATGAAGGGATCGGACCCAAACCCAAAACCAAATTTAAATCCCATTTCCTTAGTGCGTTAGAATTTAGATCTTATATTAATCCTATCCGCATTTGGCCGGTTTAGTCCCCTACATAGACACAAGGTTCTAAATATCAGATATAGAAATCGTATTGATCGGTTTACTGGATATCAAAAGATATATTAGGGATAGATTGGGTGGGCAATTGTCAAATAATTAGATTTTCTAAAACTTAATTATTTTAAACATTAGATCTTAATTTGAGAGTCAATATCTGCACCAACAGAACATGTTCCTGAAAAACTATTCCATTTAAAAAGTTAAATTTAGTAAATACTTTTATAGTCATAGAAGGTTATTTTCATAAGGTTGATGGTTAATAATAATATTCATGCAACATTGGTTGCAATCGCAGCTGGGCCCTAGCCTAGCCGATACTGGTTGTATGTCAGAGAACCTAGATTTATGATATAAGGAATATAGAAGATTAAACTATTTAGAAGTGACGGTCACATTGAAATTTCTTAATGACCCATATCAAATAATTACATTTTTAAAAACTGATTTGTTTTAAACATCATATATAATTTGAGACTGCCAACAGAACATGTTCCTGGTAAACTATTACATTTAAAAAGTTAAATTTAATAAATGCTTATGTAGTGCATGGAAGGATATTTTACATAATGTTGGAGCTGTAATATTATCCATGCAACATTGGTTGCACTAGTGTTGCTTTACTACTGTCAATACGGAAAGCGGGAAGCATGATTTCCTATTGGCTGTTAAAAGCATGAATTGCGATTAATGATTTGTTTTTTCATCCTTTTTTTTTCTAAAGTTGTCATATAGGCAATGTTTATGTCAAGTCATCCTGATCAATAAGTTTTTCTGAGAAATGATTTTGTTCAATAAGTTGATAATGTTTTTTTCCAAAACTTTTATGGTCCTCCTTTCTATTCTTGAAAATTTTTGATGTGAAATCAAGAAGACTTTATGTGTTCACACCCACTCAATGCCCCGAGTTGTTGGAAGATGTCTAAACAATGGTTGGTTGGCCATTTCACTCACTTAATTTCATGTATCTGTATTTAGTTTATGAATTATGATAGTTTTATGCTGAAAGCACCCAAACCTTCCTGGTTATTTCCTTTACTCTCTTTTGATTCTTATTTCAAGTGTACTGTATTGAACTTTATGAATTCAAAAAATTACCATCGAGGCTTTTGTCAGGTTGTTGCTGGCTTGTGGGCTGCTGCTGTGATAGGGAGCTGGTGCAATTTTCTGACTGTTCTTTATATTGGTGAGTCATCTTGGCTCTCCTGTCAAGTAATGTTTTTCAATCTAGATCTTTATCTATTTCCTAGTCATGCACGAGGAAAAATATGGAGAACACTACATAATGCTTCAATCTGAGTTCGACGTCTGGAAAAAGTTGTTACCTCCTAATTGAGGTAGACTTTGTGGGTACAAACAAGTTTGTGCTTGTTGCTACTGCAGGAAAATCTGTCCAAACTGTCAAATTTTGACTCAGTAAGCTGCTATTGTTGTGCAGCTCATTTAGCAATTTGATTACGTATATGGAGTAGGTTCTTGGCACCCAAGACGAGTAGATCTCGTTCTGGGCGTTTAGGTGAAGTTCCATGTTGCACCGAAATTTAAGGAATGTTTTTGCTTATGGGTAATTGCATAAAAGGATAGAGAGACAATAAGGAATGAGTTTCTATCTTGGAGATGGTTTAAGACAGGTAGCAACCACCTACGTGCCCAAAGCGGTTAGTCGTCTAGCAACCAAGTACCTAAGCCAGTGCCCTTATTTCTGGTGTGTTCTTTGCCTCAAGTATGAGTTGGTGAATTCTATGGACTTGTTTATGAGAATAAGACTATGTTTGGTTTGGTAGAGAGTGAAAGAAAGTAAAAGAAAAGAAAAAGGAAAGAGAAGAGAAAAGGAAAAGGAAATAAGATTCATTTTTTTGTTTGTTGTTAGGAGAAACTAATGAGAAAATTAAATAACTAATAAAAGATAATATAAAAAGAGAAAATTTTTATCCAGACTCCTCTTCCCACATGGTATCGAATACCAAGTGACTTTTTCTCTCATTTTCTCTAGGTTAGGGAAGAGAAAATGGGAGAAATTTTTTTAAGCCTTATTTTATCGTACATTCCTTACATTTTTTTTTCCTCGACTTTTCTTTCCAATCAAACAATGGAAAGTAGCTTTCTTTTTTATTTTTTTCATTCATACTTTCTCTCGAGCCAACAACAACAACAAAGCCTTTTATCCCAAGTACTTGGGGGTGGGCCCCCATATCAAAGTGATCGATCCGGCGTGATTCTTTTTTTGGTTCATATAGCCTACCCCAAATACTTGGGATAAAAGGCTTAATTGTTGTTGTTGTTGTATTTGGGGGTAGGCCACATGAACCAAAAGAGAATCACACTGGATCGATCACGTTAATAATTCTTCTCCATTCATTCCTATCAAACAATATATCCTCATTTAAACCTCTAAAATCCATATCTTTTCATATTTGGTTTTCTCTTCGCTCTTTTAATTTGTCCTACGTTAATAAACGCCTCTCGTCGAACTGGTACATTTGTTGGTCTACGTTACACATAACCAAATCAATTTTCTCGCATTTTCTCATCGATGGGGACTACACTTACCTTTCTCTCGGACCAAACATTGGAATTTTTTTTTTTTTAATCCGAAAGATTGTCTGGGTTACTTCTAATGCTCATTAACAATTTATCATGAGACCTCATATTTATTAATCTTTCAACAAACTATGTTAATTAGCAAAGTGTAAGGTAATAGCAGCATATAGGCATGTTGTGTGGTAACTGCTAGTATGAATTATGTCCATTTTCTCATGTGTACATTTTAGTTAATTACGGACTTTGGCAATAAATATTTTGATCACTTTATGAAAAAAAGAATTTTGTTGGCTTTGTGTCTTGTCCAGGATACATTTCTGCTCATACCCTGCCGGTGCTCTACGAGAGGTACGAGGATCAGGTCGATGACTTCATCTACAATCTCCTGGGGCAGGCCCAGAATCAGTACAGGAAGTTGGATGAAGGTGTATTGAGCAAAATACCAAAGGGAAGGTTCAAGTCGAAGAAAGCCGATTAAGTTTAGTTAATCTGTTTCCTAGCGAAACATTCCAATTAGTTGGTTGCAGGAAAAGGATGCCGCTATCTGTCATGTATCCATAGATTGAAATTATTCGTTGTAAATTTATTTTCGTAGATTCAAACTGAAACTCTTTTATCAGCACTGAAACCAACCATTATGCATGTATGTTACTATATATTAGTTGGCATGCCGCTGCGTTACGCTTGATCACCTGTGCAATGTTTTCTCTGGGTTTGAAGTTTTGTACGTATCTGAGCAAGTTGAAAGCATGAACTGTGCTATTTTCACTCAACCAACTTGATTTGATGCTTTTGCTCTCGTGATCATCATCGAAGTTAGATATCAATTATGAGGTTATGATGGAAATGGGACTAAGATATCGGGGAAAAAAAAGTTGTTTTCAACCTTCAGCCATGAGCTTTAGGAACGAGATTGGACAAATTCAATGACGAGAATGGACAAATTCAATGGTTGTTGTATTTAAAATTTTGAATTAAAAATAATTTTTTTTTTAATTTAAAATTTAGAATATGATGACTCATTGGATCCGTTCATTTTCATTTGTAGCCATGGCAATGAATCCATAGATATAGCTCTATATTCTATCCACATAGGGCTCTCTATATATCAGCTGAACTTCTTCAGATTGGACTATCAGCTGTGTTTGCAAGGTAGTGATTATCTGAGTAAAATATAGCAGGTCAATAATTGATCCTTCGTCCTTGAAATCACATGGAAATCAAATAAGTGCCACTGAAAGTGGCATCAACAGAATCACAGGAAAATCAAATAAGTGCCACCAATTAGATGGTAACAAGTGGCATCAACAGTAGACACTCAAGTCAAGCATTTTGAAAACCTCGGACCCAAGTCTTCCAGGAAATTCTAAATGAGCACACCACTGACATACTGAGCACACCTTTCTTTCCAAGTGAGCACACGTTTCTTTAAAAAAAAAAAAGAAAACAATAGTGCTTATCTTACTGAGCATACTCTTTTTTTCCAAGTGCCCATATTATTTTCCCTTCAAACCCATCTCCCTTGTACAATCTAGACCCTCTTCCCGAATCCACCTGCTCCGCTCCCTGAAGAATAGAAGCACACAAATTTGGGAAAGAAATTGGCTGTGTGTGTGCTGGAAGAAAGAGCTGAGTTAATGATAAACTTGTAATTCTTAACGATTTAAGAAGGATGTGTGCTCACTAGAACAAGTGGTGTGCTCATTTAGAATTTCCCAGTCTTCAGTCAGGATCCAGCGTGGCACCTCCGAGTGAACCCCTAAGGAGCGTGCGCGCACTGCTTCCTCCACGAGAAGAACTGTGCCGTGCAGCCACCCCCCACTCGCCCCTACTCACTCGCCTCGCACGTGCCACGCTGCCTCCATCTTGTGAACCGAGACGCCTCTCACTTCACCATCACAAGCCATTACGAGTGTCTCCTCTCAAAAAAGTCGACAACATTATGTGCACGGTTGCTGTTGTCACTTGCCCTATCTCTTCAACTTCAGGTGAAGATTCAATGGAGCTTGCTACTACTCCAACTTCAGTATAAATACAAGGTTAGTTTAGTGTAGCTTCAGTTAACTTGCTTACTGCTAGCTAGATTCAATGGTTGTCGCTGCTAGTAGTGAGAAACATGCAAACACTTTGGTGTTCACTGTGACCGACTGCGTGGTAGCCAACAATCGTTGCCAGTGGAGAGTTTATGAAGGCGATGGAGACGACGACGACGACGACGACGACGATTCAGGCATTGCTCCTGCAGCCTGAGTTTAAGATAGCTAGAGATGTGATGTAGTATATATATATGCAAGCAGCTTACTTATTTTATCTTAGTTTATGGCATGCATCTTACGGCTATCTTGTGGTCTTTCCATATTGAGATGGTTTAGGGTTGGCTTGAGATGACGCAAGAGAGTTTTATCCTCATTTAGTTTGAGGATTTATGTAACTAATTATATTTGGTTTTATAGTAGAATATGATCTATAGTTTATAATATCTTTGAGTCTTACTAAGAATTATAGTTGGAGGAGTTCGATTATTCCTTGTTAATGGAACACTGAGGGTAATCGCTTGCAGTTTTAGCCTATAAAACATAGTGGGAGACTAGAAGGGTCTCTCCCCTCCCAAACTAATAATTCTCACGCTCTTTTAATCATTTTAATGGATCATTTTGAAATTTGATTTTGTGCAACTCCAATATTCATCCTTGTTCTGGAGGAAAATTGTCTGTCGAGAAAAATCAGGAGAAAAAAAATTCTAATTATTAAGATAGCTAAGATATCAAATGAATATGAGATTAAAAAAAAAAAAAAAAGAAATTTTGAGATTGTGATACTAAGATATTGTATTTTAACTTTCTAATTTTACGAATATAAGAGTAAGAAAATGAACAGATAAGTTCTCTATATTGATAGCTCGTATGCTCTCTTTATATTATCTCGTGTTATATAACAAATCTCTTACTAGCTTGTTAGTTATAAACCTAAACATATTGAAGATATATAGTTTACATTATTCTATTTTTCAACTCAAGTATCAAAGTTGATTTTAAGAATAAACTCGCTAGCTCATATCAAGCATGATTGTACATGTAAATTGCGAAAGGTGAAGACATGCTTTGAAGATTAGATCACAACTATTACCCTAAAAAATAAAAAACAGAAGATGCCCTATGAAATAATAGATTATAAATATTTAGTTATTTAATTATAAGACGAAGAAAAAAATCGGAGAATTAACTTTATCATAGGACATGAAGAAGAGCTCTCGATCATGCATGAAATATCATTAATCTCATCTTATATGTAGCCAAAAGTGACATTATATACTAATACTTGTTTTTGTTAATTCTTAATTAATGAAATGCAGATGACCTCGTCTCACCGTCTTATGCTTAAAAAAAAAATATCATTACTAACTCTCCATGTACTTCTTTCTAAAGTACTTAAACACTACAATATACATGACGACTTGGTTACATTCCAATTGAAGAGTGCATATTGGGAGATGATTAGATGAACTCTCATACAACCAATGATTTTTTTTTTTTTTTTTTCCTCTCCTTTTATAGAATTAACAATGTTTTGAGCATCTTTACATGTAGGCTAGTTGGTTATCTAGGTGACCTCCCATTGAATCTAGTTAGTTTTATACCCTTCTCAAAGGCCACCGATACAATCTATAATGCATATATCTAGCCAACTCACTACCCACTTCATTGACCAAGCAAAGTTTTAACCTTCTGCTCTCAATTACAGATGAGAAGGTGAGCTAATTGCCCACAACTACCAAAACTACCAACCTTGAGCCTTCCCATATAAAAACCCTAGCACCCTAGCTTCACTCTCACCATCCTCAAACAAGCCCACTTCTTGATCAGTACATTACACATCTCTTGTGCTCTATCATGGCCTCCAACACTCGTAACTTCCTCCTCTTGGTTGCCCTCATGTTCCTGAGCAGCAACTTGTGCTACGGCGCTCGCCACCTCTTAGACGACACTCCGGTGGCTGAAGAGGCTCCTCCCGCACCCCCGACCATCCCAACCCTTCCGCAGCCGACTCTGCCGGTGCCCACCATTCCGGGACTTCCGAAGCCGGCATTGCCACCCCTTCCCGCTATTCCGACCATCCCCACCATCCCCACCATCCCTATGCTTGCATTCCCTCCGTTGCCTTCCATCCCCAACTTGCCTTCCATCCCGGGGCTTCCTAACATCCCCGGCATTCCTTTCTTCTCGCCACCGCCATCCAAGTGAGTTCCCGGGATGGGGAACTAGTGGATGACTCCGTTCATGCAGTGATTGTTGTAGTTTGTATAAGATTATTATTGATCGAGTCTCTTCTGCTCCATATATGGAGCCAGATATTGTTGTGATTGTTGTTCGTACATGAGTTTCTTTGTTTGTGAGTGTGTGCTACATATGTATTGAGTGGCATATATATGTATTTGTCATTGTGTACCTAGCTAGAATGATGTTATTTATGGCATATTTCATAATTTTAGCTTTGATGAGATGTGATCAAACACCCCTACCTCCATGGAATGCATAGATCAGCTTCCATCAGTATTCTTACTATGTTCTTTTTGCAAAATGAAATGGGATAAGTTATTTCATGGAATTAGTAAACCTCGAATAGGGAATAATTTAATCGATTTCCCCGAAAGATTATTAATCCTGCAATTTTATCGGGAAATTCTATTTACCCACCACAAGTTTTTTTTGACACCTATATTACTCTTTGCACCAACCTTCCATTTTGAAATATTACCAATTTACTATCTACGTTCAAATTTGTTTTCAAATTTAACTCTCATTCCCTTCCTCTCTCTCCTATTTTCGTCTATAATCACTACTGAGTTCTAAAATTTTCAGACTTTTTTTTGAGCCCTGCTTCGCTATCCGCCAATCTTCGTCGCCACTCCCAACTCCATCGCCACTCATCCATCGCCTCCAGTGCCACCTTCCACCTCCAGTCCTAACCCTTTATTTTAACCAGTGTCCATTTTCGAGGCTAGTAGATTGATTTAATCGTATTCCCTTAAAGATTATTAATCCTGCAATTTTATCAGAAATTCTATTTACCCACGACAAGTTTCTTTTAGCACTCAGGTTACTTTTCGCACCATCCTTCCATTTTGAAACATTACCAATTTACTCTCTACGCTCAATTTTTTTTTTTTCAAATTTAACCCTCCCTCTCTCTCCTATTTTCGTCTATCGCCACAAAGTTCTAAAATTTTCAAATTTTACTCCGAGTCTGTACGCATGAAAAATTATAGATTTCCTTACATTGCCAGTTTGATTTTGAATACAACAATAAAGGAAAAATTATAGAATAAAATTTGAGATTATAAGAATAAGAAAAATTAATTTAATTCTCTTTTTAAATTTCTGTGGGTCTGGCAGCGGTGGAGTCTCGCTGATACACTCCGTTGACGATCCAAATGTCGCATCAATTGATTTCTCCGGAGAAGGAGGGGGAACTCTGCTCTTGGGATTTTTCTGTCTCCCTGTTTCTCTTCGTTTGAGACTCTCCTCCCTGAGAATTTATCCGTCCTGAAAACTCTGTCTTTTCTGGAGACTCCGGAAGAAGACGCTCTGAGATTTCTCTCTTTTTCAAGAAAATAATCCCCTTTTCTCTGGAATCTGCTGTCCAGAATCCATCCTCTTTCTGTAGACTCTACCTTCTGTTTTATATATATATAGGTAACTGTTCGGATAAGATCTGAGCCAAATCCACGTAACAGAAACACCGAGATCGGGGGTAACTGTTCCTCTAAAATCCTGATCAAATCCACGTAACAGGAACACCGCGGAGCCGCGGTTGCACCCCCGCGGGTGGCAACCGTGGGTGCAACCCGCGGGTGCATCCCGCGGGAAGCACCCGCGGGTGTACCCTGCAGCTAGCACCCACGGGTGCACCCCGCGGGTAGCACACTGCGGGTGCATTCCGGCACCTCTTTTTTATCGTCTACATAGCCCCCTCCAAAGTTTTCGAAATTTTTTTGATTTGTAATGAATTTCGAAATACTTTGGACTCTTTTAATTTTGGCTCTGTAGTCTTCATTGTGTGGCGCGATTTTTATGGTATACTATGAACCATATTCTGAAATCGCTATCTTTTAGCTGTTTTGTTTTTGGAGGTATACTGTTGAACCTCTCCGATGTATCAGAGATTGCTTCTAGAGAATTTTCTTGATACTGGATATTGTACTTGTGTGGCCCAACTAGACTTTCGCTTGTAGCTTTGCTTTTGAAAATTTATTGTCTGCATGCAAAAATATTTTTGATGTCTTGTTCAGAGGCTAAGTGCATGACAAACATGTGATGGATTTGATAGACAGAGGTAATTGTTAACGTGTCTCATGGATGATGAGCAGAGGCATAATGCTAACGTAATTATTAGATGACAACCAGAGCTATGATGTCAACGTTCTCATTAGATGACAAGTAGAGGTATGAGTCCTCATAAGATGACAAACAAAGGTATGATATTAACGTGCTCATAAGATGACAAGCAGAGGTACGATATTAACGTGCTCATTAGATGACAAGCAGAGGTATGATGTTAACGTGTTGATTTGATGACAAGTAGAGGTATGATATTAACGTGCTCATTATATGACAAGCAGAGATAAAATATTAACGTGCTCATCAGATGAAAGTAGAGATATGATATTAACGTGTTGATTTGATGACAAGCAGAGGTATAATATTAACGTGCTTATTAGATGACAAGCAGAGATATGATGTTAACGTGCTCATTAGAGGACAAGTAGAGGTATGATGTTAACGTGCGCATTAGAATCTTAACCATTCAGTGACATCTAATATGACGGATTAGGAAAAAACAGAGGTATCATTAAACATGTCTCAAAACTCGATCTATTCAAAGGATTTGGTCATGATAGGAATGAGTTAAATAAACAGAGGTGACGGTTAACGTATTTAGCCTTGAAATTTGACTATCAGCAGTAACTATTAACTTGATAGGGAGATGATTTTCGTCAGAGATAATTTTTAACTTAACGATATCAAAAATAAGTTCATCAGAGATTGTAATGTTGAACTTGATGAAGTGAGAGTTTTCTTTTTTGTCAAAGATGAAAACTTAACGTGACAGGAGATTTAGTTGGATTTGATCTCATAGAGAAAATTGATTCAATTTTGAATTCTGATGTCAGAGGTATAATTTTAACTTAGCAAATATTTTTGGAGTATCACTTACTTTGCTGGAGAAAAATGACGAGAAAAATCTTACTATCAGAAGTCAAATCTTAACATGATAAAAGATTTGATTGGACTTGATCTAATGGAGAAATATGATTTGATTTTGTACTCTAGTGTCAGATGTATGATTTTAACGTAAAAAATATTTTGGAGAGTCACGGATTCTGCTGGAGAAAAGTGACAAGAAAAGTCTTACTGTCCGAGGTAAAATCTTAACGTGATAGGAGATTTGATTGGATTTGATCTCAAAAAGAAAAATTAATTCGATTTTGTATTATGATATTAAAGGTATGATTTTAAAGTGACAAATTTTTTGAGGGTCACTGAATCTGTTGGGAGAAAAGTGACAGAAAAAAATTTCTGTCAGAGGTGAAATCTTAACGTGACAGAAGATTTGATCTCATTATGATTTGTAGCAAACCCCCAACTATCAATGGATTTGATTAGGCTGTACCAACTACCGTTTAAGTTAGACTAGCCATGTTATTCTCCTCAGCATGGTAAGTTATCGAGAATTTCGTTTGGGCTTGAATGCCAAACCTTCCCTCTTCTCTTTACTTTAGCAGTTTTGGACAGTGATTTATCCTTATATTCATATAAAGATACTGTTGTGACAGATTTGTCACAGGATTTTTAGCAAACCCCCAGCTAGCAACAGATTTGATTTGCCTTTACTAACTACCGTTTAAGTTGGGCTAGCCATATTATTCCCCTTTGCATGGTAATTTGTCAAGAATCTCGTTTGGACTTAAACGCCAAACTTTTCTTCTTCCCTTTACTTTAGCAGTTTAAGGCAGTTCATACTTTTAACCCCAGCATGATGGGTTGGTAAAAAACTGGTTCTCTTTTTATTATCTTGACGGTGTTGGGCAATTCATTCTTTTTCCCCTAGATGAGAAATTTATTCATTTTCCGTTGCCTTCACAGTATTGGGCAATTTATGTTTTTATCCCAACATGATGGATTGCGAGAAACTGGTTCTCTTCCCGTTAACTTGACGGTGTCTGACAATTCATGCTTTTACCCCCAGCATAATAGGGTTGGTGAGAAATTTATTATCTTCCCGTTACCTTGATGGTATTGGGCAATCATACTTTTACCCCAGCATGATGGGTTAACGAGAAATTTATTCTCTTCCCGTTATCTTGGCGATGTTGGGCGGTTCATGCATTTACCCCAGCATAATGGGTTGGCGAGAAACCTCACATCTTCCCGTTATCTTGACGACATTGGGCAGTTCATACTTTTACCCCAGCATGATTAGGTTAGCGAGAAACTTATTCTCTTCTCGTTGCCTTTACGGCGTCGGGCAGTTCATACTTTTACCCCCAGTATGATAGGGTTAGCGAGCATATCATTTGGGCTTTCTTACCAAATTTTTCTCTACCCTTTGTCGTATAGACGTAGGATTCGTTTTCATTTTGTATCCTCAATCGAGGTGTGGAACTGTGCGCTGACGACAAATCAGTATTTCTTCATTTACTATAATGAAGAAGAGGTCGGATGATTTCATTCTCTTAAAAATAATATTTCTTCAGGAATTTTTCATTGATTGGCATCATTATCTGATCACCATGTTGTTGATCAACTGGTATGCTCCATTTGACATCAAGACATTTGACTAATGTTTCATCTTGAAAAAGAGTTAGCTCATTGGATAGTACCCCTGGACTGATGTCTAAATCCCGTCGGAGTTTTTTGTGTTTTGGGAGATCACATTCTCTATATCCGGAGTATCAGGTATCGTGACATATCTCAACCCCCTGTCAGTTTTGTGACAGTAATCTGATTCTTTCCTTTCAAACACAAAGTAGTGAAACGGATTTCAACACTCTTTGCCATGCGTAGTGCTCCCCGGGTGTGGGGGTGCACGGGCACAGGCACACGCACAGTGCTTTGCATGTGTGCTCCATGGGTGCACACAGCGCTCTTGCGGACGCAGGCATGCATGCCGCGCCTCTACAGGCGTAAGCGTTGTTGCGCGTCCAAATTTAAACTTGGCATTTAGATGAAATTATATCTCATTTTCTCTATCATTCGGAATGATTTTGGTCCGTAATGATAAATTTTAGGGGCTTCCTGATCTTCATCTTCAGTATCATCGGTTATGACTGCATATGGTCGAACCCTTCAAAAGAGAATGGATTTTTTTTAATCGACCCAGTGACCAGGGATTTTGATATGTTGGTTAATATTGTCAAGCAGTGGTAAATAACTGCGATCAATATCAATAAGTCCACATGATGTTCTTATGATGCAGGACATGGATAGTCATCGATTTTATAGTTGTTTGGTAAGCCTTTATCTTTATTGAGCTGGTTAAGACTGAGCTTTGAGTAATTTAAGTCTCAAGGTATTTGACTCTCAATTTGATAAGTTAGAGGCGACATGAGAGAATTATGCTCTCACTTAGGCAATCGAAGCATCAAGAGTTTCATTGTGGATTACGTTCGTATTTCCACAATAGTTTTTAAAAAAAAAAAGAATGTGAGCATCATTCCTGTGATGCAGACACGACGATTGTGAGCCTCACATAAAACTTTAGTTTTTCAGTGGGTTCAAACCTGACGTTATTGTCACATAACTTCGATTTAGAGAGAGTTTCGGAGAGGAAGCCTCTTTCATGTGTCTTATAGACTACATGACCTTGAATATAAGGCTTGTGATTTTAGCCTTGGTTGCAAATATGGATTCAACCCCGAAGATGAGCCCATGTGATGATTTGAAAATATGACTACCAACTTCAGTCTCCTGTGGAGTGAGACGTATGAGTGTCATGACAAATCTCGAATGCCATCTGAGACATGTGAGTGTCATAACCAATCTCGCACGGGAGCTGAGACATGTGAGTGTCATAACCAATCTCGCACGGGAGCTGAGACATGTGAGTCTCATGCCAAGCCTCGTTCAGGAGCTGAGACATGCGAGTGTTATTATGAACTCTGTATTGAGGCTGAGCTCTATGTGAAACTTCAAGTTGCTTGAGTTGCACATTTTTATCTTCCAGATAGATAGCAAGATGGCATGAGATATCTCTTACCATGATTGATATTTATCTCGGAATAAAGCTCCATCAGTTTGGTCGATTGCCATGCTGCAAGTCTCACAATGATATGAGGAAATGGAGAAGTCTTGGGAACTTCATAGATCTCATTCATCACCCCTAATTGAATCAATTCTTAATGTGGAGGAAAGAATCAACTTTTTTGGTGATTTGTTGAGCCGGTATTAGGCTGAAGTGTCTTCGAAGACTGGGGAAGAGTTGTCCATTTTTATTTTTGAACCATCCAAAAATTATTGCAGTTCTCCATATTGGTTGTTTCTCAGATAATGGATATAGGATCATATGGCGAAACCGAATCCAGTATTGCTTTGGAGGACTTTTATTTACTTTATTTATACATGGGAGCTTCTTTAGGATTGCATTCTAAAGAACAGTCTGACCAAGACTGTAATTTTGATCTGCATGTTGAGTTTGTGACAAATATGAGCCATCTTGAAATACAGTGCCAGACCCTATCCCCTGGGTGGGTTGTGCGAAAGTAAGAGCCTTCCTGAAATATCGACCATATTCCTTGGGTGGGCCGTTCTAAATTCCTCGGATTGCAGGATATGAGAATTATGTACTGAGTGATTTATGTAACGTTGAGCACTATATCAGCTTCGGTTCGCATGGGCTTAGTCTCTCATCTGATTTGATCAAGATTGGACTGAGCCTTATGCATGATCTGATTCATACCAGGCTAGGCCTCGCATCTGATTGCTTGAGCCTCATAGCCAATGCGGGCTTCAAAATTTATGAGTATTCTTTGATGATCTCGAGTCCATTGGGTTCAGCTTAATTTTGAGCTTGAAACATTTTCTGTTGCACGAACAGTGAGAATAACATCATGCATCATGAGTTTTGAATTCTCACCAGAGAAGATTTGATTGGATTTATCTTCAATTGATGTGTATTTTGGACACATTTCCTGATATCGAAGATAACTGTTCTGTGATAAAACATCTTTCTCTTCTTCGGATGTATTTGAATTTGTTTATAATATTAGAGTTTGATGTTTTGAACATTTTTTTTGGGAATCCTCTTGAGTGTTGGATAAATATAATTAATCCAAAATAGTTAAATATGCCCCTTCGATGAGTTACACGGGGGGTCGAACGCATAGAGCTTCAAAGCGTTCATCCCGCGCGCACCCGTCAGGACAGTACCGCACCCCAACTCAAAACTACAGAGATCTGTGTGTGGGAAAAGATTGATATGCGGACAAATCCGCGTGCGTGCGTATGGAGAGATCTTTTTTTTTGGTTCGGCACCCCATGGGTTGCAATCCGTGGATGCACCCCGTGGGTTGCAATCCGCGGGTGCACCCTGTGGGTTGCACCCTGCAGTTGCATCCCGTGGGTGCACCTCACGAGTGCAGCCCCGCTGTTGCAACTCTGTGGGTGGCACGCCGCGCACCACATGGTTATCTTTTTTTTTTTTACAAACGATGACGTCATACTTGTTGTTATGGGCGATGACGCCTCATACTTTTTTTACCGGCAATGACGCATTATCAGTTTTAGTGGGCGATAACACCTCACCTTTTTTTAACAAGCAATGATGCTTTGTCAGTTTTTTGTGGGCGATGACGCCTCATAAGTTTTGACAGGCGATGACGTCTCACTTGTTTTGACAGGCGATGACGCCTTATCAATTTGGTTAGCGATAACGCTTTACCTTTCTTGATCGTTGCCCGGCAATGACACCTAAACTCCGAATCAGAGGAATTTGAAGAGAGGAATTTTTCATACATTTGTTGGTCGATTTCAACGATCAAGGTTTCAATCATCAATCCGATGGATTTCAAATCGGACTTGTAGACACCATGAAAAAAAAAATTGGGAAATTCCCGTGCGGGTGGGCCCGCGGGAATTCCTCCCGCGGGTGTGCACCCGCGGGAGCGATCCCGCGGGTGGGCACCTGCGAGAGCGATCCCGCAGGTGCCAACCCGCGGGTTGTTTTCCGCCTGTTTTCGTTGTTTATTTGGTTGATATCTCGTGATCCGATTTTTCAAGCGGATTCGATCCGGATTTCAAGCCTCCTCAGTCTATAAAACACAGGAGTGGATTCGAGGGACTTTTGGACGATTTTAGGCGAGTTCGTAAAATCAAGGAGCGGAGCAGAGCCATCCCCTTCCCGGTCAGACGGTCAACGGAGTGCACCAGCGAGGCTCCATCGCCACCCGAACCAACATAAAAAGGGAATAAATTAATATTTCAGTTCTTATTATTTCTCAATATTTTTGTAATTCTCAATTTTCTTTTGTAATCAAATAATTTTGCAATGGAAGGAGAAAACCAATTTTCAGGCAAACAAGAACTGGTGACCACAGTGGGAGCCTCTCTGTTCACAACAGAGAATATGGTGGCGCAGTCTGACTTAGTAGTGATCGGATCTGTTGTTGAAACGCTGGTTGTAGAAATCGACTAGCAAAAATATGAGGAATTTCTTTCTTCCTCTGATTCGGAGCCTAAGAGTCATCACCAGGCGACGATGAAGAAAGGTAAGGCGTCATCGCCCACCGGAAATCAAAAGGCGTCATCGCCTATGAAAACTTATGAGGCGTCATCGCCCATAGAAACTGACAAGACGTCATCGTCTGTCAAGTATACGGCGTTATCGCGCGTTCCAAAGTCAAGCCAAAAGTCAAACCAAACTTTAACCCGTTCCCAAAAGAGAAATCTAAGGCGTAAGACTCAACGAGCACGCCTCAATCATACAGGAAGGATTGCAGAAAACTCCGGGATAGTTAAAAATTTCAGAGCAAACCCACGGATGGAGCCACAGGTTGTATCCCTCAAAAACAGCCCCACAGGTGCAAACCCGCGGCTTGCAACCGCGGGTGGCATCCCGCGGCTTGCTACCGCGGGTGCCAAACCGCGGCTTGCAACCGCGGGTGGCATCCCGCGGCCTGCAACCGCAGGTTGCCACCTGCGGCTTGCAACCGCGGGTGCAAACCCGCTGGTGCAACTGCAGGTTGCACTCCGCGGGAACAAACCCACGGGTGCAAACCCGCAGTTGCAACCGCGGGTTGCATCCCGCAGATGCAACCGCGGGTTGCACCCCTTAGATTCCACTTCGCGGAAGCAACGATAGGTTATGTTCAATGAACACAACTCTCATGTCTCTTCGAGTACGCCTATGGTGAGCACGCAACATACACAAAATATTTTAATCTCTCTATCAGAGGCGCGCGGGACCCACATAACTACCTAGGCCAATGTGCACTCCAGAAGAATCCGCAGAAGGATTGGAGAACAATTTGATGCTGGAAAAGAGCTCAGCCCTGAAATATTGCAAACTCTCCAGTATTATGAACCGAATTTGCGACGCAAGAGGCGTCAAGATATAAATAGAGATGAGAAGGTACCTCAAGATTTGAGAGAGTATCTCAATAGGAAGACGAACTCCTCACAAAGTATTCCTCACTTCCAATGCGAACAGTTGATCTCAACTGTTCTATCAAACTGCAAATGCAATTCGAAACGGTCCGTTTTTGAGCGGATCGCCGAACCCAAAAGAATACGGACGGTGAGAAAGGTGTGCTCTGGGACTGATTTTCCTGCCGCCTAAAGGCAAAAAGATGGTCGGAAATAACCCTTCAGATAATGAAATCACTTCAGGGTCAAAACGAGTTTCTATCGAACCAGAGTGCGTACGTCTAGAAGAAGTTTTTGGAAAGCTTGAGAGACAAGAAAAATGTCTCGAACAGAAAGAGGAGACCATAGAAGAAATAAAACAATTTTTAATAGAGTTGTTAGCTCAAACTAGAAAGAACCAATTCTCGTCGTCCATTTCTGATCGGCAGAAAAGAAAATGACCTTTCCAAATAAGTGAAGACAGCGAGGACGAGAATGAAGAAATTCCTCCTCATTCAAGAGAGGAAGAGAAAGTGAAAGTTATCATTAATCCTCACGTAGAGAAAATAGAGAAGATGGAGAACCAATTACAAGCTCTCCTTCATCGCAAAAAACTGCAAGAGGTGGGAGTAGTCCGTCCCTATCCCATAGAATGGGAGACCGTACCTTATCCTACAAAATATAAACCGTTGAACCTTCAGTCATTCGACTGTAAAGGTTCGCCGCAACAACACATTTTCTACTTTCTGTCGCAGACATGACACCTCATGGGGAATGATCCGACTATGACTAAGATATTTGCGAGCACTTTACGGGGGCCCGCATTTACCTGGTTCATGCAGCTACCCCAGGGAACCATTAAATCATGGGCTGATGTAGAACGTGAGTTCTTAGCTCGATTCTTTGAAGATGATACTGAAGTCTCTATACTATCCTTGCTAGCGGCAAAGCAAGAGGAAGGCGAGACGGTCAAAACTTATATCGAGTGATTCTGAAAACTTTCTATTCGATGCCCACATGGCATGATGCAGGACACTCTGGTGGAAACTTGCAGGCACAATTTGTCAACCGACGTTCTAGATAATATGGGCTCGGTTGAAACCAAATCATGGAAAGATCTGCTTAAGCAGGATGAACAGGCCGAAGATATACTTCGACGCCTCGAAAAGCAGCAGTCTGCAACCGGAGGCAGTACAAATGAACCTCCATTCCAATTTTCCCATTCCAAAGGGAAAGATATAATGGCAATGGCGGTAGAAAGCACACCGAAGCAGAAAGCATGGTCAACTACGAGCAACACAGCAAAGTCACCCACGCTTCAAAAGCACTATTCGTTTAAGGATGAGCATACTGCTACTATGTTCAATCTGCTCAGCAAGCGCAAGATGCTCAAGTTGCCGGAGAGCAAAAGGCCTGAAGAGGTCGGGAAGACTAACGATCCAAATTACTGCCTGTATCATCGGATTGTAGGTCACCCTACAAAGAATTGTTTTATTTTAAAAGACAAAATTCAAGCGTTGATTGACGCTGGAGCAGTTTAGCTCAAATCTGAACAAAAAAGGAGTTAACGCCGTCAAAGCGACGGGAAAAGAATAAATTTCTCGCCAACCCCATCATACTGGGGGTAAAAAGTATGAATTACCCAATGCCGACAAGGCAAAGAGAAGAGAACCAGTTTCTCGCCAACCCCATCATACTGGAGATAAAAAGTATGAATTACCTAATGTCGACAAGGCAACGGGGGCCAACCCCACCATGCTGGGGGTAAAAAAGTATGAACCACCCAATGCCGTCAAAGCGACGGGAAGAGAATAAATTTCTCGCCAACCCCACCATGCTGGGGGTACAAAAGTATGAACTGTCCAATGCCGTCAAGGCAACGGGAAGAGAACCAGTTTCTCGCCAACCCCTTCATACTGGAGGTAAAAGTATGAATTGCCCAACGCCGCTAAGGCAAAGGGAAGAGGAAAAGTTTGGCATTTAAGCCCAAACAAAATTCTTGACAACTCTCCATACTGAGGGGAAGAGCATGGCTAGCCCAACTCAAACGGTAGTTGGTAAAGACTAATCAAATCCGTTAATAGCTAGGGGTTTGCTAAAAATCCTATGACAAATCTGTCACATCACTTCCCAAAGCTGCTAAAGCAAAAGGAAGAGGAAAAGTTTGGCATTTAAGCCCAAACAAAACTCTCGACAACTCACCATGCTGAGGGGAATAGCATGGCTAGCCTGACTCAAACGGTAGTTGGTAAAGGCTAATCAAATCCGTTGATAGCTGGGGGTTTGCTAAAAACCTTAATCAGAAAAATCTCACGTTAAGATTTCACCTCTGACAACAAAACTTTTCTCGTCATTTTTCTCTAGCAGAGCAAGCGACACTCCAAAATATTTGTCAACTTAAAATCATACCTCTGACATCATAATTCAAAATCAAATGAGATAAAATCCGATTAAATCTCCCGTCATGTTAAGGTTTCACCTCTGACAGAAAAGAAAACTCACACTTCATCAAGTCCGATATTACAGCTTCTGATGAACTTGTTTTTGATATCGTTAAGTTAAAAAATTACCTCTGACGAAAATCATCTCCCTATCAAGTTAACAGTTACCTCTGATAGTCCGATTCCAAGGCTAAATATGTTAACCGTCACCTCTGTTTAGTCAGCTTGTTCCTATCACGACCAGATCCTCTGAATAGGTTGAGCTCCAAGACACGTTTAATATCGTCTCTGTCTTTCCATGATCCGTCATACTAGATATCACTGAACGGTTAGGATTCTAATGAGCGCGTTAACATGATACCTCTGCTTGGCCTAAAATAAGCATGTTAACATCATACCTCTGCTTGTCACCCAACGAGTACGTTAACATCATATTTTTACTTATCATCTAATGAGCACGTTAAAATCATACCTCTACTTGTGAATAAGCATGTTAACGTTATATCTCCACTCATATTCCGCGAAATATGTTAACAATTATCTCTGTCTACCAAATCCTTTAAAACGTCTGATAGCCAAAAATAAAGAATCCAAAGTGTTTCGAAATTCCGTGCGACTCAATACAGAACTTCGAAAACTTTGGAGGGGGTTATGTAGACACCTTGAAAAAAAATTTGGGAAATTCCCCTGCGGGTGGGCCCGCGGGAGCGATCCCGATGGTGCCTCCCGCGGGTGGGCACCCGCGGGAGCGATCCCGTAGGTGCCAACCCGCGGGTTGTTCCCGCCTGTTTCCGTTGTTTATTTGGTTAATATCTCGTGATCCGATTTTTCAGGGAGGATTCGAGTCAGGTTTTGAGCGGATTTGGTTTATAAAAGACAGGAATTGAATACAGAGAGGGGACTTTTGGACTTTTGGACGATTTTGGGCGAGTTCGTGAAATCAAGAAGTAGAGCAGAGTCATCCCCTTTCCTGTCAGACGGTCAACGGAGTGCACCAGTAAGGCTTCATCGCCACCCGAACCCACATAAAAAAGAGAATAAATTAATATTCTCGTTCTTGTTATTTCTCGATATTTTTGTAATTCTCAATTTTCTTTTGTAATCAAATAATTTTGCAATGGAAGGAGAAATCCAATTTTCAGGCAAACAGGACTGCGCCACCAAATTGTCTGTTGTAAACAGAGAGGCTCCCACTGTAGTCGTCAATTCTTATACGCCCGAAAAATTGTAGATTTCCTTACATTGTTAATTTGATTTTGAATACAGCAACAAAAGAAAATTTACATAATAAAATCCGAAATTACAAGAATAGAGAAAATTAATTTGATTCCCCTTTTAAATTTCTGTAGGTCTGGCAGCGGTGGAGCCTCGCTAATGCACTCCGTTGACGATCTGAACGTCGCGTCGGTTGATTTCTCAGGAGAAGGAGACGGAACTCCGCTCTTGGGATTTTCTCGTCTTCCTGTTTCTCTTCATTTGGGACTCTCCTCCCTGAGAATTTCTCCGCCCTGAAAACTCTGTCTTTCTGGAGACTCCGGAAGAAGATGCTATGAGATTTCTCTCTTTTTCAAAAAAAAGAATCCCCTTTTCCCTGGACTCTGCTCTCCGGAATCCATCCTCTTTCTATGGACTCTACCCCCTTTTTTATATATCAAGGGGTAACTGCTCGGATAATATTTGAGCCAAATTCATGTAACAGAAACACCGAGATCGGGGATAACTGTTCCCCTAAAATTCGGATCAAATCCACGTAACAGAAGCACCTCTAGGTGAACCCCGCGGTTGCACCCGCGGGATGCTCCCGCAGGTGGCAACCGTGGGTGCGCCCCGCGGGTGCACCTCGCGGGTAGCACACTGCAGGTGCACTCCGGCACCTTTTTTTTATCATCTACAGAGTCTTGCTCTGCTGTCCGTCAACCTCCGTCGCCACCCCCCAACTCCATCACCACTTATCAATTGCCTCCAGCGCCACCTTCCGGCTCCAGCCATAGCCCTTTACTCTGACCAGTGACCGACTATCACGCCAACAAAAAAATAGTAACAATCAATTGTAAATAAAAATGTATCAAAAACTAAGAATAATTTTAAACTGTATCTGAGATTTGTTCTCCGACACTAATCACACATTGGATTCCTCTATTTGCTTCAAAAATTTCAAATTCTAAACCCTAATTTCGCTTGTCACAATGAATTCGAAGAATTTAAAATTCTTCCTAACTTTTTGAAGAACGCAAATGTAAAAATTTAGAGAGTTAGGAAATCGATGAATTTGTTGGAGATGTATTTATTTAAGATTTAAATAGCGGAAAAAAAATTTTGAATTTTAAAGAGAGAACAGAAGAGGACGACGATGTATTTTAAATTTTCGAGAAGTTTTAGATATTTCAGGATTTAAAAGGATAATTTAGTCAAAAAAAATTTAGTAAACTTGTAATTATTTGCAAGTTTCAAATCTGTACGACAAAAGTAAATTGTCATGAGTAAATAGAATTTTCCAATTTTATACCTTTTAATTAAGTTGGGTATCACTTGGACATTTTTGTCCCTGTTAAACAATAACCATTACCATTTTATCAATCAAAACTATCACAATTAGTATTGATTATTCTGCCAAATACATGATTACATGGATCATGCTTAATCTCATATTAATTGTCCTATCAAGCAAACGCTAACTTAAAAGTCATATAAATAATAACTAGTCTCATGATTAATTAATATCGTGTCAATATCGTATCAGATCATATATTTCTAATTCCATAAACCAAACATGACAGAACGTAACTCTTTCAATACAAGTAGTACACGGTCATCATAATTCTATTTTTTTATAAAGTAATTTGGGAGGTATCAGTCTAATAGATCATCCTCAACAATGATAGATAATATTTAATGCATTTTATTAATTAGTACTTAACAAAACAAAATAAAGTATTTAAAGAGTTCGCAGTAATGTCTCTCACTAAAGGAGAGGACTTGAAATACATGTCGTCCATGAAGTTATTTGACGTGAATGAAAAGTAAGGAATAGATGTGCAAGGCTCAGTCTATTCAGATCTTGTTGGCGAAATTTTTGAGAAAATAACAGAAAAATAAAGGTTTATAGTTTTAGCTAAAACGGTTAATATGCGGATCATCTACCAAAGAGAAATCCGCGTGTAGAGTCAAGAAAGACTAAAACGCAACCCTCACAAAAGTCCCGTTATTCATTTTCCATAGCCAAAATAAGGATTCTCATTCAGAATGACCCGCGTATTAGGCTAAGTAAATGCTGACAAATGTCGACCCCTCAGGATCTCGTATTGTCTTCAAAACCTTAAAAATGTAAGGTTGTTTCTTTTTATATTTTAACATGGATGCTCATCCAGAAAAATCCAAGCAAACCCTTAAGGTCGTGTTTCAATACAAATACGGATCTAATCCGCGACTCAAACGCAAGATCACGTTATGGTCCACAAAAGACTTATAGAAGAAAAACCAAAGATAATTCTATTTTAGTATAAATGTCAGCCCAGCTGAAAAACTAATACGTGGATCATCAATTAAGGAGAGATTTGCATTTTTAGTTATCTTGTGATTTCAAGATTAGAGCTAAATATGATTAAAACGTGAACTCTAGATGGTCGCATTTTCACTTTGAAGTATAAAGAATATCCTTATTTGTATCAAAATGTGGATCAATTTCATGGCAAACAAATCTCTCCTTTATAATTTTGAAAAGAGAACGCGAACTCTAGATGGTTCTTTTGTAGTTTGTGTTGGCACACCATACATATCTTCATAAGTTTTATATATAATATCTAAACTTGTTTTAATATCATTAAGTAAATCCCTCACATTATTTTCATAAGACATATTATTATAAAATAAATCTATTAATATTTCAAGTCCATCTAACTTGCAACGGGGATCCACAACAGTTGCAAAATATAATAAGTATGGAAAATCTTTAAAATATTTATTAAATTTAATTTCCATAGGTTCAACAATACTTTCAAGTATAGAGTGATTTCTACATTCATTAAAAACCGAACTAATTTGGGAGACTTACTTGTTTGAGACTTTTTGATCACTTGATTGAAACTTGCTACTTGCTTTGCTTGAGACTTCTTGAGAATTAAAGATTTTAGAAGATTTTTGAGAATGAATTTGGTGTATAAGAATGATGAATGGTAGTAGAGGAGATAATGATAGAGAAAGAAAGGTTTTAATTTGCAAAAAAAATTACAAACCCCCCCCCCCCCAACGGCTATTTTGACGGGTAGGGGAAAAATCTGCAATTTTTTTGCAAAAAACCCCCCCAACGGCTATAAAAATAGCCATTGGGGGGCTATTTGCAAAAAAAAACTGCAAAAACCCCCCTTAAACACCCCAACGACGAAATTTTAAAAAAAAAAAAATTACGGTCGTGCCGGGCCGTGCCTGGCACGTGCCAGGCATGGCTCGGCACGGCCGGCCTCGGCTCGGGCACGGCCCGGCACGTGCTGGGCCGGGCGTGCCCAACGGGCCGCCCGGCCCAGTTATCAGGCTTTCTTGGGAGCATGTGATGAGTTTTAAACTACAAATTTGAGAACCCATCTAATCCAAAAAAAAAAAATTGATAGGTAAATTTTCTATTTAAACCCATGAGCTTCTCGTGTGCGTCGGATCCTCCCTGAAATATAACTTAGGTTTAGATCTTCATTATCTAAAAGAACTCATACCATTATTCAATGACTTTGGCACCAGATGTTTCCAAAATGGATACTATCGGGTCAGGTGAACTAGAGAGTAGACAAACGTCTGGTGGTATTTCAGTCTTCCTTCTCCTTTCATAAAGAGAATCTAGTACCTCTCGGTCCTAAATATTTGAATAGAATGAACCATCTACATGGATATATTTACTTCGGAACAAAACAATTCAAATTAGGCTCAATCAACCGGAATATGTTTTATCCATATGGTACATCTTCTAATTGAGATCTATCGACCTGAGACCTATTTCTTTAGTTAACCAATGATTCATTATTGGAGCAGATAGTAACAATTATTTCATCAGACATGCGTATTTTTTATTTTTCGATGGATTTTCATAGTTTCATTAATGAAAATTGTTAGATGTAGTGAGTAATAGGCTCTGGTTGTTCGTCATTCAAGAATTCTAGGCAGTTCATTTTATCTATACATAGTGTTTTAATTTAAGATTTAAATTCTTCCATGCTTAAGTACTAGCATAATGTTCCATGGAGCTAAGATCCAAAATATGGAATAAACAAGTATTTATACAAATCTAACACCCAGCCAATTCTCTTCCACTTAATCCCTTTTTCATGGCCACATATTTTTACTGGTGAGGAATAGGAAATATTTCTCCTGATTTATTCGATTTGGGATTATACTCATATATAAACTTCAAAAAGTCTCTCTTTTTATTGTGAATATATTGCAATTATCTATAGTAGGACCATTGGGTACCAACCATCCCTAGACAATCTTAATTTTGGTCTAAATCAGCGATCATCGTATCCACGTGGCGAATGGGAAACTAGGCCATACCGATAAACTTTGGGTTTCATACCAGCTTCACGGCTCCTTAGGCCACAATCTAGGCTCAAATACAATTTGTTGAGGAGAAAATGCCGGGCCCTTGGGAGCACGATGAGTTTTAAATATAAATTCAAAAATCAATCTAACTCAAAAGTTTAAACTGATAGATAGTTGTCCCAATTTTTTATTTAAATATATAAAGTTCTCTTATTCAATCCGATGTAGGACTATATCGGCATATGAACTCTTAATAGTGGGAATGTTTATGGACATTCCAAACATCTTGGATCCTAGGATAAAATGGATGAAAAACGCAATGGATTTTAAGTAGAAATTCATGAGAATTGTGTGTTATTGAATAAACACAATAACTTCCAAAAGATCAAAATTTGTCCCTAAGAGTTTGTATTACGTTTGGGTTGTAGAAATTGCAATCTTTTTTCTCGTAATAATGATTCTTCTGTTGTGCAAGGTCTATGATTCACATCAAATTCGTGAAAAAGCGAAATGTGGAAGTCCTTAACATGAACCCGTTTTATTTTGAACAGATATGTATGTTTACAATATCAAAGAAATTCATTCGTTAGACACTAATTTCACTAAATATATGGGATTGATCACACATATAGATAACCTTTTTTATTTTCACCATTATAGTACCTAATATTCCTGTATTATTTGATCCTCTGCTTACTCTACTGACATGTAAAACTAGAAATTGGAGAGAATCTTGGCTGCTCCTACTCTTCGAGTTGAACCTTGACATGGCAAATCCTAAAACATAGGATGCTGTATATGCCTATACATGTTATATAAGACGCATCAAAATTCGTAATTATTAGAACGTGTTTTAAAAGGAAAAACGAAAAGAAAATAAAATATTTATAATTTAAATTCATAAACTTGAGTCAAGTAACCAAAACTATAATTTTTTAATAAAAAATATGAGAGTTCAATCTATTCTTGTCTAATATAACTAGGAAGCCTTCACCTTTGTGCAAGGTATTTAGGTTTTATTGATAGAGTTTCCCATTCAAGTCGTTTTATTTTGAAGGATTCTTTTGTCTTTTAAAGTGATTCATAGGTTTATGGTGGGAAGGAAGTGGACTAGGTCAAGTTGAGCTGAGCTTTGGCAAGGCCCTGGTCGCAAAAAATTTGGAGCCTTGGGCAAGTGCAGGCCCACTGCCATCGCTACCCTGCATGTGATTCTTCTAACTTTTCATGAGCCGATGTTACTGCTACATGCAAGCACTTAAAATCTTACCGGTCTCCCGATTATATGATGTGTGTTATGCAAGTGTCAAACAAATATTGATACACAATATCCATCCGATATTGGATATGGAAGTGGTGTTAGGATACATAAGTAGTAGTTGTTAGAGATGTCTTAGTTCCAATGGAGGGTGTGATATCAATATGCGGCTTAGCACTATCTTATTCATCAGGACTTCAAGAGTGTGCCTTGTGTTTCTTGTTTACCGTATTATGATACTAAAGCAACATGCAGTTAGCACTTTAGCACAGAAAGTTTGCATCAAATACTTAAAGAGGAGCTGACGAGGGCATTTGGATGGGGCAGAGTGGTTATAAGTTGAGAAATACCTCCTACCACTGTTATAAGACCATTTTTCTTGCCATGTTATAAGACCAGTAACTATGAGTGATTGCTGGCTTAGGAAAAGCAAAACCAGTAACTATGAGGTCCTGCGATCGACGACTATTTTCTTCAGTGGTGCCACTTGATGGATTCTACATTATCTGCTTACAGATACACTGATACTTGTCATGTATTAAGTAAGTGATCATGTGATGTTCCCATCGAGGTCTAGTAGTAAAATCTCTGTTGTCTCTTTCTTCGCTTTTTTTCTTTAGCAATGAGTTTGTCAACGTCTTCTCTATGCTTTGGCTTTTGTGCCTCAAAACATTTGGCCAACTATTTATGGACATTTTCCCACTAAATTGTTACTCACTTTACTTGATTATTCATTGTTTGGTTGTTCTATTCTAAACTTTGTTTCCCCTATTCTAAATCTGTTGCTTAGGTCCTGATGGCCTTTTTGAAAAGAAGAAGAAGAAGCATTCAGATCACTAGAGCATCAAATGGTGTTCGCATATTTGCTTGAACTTGTGCTTCAACATTCCTGTTTCTACTAGTATCGCAACCCAAACAAAATTTCAATAAATTGTAGATGTTACTGCAGTCTGGTGTGGCTTTCATGTAATTTTGAGTGTCAAAACTCTCCGGTGGGGTTGGAGAGTAGCCATAACTGGCTAGTTTGCTTTATTACAAACTCTGTATGTAATGTGTGTGATATTATGTCGAAGTCATGAAGTGGCCTCTCGCAATGAAAATGGAAGAACCATCTGCTGCTCAGGTGCCCAGTTGCCTGCATGCATAAAGGAAGTTTTCTGCAGTAGCGCAGGTTTGATGAACCACAGAGCATAAATGCCATTTCATACTGTCATGACGATAGAAGAACCACCGCTGGACTAGAGAAAACATTGCAAATCCTCTCATTCCTCAAGATTCACTGCCATTGCCTACATGATACAATTCTAGCTAGAAACTCATCTCACTAAATGAAACATTTCATCACTCAGCAGCAGCTTCATCATCTGTCGACTTTGCTTCGCTCTGGATGTTTGGCAAGGCTGAAAGGTCCATACGTCCACGTTTTTCTTCTTCTTCAGTGATTGTAGCACGCTCCGAATTATCAGATACTACCCGAGCAACACCTCCAACATTCTGCGAGCTGCGCGCATCTTCTTCTGCTGGAGTTGCATTATCAGTTGTAACCACAATACTAGTATCATTTAATGTAGAAATGCCATCTGAATCAAAAACTGTAGAGTTCTTCTGCATTTCTATTTGATGGTCCAATGCACCTGTCGCATTGGCCTGTAGCTCAGCCTGGGTGTGGGATTCAGCTGCCATCGTCAGGTTGGTTTGCTGTTCCATCAGACTGTTAGCACCAGCTGCTGCTGAATTGGAGACTGTCCCATTGTCTGGTTTCGAAAACTCGACCTCTAAGTCCTTGTTATCTGCAGCCGTTACGCTGGAGGAGAGGTTGTCAGTTCCACTGACAACAGTATCCGAAACATTGCTAACAGAAGCACCTCGCAATCCAGCACTCGAATCATTATCACCTCTAGAGCCATCATCTGATCCCTTCAGGACAACTTTCTTTTCTACATTTTCTGCCACCCCTTCGCCTTTGGAACCATCAGCATCACCATCGTCGCCATTAACACTTGAATCCCCATCGCGTTTAGAACCTTTAACACCTGATTCATCAACTTTATCAATTACTTGCTCTTCATCTGCTGCTTTAGATTCCGTTTCTTGGGTATCATGAGCTACAGCACTTGAAGCATCGTCTCTCTTGTAATTTTCTTCTCGGGCTTCTTGTGTACCACCTTCATGTTGTCGGTCATCAACCATATCAACTTCATTGTGACTATCCTTGTCCTCTTCATCAGTAGATTCTTCTTCCCCAAGCTCAGCTTCCTCATCACCATCATCTTGATCTTGTTCATCAATATCATCATCTCCAGCACCTATCCCTTCTTCATCCTCCATCTCTTCCTGCTTAATATCAACAAGTTCTTCTTCTTCATCTTGAGTTTCTTCATTTTCGTCTTGGCTGTGAGATCGATTCATTTGCAGAACCTTTGTCTTCAGTACGAGGAAGGTCCTTCCTGCCAAACTTGAAGAGATCTGCTTACTTTCTTTGAAATCTTTGAGTTCCGCTCCTCAAAGGCTCTCTTCTTTTCATGGGAGTGCTTGACCTGATAGAGCAACCAAATGCAAATAGCAATCAAGAGGCACATTTGAAGGGCATGTTTCACCTTGAACCCTTTGGACCTGTGATTCCTACTGGATGCCTGCTTCAACATCGCGATTAGATTTCAAGGAACCACTCAAAATGGTCTCCTCCCAAGAAACAAAATCCACCAATCTATTTTAGATCTCCCCTTATCACCAAGAGAGCGACCGCCGTGTACCTGTGTGAGATGTACAAGGGAAAATGGTCAAAATGCACCACAAGACACCATAACCAAACTAGAAACCAAGAAAACTCCAAAAAGTAAACAACTCTTAGCACAATAAGACCAGTAAATTTACCTACCAAACACACTCTGATGAAGAGAGAGTGACCAATACTCGAAATTTATTAGGGTGGTCGGATATGGAAAACTCAAGATTTATTGTGCTCACAAAACTGAAGTCCCAACAGAAATATTATTGTGCTCAATGCAGGTCTATTCCTGGATTAATATTTTCCACAGGAAGAGATAATTAAGATTACCTTCATATGTTCCCAATTACACATCTATAGTTGGAAAAAAAATAAATTGATGCAACATATTCCCATAAGTTTCCCTTTTCCAGCAAGTGGTTGCAACTTTCGAGTGCCTCCTTGATTGTGCTCTCTCTCATAGCAATCTACTCTCTCCTTATCTCTCTTTGTTCGTATGTGTCCTACTCCTCTTCTACTCTCTCTACTTGATTGTGCTATCTCATAATTCAACATCTTCTACCAGCAAGTCGCCACTGCTTCCTTAGGTTTTCTGTGCAACATGCCTAGAGAACTATCCAGTCAGCCAATAATGTAAAGGTGCACATCCTGAGGATTTTACATTTTTTTTGGTTCTTTCATAACAGTTTGTAATGTTGGGTTTGTCTCGCACCCATTGTATCCAAATGCAATTAGGACTCACAATTAGTCCTAGTTGGACTTGAGGTCAGATTTCCAATATTTTATTTGGTTCGGAATACCACTTAGATAAGTATAGTAGGGTTTCAATTACAACATTATATCGTGTATGTGTGTGTATTCCTAACTTTAGATAAACATAGTACTATCCCTGCAGGATCTGAATTACAATATTATATTGTGTGTGTGATTGGACTTGAGGTCAGATTGCCAATATTTTATTTGGTTCGGAATACTGCTTAGATAAATATAGTGTTATCCTAACAAGGTTTGAATTACAACAATATATTGTGTGTGGGTGAGTGGGTGTATTCCGAACTTAGATAAACATAGTGCTACCTAACAGGGTTTGAATTACAACATTATATTGTGTGTGTGCCCATGTATATGTGTGCGTGTATGTGCATGTGCGCATGCGTGGGCGCGTTCTTGCGTGCATGTGGGTGTGTGGGTGTGGGCGTGCATGAGTGCGGGTGGGTGTAGGGGTGGGTGTGTGTGTTTTTCCGTGCATACGTCCATGCATGCGATGTGCAGGCATGCGTGACATACATACACACACATATAGAGAGAGAGCTTAAGTTTTTATGAAAGAAGAGCTACATTGAGTTGAGAGGTAGAAAGATAGTTGGATATCTTTTTGTTACTTTTTTTTTATAAAAAACTTTCTCATTATTGCTCTTGGATGTATGTCGAACTTGGTCGGTTGAATTATATATAAAATCTGTGTTCTTCTTATGATGATTGTATTTTCTAACTTGCAACTCAATAAATTGATCTTGTCGTGTTTCAAGATGGGATTGAGGAAATTCGGTCACCAATATGTGGTATCAGAGCTATGATTTCTATTCGAGCTCACAAGATGGAGGACTGGTTGATGCCGAGTCGGCAAAGATGATTGGCGGATGTGACAAGGGTAGTAGTAAGAAGGAAAAAAAATAAAAGAAAAAGCAAAAAGGCAAGCAACGGCGAAGGCAAGTAGTGCACACAGGGCTACACATCCAAGGCATGCGCTAGCACTGTGTGCCCTGGTCGCTATCAGACAGCACGCCCAAGTGCGAGCATGAGCAGCACCGTGCCCAGATAGCATGCGCAGGCGCAATAAGCACACAGACTACACGTCCGAGCACGTAGTAAGCAACACTGCGCCCAGACAGGGTGTGCATGTGGGACGACAACCTAAGTGGCAGCGACCGGTCCTTCCGGCCACGGCCGTGGGGGGAGGGGGCAGCGACTAGAGTCTTTCGCATTAGAGCTTAAGAATGAAATATCTAGGAGAGGAAATTTAGAATTGGGATTTGATGTTGGGACAAACACCATATCAGATTTGAAGTTGTGTTTTGTGATTTGTTATTAGCTTTAGAAGAGCAAATATCGAAGGAGTGACTCAGATTATGGAATTTTGAGGTTCAGATTGATGGTTGTGGTTAATCAGAATATAGATCGAGAAATCTTAAGGTGATCCGACCCCAATTATATGTTTTTTAGCATTGCAGATGCAGTGGTGTATGCGAATTGGGCGAAATCTACTGTTTGGAGCAAATTTTTTTACAGATCAACAATGATTGGTGGTGTTCGAGGTATCGATATTGACCAAGATGATTGTCGTGGATAGTTGATCGATTATAGGATGATGAGGTATATTGTATTGCCTAATGTAATGGATGCAGTTATTTCATGACATGGTGTAGCACATGGTAATGTTTAATCATCTGTTTGGAGATAGTCGTGATTTTTTAGATCAAAATAGAGTACAGTGTAGCAATTATGTTTGTCTAGTGCAAAACATGAAAAGTGATTGTAAATGCTTATGTGGTTCTGTGTTTTGACTAAGGAGAAGCATGGTGCAGTAATTATGAGTACATGGTGGAGAACATGTTATGGTAATCATGAGTATTCAAGAGAGTTTGATTTAGTGATCACGAATGCTCAGAAAAGAGTATGGTTTAGTGATCATGAGTGCTCATATATGGAGATAGTTATGATCGTATAAGCTATTCCCTGTAGGTGGAGCCTAATGCATTTGTGGTGAATGTTTGCAAAGTAAGTGGCGCGAACGGAGTTTCTCCAAGATACATGGCTCATTTGATAAGAGCCAAAATGAAAATTATTGGGTTTGTATCTCACATAGGTTGAGTATCCAGATGTTATTAAGAATCACAAGAGTTCTAGTTGAACTTGGAGTCGGATGACCAGTTTTTTATTTGGTTTGGAACACCACTTAGATAAGATAATGCTATCCTAGTAAGGTTTGAATTATGACACTATATATATCTCTTGTATGTTAGATGAGAGAGAGGATTTTAGTCTTTTACGAATGAAGAGAACTATATTGAGTTAGAGAGTAGAAAGATAGTTAGATCTCTTCTTGTTAAACTTTTTTCTCATTGTAAATCTTTCTCATTATTGTCCCATATATGCAGGTTGAATTTGGCCGGCCGAACCACGTAAAATCTTTGTGTTCTTCTTGTGAAGATTATATTTCTATCTTGTGACTCGATGAATTGATCTCATAGTGTTTAGTTATTGGATTGAGGGAATTTGATCCCCAGCATGCTATCTAGAATCACTTGTTGTACTTATTAAGTGTATTTTCTTTTATTTTGAACTCCATGCATGTTGGGCTTCATCCTTTTGGACTCTTTCTGCTTGTTGCGAAGGAAATCTACCCTTAGTTGGACTGTGCTATCAATTCTAAAGCATGTAATATTAGATTATCATAATCACATAATTAAAAATTTTATTTAACAGGGAAAAACAAAGAGAATGCGGATTTTGAAAAGACACCGCCATATCGCTTAGTCATGCCGATGCATGTTGTCCATGAAGTTATTTAACGTGAATGAAAAGTAAGGAATAGATGTGCAAGGCTCAGTCTATTCAGATCTTGTTGGCGAAATTTTTGAGAAAATAACAGAAAAATAAAGGTTTATAGTTTTAGCTAAAACGGTTAATATGCGGATCATCTACCAAAGAGAAATCCGCGTGTAGAGTCAAGAAAAACTAAAATGCAACCCTCACAAAAGTCCCGTTATTCATTTTCCATAGCCAAAATAAGGATTCTCATTCAGAATGACCCGCGTATTAGGCTAAGTAAATGCTGACAAATGTGGACCCCTCAGGATCGCGTATTGTCTTCAAAACCTTAAAAATGTAAGGTTGATTCTTTTTATATTTTAATATGGATGCTCAACCAGAAAGATCCATGCAGACCCTTAAGGTCGCATTTCAATACAAATACGGATCTAATCCGCGACTTAAACGCAAGATCACGTTATGGTCCACAAAAGACTTATAGAAGAAAAACCAAAGATAATTCTATTTCAGTATAAATGCCAGCCCAACTAAAAAACTAATACGTGGATCATCAATTAAGGACAGATTTGCATTTTTAGTTATCTTGTGATTTCAAGATTAGAGCTAAATATGATTAAAACACGAACTCTAGATGGTCGCATTTTCACTTTGAAGTATAAAGAATATCCTTATTTGTATCAAAATGTGGATCAATTTCATGGCAAACAAATCTCTCCTTTATAAATTATTGTCAACTTTCTTAATTTGAAATATTTTATTATCAATATAGCATTTTCACTTTGAAGTATAAAGAATATCCTTATTTGTATCAAAATGTGGATCAATTTCATGGCAAACAAATCTCTCCTTTATAAATTATTGTCAACTTTCTTAATTTGAAATATTTTATTATCAATATAGCTTGATCACGACTTTCATAGTTTTCAAGCCCTTCATGGATCCATCTCTTGGAGGTCAATACTATAATTTTGTCTCTGCATGCAATATGAATCTCTTTTCTATGATTGTTGTAAATAATCATGTCTGGAAATCAATCAATATAACAAATTAATTAATTAATTAAATCACTACCAAAAGAAAAATAGGAGAGCAGAAAAACATAGAAGAATTTACGTGGCTTGGGACGTGTCTACATCCATGAAAACGGAGCCTTTTTTACATTATATTCATCGATTAGAGTTACATATACTTTTATATATAACGTTCCATGTGTAATTACATAAATATTCCTTTTGCAATCGTACTAAGTGGGGCTATGCCTCCCACACTTCCAACCCCTTTAGTTCGTATCTCTGACGTTATCTCCATAGTATTCTTCAATCTTTTCTCTTGAAAATTCCCTATATGGGCCAAACCCGACTAAGTTGTTTCTTGACCTTACATTTTTATGGAGGATTCACCCCGTCCCACAAATCTACTCTATCTCTTTGGACTTATAATTACCACCACGTTAGTTCTTTTTTCTAAGTGTGTTTATGTGTATAAATGTATGTATATGTACCTATATATATGGACTACTGTATATGAACCGCTAGTTCAGATAAATTGTATGAGTTAGTAACAAAAAAAAGTAATTTTGCCTTTAGACTTTCTCCTTAATTTTGTAGTTTAAAAAGTTAGAAGATTCAAATGAGATCTCTAATGAAAGAAATACTTATAATAATTAGATACCGTTTAAAATTTTGCCTTGAGTACGTAACTTTTAACCTCATGGTGAGGACTGTAAATATGCTCAATATCTTGAGGGGTGAGCGAGGTCAATTATAATCCACTAAATTAGTTTATTTAGCATCTATCAGTCACTCGAGAGAGTTGCTAGATGTATCCCATACTTCTCCTAGTGAGCCCCAATTTCTTAGTGAGTTCTAGGAAAATTTAAAACTTACCTAGTTTTTCTTAGCGAGGCCCATGTTTTTTCAGAATCGTCCATCTTCCCTCCTTCCTTAGCAGCAACAGTGGCGGCAGCTGCGACAATGGTAACAACGACGGTGACGGTGGCAACAACGGTGGCAACCGCACCTGCATACCGTCGCAGGTGCCTCCTGTTGCTGCAGCGGCGGCCACAGCAGCAGCTGCCTGCTACCGCCTCAATTGCAGCAGTAGCGGCAGCAACAGCAGATGGCTACGGCGGCGGTGGCGGCAATAGCAACGAAAGTAGAGGTGGAGGGTTTTTTTAAATGGTTGAGAATTTTTTTGTCTAAAAAAATTATAACAAACATGTAATTATTTAGTTTTTAGATCGCCGGACTCACTGAGAGAAAAAAGAGGCACATAAATTTCTATAACTCAAACTATTAAAATAATAATATTTTGTGGTAAAGGACCCTCCAAGAAAAAAGATCGAGACAAATGTTCATGATTCCTAGTCAAGGATCTAATAGTAATGCAGGGCTAGTAACCAAGACGTAAAGCACAAGAAAAGAGACTTTCATGAGGAAAGACTTCCAAGTATGAAGTACACAATTTCCATCACTTAATCTATGTAACAACATAATCTTCTCATTCTAGATAAAGAGAACTACCAACTTCAAACTAACGAACCCTTAATTCAGTCAATCTCTTTGATTTTCTAGCCTTGTTTCATGACATTTGCTCCCATAAATATGACCAAATTAAAGAATTATTGCATAACAACTGCAACACGCAAAAGACGAAGAGTTTCTAGAGATGAATTTGGAAAAATGTAAAGACTTGAGTAGGGAACAAACTTGAAATTTGAAGAGGAACAAATTCATAAAAGTTGTTGATATTGAGTTTAAAAAAAAGATTGAGGGAGGCAGCTATCAACCCATGCATGAGAGTAGCCCCGCTTAGGCATGAGCAGAGTTCGAGCTTAGAAAATCAAAATTGAACCGCGTGGCATGAGAGTCGGTTTTCTAATTTCGAGCTTTGAAAACCGAAACGAAATCGAACCTACTGAATTATTTAAAAATTATATATTTATACACAAATAAATAAATATATATATATATATATATATATATATATATATATATATATATATATATATATATATATATATATATATATATATATATATATATATATATAAATGCACATATATCCTTATATATGTTATAAATAATACATTCAATATAAATTGGATATTTGATATAGATATACTTACTAAAATAATTAAAATTATAATTTTTAAATAACTTTTATTTAAAATTCGATTCTAACCAACCGTAACTAAATAAATTAGTTTAGTTTGGTCAGGTTCGATCGGTTCTGACAAAATTAATAAAATCCGAACTAAACCGATCGATACTCACCCTAGAGCCTAAGCCGTCGGCTCATGCTTATAAATATGGATCATGCGCATAGCCACATCAGCCTACCTTCACCATGGCGGCTTCCTCCACCACAACTAGCTTCTTCTTCCTCCTCGTAGCGGCGTTCGTGCTAGCGGGAAGCGGGACGTGCCGTGGAGCTCGCAATCTGCTGGACATTCCGCCGGTCCCTCAGGCTCCAATCTTTCCCGGGCACACACTTCCACCGCTGCCTCCGCCCGTGCCGTCATTGCCACATATCATCATACCTCCCTTGATACCAGCTGACGTTCCCGATGAAACACTTCCACCGCTGCCGCAGCCACCGCCTATCGAGACGCGGCCGCCAATTATTCCCGCGGTCCCGCCACCGCTGCCTATCATCACACCTCCCTTGACACCTGACGTTCCCGACCAAACACTTCCGCCGCCGCCGCCCGTGCCAAGGCTACCGCCTATCATCACACGGCCGCCATTTATTCCCAGGGTCCCTTCGCCGCAGCCGCCGCCGCCGCCGGCGGTGCCTGAGTTGCCACCCATCGTGTTCCGGCCTCCTTTTATCCCAACGGTTCCAGGTGCCCCGACCTATCCAGGGCATACACTTCCACCGTCACCGCCGTCGGTGCAGCCTCCTTCGCCTTGAGTCCGGCACGGCCCACGGCAGCCGGCCGTGGGCCCCTTGTCCATGCTAGCTACGTCATGTTAGCATATATTAATTGAATACATATATCGATTAAATAAATTGCGAGCAGAGAGAGAGAGGCCATGCATGCAGCTGATCCCGCCATTATGTTGTTGTATTGTTCTTGTGCATGATTGCACCCTACGTACTATTGTTATAATTGACTTGATGCTGGATTTAATTTGCTTGAATAAATAAATAATAGTAACTTGGTTCTGTTTTTTATATTATGTTATAGATTTGGTTTGGTGTGATTCTCCTCTAATTCCTGTAACCTATGATCTCTAAGTATTTGGGATAGAAGTCTCAGTTGTTCAGAATGGCTCTACTGATGGACCAGTAAGACAGTATAAAAGAATACACTTTACACTACTGATGGACCGGTTATCCAGTATAAAAGGATAACTTAGGCACGGTTAAGGGGCCAGTGCTTTTGCTCAGATAGAACATGTAGGCCCAATGCGTATGGGCACCAATGATACATCAAGGCCCAATGTGTTATGCTCACCCATCGCACATCAGGGGCCCAAACTCGTGTCCATTGACTTGTTCCTCCAAATTCAAAGCCTGCCTCCTGCACAATGAAACATGGGGAAATTATAAACGCACACTCCCAAGTATAAGGGCACACCCCTTCTTAGGATACATCTAATCAATTTTGGAAAATTAAACTTTTTGTAAAAACAAAACCTTTGTCTTTTCAGAAATATACCCTCTCTCCCAACCCCGCTCCACCCCCCCCCCCCCCCCCCCCCCCTATCCGCCGACATCGGCGCTCCCAACCTCTTAATCTTTAATGAAACATGTGGGTACATTCTATACAGTCGTTATTACGGCCCATGATCCAGGTCGGTGACGGGCTTGCATCCTAAATTAAAAGGCACATCCTGTTCCAATGAAATCAGTCATGGCCCATGGGCCACAGCACACAGAATATATATATTTTGACTAATTCCAAGCAAATAATAAATAAACTCCTCCAACGCGTACAAAGCCCTTGAATTTTCATCAGCCGACCCTTTCATTGCATCCAACCAAACACCAACACGACTATCGGATCTGGACTCGTATACCCGCTATCTACAACCCGATAGCAATCTAGAGAGAGATAGTAGTTACAGAGAATTTTCAAGAGAAAGCACAGAGAGCTGCTTGCGGAGCGATTCAGTGCCCAGAGAGGCGGAGAGACCCGAACCCGACACTGTCAACTCTCTCTCTTCTTCAACAAGCAGTATATAGTCGGTAGACTGCGAGCGATTCCATTTCCTGTTTCAGTTTATTTTTTATTTCCTTTTTTGGTGGAGGAAAAAGGCGCAGTCTTTGTGGCTTATTCTTGTCAAGGTTGATGCTTTTTTAAATTAAAAAAAAAAATCCTAATTTTGGTTGGATATTGTTTAATCATTGGATTTCTTGTGGAAAAAGTTTCATTTTTTCTTCTGGGTCTTCTTCTTTTTATGTTTATGTTCGATTTTTTTTTCAGCTATTTCTTGAAATTTTGCTTGCTTGCGTCGAATTTTTTTTTTTTTTCGTTTTAAAATTAGATTTTTACCTGTGATTTTCTTTTTGTTTGCGATGATTGTTTGTAAAAGTTTTCCCCTTTCCTAGTGATATTTTTAAGTCAATTTTATTTTTTTAGGCTTTTACTTGATTTTTGGTGACTGGAGCTGTTATGGGTTATGCTTAGATATCTTTTTTTTTTTTTTTTCTGAATTTATAGTGAAATTATCTTTTATTTATTCATCGATTCAACGAATAATTCTTGGCTTAATTTGATCAGCACCAAGCAATGAATCGCTGCGTCCCCGACTGGAGCATGGAGGATGACTTGAGATCCTTTCATGATCTCTTTCCTGCATCGAATGAGAAGAAATCGACGCAGTCGTTAGTTTCTACTCACTTTCGTCTTCAAATTTCTCTGCGAAGAACAAATTTAAGTTTTTTCTCTCGTGATACTATCGTTTCTGTGCATGTTGATGCAGGCCAGAGAGTGATGTTGTGGAGCTGTTATGGAGAAATGGGCATGTGGTCATGCAGAGCCAGGCTAATCGGAAGCCCCAGCCGCCGCCTCCCAGCGCTTGTGAGCCTCAAAAATCCATTCCTGAGGTGAACCCGGACAACTCTATGCAAGAAGATGAGACCGCAGAGTGGTTTCAGTATGCACTTGAGGATTCATTGGAGAAGGAGTTATGCTCTGAGCTTCTTTGTGAAATGCCGATGGCGGATGCCAGTAGGCCGAGCAAGGAAGTCGTAGGGCAAGGAGAGAGGAATGTGACGTGCGGGGCGATTGAAGATGGTAATGCCTTCACAATGCCCCCTCCCAAGTCCCATATCGGCGCTGCTTCAAGCTTGGAAAATGGTGGTAGGCATGTAAATTTTTCTCACTTCTCGAGGCCGGTGAAGCCTGGAAGTGGGGTTGTTGTAGGGATGGGAGAGTCATCGTTGGTCAGGACGGTAGGATCGAGTGCTTGTGGGCGCAACCAAGTTCAGAACCAAGGCGATGTGAGCCATGCTATGATGAGCAAAGGCGCAATGGGTGATATTGGGAAAGGGGTGAACGAGGGTGGTCCTATGGTTACACTTGGGGAGGGAGTGCAAGCAAGCACGTTCGATGCTACTGTGAGCTCGTCGTCTGGTGGGTCTGGTTGCAGTTTCGGAAGGACCACGGGGCAGCAGAGCACGAGCAATCAGACCAACAAGAGGAAGGGAAGAGACGGAGAGGACTCTGAATGCCACAGCGAGGTTACTACGCAAAAGGCTACCATCTATGCTTATTGCTTGTTTATCCTTATTCAAACAAGTAACACCAAACCTTTATGTTGTAAAACTTGTAGGAGGCTGAATACGAGTCGATGGAGGCTAACAGGTCGGCTCAACCGCCTACATCCACCAGGAAAAGCCGTGCTGCCGAAGTTCATAATCTATCGGAGAGAGTAAGACTTATCGCATAGCCTTGTAGTGATCCTCGGATTTCCATTACACTGTGTCGTGACGATCAATCTCTTTATTGTAGAGAAGAAGAGATAGAATTAATGAGAAGATGAGAGCGTTGCAAGAACTCATTCCTCATTGCAACAAGGTAAAACAAAACTAATAATAATAATTTACATTCTCCTTGCGAAATTCTCATACATAATTAGATAGTATTGTTCTCTAATATCTATGTGTTGCGAACTATATCATAGTTAAGTCAAGCTTGTATAATAAGTTAGCACTGATTCTTGTGCATTTTCGATATTCCAATGCTCAAGTAGCCGAAGGTACTATATTTCATTTATTTATAATGTTCTGGTTGCATCATTACCGAACAATTTCAGTCGGACAAAGCTTCAATGCTAGATGAGGCAATTGAGTACTTGAAGTCGCTTCAACTACAACTTCAGGTACTGAAACCATGTATATATATAACCAAGTAATCTCGATCACATTAGAGCACTACCCCTTCATGCAAAATCTAACCTCTGACTTCGAAATATTACATGTCTCAGCTAATGTGGATGGGAAGCGGCATGGCACCAATGATGTTCCCCGGCGTCCAGCAGTGCATGTCACGAGTGGGTATAGGGATGGGTCATGCTTCTATGCCTTCGATCAGTAATCCGATGCAATTGTCGAGAGCCCCACTAGTCAGTAATATTATGCCCTCGGCTCCTTCAGCAAGCCAAATGCCAATGTGCCCATCTCCAACCGTGACTCCAATTACTTTCCCTGCTCAGATGCAAAATGTCCATCCCCCCGAATCATATGCTCGGTACTTTGGCTTCCCCCACATGCAACTGCATCCCCAGGTATGTGGGCCTTCTTCACTTGTTCTTTTATGCTTATTTATGTGTGCAAAAATCAGGTCTAACTTTTTTTAATAATGCAGGCCATGAATTTATATACATATGGATCTCGCATGTTACAGCAGAATCAGACAGCGGCCGTTGCTGCAAGCAGCAGCTTGCCAACATCTGGTGTTCCTCCTTCGGATAATATCCAAAATGATCACTCCGGTAAGGGGGCAATTAGCACATTTTACTGACTGTTAAGTTTTCGATAGTAAATGAGTTCTTCTTGTGTCCAAATGACAACTTGGAGTTGGATTATTGATCATCGTAGGTCTTCCCATCAAAGTGGGTTGGTTTGCAAGAGCAAACGGAAAGATTGGTCGTATGTGTAAAACTGGTTGTTAATATGAAGTCAATCCTTTAAGAATCTATTGATTTATTCATTTTTACTTAATGAAAATACTGCTATCATTCATTTGGAAACTTGATGAAATGCTTTTCTTTTCCCAAGGCCGATCCTCGAAAGTATTAAGAACTCTTCCTTTACTGACTCTCAAATTTTTATCATCCGATTCCTATGAAAGAAATAGCAAAAAAAATAAAATATCACTGATCTTATTATGCTGCCCGGGTCATCTTATGCTCCTTTAATAGACCTAATCACTTGACCGAACTGGTCTTGTTTGATATGTGGCGACGATGAGAGAAAGTAACTAAAGCCGTAGCATGAATGAATTATAGCCATTAGTGACCCCTTCTTGTTGATTTCCTTCGTGTCTCTGGTTCTTATTGCTTAGAGTCAGACATCCATCCTTTAAAGTTTTATCCGGTTCATTTTCTAGTGTCATATGGACAATGCAGACAAATTAAGTCACTGTCTAAGCTTTTTCGGTCCTTTTCTTGGTGCGGACAGGTTAAGACAAGATAATTATCATGCACTACACCTGTGGAGAGCTTCAGCTTGGTAACTCACGGTCGCAATGGCTCCTTCCTTCTAGTGTTTTCAGAATGAATTCAGAAATACTCGGATTAGACTTCAAAACGAGTATTTGGCGTGTACACGTGAGGGAATGTTAAAACTCGTAGTAAAATTTGTTACATGAGTTTTCAATCATGCAATTGTAATGATCAAATTATCTGACGTAGGTCGATTTCTTCTTCCTTGATGAATTCAGAGATTGCTGGATTCAGCAGTTGTAAAAAGTATTCTCTATTGTACTATCCCTTCCCTATATAAGAGAATTAGTTTGTTCGTTTTACCTTTGTTAGGCTCCTTGTCCTTGCCTACAGTGCTTTTTATCTCCATTTATGCCTTATAACAGAAAATATTTCCTTTCTCATGGGCCATATTAGCTCTTAAAGCAAATTCTCTTCGCCCTGCAGAAAGCTGTATATGATCATATCTTAACATGGACACTTTCTATGTGAACTTGAGTCGTGCTTGATACTGAAGACCGATGCTTCTTGTCGTATCATCGTTGTTTTTCCCAACACCTTGTAGAACTAGATGTCTGCCAGTGTACCGTGTATGTTCATGTACATGCAGTTATACCCGTGTCCGTGCTTCTTTGGTTCTTCTGGCCCTTCATCATCATTAAATAATGGTTTCTGTTTGTGTCATGTAATCTTCTCGTAGAATTGCAGGAGAAACCAGTATAGGACCACTTCCAGATACGAATCTAATCTAGCAACTACTCATCCACTTGCTTGTTTTCAATTCATTTCTTCTCCTTGATATCACTGGGAGAGCAAACAAGAGATACTTCTGAGAACTCTATCGCACGTGTACTTTTTTTAAGCATAAACAGTGGGCGTAAGTCCCCTGCATGCATTCGATAATCAATTGGAAACTAACGAAACAAAACAGTCATATAGTTAGTACGTATCTAGGATGATGTTGTGTTTTAAAAAAAGCAACATGCAGTTGCTATCTCATGCCTATCAAATTCAAAATATTATCAGGTCTCCTGCTGACATTTGCCTCATTCCTTTTTTTTTTTTTTCGAAAGAGGCTGGTTGTGTCTGCTGTTAACTGACCAGGTGTACAAGTGAGAAGCAAGTACAGGTGTTCCCTGAAAAAAAAAATGCAAGTGGTGGTCTCATTTGTGTCCTGCTTGCTTGTATCTTTATCTTGAACTTAGATTCCCTTTACACTTGCCCCTTATGGAAAGAAACAAGAACCCATATGATGATCTCTGATCTCTTCATATGCTCTGCTAGCATGTTGGTTTTCTGATTTGAGACTTGGTGGGGGGCCTTCAAAGGCCTTGATGTCTCAGGCTGCTCAAGCCAAGCGCGCGCCCCCCCCCCCCCCCCCCCATGTTGTGGGCTCTCCTCTCCTCTTGAAACCCTCAAGAACCATCTATAGTACTTCCCAAGTTGGAGTTATTTAAAAGATACATTCTGTGTGGGATTTTTATATGTCACACTGGAGTCGCTCCCGTACCATAATGTGTGTTCTCCACAAAATTCTTACTTTCTTCCATCGAATAACTTAATTACAATGAAAAATGAACAAAAGAAAACAAACGAGAGAATTTATAGATTATTACTCTCTTTTACAATGAATTGTGAATTTTATATGGCGATGGGATCTATCAAGTAGCTCCTTTTGACGATCTGATATGGAAATCTTCTACCCGATGAAGATGACGGCCGGCTCTAGCTTCTTTCTCTGCTGGTCCAATGAATTCAAGACTCTCACGCGTAACTTGAATTCTGAAAAGATCCAAAAAACTCTCTAAGGACTATCTCAAAAGGTATTTATAGTTTTGAATCAATATAAGAGTTTCCAATCAAATAGAATTGGAAGGTAGTTGTATTCATCAAGGGTTCTAATCAAATATCTTAGTTTTAATTTAAATCTCTTTAATATGAATTCTGATTGGACTCAATTCGGGTATTGGATAAGCCCAAATCTCAATTACAATCGAATTAGAGTTCTTAAGAAACTAAATTGCACACGCGAAGTTAAAACACTCTGCACGCGGAGCTATTGAATTAACTCCGCGTTTTACTCATCGCGAGGCCCTAGCTCTGCGTTCTGTGTGGTTATCTCTTTTTTACTGATTTTCTTTGGAAATTTTACTACCAACAATGTGTTAGTAAGAGGACGAGAGAGAGTAAGCCAAGGTTCGGCGAAGCCGGGCCATGATCGGTCCCGTCCCAATTTAAGTAGTCGGATGTGAGTGCATCGGATAAGTGAAAGCAAGTAGGAGATCGAGAAAAGAGATGCTTGCAACCTAGGGCCTTCCTCTTGTTTTTTGAAATTCTCTCTCATGAAAGAGACTGACCAAGAGAGTGGGTAGGGCCCAAATTGCTCTCAATGGCTCACATCTCTTTCCAAGCTTCTTCTCTATCCACAAGCTTTGATTTCCAGTGTGCCCATTGGCCCTCCCCAGATTTCTTTGTTTTCCCTATTCTTGCTCTCACTATCCACACACACACAAGCTGACTTCAGTGTACTTGTCTCATCACGCATCAGGTTCTGCTCTCATTAAACACAATCCTTTGCTTTATTATCTTAATAAAGAAGTGGAAGGGAAAATGAGAGAGAGATGTGGGTGGATTTAAAGCTCGATGAATCCGGACTTGCCAAATCTGGATTTCTACAAACTTTTGATCAGGACTTGACAAGCCCGGATTAGTCGAGATTGGAAATTATATATTTTCCCACCAAATCGGTTTAGAAATTTTTATCTTTCAATACTAAATGAGAAAATTGTTCCATCTCTGATGGCTAGAACTGAATCCAATCATGTTCCCCATTTATTATTAAAAAAAAAGGATTAATTACAATTAGACCCTCTGTAGTATTGGGATGTGTCACTTAACACCTCTGAAGTTTGAAACTCTCAAAAAATCCTCTTGACTTAGTTATTTTCACTCTCTTTTTTTTTTTTTTACTAAAGTGCGCTCTTGTCCCTCAAATTCCTATTCTACCCTCATCTCTCCTTTTAACCAGCACACTTATTAAAGGGAGAGATAATGGTAGAATAGAAATTTGAGGGATAAGAGTGCACTTTAATAAAAAGGAGAGTGAAAATAACTAAGTCCAGGAAATTTATTGAGAGTTTCAAACTTTATGGGTGTTAAGTGATACATTTCTAATACTACAGCGGGTCTACCTGTAATTAATCCAAAAAAAAATGTTGTTGGGATGACTACATGAACTCTCAAGTGCATGCATCTATTTTGATATTGAGTTGAAAACAAAGACAACCCTCCAAGGCACCACAATCACTGTCAGAGTTCATCTTATCCTTTGAAATCATTTGCATATATATTGTCTACTATAAGGTTCCATGGGCCACAAGCATATTATATAATAGGTTGACATAAAGTTTGAGTACTTTGATGACCATAGTACTTGAGACTTGAAAGGTAAATTATACACATATTTAATTAATCAAAACAAACTTAGATAGATCAGGCAATATGCTTTTGCTTAGCTTCTGCAAAAGGGTTTTTTAAGTCAAAGGCAATTTCTTCTTTATTTATAAAGTATATGCTCTGTGGTCATTCTCTTTCATTTAAGAGAATATAATGAAAACTTAGCTACAATGAGAGATCTGAACAATGCATCTTTATCAATAAGGTTTATAGTATGGTTAATTGCAGTTTGACCCCCTGTACTAGTTTAAAACTCTAAGTCTAGACTTTGGACTCTTAACGCCGATAGTTAATAATTTACTATTCTCGCCCCTTATTATCCCATCTCCCTTTTCATTTTAAAAAAAAATGTGCCCCTTAAGTTAATTAGGGGTGAGAATAGCATATTCTAGGGACTAAACTGAGAGTTTTAAACTTAGTGGATAATAAATTATGCTACTCACTGTAATACAGGGGGTCTCACTGTAATTAACTCTTTATAGTATGTGAGAATATATCAAAAGGATTTCTTAAATGGATACAGTTATCCTGTTTAATATCAGAATATATCAAAAGGATTTCTTAAATGGACACGGTCATCTTGTTTAATTAAAGAGAAAATAATAAAATGCACAAACGTACAAGAGTGTAGGAGGGTACTCTTTTGTCCGCAATTAACAACAAATATTAAAATAAAAAAAAATGTGACGACAGTAGTCGAAAATCAAAACTTTTCATGACAATCACTTGCTTTGCTTCGGTTCATGAGGAGCTCGTCAGTCCTTCTTCAGATTCGGGAAGTCGTGGGATTTGGTGCCTCTCTCTTGCATGGAGAGGCACCTCCTCCCATCTTGCAGGGTGAGGCCGGAGATGTTCCTCGTCGCCAGCTCGGAGCTGATCACCTTTTCGTGCATGGAGTCGCAGAGCTTATCGTGGCTCGTATGTTGGCTTACCTGAAGCAATCAAACGATTATCATCTATGCATCTTATATGGTCTGCATGTTTGATGACAAACGATAAGATATTACTAGTTGCTACTTGTTTGCTTTCTCAAGTTATTGCTATGGCAACTGATGTATCTCGATGCCCTTCTTCTCATTACCGATACAGGAAGAGGATGATATTTCATCAACGAGTAAAGAGCTAAAGAAGATAACGGTTCTGATACGAGTACAGATATGTACATTCAATGTATGATACAAAATAAGTGTGCAAGGTTTATTGTTGTGCTTCAAATTGTATCAGGCGTGTTCTTCGTTCATGATCAAATGAAACTAGTAATTTATGTTAATGTTTCAAGTAAGTATATATAGTTCGGATGAACTATGAATCTGGTGACTGTTGGTATGTCTAGTCGCATGATTGGTCGGGCACGGGACCCACCAATCATACATGAAAACATGAAGCTCAAACTAACTTGTAAAACAAATATATATTTCATAAACAAAAGAAAAACAAATAAGAAAGAAAAATAGAGATATTTGGTAGAATTTAAATAAAAAAAAAAAAAACCTTTGAGGCTTCTTGTGGGCAGTTCTCAGATTCACTCATGAGCTGAGACTTCTCAGATTCATTCTCTTGTGATCTCATCATCTGAGCCATTTTTTTTTTTTTTTTTTCTCTAATATTTGATGGAAATATTTAAGACCTTCGCAGAGAAAATAATGAAAATTGGGGGCATGAACTTATACAGGAAACTGGGAAGGCAAGAATTGGGCCGGAAGCTGCTAAGGGCCTGTCAAGTGTTGGACCAACCAGGCTTTGACCCTGGTTTTACGAAGGAATTAGTGGTCCTCAATTTTTTTATTTTCTTCCCCTTTGTTCTAAACAATTGGTGGAGATTTTATTTAGAAAGGGGAAAATAAAAAAAAATAAAATAAAATCAAAATAAAAGAAATTAATATACTATACGCTTGTAACATGAACTTGGGATCCTATTCTTTCCTTCTTAATTTTATTTTGTTGCAAATATGTAATTTATTTTTTCCTTCTTTTTTATCATTTTTTTGGTGGGTCGGGCCCAAGAACAAGAAACCTGAACCTGGTCGGAGACGTTTATCTTAGCCCACTTCTTGAAGGAGAGGGCGAGTGAGCCAATGAGTTGGGCCCGTTGGAGTTAAAATTTGAGATACAATAATTCCAACCAATTTGAGATACAAATGTAACTTTATTTATGAAGAAGAAAATTGATTAAATATATAAAATAGACCACAATTTCAAGTAATGTTCAACTTAGACTATTAATTTAACTAACCAAAAATGCAAAACAAAATTAAATTCAAAGTATTTGTGGTAGGATACATGTATATGAACTAAAAAAGAATTATGCCAGAAACACATGGATCATCTTTCTCTGCTGGTTCAATCAAACAATATGTTTTTATTAAGATCTTTAATATTAATATATTTTCATATCACCTCTCCTCGTGTTCTTTTTTAATCGTCCCTCTGCTTTTTGACTTGTTATACGTTGGTAAACTCTACTTGCCAAATCGGTGCATCCATATGCCCAAGTCGCACATGACCAAACCATTTTTAAACAGTTACTTTGATAAGAATATTCCCATTCATCACCTTACCTCTCATAATATTAAGTTACCAAAATATCCAAGCAGCAACTACATTCATCCTTTATGCTTTATGTTTTTTTTTTTTTATGTAGCTCAACATTTTGTGTTGTATAACAAAACTATACTAATAGCGGTATACTTGAAAAAAAGAGGATTATGCAAAAATGATATTCACGGTCCACCAAAATCAACATCCGTTAGGTGCTATTGATGGAACATAGTAAATCCATCTTTTCCATATGGAAGTGTTGTGAGTAGACTAGGGATGAGTATCGGTCGGTTCGATTTTGGGTGAAAAAATCAATACTGAAAACCAAACCGAAATAGTAGAACCGAAACTAAATTTTCAGTTCGGTCGGTTTTTTGGTTATTTGGGTTTGAAACTAAATATGTGATAAATGCGTGTATTTTGTAGGAAAGATAATAATTTTCTTTTCTATTTTTTTTCTTTTTCTACCTATTAAAATAGCAATCACATATTTTTCATCAAAAAATTAAAAGAAAACCATATTGAAAATAAATCAAACAAAAGGAATAAACTACAATTGCAATAATTCAGTTTTTTTTCTGTCGGTTTCGGTTATAGCTAAAACCAACGAAATCCGACTCGAAATCCGTAATTAATTTCGATTTTCAAACCGAACCGAAAATTGAATAACCAAACCGATCAGTTCAATTAGGTTCGATTTTGCGGTTCGATTCGAGTTTTTTAGCTTTCTGCTCAGCCCTAGGATAGAGGAAGCTCGATAGCGAAGGTCAAGCTATAGGTCGCATGACCCGGGCCGAAAAGATGGCTAATTGGATTTTCTCTTGTATCAAAGCAGATCAGTTGGCCTAATTCTTGGGCTTCGAAGAAATGAGGATTATGTAAAAAAAAAGATATTATGCGGACAGAGGGGCCCAAATTGGACCCAGAAACCCAAAAGTAAGGGATTATGCGGGTTGAGGGGCCCAAATTGGAGACCGTATAAGACAGGCCCAAAGATGGACCATCGACTTAAAATATTACGGTCCATTTGTACATCACGTCACCATTTCTCTAAATGAAAAAGAAAAAATAAAAAAATAAAAAACTGATGGTATATATTTTTTGGATTTATAGGATAGAAACAAATTGGTATCCTGTTTGATTGCGTGTAATTGTGATGCTTAATTTTAATAAAAAAAAACTCCAAATCTTGTTAGTTAATTGGAAGAATTTAAAATATTAATATTCACCTAGTTACATCATACACTTTCAGAGAAAAAAAAAATGTAATATTTTGAATTGGAACATTATTAGTTTTATATATAAAATAATATAATATTCCATATTATACCATTAGTATTTTTATATTTATATATGTATGTGTATCGCATCATTGAAATTTCAAGCTAAAACTGTTTTCCAAATTGACAACAAAACAAGACTTGATATTATAAATCACATAAAATACATGGATGGATGAGAATGGATGGGTCCGAAGATCAAAAGTTGGCTTGTCATATTCAAACTTAGAATTATAAAAAATATATTTTTTTTTTTTTAATTTAAAATTTTAAATAGCGCCGGACAAAAAATTAGCCTATGAAACTTTACATTCCCATTCTTTTAATTAGAAAAATAAAATTTATATTTTTAATTTAGGATGGATTAAAAATTGATTCATGGACGAAAATGCATATTTCATGAACATGCAACCAACAACTATGAAGTGAAGAAACTAATAAAATGCAAAAGATGAACATGCAACCAACAACAAGGAACAAAAGTAGACTGAAGAAACTAATAAAATGCAAAAGTTGTTGGAGTGTGCTACACATTTGCACATGTTTTGGATTCCAATGCTCATGTTTTGGTTTCAATTGAGCCCAAGCATATATTTTGTCCAATGTTGAACCGTGCTGCCTGTACTTCTTGCTTATAGCAGCAAATAAAATGGTCAATTGGAGCAGACAGCATGACTTTTGCCAGAGCTACATGATTCTGTATCTACTACATAATGGCAAACTTTAGAGAAAAATTGATATTCTCTTATTCTTCTTTCTTTTATCAAAGACCATAGTCTTATCTTGCCAAGTTTGAACTTCTATCCTATTTGATGTTTTTTTTTTTTTTTTTTTTTTTTTTTTTTTTTTTTTTTTTTTTTGAGTTCATATCCTCTCGTACCTCTACGAGGAAACACTTCGCATTGCAAGGCACAGCAATTGCTGGGGAAAAGAATTCCGTCAGACAACCTTCGTATCCAAATTAATATCCTCATCAGTAGCATAGATAGCACACATATTACCCTCCCTCCAAACGTGTTGCATTTGAATATAGGGAAACACGAAGATAAAGAAAGAAACACGACTGACTTCTCATTCTACCACAATCCCTTGTCCTTTTACATATCGTCGAGGCTGAGTTGGATAAAGTTTCACGAAGGATGTGTTTGTTTGTATGGAGTAAAATGGAAGCAATATAAAAGTAATAGAAGTAAAACTATTTCAACTACTTCAAGTGTTCGAGACGTTGACAGACGATTCTTATATGCTATGGTAGCATCCATGTGATATCTACTTTTAAAATTTTCTTTCTCACAAACCAAAATTTTATTTATTTGTCATGACTATCCTTCAAAAGTTGTATTTTTATCCATAGAAAATAAATAAAATATTATAAGTAATCTTTTATTTAATCAAATAAATAATACTCCCTTCATATCCTAATATATTTTAAAGTTTCGGAGAGTTTCAACTTGAAACTCTACTTTAAGAAACTCTATTTTAAAACAATATCCCACATTCATATCTAAAATGGACTTTCAAAAACTCCGATTTTGTAGAGCTCAAGACCGTTCAAAACTCCAACATCAAAAATCCAATCGATAGAGATTTGGGATCTGATCATATAGGAATCTTAAGCTGTTTCTATAAGTATCTCTTCGAGTCCCGCTACCCTAAACAACAACGACAATAAAGTCTTTTATCCCAAACATATGGGAATATACTATATAAACTGAAAAGGAATCATGTCGGATCGATTACATGGACGGATCTTCTCTGTTCATTCCTATCGAGTAAGATGTTTTATTTGATTTCCTTTCACTCTTTTACCTTGTTCTATGCTGATTCTACTTGATGAACTAGTGCGTTTATAGATGTATTTCGCAGATAACCGAACTATTTTAGGCAACTTTCTCGTATTTTCTCTTCAATATGTATATATTTTAGGCAATTTTTTCGTATTTTATCTTCAATATGTATATTTTAGTATGAATATCTTTATCTTTTACGTATAAATATCTTTATTAGTATGAATATCTTTATCTTTTACGTATAAATATCTTTATTTTTAATTTTATCTCTCACGTTGTTATCATACATCCTACAAAGGATTTAAATCCTTGCTACACTTATTTTTTTTATTTTTTTTTATAACGTTTTGTGTCATATAATAATAATAAAAAAAAACTTAATATCACATGCAACCCCTCTCCCTATCATGTGACCCAAAAATAAACAAATAAACAAAAAACAAAATTAAAGCCCACAGCACATGATCTCTAACGCTGCTCCCTTAACAGCCGGCAATGTTTCAGACTCGCCCTTAACAAATCGATTAATTACCGTAAATCAATAGAAAAGCATTTTCGTAAAATGATAAAGTAACTGGGATTGGGCTCAGCCCATATGCTGCCTGCATTGAAACAGGCCTCCGAGCCCACCCTGCCCCTTTCGATTCAAATCTCGCGCTAGCCGACAAAATCTTACTCAGCAAAAGGGAAAATAGAAAAAAAAAAAAAAGGAGAACTTTTCAGAAAAGTCCAGAACAAAGGAGTAAATGCGGAACTTGACCTGCAGAGGGTCAAGTTTTGCGAAACAGACAATGGATTGGTATGCAATTAAAAAAATAAAAAATAAAACAACTCAAAACTACAGCACAAGTACATCGCTACAGGACAAAAGATTTCGGGTTTTTTTTTCATTTTTGCAAAACAGCCCTCAGATATTTACAAAATTTGATAACAAAAACTCAAATTTAACAAAACGGTTACTTTAATTAATAATAATTTTAACAAAAGAAACACCCCCATTTTTGTCATCTAGTTCTTCCCTTTGCTGCTGTTGTTGGTAGCGCTACCGGTTTTCGAACTTGAACCCGACCCGGAACCCGAATTCGAGAACAGCTGCCCGAACCCGAAGCTCTTGGACCCGCCGCGGAGCGAGCAGACTGGCACGTTGAGCACCGGCGTCACGCGCACGTTAGCGGAGTAGGAGCGCTCCATGCCGTGGTGGTGCTTGATCCGGGGCCCGCCGTTGAAGGTGCTCGGGCTGCTCGAGCTCCGGCCGAGCCCCTGGAACACCACCTTGCCGGAGGCGTTCATCCTCGGGCTGTCCACCGACGCGCAGCGCGGCGGCGGTGCCACCGCCTCGGCCGACGGCCGCCTGACTGGGCTCCGACCGGCGCGGACCGGGGCGCGCCCCGTCCGGCACGCCCTCGAGACCCGGACCTTGGGCGGGTTCCGGTTCAGCAGGATCGGGATCGGGTTCGATTTGTTGTCGGAGTCGAGGGAAAGGCGCGGGAGGTCTTCGGGTTCGGGTGGGGATAATGGCGTGGAGGAGAGGGAGAGGCGGGAGGAAACGGATGCGGATTCGGGTTCGGAGTCTTTGAGCAGAGGGAGGCCCAGATTCGGATCCGATGACGATGAGGATCGCAGGTTGCGGTTAAGGAATTGCTTCAGAGATCTCGGGTTCGTGTTTTTCGTACCTAGATCCGTTTTACCGTTGGTCTGCTGGCGCTTGAGGCGGAGGAGCTCCCTCCATCGGCTGGAGCAGGTCGGGGCCTTGGGGGAAACCGCGAAGGAATCCGACCCGGATGCGATAAGCTCCTCTCTCCTAGCCGGCTTCAGCGGGGTGTCCGGCGAGCGGGTCTCGCCTGCGGACGGATCCGGGTCCGCTTCCGGAGCGGGTTTGAGGGGGGCGAGGTGGAGCGGGACGAGCTTGCCGTCGGAGAAGAGCTCGTCGGCGGGGAGCATGGCGACGGGGTCGTTGAGGTGGAACTCGAAGTCGATGAAGTCGGATTTGGGGTCGGAGTCCGGATCCGCATTGGAGGCGGGGGAGGGATCCGACCAAGAGTCGGCGGGGAAGTCGCGGCTGAAGGAGATGCGGGGGCCGAGGCAGCCGTAGGCGGAGGAGGGCGGGACGGCGACGTTGTTGACGCAGGCGGAGGCCATCGGCGGGAGAATTCAGATCACAAATGGATTGATTTTTTTTTTTTTTTTTCCTATGGTTTTGGTTTTGGGTTTGGGTAGGTGGGTGAGGTGAGGGAAGGTGGGGGTGTTATCTGGGGATATATATGCTCGTTTAGTGTCCTTTTGTGTGGTGGAGGAACACGTGGAGGCTTGTTAGGGTTGGATGTGGATGCTATTTGTGATCTGTCGGTTTACAAAAGTTTTCATTTCTTTATAAATGTATATGGTTACGGATAACATATATATATACGAGTAAACAGGAAATACACAGGCGGTGAAGGGAGTTCCTTCACCGTCGCTGGCCCAATAAAATTATTACACGTGACATCATTTAAGGTAACAAATAAATGAATTTCGTTAACCGCCCTTTGAGTGGTGCCACATGTAATAATTTTATTGGGTCATCTAAACGGCGGTGAAGGAACTCCCTTCACCATCGGTAAATTTCCCGTTTACTATATATATATATATATATATATATATATATATATATATATATATATATATATATATATATATATATATATTACATCAGCTAAGGAAAAAATTACGTGAGCTAACAGATAAAATATAATAATCCAATAAATTTTCTTTAATTTTTTTAGAATAAATCTCATAAATTTTAAAGTTAATTTATACTTTCATCGTCAAGTGGATAGAAAATATTTACTTTTTTAAAATCGTTAAAATTTGTTTCAATTTAACGGAGGACCAAATCAAAACTATAATCGAAGAAATTGGGTAAGAGTAAATCCTAGGGGTTGGAGATTATAATCCCGGAGAATTTTTTTAAAAAAATTATTCGTAATAGTGGAAATGAACTATAACTCAGACAGCTTGTATAACATGTCAGCTAATTTCTAATTTTCGAGTTCTCATCATTTGCAAGATAAATAGTTCCGTCCCTTTTGCTTTTGCATGTACGAAGCAGGTGCCTACTCAAATTCTCCCTATTTATTCATCAAATAGTGTTAGTATGTGTATTTGGCTAATTTGGATTTAACCAGTGCTTTTATGGAATGTTATATTAATTAGATTATGAGAATGAATGAGCACACAATCCTTACCAATAGGTAATAAAATGCTTCAATACAATGTCGTTTTTTATTTTGCTGAGTCAATATAATATTTTTAGCTGTTAGAATATAAATATATAATTCAAAGTTCTCATCCAAATTTTGAATTTTTTTAGAAAATTCTAAATGTGCACCACACTTGACTTAGTGAGCACCATTTTCCCCTATGTTGTAAATCTCTATGTTATAGGATGTTGTGCTCACTAAGTAAAATATGGTGTTCATTTAGAATTTCCCGAGCCGTATCAAATGCGCACTTATTTGTTCAATTTGGTCACTTATTTGTGAAAACTATATCTATCTAAGCTCGCAAAGTTCAGGTTTCAATTCAAGAAAGACATACGACATATCCAAGAATTTGAATTCTAAAAAAATATGAATATCACGTTATAGTGAAATTATGTTTTACTGGAATTCGAATTTGGAGCCTCTTATAAATTGAAGAAGAATGACTGTAACCAAAGATAAAGCTAACATGCTTCTGAAGGGTAATAGTTGTTCTTTTAAAGTCTATAATATTGCATTATCATTTGAAGGGAAATTCTATTCATGCACACTAATTTGTTCATGAATTAAAAAAAATAAAAGTTTGATGTTATTTTTTAGGATTAATTACACTCAGACCTCCTGTAGTATGGGACATGTAACACTTAGACCATCTGAAGTTTAAAACTCTCACTTACACCCCCTGAAGTATCTAAATCACTGTGTTTTAATTACATTCAGACCCCCTAGTCCAAGAGGTCTAAGTGAGAGTTTTAAACTTCAGGGGTCTAAGTGTTACATGCCCTATACTAAGGGGGTCTGAGTGTAATTAACCTTATTTTTTATGGTTATATTTTTTGTCTTAGTCTCGGGAAGGACTTGCGAATGAATTTTCGACCTATATTAAATTCGCTTGGAAATTAATTTTCAAAATAGTGTGAACATCATTCACAAAGTACTAAAGTAGTGTGTGTAAATAGATTTTTCCTTGTCAAATCATAACCCCTCTCATAACTTATACTGTCACCTGATTCCTCTGACTCCGACGTTGACCGGTCCTCGAACCCCGCACCCACCATCGCCTCCCTCTCACGTGACACCGATACTCCTCCCCCATCATCACCACCGTCCATTTTCCCATCCCATAATCCAACGGCTTCCCGACCGCCAACAATCTTGAATCCTTGCCACCCAACGCCCCAACCTTTTCTGACACTTCCGGCTGCCCGGCAGTCGACACGTGTCGGTCGTAATCACCATGAGACAGGGTCCGTGTGTCTTTCGAGGCGCGGCCGCCGCCGGTAGCGGGGACTGCGTACGGCGTCATCGGGTTTTTAGCGCTGTGTTTACTAATAAATGCGCCGAGGGAATTAATGGCTGCGGTTCCTACGGCGCGGGGCTCGCGTGGCCGCAGAATGAGAGGGAGGGACAATTTGGTAATTCGGTTAGGATGGAAGTCAGGATCATCAGAGGAGGATTTCTAAATGAGCGCGCCCCTGATCTTAGCGAGCACACATTTACAAACTACTTTTTATAACTTTTGGCAACTCTAGGAGGCTGATTCACTAAGTGGTGTGCTCATGTGGAAATTCCCCATTAGAGGGAAATTCTCACTGAACAAAGTGGTGTGCTCAAATAAATGTCCCATAGGCACACTCAAATGCTAAGGACAACCCAACTAAAGTTGATTTTAATTACAAGTTTATCATTATATTATTTTTTTGATAAGTATATCTTCTTACTCATCTTAGTTCTAAAATGTTAGGATTGGAGCTGTGAGAAGGAGGAGAAGGCGAGGGGGTTTGGGACAGAGGTACTTGGTATTATTAGTTTCGAATTGTTTTGGGGTGTTTTGGAATGATGTGGCACAACGTGTTCATAAAAATACTTTCTTGTGAGTATTTGGGTAGATGTTTTGAAGTGCTCTTAGAACTCTTGAAAGTACGGAGTGTAGAATTTTTTACAAAAAAATATCCCATCTGTTTTTCTTTTTCTAACTATCTTCTGTGTCTTTTTTTTTAAAAAAAAAATTAGGATTTATTTATTTATTATGAAAATCATTAGAAACTAAGCTGCCAGTGAAGACTTGAGCAACAAAAAATTTTATTATCGGAATATTTCAAAAGAGATGTCATCGCACTCCAAAACACACATTTTAGGGAGACGAGAGTTTTTCAGACTTGCAGTGAGTACCCTTAGAAGAAGAGGGGGTGCCCTTAATTATTTTGGGCCCTGACTTTAGAATATCCCTGCAAAAGCCTGCTGCTTGGGCAAAGACTTTGGGTTGGCCTCGTCAATATCCAGGTCCCAGAGAGGAAAAAGGCCGGTCAAATATGGCCCGGTCCGCGAGGCGTCTGCCCTCCCCAGACGCACACTGAATAAACAAAAGCCCATTGCTGACCCTTTCGGGACCACTTTCTGCAAGAGGTTGGCTATTTGGCTGTGATTTATTTATTTTAAAAAAAAAATTAAAAAAAATCCATTTTATGAGCTAACAACAAAAGGACAAAATAAATTCCTTATTCTAAGTTAAATTTCACCTATTTCACAGACTTAAGCTTTCATGATCAATATAGGTTTTCATTTAACTATCAATGATAATTGGATTGACACAAAATTAACAGTTTTTCGATAATATAGCATTAAAATCGGCTATTTTTATCGTATAATTATATTTACTAGTGAACCGAATCTCGACGAATAGTTCTATTCTCATGGAAATTTTTAGTTCCTTGCCGATTTTAATGCTACATTATCGAAACCTTATTTCTCATGGAACTAGATCAAACCTTATTTCTCATGCTTAATGAAATAAATCAGACCAATAATTTGAATATCACTGCTGATATGAAAACAAACCTTAAAGATCATGTTTGATCTAGGCGTGATAAGTGGGTCGTGCCCCGCCCGTGCTTGACATGTACGTGCCGTGTCCTAAGCATGACACGTTTGTCCGGGCTCGGCCCGCCGTGCACGTGTCGTATCCAGACGAAGGCGTACCGGCACGTTTTTTTTTTAAAAAAAAGTTTAAAAAAATAGTAAGTTGATTATTAAGTAAGTTTAATAGAATAGTTAACTTAATTTAATTAGTTTTAACAAGAAAAAAAATGATAGTAAAATAAAGTTTTATATTAAATCTCATTACATTGATATAATTGCTCTATAAATCTCTTTGGAAATCATATAAAGCACGAAGAGAGGACAGAGGATCCTGACTGTCACTCTTAACTCGTTTTTAGTATTTTTTTCCAAGAGACTTATGAGTACAAAAAAATTACATAAAAAAATTTTACAAATGTATAGAATTCCAAAAATGAAAAGACAAAATTCTTCAATTTTCATTCATTCTCTGATAAGTTGTCTACTTCTACTTCGTTAGACAATCCTTATTCCCTTTTTTCTACGTCGAGCCAGTGTTTCAAGTAAAAACACATTTTTAATGTGTCTGTTGCCATTGAGCTCCTCCATTCCGTGAGCACTCTACCGCCTGCACGAAAAGCATACTCCAATGCTACTGTAGACACCGGAGGAGTTAGTAGATCACAGACCATGTTAGAAAGAACATGATATGTTTTTTTCCTGTGATTTTCACTATGCCAAAATATCAAAATTTTCATAATTTTAATGGGACACGTCATTTTCATAGTTTGCTTTTTCTAAATAATAATGAAGTTCATTAAAATATGTACTACATTGCCTAGACTTTTTTCCGTGAAATACGGAAGATATTATTGGATTTCGGATTTTTTGAGGCTTGCTTGTTTGAGCCTTATTGATCAAACTTGATTGAATATAGAAGAACTTATTTGGAAGAATTTTGTTTTTAGAAATTTTTGAGAGAGTTGAACATTGAGAAGAGTTTTGAGAGAATAAAGATTTTTGTGCGAAGAATAAAAGTGGAAGAGATGAGTGGTTACTTATAGAGAAAGAAAAGTTTTTTTTGCAAAATAATTGCAACATTCCAAACGGCCATTTTGACCATTGGAGGGCAAAATTTACAAATTTTTTTTTGCAAGAATCTCCCAGGGGTTCTATACAAAAAAAAAAAAAATCTTCCAAACAGGTATAAACAACTAGTTTTAAAAAAGAAAAATTCTAGACGTACCCGGCTGTGCCCGACACGTGCCAGGCACGGCTCGGGTAACCCAGGCTCCGATACAGCTCAGACGAGCCGTGCCGAGCACGTGCCGGGCACGTGCATTGGCTCACCTGCCACGCCTGGTTTGATCATGTTTGAATGTCCTTTTGTTTCTTCCAAATTTTGGATCGAAGTTGAGTCAACCAGGTCAGGTCATTATGAGCCTGGGTCGCTGCCAGGGTCTGCCATGGCGAGTCACACCACAACCAGCCAAACCTCAAGCAAAACAAGCCCAATCCGGCCCAACAGACATTGATCTGACTCCAACTCACCTCAATATTTACTCCTCCCCATTCAATTCAATGATGAAATAAATTTTAGCTCACCAACTACCAACTCTTCAAATTTCATACGACTAAATAGTAAGTAGGGCCATTTTGATGCTCGCAAATACCGCTGCAAGTTATAATTTGTATTACTGCAGCAATATAAGTTGTTGCAATTTACATTACTGTATCTGAATTAGAAGTTGTAAGTGATAACTATAATTACAATAAATTTTAAATTTTAATTTCTTATTTGCTAGAGTTATGAAATGTAACATTATTATAATATCTCACTAATTTAGAATATCTTTCTAAATTAGTATATTTGGCAAATCCTCTAATTTGTTAGTATATCTAAGAATATCTTCATAAATTAGCGTATTTGTCAAATATTCTTAATTATGCTGATTGAAAATTTTATGTAATTGACATCAAATTATATATTATATTGCATTTGCCTTTTATATTTGCCTCTTTCACTTATAAAAAACGGTAATTATACAGTTTATAAATATATCAGAATACAAAGATATTCTTCACTCTCTCAGTTTATAGTTTTATCAAGTATTTACTGTTTTTCAAATGAGAGTGATAAGTCGTCGCGCACACTTTTTTCCTTATAGGTGCATAGTTTTGAAACTACAACTGCAACCAAACAATAGAAAAATACTACTCACAGTGCAACCACCATACTAGTTGTAATTTCTAACAGTGGAGAAGTATGAATCATGTCCATCTCCTACCGAGTGCATAAATTGATGCCAATGTACATTGTTATCTTCTTGTACTTTGATTTCACCAGCAGCTGCGAAGCAAACTGTACCATCAATCAATCAGCACTGCAATCTTCTTGTACTTTTAGTCTGCCAATTTTTAGAACATGTGTTTGAAAAATAACAAGTTATAGCTTGCCAGCAATTAGTAATATTTACAATGCTATTTTCACGTAGAATAGAAATACAAGAAAATCGCTTATGGCTGTTTGATCACATGTGATATAGACGTACAAATGTATCAGTTTGGCGATGTGAGCTTATTAACATTAGAGTTAGTTAAAAAAGAGAAGGGAAGACCAAATAAAATATGATCATATCATTTAAATATATCTGGATCCATAAGGACATTCATTACTAACGTTATATAATAAAATGAATTTAGTGTTTTATGTAGCATTAAGAAATACTTTCTTCGTTGAAGAAAACAAATATTAATACCAATATCCACTAAAAGCATACGACTTGTGATCCCGATTATATCTTTCATATAAATATATACTAAGGTTTTATATATGGCTGAATCAACAAAACCGACGACAATAACAATAACAACAAGTAAGTCTTTTATTCCAAATACTTAGGGTATATTATATAATCAAAAAGAGAATTGCCTCTGATCAATCACATCGGTGATCCTTCAAAGCTAATTTCTATAGAGAAATATATGGTTGAATCAAAGGAAAAAAAAAAACCAATCATCACATTAGAGAAAGTATATTATGGTGGATCTCAAGACCTAAAATATTTTTGTCTCAGATTGAATCTAGTGGTCCTCATGATATGCTTTACATTAGAGAGAGAGAGAGAGAGACTTCAAGAGAGAGACATTTCAACATCCATGTGATGCAATAATAAGAAAAGGTGAAAGCATTGGCTCAGGTTGAGAGTATTCACTGCAATCGCTGTTTCAGAATGGGAAATTCTAAATGCGCACCATATTTGACTTGGTGGGCACCGTTTTCCCCTATCGTTGTAAATCACTTCACTACAGAATGTGGTGTGCATTTAGAATTTCCCTTTCAGTGTGAAGTACAAAGGTCCATCATAGAGAACACCAAAACCAAGCTCAGAGAGAAAGGGAGGGGAAATTCTAAATGCGCACCGCATTTTACTTGTGAGCACCACATACTATATAGAAAAGTGATTTACAACCTAGGGGCAACTGGTGCTCACTGGTAAGACATGGTGCGCATTTAGAATTTCCCGCAAGGGACTCCTCAGAGACAACTCACATGCTTGCTCTGTTGCACATTTGTACAAAGATCTGTGGCATCTAAAGTTTGAATATATTCCATAGGGTTTGCTGCATCTAAAGTTTAAGCAAAGTCTAAGTTCTTTAAAAATGTCCATTTGGGTTCTTAAATCTAGACATGCATGCACACACATGCCCACACACACACATCCTGCACACACATCCTGCAACGAAAACCCAAACCATATATAACCCTAACCTCAAAATTCAGATGCATCTATAACATTTAAAAACATAGAGAACTACGTGTATGCCACTCAGTCAGCTTCAAAAAATAATTATTTCTTTACAGGAATATCTAATGTTGAAAATAAAACGTTGTGAAACTCGTTATATTGCATTATAATATTCAATACAAAGCCTATAACATCTAATTCATGGTAACGATGTGTCTTTTAATCTATTCTACGTTATCTTATATTAATTGTTACTTTTTTTAACTAATTTTCATAACGTCGTTGTTGATTATTTATTTTGATTATTTACTTGCAGTTTCTCTTTGAATTACTAAAATTTCTTGTTTATTATTGGTTTTATTGAACTCTTAGTTGAATCAAAACGAATAAGATGAATTTAGCACTATAAAATTTAAGTATTTGTAATGACTGAAACTGAATAAATAAATTTGAAATATTATTTCTTATTGGGTGACGATTGAAATTACGGTTGTAAGTTTAGTATAACTAATGAAAATAAATGTGAAAATTATTATGGGAAGCGTGATGTTATAAAATATTTTTATATTCTGTTTTTTTTAAGGTGCAATATAATTTAATTATATCAAAAAACTTGAAAGGGGATAGATAATTAAACAAGGCCTTATAGCGGCCGCAAATATATGGAGCGAAGGCCAGGTAGGCGTCAAGGAAACTAGGTCCATATATTTGAGGCCCATATTCGATTTGGGCTTGCAATCAGCTGTTACCAATCAGCGGCAGGGCCGGTCCAGTTAAGCCTTTCCCAACTTGACCCCCACGGTCACGCAACATTCATTTCCTACCAACTCCGGGGAGTTTCCAAAGGAGCACACCAATTTTCCTAATGAGCCCACTAGATAGCTCCTTTTTTTTCGAGTTAGAAAGTGAGCTTACTATGAAAAATGGTGTGCTCCTTTGGAAACTCCCAAGTTCGTTTGTCACTCGCATGCATACAAACTACAAAAAACAAAAAAGAAAAAGAAAAGAAAGATTTGACTTTAAGCATTTCTATTTCAATTCAATCCATCCATTCATCACTTCGTCCAATCCATTAGAAAAACATGGCTCCATCACTAGTATTTTCTTATAAAGAATTGGACTTTAGACTATTAAGGAATATAAATACAACAACTTCTCGTCATGAACTCTACTGTAAAAAAAAAAATTTATTAACTTTTTTTTTATTATATTGAAATTGTCACGCATAATATATAATATATAGCAATACTTTTCTCATGCTAAAAAATAATCGATTTGCTAAAAAAATAATCGATTTTATCAGAGACGTAGCATATTGGCTAACCGTTTTATTAATTACTTTTTGCTAGTCAAATTTACGTACATGCACACACACCTAAAAAAGTGTCCTTAAGTTGATGCCATAAGGGAATCACCTATGGAAGGGCTTGTTTGTGGAAGATAGTTGTGAAATCCACATTTAAAAAAAAAATGATGATATATAAAAAATCATATATTTTATGTATGTTTTCACTGTACATTAGATATGTATCAAATGAACAATTTTTCAATAATAAAATAAATAAAACCTCTTGATTGGTGATCAAATTAACTCACATGATTTTTTAAATGTGACAATCAACTGTTTAGATTGTTTTACACACACTCATTATGTTGAGATTTAGGGCACTTCTATAAGCAACTCCCGTTTAACGTCGTCTTAGACAGATCATTCATTAATATATATATATATATATATATATATATATATATATATATATGAGATTATTGTAAGTGAGCGGTTAGCTCAGGAAAAATTACGTGAGTTAGCGACAAAAATATATGGATCTAATTATTTTTCTTTAAAATTTTTCTATAAATATTATCTCAACAATCCTAATTTTTTAAGATCAAATTTCATAAAATTTAAAGTTCATTCACACTTTTAATCAAGTGGATCCAAAATGTTTTATTAATTAAAAAATCATTAATTTTATATCAATTTAATGGAAAATCAAATCAAAACTAAGCACATGAAACTGTGTATGAGTGAATTTTAAGGGATGGAGATCATAATCGACGAGATTTTTTTTAAAAAAAAAAATATTAAAAATAGTGAAAATAAATTGTAGTTTAGATATTTTGTGTGAACTGCTAGCTCATTTTTATTATATATATACACACACAAAAACATAGCATGCACATATAAACACAGACATGTGTATACAAATATATGTATATATTTTTTTACAACTTTATCCGAACTGGGTCTTAGTCTGACCAAGAGCTATATATATATAAATTGATTGAATATTGGCATCCATTCCTTGTTTCTCTCCAACAAACCGTTTGGATCTCAAACTCTATCTGTTCTCTGTATCATCATGAACATGAACAACGAGAGAGGTAATAACAATTTTTTTTTTTTTCCCTCTCTTTAAAATTTAATAATTTTCTCTCTCTTATGTTGTTATTGGACTTTCTCTCTCTACCGTTCTCGTTCTCTTCTTCAGATGGGATCGCCAAGTCGATCCTCCTCCATGCATTTGTCCTCTCCGCCGCGGCCGCAGCTCTGAGGTACCGGCGGCAGAGGAAGCTGCCGCCGGCGACGGCAGCGGCGATCGACGCGAGGCAGGTTCCGAAGCTCGTGAAGAGCGAGTCTGGCCGGGTCGAGGAGATCGAGAGTTTCTCAAGCTACGTTGGTAATTATCAGTTCTTTCTTTTTCCCCTGATTTTTTTTAAAATAAATAAAAAATAAAAAAATAAATTATTTTTTGCAAGTTGGGGGGGAAGATACATGATTAAGGTCTTATCTTGATGCTTTTGACAAATTAATTATGGGTTTAATGGAAAAAATCTAAGATTTTTCAGAGAATTTGGGTGTTTATGGGGTTTATCTTTGGGGGCATAAAATTGACATGTAAGGATCATTGTCAAGCAACAATTGGTTGCTTTTAAACTGCGCGAAGAATATAATTTTATGCTTTTTTTTTTTTATAAAAAAAAAAAGTTGATGACTTTGGAAGTGAAAGAGGCTTAAAGACATGGGCAAAGCTCTCGACAACTTTATATGTGGCCAAGAAAACTTAAAAATGAGAGACGTTTCAGGTGATAGTTACAATAGAATGTAGTCCGTGAAGGCCAAAATTGCAAATTTATGAATGGTTTTGTTTATTTTTGGGGGCAATTTGAATTTAAAAAGATTTTTTTTTTTAATTTATTGCCAAAAGTTGAGTATTTGTGGGGTGGGTTGATGGTGACATTAGTGTGTCGGTTGTCCAGTGCTTGTGGGGTTTTACTTTAGGTTTCATCATCATCTCATTCATAAAACGTGATGGTCCTTTCTGCCATCCTTAACCCTAGAAATTGATATTATGTGCATCTTTTTTGAGTTTTTTCTTTAATTAAAAACGGTAGAATTTGCATCTTTTGACTTGAGTTTAAGGTTATTATTTTGTATGCAATGGTTTTATTTTCATTTTGTTTAGGTTTCTTGGCGATTTTACAAATGCCAAGAGACATAAAGCCACAAGTCAATCTCAGTCTTTGTTAGAATATAAAATAATAACTCTAAACCCTCGTTATAAGTTCAGAGTTTTGGTGTAGGGGACAGGGACTTCAAAGATCGTTATCATGGAACTGTTTGTGTTTTTATTGTGAACAGTAGTTTTGATAAAGGTGTTCCAACTGTTTTAGAAATGAGGTATTGTGGGTTTTGATAAAGGTGTTCCAACATTTTTTTTAAACCTTATCTCGATGATGTTCATATAGCAACTTACTTCTTTACTTAGGAAGTCGAAATTGGATATGAAAATAGTAACCCCTAGTAAGGTGGTACAAAAATATTCTAAAAACTTATATGTTTATGGGTTTTTATTGCAGCTAGGCAATTCGGTTTTGGGGATGCAAATGAGTGCTCTCATCTCGCCAAACTGGCTCTTGAGTATCTAAAGAAGACCCATGGATGTGAGGATAGTTTATTTGCCTTTGTCTCGCATGAAGAAGATGCTGAATCTTTGTATGTGAAACTCATTCAAGAATTAGATCGATGCATACTTGGATATTTCGCATTTCATTGGGCTCATGCCGCCCTTATGGTTACTCAGGTAAATAAAAAAATTTTGTCGACTAGATTGTCTGGTAAATGTCAAGTTCGTTTGTACGTTTGTTTGTATTTGTAGATATTGGCTGCTGAAACCGATACACCAAAAACAAAGTTCAAGGGTTTGGTCTTGGAGGTTACAAGGTATGCGCTTATATAATTCTCTTACTCTAAAAATAGAAAAGAGCTATAATAATTTTGATGTTATTAGTTTTTTGTTTTTTTTTGTTTTTTTGTGTTCTAGTGTTAGCTAACATACTAATTATCTAAATAGACATTGGTCCTTAAGATGTATGATGCTTAATTAGGACATCTCCGTTGAAAACTTAAGCATGAGAGTTGATTTTTATCTATTTTCTTTTAGCATTCTAGAGAATAGTTTACTGATTCTCACCAAAACAATATTCTGTTCTACATTAAAAATCAATCTCGTGGCAGGCATAACATATACATCACGTTTCAAATTGATCGAATTAAATAACAAACAACGTGCTATTACATGAGGACAACTCCTTAATTTTTATACTGATCAATGGAGTCAGTCTTGTACATTAAACTTGTGACCCAGAAATTTGGTGGAATATGGAGAAGTGAGCAGTACTGCACTAACAACTTGGATTAGATTTATCGTAACAGTTCTAATTCTCTGTTATGGAAACAGGAAGCAGAGATTTGAGAGAGTAACAAAGGATCTAAAGGTGGCAAGACTGTTCTGTACATTGGTGGAGGAGATGAAGGCCATTGGGCTTGCATCTCATGGCGAGAACCGGTCCAATGACACAATGGTTCCAGCAGCACACTGCGATAGGAGCCCCGTCCTCCTCCTGATGGGCGGTGGGATGGGTGCTGGCAAGAGCACCGTGCTCAAAGAGATAATAAAATATCAGTAAGAACTCCCATTTGATGGCGAAAGTATATATCTGTATAGAGGCAATAGTACTCTAAGCTACGACTCTACTTGCATCTCATTGTTGCCCATTTTACACTGTAGTGCTTTCTGGTCAGAGTGCTCGGCAAATGCAGTGGTGGTCGAAGCAGATGCATTCAAGGAGACTGATATAATCTATCGAGCACTCAGCTCTATGGGCCATCATCATGACATGCTCCAGACTGCTGAACTGGTGAGCCTCGAATTTCAATTATCCTTTTTTTTTTTTTTTTTCCATATATTTTGTTTAATGTTTCAGGAACTCAACTCTTAGATAACTATTTTTGATCTAAAAGAACACCAAATTGCAGACTTGTGGATGAATTTCTCGTAAACCTTGTGTAAAAGAAGCCAAACGTTCATATTTTAATTTCTTATATTCTGAGAAATTACTTTATAATCTGCAATAATTTAATCATTCAGACATACCATTCTGACATCACATGTCGAGCTTTTAAAATTTGTATGGCCTTAAATCTTATCGCTTGTTAGTAATGGTTGATCTTGTGAGTTTCCTGGAAAGTTATCCTAAATAAAGAAGTTGACAATTATGAACAGAGTTTGTTCGGTTAATACTCTTTAATGGAATGTCGAGAGTCTTCTTAATTTGCTTGTCATAAAGACTTCAAAAAAATAAAACAAAGAAGTTGACAATTATATATATGGTATCACTTTAAATCATGTAATTTATTCATATTTCTCTCTAATTTCCTTGCAAGCTTTGCAATGCATGAGCATGGCAAGCTACTAACAAGCTTGGAACTTACACAGGTGCATCAGTCATCACTAGATGCAGCATCTTCCCTCCTAGTGACTGCACTCAACGAAGGCCGTGACGTCATACTGGACGGTACTCTGTCATGGGAGCCATTTGTGCAGCAGACTATTGCGATGGTCAGGTCCGTTCACCGCCATAGATACAGAATGGGACCAGGATATAGGGTTGGCGATGATGGATCCGTGACTGAGATTTACTGGGAACAGGTTGAAGGGGATGATAACACGACCGGTGAGTCAAGACCAAGGAAGTCAAGACCAAGGAAGCCTTACAGGATCGAGATAGTTGGAGTTGTGTGTGATGCGTATCTTGCGGTTGTCAGAGGAATCAGGTAGTAAACTGATCACATATGAGCGAATATAATTCGGATGTAAAATAAAATGAAAAAAAAAAAAATGAGACTAAACTTGATGAAATTGTTTTGTATGGCTAATTACGGGCATAAGTGCAATAAAATTTGCTAAGTTTTGATGGGGGTCTCTCCGGCAAAGAAAATTCTTAATGGGATATTAGTGACATACTACTCCAATAGTACAGGGATAAGCTGGTGCGTGTGCTTAGTAATTGTGTGACTTGAGTTTTCATGAGCCTTAACACAATTTGTTACCAAGGCCACATTTAGTTGCCTTGGTGCACATTATCAGATACTACCTGTTAGCCAGGGTCTCATTTTGCATCATCTTCAGAGATCAGCAGGATTCTGAAACTCGTTGCTCTCTTCCTATATATGTTTTACTTCCGTTTACCTGAACACCTGCTAAAAAGAAAATATGATTCGTAGGCGAGCTATAATTATGGGGCGAGCAGTGAGGGTGAAGTCCCAACTGATGTCCCACAAGAGATTTGCCACTGCCTTCCCCAGATACTGCAAGTTAGTGGACAACGCAAGCCTCTACTGCACAACTTCGATGGGAGCTCCCAAGGTTTGTTACCTATGTTTCTATATCTGTATCCAGTTTTTGTTAACAGGACAAAATTGATGGCATTGGCGATTGTCATGCAGTTGATAGCTTGGAAAGAAGGAGATAACAACTTGCTGGTTGACCCTGAAGAAATCAGCTGCCTGCAGCAGATCAGCGAGCTGAATGAGAATGCACACTCCATATTCGAGCTCTACCCGAATTTAGACGCCAAAGGCAGGCCAAGCTCGTTCTGGAACAGGGCGGTGGTGTGCCCGTCGAGAGCACTGATACAAAAGGATCTTAATGTAGCCATCCAGAAGATAGAGAGTCAGCCAACGACACCCCCGTATCAGTGATAATGAACTCGTTGCATCTTGTTATTTGCACGATATATATGACAGTTTGTTGTGAATGCTTCCTTCGTATTTGAAGTTTGACGAAGATGTCAGAAATGTCAGTGAAATTTGGGACCTATGGAAATGAATAAATAAAGGCCTAATCTTTGATGTTTCATCATATACTGTGTGATTACAACACATCAAACATATCGATAAGGTTCTACATGTGATGTATTTGTGTGGGGTTTGCTCTTGGTGAGGATCTTTATCGTAGCAACTGCTTGATCATGGCCAAAGGAGAAACATAAGCAACACCACTGTCACAGTTCAAACAATCTTTTGCTATATATGTAGTTCCATGTACCTGTTCAAAATTTTTTAATGTCATTCTATTTGTTAGGAGTTCATATATGAGTATAGTTAAAGTTTATAAATTAAAATACAAAGTTGGGACCTATACCTATCAATTAATTTAAAATTGTGTTAAATTGGTTCTCGTCTTTATGTTAAAAACCTATCATGCTCTAAAGGAGCATGACTTTTCACCCCAACAAATAGTATCGGAGCCTAGATTGTTGCTTAGGGATAAGTGAAGCCGGTGTAAAGTTTGAAGTGGTCGAAGGCAACTTTATGTTTGGCTTTCCATGGTGCACTGTGCAAAAGTTGAGATTGTCTATAGATGGTTCATCCGTAAATGATTTTTTTTTTTTTCATAATGAAGGAGGGAGATTGTTAGAAGTTCGCATGTAAGTATAATCCCCCCACATCAGATAGAACATGAAAAGTTTTTAGGTTTAAATATAAAGTCGGAACTTTTACCGTTGTGCACCCAATGGTTGGACGCTTGTCTCTTGACCGATGCATATCTCAAATGAACGGTGAAAAAAAATTAGAGACTGCATTGTTTAAATGATATTTTATTTTTGTGAATAATTGAAGTAAACTCTCTCAATTATAATAGAGATGAAAATTATAGCGAGACTTTCCTTTTTTTTTTTTTCTGTTTTTTAATATGTATACATGTACAATATATGTTGGTTAACAGTTGTTGAGAACTCGGATGTCACATACATACAAGGCCCAGAGAAATGGGCCGAATAAGTTAAAATACATGATTGTAGTTAAATTAACAAAGGCTTATTGGGCCCTATTGAGCCCAACGCGAGCTTAAAGAAGCCTGGTCCATCTATCACGTTATATAAAGGTGGCAGATAAACCCCTCCAAAAGAGCCCCCGAACCCTAGTGCTTCCAATCTTTTGCTTTCGCCTCTCTCTCGCTGCCGCTAGGGTTTGTTCCTCCCCTCCACTCGAATTCATGGTAAAAATCAATCCAAATTTCCCAAAAAAAGTTAAATAAAAAAAAAATATAAAAAATCAATCTTTCTCTCTCGAAATCTTACTTGGATCTCCGTTGTTGTCTCAGGCTGACGTTGAGACCGATGTCGCGACTGGACAGCCCAAGAGAAGGACGTTCAGGAAGTTTAGCTTCCGAGGCGTCGATCTCGACCAGCTCCTCGACATGTCGACCGACGAGCTCGTCAAGCTCTTCACTGCTCGCGCTCGCAGAAGGTGGCTACCCTGCTCCATCCGATTCGGATGGGATCTGATATCTGATTGGGATCCGAAACCCTAGATGTTTGTGTTATGCATTTTGTTTGATTCGATGAAAGCTTTGAACTTTTTTTCTTTTTGTTGATTAGGTTCCAGCGTGGCTTGAAGAGGAAGCCTATGGCTCTGATCAAGAAGCTGAGGAAGGCGGTAAGATTTACTTTTTCCTTCTTACAAATTAGTTTTTTTTTTTTTTGTGATAATCGAGTGCTAATATTTATTTTCTCCTGAATTGTAATTATTTGCTTTGTATTGATTGATTGTAGTTTTTTATATTCAATTAGTTCTCATACGGAGCTAATTGAATCGATTTGTAAAAAAATTTTGTATGCTAAAGGTTCTGATTTGTCTAGTGATTGAAACAGTACCTATGATTAGTAGTCTAATTATAATGAAAGCATTATAATTAGATGGTGTTCTCTTCTAAATTCAGAAGAGATAGTTGTCGAATCATCGACTTGCCCGTTGCTGATTGATTTAGTATGATTCCAATTTCAAACTTAGATTCAGAAAATACTTATAATGTTGGGCTACAGTATGAGTACATTTGATGAAAAATCTAATGTTCTAGTTTTTGTTCCTGATGTTTGGGGTATTTTGCTTCATATTTTTGTGCATTAAAGATAATCTAGATATGACAATTATTGCTTAATTAGATATTTAACTAAGGAATGCCATAATTTTGTGGTAATTGTAGAACAATCTGACATGGGGTTATCACTATCCAAGCTGTTAACCTGTTTTTTGGAAAGTGATGGTCTCTTCCCCTATCAGCATATGATGTAATTTTATTCTGTAATTTCCTTGTTGCCTGAAATATTAGTCATAATGTTTTAAGTTAAATATGATGTAATTTCCTTTTCTCATCTCATTGAAGTTGTGCAATGTGTATTCTGTAAATTTAGGGGAGTTATGGGTTAGTTTGAGTTGGTTTTGATGCATTTGACACGATGGACAAGCTGACTGTTTACTCTGGAGTCTGGACCTATAGATAGTCAACGATTATTCCATGTACGATGAGAGATTGATATGATTGGCCAAAGTTTGTCTCTCTGAGATTGAATGCTAGAAGAAACTGGTTTATGGCCATGCCCATATGTTTGCATGGGCACTCACTCGTAGTTAGAATTATATTATCTTTGTTGTATAGGCCTTATAGGCAGTTGGAGAACTTATTTATTGTTTGTGAGGTGATGACTAGAGCCATGTTTATTGGTGCATGAAAGTTTGTGTGAGATTAGACTCTAGAACATGTTCTGTCTGTATCCATGTACATTTTTGCTAGTCCATGCACACCCATCTATTCTGCTATGACTATATATATATATATATATGTCTTATAGGTCAAATTAAGGGAATGAGTTGAATGACATAGCTACTCCTTTGTTCAAGTTTATCCTATGTAGCATATAGGAAATTATCTGGAGTGGGGAAAAGGTTAAGATACGCATTTGTTGTTATAAAACTATTATATTTTTGTTAGACGATCTACACTGATAATAAGATCATGAGTAGTAGACCTCTGTTGCCGGGAAGTCTTACTTCCTCCTTTGCCCTCCAGTCTATTTCTTGTTCATTGCTTTCTCTTGTTTTGTTTTTGAGAGTTTTCAGTGCTTTTATCTTTATCTTCAAGTTCTTTAGTAGTCCTGTAAAAACTCTATATAGAAATCTCTACACATGCAGAAATGCTATTTCCACTATTATGGACACAGCTATTAATATTGTGTTGCGCAGGTTAGCCTATTCTAATTGGTGTTATTGTTATTGTCCAAAGATTTCATATTTGGTTAGATCAAAGGATGATAATAAGAAAGTATAGAAGGTAAAATTATATATATATTTTCTCATTATAACTCAACTTTGTCAGGAACTCCTTGTTTGAACGACCAAGGAGGCCATGTTGGCTTTCTTAATATTGCATGCTCTGTTTATTGTATACACACACAAACACACTCACTTGTATGTGTATGTATGTATGGATGTGTGTGTGTGTGTACACACACATGTATATTTATATATGTATATGTACGTGTGTGTGTGTGTGTTTTAAACCTATAATGGCAATCATTACTGTATCTTAAACATGAAACTTTTGTGTCTCACACATTGAATTTTGTTTTTGTTTTGAATTGTTTTTTGCAAAACTGGTTATGTTGCATATTTTTGTGAGTGGGTCAGCTTCCGCGGTCATAACTTGTTTCTTAGATAACATGTATATAGTATAATATTGTAAAGTTATTGTTTTCTTTGTGAAATATCCTTGATGTTGATATTGTAGGGATGACCTTTTTTTTTTTTAAAAAAAAACCTTTTAGAAAGGAAAAAAAGTTATAATTTTATGATTAAAAAACTTTCCATTGCATATATTTTTTTCTTCCTTGAAGAGTTTGTTTCTCATGTTGCCAGGCAATTTAATTTTAAATGTGGATTTCTATTGGAATACCACCTCATCTATTGATGTTGCCTTTGTTGCTGATAATGTGTTGTAAAACATCGAGAAGATTTGTGGATTGCTCTTGTATTATTTCTTTAATTGTTTGCTTTAAAAGCTTTTGCTACAGTTTATCCTTTAGCTGTGTGCTTCTTGTTGTACATATTAATGCTGTAAGAATATGTTTTGAACGAGGATTTTAACTGTTCTTTTGCATTATGGTCATGAAAAACAGAAAAAGGAAGCTGCCCCTGGTGAGAAGCCTGAGCCGGTGAGGACCCACCTCCGCAACATGATCATTGTTCCTGAGATGATTGGGAGCATCATTGGGGTCTACAATGGCAAGACCTTCAACCAGGTTGAGATCAAGCCTGAGATGATTGGCCACTACCTTGCCGAGTTCTCCATCTCCTACAAGCCTGTCAAGCACGGTAGGCCTGGTATTGGTGCTACCCACTCTTCTCGGTTCATTCCCCTCAAATGAAGAGTTTTCGGAAGTTTATGTTTTCTCTGAGTCTTCTCACCATCTGCTTGTCACATCCGGAATGATGCTTTATCAATTTCTGCGGAACTTTTTTAGGTGGTTTTAGCCTATGTATTTTTTCTCTGGTATCTGCATTTTTTTAAGCTAGTATGAAATGGTTCTGAGAGGTTCGTTCCTTAGTTTGTCTTTATTGCTTAAAATCTATCCTGTGCTTACTGAGTAACGCTTGAAGAAACTTATTATGGTCTTAGTGCAGTTCATAATTGTGGATTTTTTTTGTGTTAATCACTATTTAGTGGCCTGTCTTAATATTTTGAAACTTCTTAGTCAGAGTGTGTGGGATTTTGTGTTTTGATGTTTTGAATTATTGTTGGTAACAATATCGATTTTTTGTTTGCTTGCTTTTGAATGCAAGGTGGCAATTCTATATAAAATGCATGATTTGGTTAGAGGTACTTTGCAATTCTATATAAGATGCATGATTTGGTTAGATGTCCTTGATTGTTTGTATGAAGGCGTGGAGATTTAACATATTTATTCCAAAATTTTAAGTAGGTTGAGTCTAGAATTAGCCTTTGTACCTGCTAATAAAGCTAGTTGAACTCATACGAAACCGAGATTGACAGGGTTATATATGTTCATTACATCTAGCTTGAACTTTCAAGTTCAAGCTAGTTGAATTCATACAAAAGCGAGCTTGAAACGCCTATATACGTTCATTACATCGAGCTCAAGCTAGTTGAATTCATACAAAACCGAGTTTGAAAGGGTTATATACGTTAGTTGAATTCATACAAAACCGAGTTTGAAAGGGTTATGTACATTCATTACATCGAGCTGAACTCGAAAGTTCAAATGCAATGGTCGGAAGGCTTATACATGGTCGGAAGGCTTATACATGTTTATAAAGTGTTTTATATGTTTATGTATGTTCATTTATTTTTAAAACCCTAAACACCAGTATCGGGATTGTTTAGTTCAGTACGTGGTGGGTTGGTTCAAAGTCAAGTGGTGGGTTGGTTTAAAGTCAAGTCTAGTATGTAATTGATTCATTAATTTGGATTAACCCAAGATTCTCCCACAATGCGAGACAACACGGTCCCATCAATATCTCAGACAACACGGTCCCATCAATATCTCAGACAACACGCTCATTAAATCGAACTGAACTCGAAAGTTCAACCTAGTTGAACTCATACAAAACCGAGCTTGAAAGGGATATATATATGTTCATTACATCGAGCTGAACTCGAAAGTTCAAACGCAACGCCAAACTCGAAAGTTCAAACGCAACAGTCGAGAGGCTTATACAAGTTTATAAAGTGTTATATATGTTTATGTATGTTCATTTACTTTTAAAACCCTAAACACTAGTATCGGGATTGTTTAGTTCAGTACGTGGTGGGTTGGTTCAAAGTCAAGTCTAGTATGTAATTGACGGGTTGGTTCAAAGTGAAGTCTAGTATGTAATTGACTCATTAATTCGGATTAACCCAAGATTCTCCCACAATGCGAGACAACACGGTCCCATCAACATCTCAGACAACACGCTCATTACATCAAGATGAACTCGAAAGTTCAAGCTACAGCTAGTTGAACTCATACAAAACTGAGCTTGAAAGGGTTATCTACGTTCATTACATCGAGCTGAACTCGAAAGTTCAAACGCAACGGTCGAAAGGCTTATACAGGTTTATAAAGTGTTATATATGTTTATGTATGTTCATTTATTTTTAAAACCCGATACATGTTTATAAAGTGTCATATATGTTTATGTATGTTCATTTATTTTTAAAACCCTAAACACCAGTATCGGGATTGTTTAGTTCAGTACGTGGTGGATTGGTTCAAAGTCAAGTCTAGTATGTAATTGACTCATTAATTCAGATTAACCCAAGATTCTCCCACAATGACAATACGGTCCCATCAACATCTCAGACAACACGCTCATTAAATCGAACTGAACTCGAAAGTTCAACCTAGTTGAACTCATACAAAACCGAGTTTGAAAGGGTTATATACGTTCATTACATCGAGCTGAACTCGAAAGTTCAAACGCAACGGTCAAAAGGCTTATACATATTTATAAAGTGTTATATATGTGTATGTATGTTCATTTATTTTTAAAACCCTAAACACCAATATCGGGATTGTTTAGTTCAGTACGTGGTGGGTTGGTTCAAAATCAAGTCTAGTATGTAATTGACTCATTAATTCGGATTAACCCAAGATTCTCCCACAATGCGAGACAACACGGTCCCATCAACATCACAGACAACACACTCATTACATCGAGCTGAACTCGAAAGTTCAAGCTAGTTGAACTCATACAAAACCGAGCTTGAAAGGGTTATATACGCTCATTACATCGAGCTGAACTCGAAAGTTCAAACGCAAGAGTCCAAAGGCTTATACATGTTTTTAAAGTGTTATATATGTGTATGTATGTTCATTTATTTTTAAAACCCTAAACACCAGTATCGGGATTGTTTAGTTCAGTACTATTGGTAGTGGAAATTTCCAAGTAAAATGGAGTTTTCCACAACAGAACGCGGAGCTAATTCTGTAGCTCCGCGTCTGGATATTTTTAGCCCCATGTATGAGTAAAACGCGGAGCTAATCAATAGCTCCGCGTTCTGGTCTCTTAGCTCCGCGTTTTGATGCGAATAGCTCCGCGTGAGCAGATAACCAGAATCTTAAATTGATTGAGATTAAGATTTGGGCTTATCCAAATACCTAAATTAAGTCCAATCAGAACTCTAAATCAAGAGATTTAAATCAAAACTAAGATATTTGATTAGAATCCTTGATGAGTACAAATTCTATTTAGATAGAAACTCTCATATTATCCTAAGACTATAAATACCCCTCTTGAGGAAGCCCTAAGGGATCTTTTGGAAGTTTTTGTGAAGTTCAAGTTACGCGTGAGAGTCTTGAACGAATCAAGACCAGAAAAGATCATCCAAAATTGGCCGGCATCTTCTTCATCAAGAGCAAGAAGACCATCGTCGTCAGATCGTTCAAAGGAGCTACTAGATAAATTCCATCGCCACATAGATCCTACGTTTCATTGTGAAAAAGAGCGATAATTTATAAATTCTCTATTTTGTTCTTTTTCTTGTTCACTTTCGTTGTAATCTAAGCTGAATTTAATAGAAAAAAAGTAACAAATTTCAGCTGCGAACAAACTGGCGACCACAGTGGGAGAAGTCTCTTTCATCGAAAAAGAGATCATGGCGCAATCTGATGTCGAGAGGATCGAATCTGACGTTAAAATACTAGTCATGGAGATCGATCAGCAGAAGTACGAGGAGTATCTCTCCTCTGAGTCAGGTAACCTGACCGAAACGCGGCGTTATCGTCGCGTGCGCTCCAATATCCGTAAATCAGGTAATCGTGGATCCACCGATAAACGGGGACCCTTGGAGATCGCGACCATAGAGCCGTCATTTGGGCAGGAAACCCTAGCAGGGGGTGTCTCTCTACTGCCAAAGAAGGCTTGAAAACTGGTTTGACCAGAGCCCAACTCCGCAACTGAAATCGGAGAGCTAGGCGAAAGGCCCTCAAATCCCACGATAAACGCGAGACTATTCAGGGAGCAGAACGCGAGGTTACACCACCTCGCGAATTGGCTTGCGTTAATCGCAAGACCAGTCAGTATCGCGTTAAACGCGAAGTTGCAACTTGCGTTAATCGCAAGGACAAGCCAGCGTGTGATTATCCACATGAGGCTATTTTATCAGGGCTTAAAACCAGAGAAGCTCGCGTTAATCGCGAGGATAAGCTTTCTTTAAAGCCAACGTGCGATTCTACACGCGAGGCTAAAACTCGAGTAAATCGCGAGGATAAACTTTCCCTAGAGTCAGCGTGTGATTCTCCACGCGAGGCTAATACTGAGCCTAGCGATAAAAGCGAAGCCAGTAAGACTTGCGTTAATCGCAAGATTTCTGACACTCGCGGAAACCGCGAGGATGAAATTTCCCTAGAGTCAGCGTGTGATTCTCCACGCGAGGCTAAAACTGAGCCTAGCGATAAATACGAAGCCAGTAACACTTGCGTTAATCGCGAGACTCCTCACCTTCGCGTAAATCGTGAAGATAAGTCACAAATTTGCGTTAATCACGAAAATCGCGCTAAACGCAAAATTATCACCTGCGTAAATCGCAAAAGTAAGCCAGCATGCAAGAATTTTTCTCTACGCGAGGCTAATATCCCAGAAGATAAACTTCTGCAGAGACGCCAAGCCAGCGTGAAACGCGAGGCTAGCGTGTAAAAACGCGAAGCTATTATTCAGCCCCGCGTATCAAAACGCGAAGCTAATTCTCAATTCCACATAAATCAACCTGAATATAGAATCAGGTTTGATAATCACACTATTGGATCAGGACTTGACTCTAATGATTCCAAGAAGGTTCAGTAGGCCCCTGGACCCTCTCAACAACCAAGTGGCCCCCACGATTCTTCGTCATCCGAGGTCACCAATCTCAGAAATTACTTGACAAAAATGAGAAATATGACTCAAGCTCAGCCACACTCAACATGTCATTGTGAGCAGCTCATAACAGCCATATCTGCTATATTGGATAATTACTGTTGTACCAAGAAGAGAGTGTCTGTATTTAACAGAATAACTGAGTCTCGTCAAGATACTCCGAAGAGGAGAAAGAATGATCTGAGATATAAAATTAAAGAAAAATAATTAAACGCAGTGACCTCAAATATGGTCGGCAAGGGCAAAAAGATTATGGAGAAAGAATATGAGTCAGATGCAGACGATGAAAAACCTCGTCATTTTACCCGGCTCAAATCAGGCGTTGTTGCTCCTCGGAATTACAAGAAACTTTTAAAAGGTTTCTGTGATGATGACAACGACAATTCAGCTATAGCTTCCCCACAATCTTGTGCATCTTCCCGACCACGAAAATCAGCGTTGTACGCAGTGGACAGGTCTGATGACATTGACCAGAGGATAGAAGCCCAAGAGCAGATGATTCGAGGTCAACAAAAGGCCATTGATGACATCAAATTAATGCTTCTAAAAGTGGTCGAAAATACCCAGAAGATAGCCGATGATAAGGCTAAAACTTCTTCGGAACCGTCACCTAAGACAAATCAAGAAACTAAAGAAGAAAAGATTTATTCGGTGCATGAGGAGGATGACAAATATTCCTTCCATGATCTTCACGAAGAGAAGATGGAAAACCTACAGAAGCAACTAGATGCATTAATGCAAAAGAAGGAACTAAAGGAATCAGGGGTTTCAAGGCCATATCCGCTTGAGTGGGACTTCGCCCCTTATCCAGAAAAATATAAATCCCTCAAATTGGAGTCAAATGACGGGAAGGGGTGCCCAAGCCAGCACTTATATTATTTTTTATCGCATGCATGTCATCTAATGGGAAATGATCCCGTAATGACCAAAGTATTTGCGAGCACCCTGCGAGGGCCTGTCTTTACATGGTTTATGCAGCTGCCCCTGGGAGCCATAAACGCTTGGTATGATGTCGAGAAGCAGTTCTTAGCACGTTTCTTTGATGATGATACCGAAATATCAGTTCATTCCCTCCTTGCGACGAAACAAGGAGAAGAAGAAATAGTTAAGAGTTTCATTGAACGCTTTAGGGAAAAATCCGTGTATTGTCGACATGGTATGACCCAAGAAACCCTGGTGGAAACCTGTAAGCATAATTTCAGAACCGGCGTGCTGATAAGAATGGGAGCTGTAGAGTCCAAAATTTGGACAGATCTGCTGAAGCAGGGAGAGCAGGCGGAAGATATAATTCGCCGGATTGAGAAATCTCGTAGCACGAGAAACTCTATGAATAACAGGCAATATCCACAGAATCCAAAAAATAAAGGGAAGGCTGTGATGACGTCAGTTGCAGATCCGAAACTAAGACTTCAGAATCCGAGAGGTGCAGGTCAGAATATGCCCCGCCAAGATAGAACTTATACATTCAAGACGGAACAGACAGGTACTCTATTCCATCTTCTCCTTAGAAAGGACATGTTGAAACTTCCGGAAAATAGAAAACCGGAAGATGCTGGTAAAACCAAAGACCCTAACTATTGCCTGTACCATCGGAATGTCGGGCACCCAACTAAGGATTGCTATCCTCTTAAGAACCGAATTCAGGCATTGATAGAAGCCGGGATTCTCACACTTAAAGAAAAACAGAAGAAAGTTTATGCAAATATGGCAACTTTAGTAGTAGGAACCAGTGAGTTCCTTGCCAGAGCGATCCTTGTACCAGTAGGGAAGCCAATATCGACACCAAGCACGGGCAGCCCGCACTTGCAAGCTAGCCCCTTGGGTACGCTCCGAATCACAGCTGTGACAAAGTCATTGGCTAGTAGCCGGATTTGGCTGGGGGTGCCGAAAATATTGACAATGATAAATATCATGTTACTTCCGCTACTTTTACTAGCCATTAGAATGACTAATTGAGTGCTAAAAAAAAATGCCCAATGTTGTTAAAGCGGCGGGAAGAGGAGATCAAGTTCCTCGCCAATCCTATCATACTGGGGGTAAAAGTATGAAATTAATTACCCAATACTGTCAAAGCAGCGGGAAGAGGAGATCAAGTTCCTCGCTAATCCTATCATACTGGGGGTAAAAGTATGAAATTAACTACCCGTTAAAGCGACGGGAAGAGGAGATCAAGTTCCTCACCAAATCCGTTTATAGCTGGGGGTTTGCTAAAAATCCCGTGGACCTGTTATGTTAAGCTCTTATCTCTGACAGTATGATTTGGTTATTCCCATTTCCGTTCAAGTTACGCGTGAGAGCACTTGGACCAGGCATGTGCAATTAGGCGTCTCTGTCGAAATCTGATGATCATGACTCGATCATTTTGGCATGTGCAAGTTCAAGTTATGCATAAGAGTCTTGAACTGCCTCCATCAAACTAAGGCGCCTCTGTCTAAATTAACGATCCTAATCCGATCACCCTGGTGTAAGTAGTTAAACACTTTCACCAAACTATCATTTAGCTCTGTTCAAAGGGCTTTACCGAGGTTAATAATTGTAACCCGGTCGGTATTAACAATCTAAGTTACGCAAATGAGTCTTGGATTGTTTTACAAAAAACGAGGAACTATTTTGATGACAAGTTATTTATTGTGCAAGCAAATGTTGTAGCCAACAGATAAAAAGAAAAAAGAATTGTCTTTATTCATAAAGCAAAAAGTTACAAAAATAGAAAGAGTTATAGCTCTCCCAAAAACTTCAACCTATTCGTCGACTCATCAATAACTCGACGACGAGTCTCCTTCACCGAGTGTTGAGCTTGCCGGCACAAGTCATCTCCATTTAATGCGAATTGCTGGATCAACCGCTGATGAGATTCTTCAAAAGCACGGCTTCTTATTATACCCTCCTATTTTAAACTATCTTATTGATTGTACTGTGCCATACGAGGTGCTTTTCCAGCTCAATTCTCTGGTTCACATGCAAAAGATCTCCTCTGCAAATGTCAACTATGATCTGTTTAAAGTTTTTAGTGGATGATCTGAAGATACTGCTACAATAATCCTAATGAAAATGCACAAGTTGAATTCGATATGCTACAAGCCCTTATACTTCATTTCTATCGCTTTGGAAAGCGATAGAGATTGTCATCTAATAGAAATGGTCCTCAAGAAAACTTAATGAGCTGCTGCAGAGTTCTTGTAACTCCTTCAAAAGTTTACTTTTTGGAGCCAGAGCTTGAAACTTGCAACTATGATATGCTTCTGGCTTCCTTAAAGTTACTTTTGCTGATGAAGATTAGTGCATGGCTAGCCTTTGAAGATAGACCAGGGGATAGCTACGCTCCATGCTGGGTAGAAATATCAGCAGGTCGCCAGATTGGTAGAGCCAAATGCACTCCTCTTCAAAGAGAATCTGGTCTGAATGCCCCATTGCATCTCCAAAGAGAAAAGCAGGCTTCTCCAACACTTCTCGGTTGGTGGCCTCGAAAACTTCATCGGTGATAATCTCCCGTGCAGTAGCAGGGTGGTACCTGATTAATTTCTCCATGCACTCTCTCAGGCCCGGCTTGTATGCAGTTAGAACAGTGGTGAAATGGAATTGGGCTGTCAGATCCGTACCACCAGCGAAGCTGAAGTGATGCCTTTGGGAGAGTGGATCCGCTGAGTAGTCAACTGCAAAAGAAGAATCAAGAGTTAGAAAAGTTATTACAAGATCAGAAAATTTTCTAAGTATGGAGACGCGGAGTTAAATATAACTCCGCGCGGAGTTAAATATAACTCCGCGCGAAGTTAAGGAAATAGCCTCGCGTTTTGACAAAACGCGAAGGATGATAACTTCGAGCATAAAAACACGACAGTTAGCAAAAATAACTTTGCGTTTAGAAACGCGAAGATAACGCGATAGCTTCGCGTGGAGGAAGACCAGAGGTTTTCTCCTTCTTCTCCAAACTATTCGGCCGGAGTACAGCAATTTCGCCGGTTAGAAAGGTGATTGGCCGGTCAAAACCGAGCCAAATCACTCCAAAATTGTCATAAAATGTCCAAATTCAGAGGTGCTTACCTACGATTGGCGCAATATGGGCTGGTTCGCCGCTGCGGCCACTCGGCCGCTGCCGCCGCTGCTAGCGCCAGCCACCAACGGTGAGGAGGCGCGCGAGGTCACGATCTTCTTGGGCGCCATTGATCTTCGAGGAATCTTGGTGAAATCGAAGGAAAATCGGTCGATCGGGTCGTCGGGGTCGTCTGGATCGCCTGAGCTCTTAGAGTTCTTGAAATTTCGAATGAAGTGAGGAAGAAGAAGAGTTAGAACTCTATTTAAATGAGAAAACCCGCCCCTTGGTATTCGGCGCGAGAATCAGAGTAATTACTGAGCAGTTACTCATTGAAACGCGAAGCTATTAGCTCCGCGCAAGTATACAAAACGCGAAGATAACTTGGTATTCTAACTCTGCGTTTCAGTTTGAAGATCCAAAGTATTTCAAAATTTACTAAATTCTAAGCCATTTTGAAAACTTTGGAGGGGGTTCTGTTGGCAGTGAAAATTTCCAAGTAAAATGGAGTTTTCCACAACAGAACGCGGGCTAACTCTGTAGCTCCGCGTCTGGCTATTTTTAGCCCCGCGTATGAGTAAAATACGGAGCTAATCAATAGCTCCGCATTCTGGTCTCTTAGCTCCGCGTTTTGATGCGATTAGCTCCGCGTGAGCAGATAACCAGAATCATAAATTGATTGAGATTAAGATTTGAGTTTATCCAAATACCCAAATTAAGTCCAATCAGAACTCTAAATCAAGAGATTTAAATCAAAACTAAGATATTTGATTGGAATTCTTGATGAGTAAAAATTTTACTTGGATAGAAACTCTCATATTATCTTAAGGCTATAAATAACCCTCTTGAGGAAGCCCTAGGGGATCTTTTGGAAGTTTTTGTGAAATTCAAGTTACGCGTGAGAGCCTTCAATGAATCAAGACCAGAAAAGATTATCCAAAGTCGGCCGACATCTTCTTCATCAAGAGCAAGAAGACCATCGTCGTCAGATCGTCCAAAAGAGTTACTAGATAGATCCCATCGCCACATAGATCCCACGTTTCATTGTAAAAGAGAGCGATAATTTATAAATCCTCTCGTTTGTTTTTTTTCTTGCTCACTTTCGTTGTAATCTAAACTGAATTCAATGGAAGGAAAGCAACAAATTTCTGCTGCGAACAAGTACGTGGTGGGTTGGTTCAAAATCAAGTCTAGTATGTAATTGACTCATTAATTCGGATTAACCCAAGATTCTCCACAATGTGAGACAACACGGTCCCATCAACATCTCAGACAACACGCTCATTACATCGAGCTGAACTCGAAAGTTCAAGCTAGTTGAACTCATACAAAACCGAGCTTGAAAGGGTTATATACGCTCATTACATCGAGCTGAACTCGAAAGTTCAAACGCAAGAGTCGAAAGGCTTATACATGTTTTTAAAGTGTTATATATGTTTATGTATGTTCATTTATTTTTAAAACCCTAAACACCAGTATCAGTATTGTTTAGTTCAGCACGTGGTGAGTTGGTTCAAAGTCAAGTCTAGTATGTAATTGACTCATGAATTCGGATTAACCCAAGATTCTCCCACAATGCGAGACAACACGGTCCCATCAACAACTCAAACAACATGCTCATTATATCGAGCTGAACTCGAAAGTTCAAGCTAGTTGAACTCATACAAAGCCGAGCTTGAAAGGGTTATATACGTTCATTATATCAGTTCAAACGCAACGGTCGAAAGGCTTATACATGTTTATAAAGTGTTATATATGTTTATGTATGTTCATTTATTTTTAAAACCCTAAACACCAGTATCGGAATTGTTTAGTTCAGTACGTGGTGTGTACGCCCAAAAAATTTGTAGATTTTCTTTACATTGCTAATTTGATTTTGAATACATCAATAAATGAAAAATCACAAAATAAAAATCTGAGATTATAAGAATAGGAAAAATTAATTTGATTTCCCTTTTAAATTTTTGTGGGTCTGGCAGTGGTGGAGTTTTGATTCTGTACTCCGTTAACGATCCGATCTGGATCGAGAAGAAAATGATATTGAGAATTCTCCTCCTCTGGATTTTTGGACTCCGGTCTCTGGGAAAAATCATCTCCCCAAAAAGAATCCCTTTTTCTGAACTCCGCTCCTGTTTTTTTATAGATTGAGGAGGAACCGTTCGCTTTAAATCTGGCTCAAATTCTCCATTCGAATCTGGGTCAAATTTACATAATTAATCCCTAAAAATTCGAATCACGTAGTCAAAGTACGGGAGTGAGTAAAATTACGGGAGCAACCCGTGCGTGGGACCCACGGGAGCGCTCCCATGGGTCCCGCGGATTGGCACCCACGGGAGCGCTCCCGCGGGAGAGCTCCCACGGGTGGGCACCCGCGGGAGGCCTCCCGCGGGTTGGCACCCATGGAAATTATTCCCGCAGGTGGCAACCCGCGGGAAGGCCCTGCAGGATAATTCCCTTTTTTTATTTTATTTATTTTATTTTCTTTTTTGATATCTACATAACCTCCTCCAAAATTTTCGAAATTTCATTGTAATCGGTAATGAATTTCGAAATACTTTGGACTATTTTGATTTTGATTTTGCAGTCGTGATCACCTTCTCATTTTTTTTTTTGAGACTAAGAGCTTGATAGACAAGCAATGACGCATTTGATAGACAAAGGTAATTGTCAGATGTATGATGTTAACGTACTCATTAGATGACAAGTAGAGGTATGATGTTAACGTGTTGACTTGATAGCAAACAGATGTATGATGTTAACGTGCTCATTAGAATCTAACTGTTTAGTGACATCTAGTATGACGGATTAGGAAAGGACAGATGTGTCATTAAACATGTCTCAAAACTTGACCAATTCAGAAAATCTGGTCTTAATAGGAATGAGTTAACTAAACAGATGTGACGGTTAACGTATTTAGCCTTGGAATTTGACTATCAGAGGTAACTGTTAACTTGATAGGGAGATAATTATCGTCAGAGATAATTTTTAACTTAACGATATCAAAAACAAGTTCATCAGAGATTGTAATGTTGGACTTGATGAAGTGTGAATTTTTTTCTGTCAGAGGTGAAAACTTAACTTGACAAGAGAATTTGGTTGGATTTGATTTTTTTTATAGAAAATTGATTCAATTTTGAATTCTGATGTTAGAGGTAAGATTTTAACTTGACAAATATTTTGGAGTGTCATTGGTTTTGCTGGAGAAAATAGACGAGAAAAGTCTTACTGTCAGAGGTGAATTCTTAACTTGACAGAGATTTCATTGGACTTAATCTCATGGAGAAAAATAATTCGATTTTGTACTCTGGTGTCAAATGTATGATTTTAACGTGACAAATTTTTATATAGGTTTTGCCAGAGAAATTAATGAGAAAAGTTTTACTGTCAGAGGTGAAATCTTAACTTGACAGGGGATCGATCTGATTAGGGTTTTTAGCAAACCTCCAGTTATCAACGGATTTGATTAGTCTTTACCAACTACCGTTTGAGTTGGGCTAACCATACTATTCCTCTCAATATGGTGAGTTATCGAGAATTTCGTTTGAACTTACATGCCAAACTTTTCCTCTTCTCTTTGCCTTTTGCAGCTTTGGGCGATGATGCATCCTTATAATCGAATAAGGATACTGTTGCAATATATTTGTCATGAGATTTTTAGTAAACCCCCAGATATCAATGTGTTTGATTTGCCTTTACCAACTTCCGTTTGAGTTGGGTTAATTATACTATTCTCCTCAGCATGGTGAGTTGTCGAAGATTTCGTTTAGGCTTAAATGCCAAACTTTTCTTCTTTTCTTTATTTTAGCAGTTTTGGACAGTTCATAATTTTACCCACAGCATGATGAGTTGACGAGAAACTGGTTCTCTTCCCGTTATCTTGATGGTATTGGGCAAATCATGCTTTTACCTCAACATGATGGGTTGGCGAGAAACTGATTCTCTTTCCGTTGCCTTGATGGCATTGGCAGTTCATACTTTTACCCCCAGCATGATGGGGTTGGTGAGAATTTTATTCTCTTCCTGTTACCTTGACGGTATTGGACATTTCATATTTTTACTCCCAGTATAATGGGTTAACGAGAAACTGATTCTCTTTCCATTACCTTAATGGTGTTGGACAAATCATCATTTTATCCCAGTATGATGAGTTGGCGAGAAACTGGTTCTCTTCCCGTTGCCTTAACGGCATTGGGCAGTTTATATTTTACTCCCAGCATGATGGAGTCGGCGAGAATTTTATTCTATTCCCGTTACCTTAATGGTATTGGGCAGTTCATGTTTTTACCTCCAGTATGATGAGTTGACGAGAAACTTGTTCTCTTTTCGTTAACTTAATAGCATTAGGTAGTTCATATTTTTTATCCCCAGCATGATGGGGTTGGTGAAAATTTTATTCTCTTCCCGTTACCTTGACAGTATTGGACAGTTCATACTTTTACTCCCAGTATGATGGGTTGGCGAGAAACTGGTTCCCTTCCTGTTATCTTGATGGTGTTGGGCAAATCATACTTTTACCCCAATATGATGGGCTGGCGAGAAACTGGTTCTCTTCCCGTTATCTTGACGGTGTTGGGCAGTTCATACTTTTACCCTCAGTATGATAGGGTTGGCGAAAATTTTATTCTCTGCCCGTTACTTTAACGGTATATGGCAGTTCATGCTTTTACTCCCAGTATGATGAGTTGGCGAGAAACTTATTTTCTTCTTGTTATCTTGATAGCGTTGGGCGGTTTATGTTTTTTATCCCCAGCATGATGGGGTTGGTGAGAAATTTATTTTCTTTCCGTTATCTTGACGGTATTGGGCAGTTCATATTTTTAACCCCAACATGATGGGTCGGCGAGAAACTGGTTCTCTTCCCGTTACCTTGATGGTGTTGGGCAAATCTTGATTTTACCCCAGCATGATGAGTTGGCGAGAAACTACTTATCTTCCCGTTGCCTTGATGGCGTTGGACAGTTCATACTTTTACCCACAGTATAATGAGGTTGGCGAGGATATTATTCTCTTCCCGTTACCTTAACGGTATTGGACAGTTCATACTTTTACTTATAGCATGATGGGTTGGCGAGAAACTTTTTCTCTTCCCGTTGCCTTGATGGCGTTGGGAAAATCATGCTTTTATCCCAGCATGATGGGTTGGCGAGAAACTGGTTCTCTTTCCGTTGCCTTGACGGCGTTGGACAGTTCATGCTTTTACCCACATTATGATGGGTTGGCGAGAAACTGATTCTCTTTCCGTTACCTTAATGGTGTTGGGCAAATCATGCTTTTACCCCAGCATGATGGGTTGAAGAGAAACTGGTTCTCTTTTCGTTGCCTTGGCGGTATTGGACAGTTCATACTTTTACCCTCAGCATGATGGGGTTGATGAGAATTTTATTCTCTTCCCGTTACCTTGACGGTATTGGACAGTTCATTTTTTACCCCCAGCATGGAGGGTTGGCGAGAAACTGGTTCTCTTCCCATTATCTTGATAGTGTTGGGCAAATCATACTTTTACCCCAGCATGATGGGTTGGCGATAAACTGGTTCTCTTTCCGTTACCTTGACGGCATTGGGCAGTTCATGCTTTTACCCCCAATATGATGGGGTTGGCGAGAGATTTATTCTCTTTCCGTTGCCTTGATGGTGTTGGGCAATTCATATTTTTTACTCCGAGCATGATGGGGTTGGCGAGAAATTTATTCTCTTCCCATTATTTTGATGGCGTTAGGCATTTTATGCTTTTACCCTAGTATGATCTGGTTAGTGAGAATTTCGTTTGGACTTACAGGCCAAACGTTTTCTCTATCCAAACGTTTTCTTTGTCCATAGTCGTAGAGAATCATCTGGTCACCGTGTTGATTGATCAATCGGTATGCTCCATTTGAGTAGACCGTCTCTACTACAAATGAGCCCTTCCACTTGACTGAAATTTGCTTTTAGTCTTATGTATTAGGATCATTGGTCGTCTGACTGTTAGGACCAAGTCGTCAAATTTGAAAGTTCTTTCTTATAGTTTCTTGTTGAAGGCGCTCCAGAGATGTGCGCTTGGTACAACTTGATTTGTTACTGCACGTTCATGATATAAGTTTAGCCCTATATCCGCGGGCTTAACCTTGTATTTTAAGTTGGTAAAGCCTCGCGACTGGGCTAGTATGACTTAGCGTTATACGCGGGGTTGGAATTGTGTGCAGGTTTAGCCTCGCATACTGAGTTAGCTTCGTATTTTAGTTGCGGGCATAACTTAGCACTCCACATGGGTATAACCTCGCGTTTAGATGACTTTACGCTGGTTTAGCATTGCATTGTATACGGAGTTTAGTTTTGCATGCAATGTTTACTGGACGTGGGTCTCACCTCCTACGTAGGTCACATGTGACTGGTTACGAGCCCATTGTAAGTTAACGGGCCACCTTCTTTTCATCGGACATTATGCAAGGCTGCTGGTTGGTTTTGCACTTTAAGTTTCTGACGCAGACTTTGATCTTCCGCTTCTTAAAGTCTATGCGAGGCGGGGAGTTAGTTTCACATTTTAGCCGTGAGCATAACCTCACATTTAGATGACTTTATGCTGGCTGGGCATTGTATTGTGTGCAGAGTTTGCTCTGCATTGTGTAACACCCACTTTTTGAGGTGAAACTTTTTAATTAAAAAAATAATATATTTTAAAAATATATCTTGACCCTATAAGATCTATCTTGTATCCAAACCTACTTATTAAATCAAATAATCATGATTAAAAAAAATATTAGGATTTATTAATTTAGATTAATTCTTATCTAACAATTAAAATAAGAATATATTTGATTCTCTTTTACCAATAGGATTCTAAATTGAATAGATATTGGATCTAAATAGAAAACACAATTTAAATCCTACTTGAGGTATAAATATATTAGCCTAATTAATGTAGGATTCAACTCTCATCCAATTAATTAAGTATAATTTAAATTTGGTTCCTATACCTATTAGGATTCAATCCAAATTTGTCACCTATATCTTTTAGGATTCCTATTTAAATTTGGTTTCTATATCCTTTAGGATTCCTATTTAAATTTGGTTTGTATATCTTTTAGAATTTCTATTTAAAATTGGTATATTTTAGGATTCCTATTTAAAATTTGATTTTCATATCTTTTAGGATTGCTATTTAAATTTGTGATTCTATCTTTAATTAGGATAGTGAATCCGATTAGAATTCATATTAAACTTTCCTGCTATGAGTAGGAATAGGACTCTTAAATTCCCTAAAAATAGGCCCCTCAAGCCCTCTTCTCCCAAACAAAAAAAAAGAGAAGTAGAGAGAGAAAGATAAATGAGAGGGTTCAACCAAGGAGAGTTTCTGAGAATTTTGGATATTTCGTCGCTCAGGTCAAAGACTTCATCCGAAATCAAGGCCAGTGTGAGTCCTCTGACTCACTATAAACATGCTATTGATTATATTTTATTTTAATGTGAGTTTTAAAACTCATAAGTATGCTTTATCTTTTATATTTCTGATTTATTTATTAAAAATTGTATTGTGTACTAGTTTAAAAGTATGATTTAAAGTGAGTCCTTTGACTCACTATAAACATGCTAATGAATATACTTTATTTTCTATATATTCTTTCTATTTAATTAAAGATTGAATTATGTATTTAAAACTCATTGAACAGTAAAACAACACATAATAAAACACCGACTAATATAATATGATTTAGTGATAGATCATTACTACTGTATTGTTATATGTTACTTAATGTTACTGTTATTGAATATTGAATATTGAACCTTAATGATTATCACCAATTTATATACTGAACTGAATTTACTAAAATGACTGATTAATATTGAAATTGACAATAGATAATGAAATTGACATGAAATTGACATACACCGGGTTTATGGGGGAAATTGAGGATCCATATGATTTGATAGCTGAACGTAACTGCGCCACTGTTTTCCAATTTTTGGGAGGATCGGGATAGGCTCCGATCATTATTGTGCTACTGTTTTCCATACGGGAGGATCGAGATAGACTCCGATCATTACTGCGCCACTGTTTTTCATACGGGAGGATCGGGATATGCTCCGATCAACTTACTGTTCTATTTTTCCGGGGGTACACGAGGATACGTTCAGACCAGCCAAGTTTATATTTTCCTAAATTTCTAAATACCGTAATTAAAAGATATTAACTAAAAGATTAATGATAAACCATCTAATATATTAAGACTTGAGATTCCTTACTTATTTTAATGGTACTGAGATTTTTTGTATTGCCGAGATATTTTCGTTTCATATGTTTCTATTATATATTTTTTGATCGCTTTACTGACGATCCTGATTATGCATGGCCAGATGCAGATTATTACTGTTTGCCCGAAAAATTGAATCTTCCTTTATATACCAATTTAATTTTGAATTACAACAATAAAAGAAAAATTACAAAATAGAAAATCAAGATTACAAGAATGGGGATCGATTGATTTCGATTCCCTTTTATTTTTGTGGGTCTGGCAGCGGTGGAGCTTTATTTCTGTACTTCGTTGACGATCCGATCTCTCTGAATTGAGGAACTCCTCTCTGGATATTTGGACTCTGGAAAATTGGACTCTTCCCGAAAGGATCTCCCCCCTGCCCCGATTCAAAAGTCCCTTCTCCAGTTAAACTCCTGTGTTTTATAAACCGAAGAAACTCCAAATCCGGCTCAATTCTCTTCTGAAAAATCGGATCACGGATTATCAGTCCCAAAAATAGGAAATAAATAATCGAAAAAGAACATAAAACAACCCGCGGGTTGGCACCTGTGGGATCGCTTCCGCGGGTGGCAACCCGCGGGGGCTCCCGCGGGTGTGCCCACTTAGCAATTTTTTTTTTTTTTGGTATCTACATAACCCCCTCCAAAGTTTTCGAAGTTCTGTATTGAACCGTACTGAATTTCGAAATACTTTGGATTCTTTAATTTTGGTTATAGACCTTTTAAAAGATTTGGTCGATAGAGATAACTGTTAACATATTCATTTATTCAATGACAAGCAGAGGTATGATTTTAACGTACTCATTAGAGGACAAGTAGAGGCATGATGTTAACATGCTTATTTTAGGTCAAGCAGAGGTATAATATTAACGTGCTTATTTTAATCCTAACCGTTCAGTGACATCTACTATGACGAATCAGGAAAAGACAGAGGTGACATTAAACGTGTCTTGGAGCTTAACCTATTCAGAGGATCTGGTCGTGATAGGGACAAGCTGACTAAACAGAGGTAACGGTTAACGTATTTAGTTTTGGAATCGGACTATCAGAGGTAACTGTTAACTTGATAGGGAGATGATTTTCGTCAGAAGTGATTTTCAACTTAACGATATCAAAAGCACGTTCATCAGAGGTTGTAATGTTGGACTTGATGAAGTGTGAATTTTTTTTTCTGTCAGAGGTGAAATCTTAACGTGACAGGAGATTTAATCGGATCTTATCTCATTTGATTTTGAATTATGATGTCAGAGGTATGATTTTAACTTGACTAATATTTTGGAGTGTCGTTTGCTCTGTTGGAGCAAAATGACAAGAAAAGTTTTGCTGACAGAGGTGAAATCTTAACGTGACAGGAGAATTATCTGATTAAGATTTTTAGCAAACTCTCAGTTATCAACGGGTTTGATTTGCCTTTACCAACTACCGTTTGAGTTGGGCTAGCCATGCTATTCCCCTCAGCTTGGTGAGTTGTCGAGAATTTCGTTTGGGCTTAAATGCCAAACTTTTCCTCTTCCCTTTGCCTTAGCAGCTTAGGGCAGTGATGTATTCTTATATTCGGATAAGAATACTGTTGTGACAGATTTGTCGTGGGATTTTTAGCAAACCCCCAGCTATCAACGGGTTTGATTTTGCCTTTACCAACTACCATTTGAGTTGGGCTAGCCATGCTATTATCCTCAGCATAGTGAGTTGTCGAGGGTTTCGTTTGGGTTTAAATACCAAACTTTTCCTCTTCCCTTTGCCTTAGCGGCGTTGGGCAATTCATACTTTTACCCCCAGTATGGTGGGGTTGACGAGAAATTTATTCTCTTCTCGTAGCCTTGTCGGCGTTGGGTAATTCATACTTTTTAACCCCAGTATGGTGGGGTTGGCGAGAAATTTATTCTCTCCCCGTAGCCTTGTCGGCGTTGGGTAATTCATACTTTTTACCTTCAGTATGGTGGGGTTGACGAGAAATTTATTCTCTTCCCGTAGCCTTAGCGGCGTTGGACAATTCATACTTTTTACCCCCAGTATGTTGGGGTTGGCGAGAAATTTATTCTCTTCCCGTAGCCTTAGCGGCATTGGGTAATTCATACTTTTTACCTCCAGTATGGTGGGGTTGGCGAGAAATTTATTCTCTTCCCGTAGCCTTGTCGGCGTTGGATAATTCATACTTTTTACCCCCAGTATGGTGGGGTTGACGAGAAATTTATTCTCTTCCCGTAGCCTTAGCGGCGTTGGGCGATTCATCATTTTTTTATTTTATTTTATTTTATATATACATTTTTATTTATTTATCTCTCTCTTTTTTTTTGTTTGCAATGATGTCCTTTTTTTTTTTTTTTTTTTTTTTTATAAACGATGACGCCTTTTAAATTTTTTTTTTTTAGGTGATGACGCCTAGCATTTTATTTTTTATTATTTATTTATTTATTTATTTTGGTAAGCGATGAGGCCTTGCAAATATATTTTTATTTATTATTATTTTTTTGTTTATTTTGTTTATTTTTTTTATTTTTTATTTTTTTGCTTTTTTTTGTTTATATATTTTTATATTTTTTATATTTTTTATTTTAATTAATTTTTTTATTTTTTTTATTTATTTATTTTGGCATCCGCGGGTGCATCCGTGGGATACAACCCATGGGTAGAGCACTCATACTGCATGTTATTTTTTTTTCTATATATATTTTTAATTATTTATTATTATTATTTTTTTTAACTTTGTCAATTTTTTGCGGGTGATAACACCCTTTCTTTTTTTTTGCCTATTTATTAATTTTTTTTTTTTGTGCGGGAGAGAGGGAGAAAAGTGCGGGTGACCCAGGTTCCATCTGCGGGTTGCGTCCCGTGCTTCCATATGTGGGTTGCGTTCATGTGGGTCCCAAGATTCCATTTGCGGGTTGCATCTCTCGCTTCCATATGCGGGTCCCAAGATTCCATCTGCGGGTTGCATCTTGGAGTTGTATCCAGTTTTGTCAATTTTTTTTTTTGACAGACGATGACGTCTTGTCATTTTTTTTTTTATGGGCGATGACGCCTCATAATTTTTTTTTTATGAGCGATGACGCCTCATAATAATTTTTTTTTTTATGGGCGATGATGCCTCATAATTTTTTTTTTTTGTTTTACAGACAATGACGTCTTGTCATTTTTTTTTATGGGCGATGACGCCTCATAATTTTTTTTTTTTGACAGACGTCATTTGTCAATTTTGGTGGGCGATGACGCCTCACATTTATTTATCGTTACCCGGCGATGACGCCTAGTCTCAAAAAAAAAAAAAAATTTAAAGATTGGATTGCGCCGCCCAAACTCCCACTGTGGTCGCCAATTCTTATTTGCCTGAAAAATTGAATCTTCCTTTATAAGCCAATTTAATTTTGAATTACAACAATAAAAGAAAAATTACAAAATAGAAAATCGAGATTACAAGAATGGGGATCGATTGATTTCGATTCCCCTTTATTTTTGTGGGTCTGGCAGCGGTGGAGCTTTATTTCTGTACTTCGTTGACGATCCGATCTCTCTGAATTGAAGAACTCCTCTCTGGATATTTGGACTCTGGAAAATTGGACTCTTCCCGAAAGGATCTCCCCCCTACCCCGATTCAAAAGTCCCTTCTCCAGTTAAATTCCGGTGTTTTATAAACCGAAGAAACTCCAAATCCGGCTCAATTCTCTCCTGAAAAATCGGATCACGGATTATCAGTCCCAAGAATAGGAAATAAATAATCGAAAAAGAACGGAAAACAACCCGCGGGTTGGCACCTGCGGGATCGCTCCCGCGGGTGGGAACCCGCGGGTTGCATCCCGCGGGGGTTCCACCTGCGGCTGCTCCCGCGGGTTGCAACCCGCGGGTGTGCCCACTTAGCAATTTTTTTTTTTTTTTTTTGTATCTACAATTACGTACATGTAGACCCGCCAGAGAGAGTAAGACTCAATATATTTTCAAGAGTAGGCAGAGCTACAAGATTGACGGTCTTTCTAGTTTATTATTTTCTTATTGAATATTATATAAGGAGGAAAAATGTTATTGTAACTAAATAAATTATTTCTTATTTCTTGCCCATATTTCCGCTGTATTGTAACTGTAATGTTTACTGACGCTTGTCGAGTTATCATTCGACGCCGAACGTTTCCAGCTTTTCACACTACGAAAAGTGGAGCGTTACACATTGCATACAAGGTTTATTGATATGGGGTCCACCCCTTATGGAGGCAATATTTGAATGGTCATTGTAATTCAATTGACCGCCTTTTTATTCTTTGAAGTTTACGTGAGCCTGGGAGTTTGCTTCGCATTTTAGCCGTGAGCATGGCCTCGCGTTTAAGTAACTTTATGCTGGTTTGGCCTCGAATTGTCTTCGAGCTTAGCCTCACTTATACCCAAGGTTATCTGGTTGTAGATCCCACCCCCTGTATCAACCTCATTTGGCTCTTCATAGAGTTCATCATATGGTAACAAATTACTTCCATCTTTGTGGCAGATTATGTGGGACTAGCTCTTAGCCTTTCATTCTGATGATTCTGTACAAGGTTGAGACTTGACCTTGCATTATAGCACTTCCACGTTAGGCTAAAACTTAGCTTTGTTTTTTTTTTTTCTATGCAAGGCTAGAACTTAGCCTCGAATTTTGATCCATCTTCAAACACGGGATTAGTCTCGCGCACTGTATTAATTATGCACGCTGGCTTGTTTTTGCATACCGTAGGTTTTATGTGAAGCTGCAAGTTAGCCTTGTATTAGCATCTTTTTCCGATAATGGAAATCACGCGGGCTACCAGATAGCCTCGCGTTCTTACGTTTCATTTGTTTTACGCGGGGTTACAAATTAGCCTCATGTTTTGGAGCTTTTTCACTTTTGCTGGTTTTGCTTTACATAGTCTTGCATTGTTCGCAGGTATTAGCCTCGCGTTCTTTACGCTGGCTTTACCTCGTATTGTATGCAAGTATAACTTTACGTTCTGGTTTCATACGTATCCCTATTTGGCTGGATGTAGATCCCGCTCCCTGCATAGGACTTGTTTGACTGTCCATTGAGTTCGTCATGCAGTAATAGATTACTCTTTTTTTTAGTGGGCTACGCGGAGGGTTGAACCTTAGTCCCGCATTTCTGTTCACTTTTGTATTCTGAATGAGTTCTGTGCGCTGTCTTAGCCTTGTGCACTAGTATAACCATGCACGCTGGTTTAATTTCGAGTTAGCCTCGCGTCTGATGACTTTACGCTGGCTTAGTCTCGAATTAACTTCATGCACTAGATGATTTTACATTGGTTTAGCCTCACGTTGTACACGGGCATAGCCTCGCGTTCTTACTTTCGTCTTAGCTCGCATTATACACGAGATTCTCTGGTTGTGGGTCTCACCCCCTGTGTAGACCCCATTTGGCTGATCAGAGAGTCCAACATAGGGCATATATTACTTCCATCTCCATCAGACTCACTGTTAGTATGACGCTTCAAATCTCTAATGCAAGGCAAAACTGAGTGTTAGCCTTGCGTTCTGATACTTCTACATAGGGATGAGTCTTGGTTTCGCATTTTGACACTTCTGCATTAGGCTAAGTCTTAGCTTTACATTCAGATGATTTTTTTTTTTTGGTACAAGGATGACACTTAGCCTCACATCTTGACAATTTTGTGCTAGACTGGAGCTTGGCTTTACATTTTGCTTGACTTTAGTGAGCTTAGCCTCGATTTTGGATTATGATTTAACTTCGCCTATACGCCGGGTTAGACTTGTGCACTGACTTAGCCTCACGCACTGAGTTAGACTCGTGCGCTGGTTTAGCCTTGCGCACTGAATAAGTTTCGCGCTTCACTTGCAGACATAACCTCTCGTCTGGATGGTTTTAAGCTGGCTAGGCCCCGCGTTTTATGTGGGGTTTAGTTTTGCGTTTTGGATGTGAGTCCTACCTTCTGTGTGGATCCTATTTGGCTTGCACACAGCTGAAACTTAATTTTGGTCTTCAGGTATGGGTATAACCTTGCATTCTGAATCAATTTATACTGGTTTAGTCTCGACTTAACCTTGCATTTGGATGAATTTACACTGCCTCGGTCTGGATTTGGCTGCAGAACCATGTCTCTACAATCATGCATCGAAGCGATCCATAAGGCTCTTTGTATCGGTTCGGAAAAGGGGTAGAACATTTCTCACTTGAGCTGAAGCCCTTTCGATGACTTCTTCTGGCTGAAGCCTATGTAGATTTGATTCCAGAGGCAGGATCATCCTTGTTTTGAAACTTAGCATTCTCCATGACGCTCATAAGCCTTTGAAGCGACCCGACACCCTGCTTCTAATCGATTGCAGCAGCTGCTGGCCATCATTAATGATCACAGATTTCGGGAGGCTGGAAAGCCCTGCCTCTACACCCCCTTGAGTGGCTTCTTGGTAGAAAGCATCCAAATGCACCAACCAAAGTAGTCCACAACGCGAGGGAGTTTCTTCTTCGTCCTCTGGCGAAACGTCTTTGAAACTCGGCAAAGTGGCAAAGGTAGAAGGAACTCGGCGGAAGAGGTTCTCTTTGGGGTTGTTTTTCATCACCCCGTCGTACAAGATATGGCCCATGGGTAGCCCAAGATGGCCCGAGTTTGTCCTCTCGGTCGCATCGGTGGCCAGGAATCTGATAGTGTTGATGGACTTCTCCACCACCTTGGGGGTTGTACTGCCAACATCTTCATGGTCATGGCGGAGAACCAGTAAGGAAGTATAGCTCCCACAAGCAGCCCGATGAAGACTTTCGGGTCAAGACATCAACCGTTTAGACTGTTGCTCGGCTCACAAAGGTATCGAACAAAGCAAGGGACACAAGCGCAGCAGAACCAATGGCAAAGTCTTTCCCAATGGCAGCAGTGGATATCCAAAGAATCAGTTCTCATCCGAACCTATGGCTCATCCCCATCATCTCTCCTTCTAGATGCCAAAATTGAAGATGGTGAAAGATGCAGGCTCAATCTCCTTCACAGCCCTCATCTCAACGCTGTAGTGCTGGACTTACTATTGCTTGAATGGAGTAGCATCATCATGGACAATGGTATTCTTGACAAAGGCCTCTTTCCTCATATACCACGTCAAAAAGTACAGGTCTTATGGGTCACAGCCCCACTCACCAATATTGACTTCTATGAGATCTCTCTCTCTCTCTCTCTCTCTTTTTAACAAATGTGATAGGAACATTTTTATTCCTCTATATTGAGACATCTTTCTCCTTCTAGTCCAGAGCAACTTCCTCCTTATCACCCTTCGACTTTAAATGATCTCACCTGCTATACTGCTTTTAGCGTTTTTCGCCGTCAATCCATCTTCTAAGGATGCACTTTGGCTCTAGCATAGAGCAGCTTCTCATTATAGACTTTACAATTAAATCTCTTTACAGTCAGTGCGACGTTATCAAATCTAAAGCTCCTAAATTTGCATTTGCATTGTAGGGCAGCAACGGCTGATAGTCCTCAGTTTTCATCGATTGTTTCAGACTTGAAACTAGCAACGACGCAGCTTGATATCTGAGGATGGAGGAGTAGTTGTCAATTGTTGTTACTGATCGGTTTTGTTATTGATACTGCCCCAATTTCTTCAGATAAGGTTGCATTTTGCCTGTCGTTATGGGGCATATGTACTTGGCATTTGGCCACAATCTAGGAATCACGCTGAACCATTTCGAGCTCTTGAGCTTCTTGCATTTGCTCTCAATTTAGAGAGACGATCTCTTTCTCCCACAAGTAATGTAATCAAGGGACAAGAAGCAACATACGGACCCTCTTTCAAGGGTGCACGACTCAAGGAAGACCATAATGACAGTGCTGCTTGTCTTTTTCTGCAATCTCATCTCTTACTTGATCTGAGATACAGCGCAGGGAAAAGAGAGAGGGAGAGCAACTCGCCGGCTTCCACTTGGTTCTTTGCCAAAATTGATTATTATTATTTTTTATTTTTTACTTTTTTATTTATTAATTTTTTTAATTTTATTTTTTAATTTTATTATTATTTTCTCTTTTTGAGAGTTTTATCAATTTATTGTGGGCGATCACGCCTCACTTTTTTTTTGATAGGTGATGATGCCTTGTCAATTTTTTTTCTTTGTGGGCAATGATACCTCGCTTTTATTTAGTTATTTATTTATTTATTTTTGATAGGCGATGAGGCATTGTCTATTTATTATTTTTATTTTATTTTATTTTATTTTATTTTATTTTTTGTTCGGCATCCCACAAGTGCATCCCACGGGTTGCAACCGCAGGATGCACCTGCGAGTTGCATCCCGCGGGTTGCAACCCGCAGGTGCATCCCGCGGGGTGCGGTTCTATTTTTTTTTTTTTACAGCTTTGTCAATTTTTTGTGAGCGATCATGCCTCACTTCTTTTTTTTATAGGCGATTACGCCTTATCAATTTTCTTTTCTTTGTGGGCGATGGCAGCTCACTCTTTTTTTTTGACAGACGATAACGTCTTATATTTTATTATGGGCAATTACGCTTTATAATTTTTTTAATTGCCGCTGACGCCTCACTTTTTTTTTGGACATACGATGATGTCTTGTCTTTTATTATGGGCGATGACGCATCATATTTTTTTTTTCTTTTTTTTAATAAGCGATGACGCCTTGTTAATTTTAGTGGGCGATGACGCCTCACTTTGTTACCCGGCGATGACGCCCAGGCTCCAAATCAAATAAAAAAAATTTAAAGATCGGATTGCGCTGTCGAAACTCCCACTGTGATCGCCAATTCTTGTACGCCCAAAAAATTTGTAGATTTTCCTTACATTGCTAATTTGATTTTGACTACAGCAATAAAAGAAAAATTACGAAATAAAATATGAAATTACAAGAATAGGAAAAATTAATTTGATTCCCCTTTTAAATTTTTGTGGGTCTAGCAGCTGTGAAGTTTAGATTATGTACTCCGTTGATGATTCAATCTAGATCGGAAAGAAGATGATATTGAGAATTCTCCACCTCTGGATTTCTGGACTCCGGTCTCTAGGAAAAATCCTCTCCAAAAAAGAATCCCCTTTTCTGAATTCCGCTCCCGTTTTTTATAGATTGAGGAGCAACCGTTCGCTTCAAATTCGGTTCAAATTCTCTATTCGAATCCGAGTCAAATTTACGTAATTAATCCCTAAAAATCCAGATCACGTAATTAAAGTACGGGAGCGAGCAAAACTGTTGGAGCAATCTTTGGGTGAGACCCACGGGAGTGCTCCAGTGGGTTGACACCCGCGGGAGCGCTCCCGCAGGTGGGCACCCGCGGGAATAATTTCTACGGGTGGGCCCTACGGGATAATCCCTTGTTTTTTTTTTTAATTTTTAATTTTTTTTGATATCTATACGTGGTGGGTTGGTTCAAAGCCAAGTCTAGTATGTTATTGACTCATTAATTTGGATTAACCCAAGATTCTCCCACAATGCGAGACAATACGGTCCCATCAACATCTCATACAACACGCTCATTACATCGAGCTGAACTCGAAAGTTCAAACGCAACGGTCGAAAGGCTTATACATGTTTATAAAGTGTTATATATGTATATGTATGTTCATTTATTTTTAAAACCCTAGTATCGGAATTGTTTAGTTCAATACGTGGTGGAATGGTTCAAAGTCAAATCTAGCATGTAATTGAATCATTAATTCGGATTAACCCAAGATTCTTCCACAAACCTAGACTTATTTTCCATCAACATCGAGCTAACATCATTCGAGCTCTCACCAAGACTTTCTTTTCCTACTCTAATTTCCTTCACCTATGGAAACCGTGTCCGTGTCCTGAAAATGACACAATGGTACGCGCAATTATCTACTACCCTCTTGGCCGGCGCAGTCTCTTTTATTATTATTATTATTATCATAGTCACGTAGTAGTAATAAACTGATAATAATTCTTGGAAAAAAATAGTCTAAACACTGAGACTAATCACTCTCTTCATATATAAATCGTATCTTATCATTCGTATCGTACTCTTGCAGAGGCAGCTGTCCCCTAGTTTCTTATATTTATGTATGTGCTCGTTAAATTAATTTTGAACCTGAAATTACATTAACTATTCGTATACTATTCTTGTACTATCTTGATTTTTTTTTTTCTTTCAAGTTAACTGATTTTAGTGAGATTAATTTTTCTATCCAATTTGAAATATTGAAATTTGAAGATGTAGAAAAATTACAGATATTTTAAGAATTTGTCCATGGGCCGATTTTTGATTTATCATGTATAAAATTTTGAATTAAAAATAAAAAATTTATTTTTCTAATTTAAAATTTTGTATAGAATAGACCAAAAATCGGTGTCAACTGCTGGAAGCTCTACGGGATTAGCTTTTTTTTTTTTTTGAGAGAGGATTTATTTTTTCATTTTAAATAATATTTGACAATTATTATTTCAAATCATAATAATAATTATTAAAAATAAAGATTGGTCATTCTCGTAAATTCGTGAGGAGCATCACTGCCGTCCAACTGTGAACACGGTATTTAGTTGGACAAGCCGGCGGCTGCGGCTGTCGTTGTCCGAGAAACTCATTAATTTCTCACGAGAAAATGAGGACGAAGCGATATCTAGAGAGCACACGTGTGGACCCCATCAGATCGGTAGCTCGCTGGTAGTGTAAGGAGCCGTACGCCTACGCGAGTGAAAATTGGGCCCAAACAGAAAAATAACATATTTTTTTAATAAAACAACTGGCCACTTTACATATATGACCTTTTTAATTTAACTTTTTGCATACTAGTTTTCTTGAATTATATAACATTGACCATGAAATTAGTTTCTCTCCAAATTTGACAGAGTCACATTGTTATATTAAGAAAGAATTCTCTCCAAATTGGTTGGAAGTTGAGTTACATTTCTCGGTAACTAATTTCCGTTTAATTTTTTTTGACCAAGTTACTTAAACTAATATGTATTGTAGTAATCATAATGTCACATCAAAGTGTGATTACAATTGCTTTATGTATATGTTTAAGTTATTATGGCTCATACAAGTATAGAAACTCAAGTGGTATATACAAATTTTGTTAAATTATTATCATCTTTTAATTGTCTCTATTTTCATATATACTGTTGGTACTGAAAATTTCTAAGTAAAAAGGAATTTTCCGCATAGAACGCGAAACTAACTCTGTAGCTCCGTATTTGGCTATTTTAACTCGCGTTTGAGCAAAATGCAAAGCTAATACATAGCTCCGTATTCTGATGAATTTAGCTCCGCGTTAATTTCGCGTGAGTAGATTTCATTAGAATTACAAATTGATTGTGATTGAGATTTGGGTTTATCCAATACCCAAATTAAGTCCAATCAGAATTCTAAATTGATTGTGATTGAGATTTGGGCTTATCCAATACCCAAATGGAGTCCAATCAGAATTCCAAATCAAGAGATTTAAATCAATATTAAATATTTGATCAGAATCCTTGATGAATACAAAAAGTTTCTTTTCTTATTCCTATGAAAATCTTTATTCCTATTCCTATGGAAACTCTCATAACCACTAAAGTCTATAAATAGCCTCTTTGAGGAGATTTTAGAGATCATGAATCTTTAATAGATCATCAGATCTTCAATCTTTTTGAGATCATTGATCTTTTCGAGCATTAAAAGATTTCAAGTTACACGTGAGAGTTTTGAACGAATCAAGATCAGCAGAGAAAGATCAAGTCGGCCGTCATTTTCGTCAAGCAAGAAGATCATTGACGTCAGATCGTCCAAAAGAGCTATTTAGTAGAT